>CM063243.1:3577456-4777456 GCA_032158295.1 Pycnopodia helianthoides | reverse complement strand
TTATGGGTGATTTTAATATCAATTTATTGAATTATGATGTGGACGTTGCAGTACAAAATTTCATAGATGCTTTGTCTTCTCAGTCCTTTTATCCAACCATAATATCTAAGCCTACAAGAATAGCTGCAGGTAGTGCAACTCTGATTGATAATATTTTAACAAAATGACTTGCTGAATCATATTGCTGGTGTTTTGCTAACTGACATAAGTGATCATCTACCTGTATTTCTGATTATTGATGCTCTAAAAGATAGAGTACAAAATAAGAAAAAAAACCATAAAAAAAACGTACGTTATTTTACTGATAATAATATCCAATGTTTTATTAATGATTTAAATGCAACCGACTGGGATGTAATAACATTGCAAGATAACATGCATGACATGTATAGACCATGTTACATTTGTTTACAGAGTGGTGACCTCGTACATTATAATGCTATTCCTGACGGGCAAGATGCTACACAGGCTCAATGGGAAAATTTATATTTTGTGTCATAATTTTCACATAAATTCAAAATTTACAAAAGTAACAGCTGTACAGCTTTTGAGATGTCCCCCCTTTCTTCATATCAAAAGTTGAGGAAAATCAGACGGTGCGATCTCCATAAAACATAAGATTTGTTGTATTCTTCCATTGAGCTGTGTACAAAAGTGCTCGTCGGAAGTCCAGGCTCTGTGGCTCTTTTGTAACAAGTGATGTAACAGGTCACATCGTCTATACTACCTTCTTAGATCATGTCCTTAAAGGTATTGTACACTTTTGGTAACAGCTCAAAATCAGTGTCCACATTTTGTGTGATTAAACATATGCATGAACAAACTAACCTGTGAAAGTTTGAGCTCAATTGGTCATCGAGGTCACGAGAAAATAGTGAAAAGAGATCTTATGTGTTTTCTGTTTTTCAAATTATCGCGCGCGATAATTACTATTGTTTTACTCGTTTCTCAGAAACAATAGCATTTTAGGCAGAAATATTTTAAGGAACCCTTTCTACCATTACTTACTTTAAATCATGTAAGTTATGTGTGAATCTCTGAACATTGTGTTTTTCGATCTTACCAATAGTGTACAGGGCCTTTAAACTTTATGATAAACACTTTCCTTTACAAGAGGTTAAATGCAGATACAATAAATGTAAGTCACCATGGTTATCTGCTGGTGTTTACAACTCAATGCTGAGAAAAATTATCTGTATAAAAAATTTCTTAAAAATCCTACTCTGCAAAATAAATCTCACTATACTACGTATAAAAACAAGCTAAATCATAAAGGCTTCAAAGAAACAGTATTTTAGTTCGAAATTTGAAAAAAAAATTAGGGCAATATTAAAGGTACTTGGAAAGTGATCAATGTGTTGAACAAGGGCAACCACAGGCCCAACCCCTCTTATTTTGTCCAAGAAGGTGCGTCAAATCCATGGAGGTATTTCCTACCTCCATGGTCAATCGAAGGAAACAAAGAAATTAGTGGGGCATTTAATGGGTACTTTGTTAACATTGGCGCTTCACTTGCTAGTGAGCTTCCCTTATGTAACACTACTTTTCAATCCTTTCTTGGTGATAAATGTTCGCATTCTCTGTTCCTATAGTCCAATTTTACAAGAAGAAATTGCAGATGTTTTAAATAAGCTCCCTTCATGCAAGTCGCCAGCAGCGGCGGCACCAGACCTGTTAAACTGGGGGGGGGGGGCAAGAGGGGGGACAACTTAAATTTAGGGGGCAAACAAAAGTCTATAATGTACTGTATAAGCCTACAATTCACTCTAGAAATAAGATTTTGCACTGTTTGTGCGAACTGCGTGTACAATGGCTGCTTACGGTTTTGGGCAGACAATGCATTTCTATTTATAGCAAGTTTCCAAGCTTGTACAGATAAATAAATCCACATTTTATTAATATTGCCGGAGATGGAAAGTGCTGGGCTTTTTTTATGGTGCCAGCTAATTATGATGGATGAAATTGAGTTTATTATTTACAGCGCAAACAACATTGTAACAAATTGGGTGCAATGGTTTGGGATTAAACTCAATTTCCGCCATCGGGGAAAAACTGGGGGCAAACTGGGGGGGGGGGAATAACTGGGGGAATTTCCCCCCCCCCCCCCCCCCCCCCCCATTAGCGCCGCCGCTGGTCGCCAGGTTGTGATTCTTTAAACAAAATTGTTATCAAGAAAGCCAGGTACTCCTTGGCAAAACCACTAGCCAAGATTTTCAATAGGTTTATAAGTTCTGGAGTTTTTCCAGACGGGCTTAAAATAGCTAAAGTCGCTCCGATTTATAACGGAGGTGATAAACATGTCATTGGTAATTTCAGACCTATCTCTGATTTATCTACGTTTTTCCAACGTATTTGAAAAAGCTGATATTTAGTCGCCTCATTGCATTCATAAATAAACCTAACATTCTTTCTGAGTCACAGTTTGGTTTCAGGGCAAATCGCTCTACTGAGCTAGCAACGTCTTATGTAATGAATACATTGCTAAATGCCGTGGAAGAAAACAACATTTCTATTGGTGTATTTTTGGACCTATCTAAAGCTTTTGACACGATTAACCATGATATTTTGATATGTAAACTAGAGCATTATGGAATCCGTGGAGTAACCTTGGAGTGGTTCAAAAGCTATTTATCTAATATAATTCTGTTTGTTTCATATAATTCTGTTCATTCATCTGAAAAACCTATTTCTTGTGGAGTACCTCAGGGTTCTGTTTTGGGTCCTCTTCTTTTTATTATTTATTTTAATGATATCTGTAACACATCCGAAATTGTATCATTTTGTCTTTTTGCCGATGATACAAGTTTACAGCTACAGAAATGTAGTTCATGACTTTAATAGTATGGGTCAATTACTTTAATAGTATGGGTCAATTCAATGATGGCTTGCTTTTTGGTACATTGTTGGTACACCTACATTTGTTCGTCTGTCCTAGTAGTCCCTTGTCTTTGTGAGTCTTATGCAGTGTTAGTCTGTCAATAGGTTAGGGTACAAAGGCTTCACCCAATCCTAAGTTTTGCCCTTCTGACTTGTTAATAACTTTGGCTACTGTTTATAACTGGCACTGTTAATATTTATGAAACACCAGTGATTTATTATCTTATGTGAGGGCAATACCGAAATAAATTTTTACTGAATTGAATTGAATTCAGTAATGTGGGCCTGATACCCCACGGATGCAACGTAGGCAACCGCTTCCATACGTAGGCAACCGCTCCCCCCCCCCCCAAAAAAAGAAGGTTTTTTAAAGAAGAAGAACAATTTTTTTCAGATTAAATCAGAAACCCGTTTACCTTGCAGGATTTCTGGTGCAGCGTACGCAGCACTCCCACAGAAGGTCTTGCTGAAATCACTCTTTAGGATCTTCCGGGAGAAGCCAAAGTCGGTTATCTTAATGTTGTTGTTCCCGTCCAGGAGCAGGTTCTCACACTTGAGGTCACGGTGGACGATGTTCTTGTTGTGAAGATAAGTCATCCCGGCGACGACCTGCCCGAAGAAGTCCCTCGCTTTGACCTCGGTCAGTGCCCCGCGCAGCTTGATGTACTCCAGCAGATCGCCGTGACCGGCAAGTTCCATCGTGATGTACACTTTGGGGCCAACGTCCACGATCTCGTGACACCGGATGACGTTCGGGTGTTTGATCGTCTTGAGGATCTCCAACTCCCGCGGGAGGAACCTCTGCAGGAAGTCCTTGGGAGCTTTCCGCTTGTTGATGACCTTGATGGCGCACTTGATCCGCTCCTTCTCGAGGAAACCCGAATAGACGCAGGCGTAGGACCCCTCGCCGAGGAGGTCGCCGACGACGATCCCTCGCTTCAGGAGGACGTGCTCCTCGTTGATCGCCTTTCGGAGCGAGGTTGGATGAAAGGATGCGGGGTTCTGAGAGGGGTTGCCCGAAGCCATCTCGGTCAGGGGGGGACGCTCCGGTGTCAAGACCGGTGTTTTGGGTATCCCGTTCGACTACAGCGCTGAGCCTTCCAAAGTGTCCGACAGAAAAGAAAACTAAGGACCAACTCTAGCGTAGTATGTTGCGATAAAGAGTCAAAGGGAAAACTCTGTATGTTCGATCGCAGTACGGTTTGGACTCCATGTCTAATGTTTTCAACATCCAAGTGTTTGCGCTTGATGTGAAAACACCACCACTGCGCGCACCCTAGCCTGACAACGCGCGTTTTTAGAACAATGGGCGCAGCGGTTGGTTGGGCTAACAATGACTTGTGACGTACGCAAACTTTTCGGGCGTATTGCGCATGGTAAACCATTGCGTCACACGCGTGCGCATCTGATGCACGCCCAAAGTTTTCGCCATTGATCTGTATGTTCGATCGCAGTACGGTTTGGACCCCATGTATAATGTTTTCAACGAGCAAGTGTTTGCGCTTGATGTGCAAACACCACCACTGCGCGCACCCTAGCCTGACAACGCGCGTTTGTGGAACAATGGGCAGCGGTTGGTTGGGCTAACAATGACTTGTGACGTACGCAAACTTTTTGGGCGTATCTTGTTGGTAAACCATTGAGTCACACGCGCGCGCATCTGCTGCACGCCCAACGTTTTCGCTACGTCCGGTGTCATGTCATAGGGAAATCTGTCCCCCGGAGAAGGATGATTCAAAAGAGGGCGCTATCAGAAGAAGTTTGTGCGCAGTTCGCCGTATGGGGGTGGGGGGGACACAGAATCTCCGGGGGACAGAATCTCCTACCACACAGGCTCCAAAGCTTGGCATACGTTAGTAAGTGTGTAATGTTACCCCAAACCACCCACACATCGTTCAAAGGCATTTTTTGTGACAGAGACCTTTAATTATTAGAGAAGACATTAATCTTAGAAGAACGTACAAAATGGAAAAGCCAAGTCAAATTATTTAAATTTTCTTGCATATAAATCATCATCAAAGAAAAACTATCACAAAGCAACTCCAGTGGGCTTCTGGTCACCAGTGGAGCCAGGTTGTGTGAAGTGGGCGTGGCTTACAGTGGCGTTACATCAAAAACAGGATAAGCGTTGGAGGGATTTTCTCAAGTGGCATAACAAGACGTTTTCATTTGTAGCGGGGGGGACAAGAAGGAGCAAATACCACCATTATTTATGTATTTATTTATTTGTTTGTCTGTTTGATGTTCAATTCAATTCACATTTATTTCCATACTGTCAAAAACACAGCATTACAGAACGCATATACAATGTAATAGCGAACAGGTTTATATAGTCAAAGACAGGGAACTGTATGGATGCCGATTTGATAAGCCTATGCTTGTAGTAATCAGCCTTCGGACAGACAGAGACACAATAAACGGACAAACAGAGAACGTACGAATAGGAACAAACCAACTTACAAACAACAACGCTTAATAAAATTAACTAAAATGAAAAAAATGATGTATATATGAAAAAGAACAAGTGATGATAAACCTGGCAAAGCAGTCAATGTAAAGAAAGCTATGTTACTTAAACTATTTCTGTGACGTCACTCTATTGTTCAAACTGTAGAATATTTTTACGAATCTACACTTCGAATCTACACTTAAGTGTAGATTCGTAACGAATCTACAGTTGAGTGGAATCGTTACAAACTAAAGTGAGATGTTCGACGGGAAAATGACTGTCTTTCCAAATTGAAAAGATAACATGATGTGCACCAAACACAGCTTTCAGGAAATAGTTTAAGTCAGAGAATAGACTCTAAAGTGTAGATTCGTGAACACAATGTACTCGCCTTCGGCTCGTACATTCTATTCACGAATCTAGAGAACAAAGATTTGCCAAATAGGGAGACTGCCAACATAGGCCTAGGAAGTTCAGTTGGTGAGCGCCGGTACGTTAATCCGGAGGTCGTTGGTTCAAATCTCGCACTAGTCAATTTGTCTTTGTTCAACACTTCAACCCCATCCATACCATAAAGAGAGATAATGACTCTTTTTAAGGAGGCTTTAAAACGGTCCATTGACTGTTGGCTTTTGATTTCCTCGTCAATGGCATTCCACAAGCGAGGACCATAGAATTGAAGGGTGTTCATGGAATACAGCGGTGCGAGTGAAAGAAACCAGGAGATTATGACAAGATCTGGTTTGGTAGCAGGTCTTGGACAGAAGAAAAAAATAAGCAGAGAAAGTACTAGGAAGACGATTTCTGAATGCTTGTACATGAATATCCCAGTATGGAGTTTGTTTATGTCAGGAAGTGTAAGGGTGTTGAGCTGTGCAAAAGTTGGTGCAATGTGTTCACGAGGGTGTGAAGAAGTACAAACGCAGATAGCCCCTTTTTTGAGTGACAATGAGGGAGTACAATTTGTTATTGCTTGACCGGGCCCAGACAATATTACAATAGTTTAAAGGAACATTACAGAATTGGGTTTTTTAACTAACAAAACAGTTGCTGGCAGTGTAAGCACTTTATTTAATCCACCATATACATAAGCTGACAAACTTGTAGAAGTTTGAGATCGATCGGCCATCTGGGTCACGAGAAAATAGAGCAAAACCGATTACAAATTTGCATGTGTTATACAATGCATGAATAAAACGCTCATGAGCGATAAACTCCAATCGGAAATTAGTTTGATTTATTTCTCATCAAATATGGCATTTCAGACAGAAATATTTCTAGGGATGTTTTCTACCATCATCATCATTAGACCGTTTAAGTTTAATGTAAATCTGAGATCTTACAGAAAATTTGGCTTACCACTTCTGTAACGTTCCTTTAAGTAGGGCAGAATTAGAGTATTGTAGAGTAAGACCATAGAAAAGGGTGGAAGAAAATAACGCAGTTTAGACAAGACACCAGTATTACGAGAAGTGACTTTTGTAAGAGAAGAGATGTGATCAGACCAGGAAAGTTTGTGGTCAATAATGACACCAAGAGACTTTGTAGAGTAGACCCATGGTGATAGGAATATTGTCTATAGTAACAGGGGGAAGATCAAGGGTGATTGAAATATTAGATTTGGAAAAGAGAATAAAGCTAGTTTTGGAATGATTTAAAGACAATTTATTTGCCTTTAACCACATAGAAACGAGAGTGAGTTCTGAATTCAGTGTGTTGATCAGAGTAGCAGAGTTGGGACTGGAATGGAAAAATAGTTGTGTCATCAGCAAACAGTGTGAAATATAGCAAGGAAGAAGAAAGATACAAATCGTTGATGTAGAGAAGAAATAAAAGAGGACCAAGAAAGGATCAGCCTTGGGGCACACCATGAGAAGTATTAAGGCGGCAAGAGTCGGATTTATTAAAAGTAGTAAATTGTTGCCTGTTGTTAAATGAACATTACAGAATTGGTAAGAAAAAAACTTGTAAAATATACTTGTTGATCACAGATTTACATACAATTTACACGGTATAATGATGATGATAGTAGAAAACATCCCATGAAATATTTCTGTCTGAAATGCCATATTTGATGAGAAATTAATAAACAAATTTTTCGATTGGAGTTTATCGCTCAGTGAGCGTTTTGTTAATTTGTTGAATCTATATGATTTCATGCAAATGTATGAATGTATAAAACTTCTACAGATTTGTCAGTTTATGTATATATATTTTGTTAGCAAAACCGATTCTGTAATGTTCCTTTAAGATAGTCGGCGAACCATTGAAGAGCGACTCCTCTAACCCCATAGTGCTCCAGTTTAGAGAGAAGAATAGCATGGTCAATTGTATCAAAGGCTTACAGAGAGATCAAGGAAAACGCTAACAGTGAAAAGTTTGTTAGTAAGAGCAGTAGTAACTTTGTCAATGAATTCGATGAGAGCCATATCGGTGGAGTGTTTACTGCAAAAGCCATAATTATTGCTGATCATATAAAAGATGAAATTTAGAGATGAAAGTGTGGAGACGATTATAAACAAGTAATAAACCACAAGGGATTTATAAATAAAGCTCTCCAGAAGTTTAGAAAAACAAGGACGAATGGAATAGGTCTATAGTTGCCGACCTCTTTATTGTCCCCACTTTTAAAGATAGGAACAACTTTAACGACCTTAAGATGTTGTTGTTGTTGATGTTGTTGTTGTTTTGTTTTGTTATACTAGGGGTTTGTTTGTTGGAATGATTTTTATTTTTATTTTATTTTTATTTATTTATTTATTTTTATTTTATTTTATTTATTTATTTATTTTATTTTATTTTTTTATTTTTTTATTTTTTATTTATTTATTTATTTTTTTTTTTTTTTTTGGGGGGGCCTATTTAATATATAAAACTATTCAGTTTTTTTGCATTATTTTGATCTCACTAGCGGGGGGGGGGGGGGGGGTAAAGATGGGGGGGGGGTTGAAGATGGGGGGTGAAACAGGGGAAGTGACCCCCCATGACCCAATTGCATAGAGCTGGATACCAGGATACCAGTCACAGGGGGTACATGTTAGGTGGTATTTTGGGCTGGTAACCTTATTCTGGTAAGCAGAAATGATTTGTGCTTAAGCTACTTTTTGTGCTTAAGCAGCTCTATGAAATTGGGCCCTGGTTATGCCAGTGATTTTCCCCGATACATTACACAATCAAGAGAACCAATGATATCTGAATACATCTGTTACTGAGTTTGTTTATTTCAGTCTGCTCGACACATCATACACAAAACAGAACACTGGCTGCATAATACAATGTACTCCTGGGGGGGTTGTTATCGTGAGAATACCATGGATGAAAAGATGTGTTCTAATCAAAGATTATAGAGAGCACCGAAGGCACAAGATGGGGGGAACTCCGGCTGAAGTGTAAAATGTGCACTGGACGCCATTTCAGCAAGCAAACTCTCCTGATGCACCAATAGATCAGTGTGCAGACAATGACCATTGCTATCAATGATTATAACAAAACATTCGCTTGCTGAAATGGCGCCCCATTTGCTTGCTGAAATGGCGCCCCATTTTGCTTGCTGAAATGGCGCCCATGCCTATTTCATGTTCTATCAATAGATGGAGTTCCAGTTCCCCATCTTGCGCCTTCTTTGGTTCTAGTTGCTAACCTGTGCAATACACACAGCATGTCTACGATGGAGCAAGTTCGGGTGGGCGATTAGAGTGACTAGACTAACCAGAAACAGTGTGACAGTGTGTGACGTAGCTCTCGAATTGACTAGATCTACCATGCTCCAGTGCATGGTCGATCTTGTCAATCTCCCTATGCTCTATGGTTTCTGGTAAGTCTAGTCACTCTACTCGCCCACCCAAACTTGCTCATGGTTGGAACACATAATGCAGACTTGATTTACCCTCACAATCATGGTCAGGGCCACTGGCCATGATGATCTTGTTTGAAAAAAATCTACATGTAACAACGTTTAAAAAGCTTGTTAATACTAGCATGTCTATGCCTTAAATAGAGTTGTTACTTTTGAGTCAATCTTAGCTATTTAATTAGTATTGCCATAAGAATTTACAATACTGCCTTCCGCTTTCAATTTACTGTCTAAAAGTATGTACCAGACAGCTATCTATATTGACTAGAGCGTTGAAGACAAAGTATACCTTTGGTTTTTTTAACCGTTCCATTGTTTTAATCTTATATAAATAAATATAGATATACATACAGTAAAACTACCCTGTGAAAATTTCATTTCAAAAGGTAGTAGCGTTTTTGAGATATTGTCAAAAATCTGGAGCAGTTATGTCCAAGCAGGAAGAATAACACAATCTGAGAAACGGTTCATGCAGAAGCGTTTCTCAGATTGAAATGTTTTTGAATCCCTCGCTCTATAACCACAATCCTTTGAAGTGAATTGTTTCTCAACATGTTATACAATATCAACAGCCGCAGTGCTTCTTACCAAGCAAGTTTTTATGCGTTGCGGGAAAAATTTGCAAAGCACCATTTTCTGCCAAACTGCTTCATGGAATCCACCCCTGGACGTTTGAGGCTGAGCAGCTTTTACATTATCCGGGCAAAAGTACATCATACACTGATTATGCATTAAATTTTATACATTGAGAACAGAATAAAAGCATTGATATAATATGCAAGTACAACAGCCGTACAAAATGTCAAGGTTTCAAATAAATTTGCACCCAAAAGCACACACACTCTGTGTTGCATACACATACACTCTGTGGACATTCCTTTGTTATGCGCACTGAACCAAAAAACCATATACTTCAACACTGTCAATACAACATTGTGTGGATGCGTGTAAGTCCACAAAGTGTTTCAAGCCCCTCCATTATGTGGACTTCTTTTGTTCTCAGGTCCACACTTCATATGTAACGTTTAAACAGAAGCTCTGTGTTGTATACACTCTGTGGACATTCCTTTGTTCTTTGAACTTAAGAAAAAACATATTCTTCAACACTGTAAAAAAAAAACCACTGTGTGGACGTTAGCGCTCTAGTCAATATAGTTCTATGGCATGTCTAAACTATCCAAACATTCACTTAGGAATTGTCCGACTAGCATTCTATCATGTACCAAAAGGCAAATTGGTTGATACAAGCATGCACACAAACCAGGCATGCAACTGCAGTTTGTCAACAACGAAAAAAGAGGAAAGTGTCGGGCACAGCATGACATTGCACTGTGTTTTTCAGTTTTCAACGTCACAACTGAGAAAAACACAGCCCAAAACCAAGGAAATCGGCCGATCAGCTGAGGAGTTGCATGCCTGACATAATGTTGCGTTGTACCAACCTCAAGAAAACTGCAGAACAACTTGAGAAATACTACATTCAATTAGTGTTCGGACATCTGAATATAGCCATGTCAAAAAAGAAAAGAGTTGCGCAGCACCACCCCTGCCCAACAAAAACATCCCAATTTTGTTGATGGTTTAAACAAGTTTTCAATACAAATTCTTTTGGAATGCCTCTTTTTAGTGTCCGCGTATTTCATGTGGCAGGTGTGCATGCACACTTAAACTTGCATCGTCCATTTTGCCCTTCCAGGGCCCAATTTCATAGAGCTGCTTAAGCACAAAAAGTAGCTAAGCACAACAAAGTTATGCTTACCAGAGTAAGGTTAACGACCAAACTACCACGTCACGTGTACAATTTGTGACTAGTGTCCTGCTCATTTCTGCTTAGCAGACACTTGCTAAGCAATATTTTTCTGCTTAAACAGCTCTACCGCTTACCACATAATTGTTTGCTTACCGGCTGTAAGCAGTGCCATAAAATTGAACCCTGCTTAGCGGAAACACATGGCCATAATTACATTTTCCTTTAAAACTACACATTATTGTACACACGCCATATTAAATAAAAATTGACTAGCTCTGAAAATTAAGCTGCAAGGCTATTTTTCTTGCCACAATACTATAAAATATTACTCTACACACAAGTCAACATTAATGTACATTTAAAATAAACATTTCAAAACAGGAATTCTCTTAAAGAGGGGCTACAAGGTCAAACTGAGTTCAGTGATGCACACAAATGTCAAATTCCATGCCTTTTCTTTAATTAAAAGTGGTACAAAAATGTACAGACCCAAATTATTTCAAATTAAATATCTTTGGATGTTGATAAAATTCAGTTGCACAACCAGCGAGGGGGGCTTCCCCTGCCCTTTAATTGACGGATGTAATGTCCTCTAAGGAAGTGATAAAATTACAAGTTACACTACTGTCAAAGAAATTCACACAATCCTCTGCCTCAGGAGGTTTATGGTAACATGTACATAAACCTCTCAATAAGCGAGTGTTGTAGTTCCAGAAAGAACCGATGGAACTCCACACTTCCATCAGTATGCCATAAAACGACCTCTGTTGCCAGCTGGGCCCAATTTCATAGAGCTGCTTGAGCAAGAAATATCGCTTAGTAATTCTCCGCTTAGCAAAAATAAGCAGGACACCAGTCAAATATGCTGCATGCGACATGGTATTTTGGCTGGTAACCTTATTCTGGTAAGCATAATTTTGTTGTGCTTAGCTACTTTTTCTGCTTTAGCAGCTCCATGACATTGGACCCTGGTCTTGGCCTTGGTGCCCCTTCAAAGGTTTCCCATAGACGTTAAGATTTTCCAATGGAAGTGCCCTTTGCAAAATGGAAATGGCCTTGCCCTCTCAAAGATGAAATTCCAGTCTTGGTATGCGCTGTCTTCAGCAGAAAGCAGGGCCCAATTTCATGGCTCTGCTTACCGTAAGCAAAGAATCGGCGCTTGCGGAAGCAGGGAATTCCGCGCTTACGTCAAGCGTATTTCACGGGTTAGCGGGGAATTTCGGCTTGTGCGCGTGCGTACTCCACGTTACTAGCCATTCTATGCTTACACGGCTAGCGCAGAAATTCGCCGCTTGAACAGTAAGCGGAGAATGGTCACCGCAAGCGCAGAATTCGGCGGTAAGCAGAGCCATGAAAATGGGCCCAGGTCTCTAGTTTTCTCCTGAAGATAATCAGAGCATACTGATCGAAACATCAAGTTGTTACACCAGCGGTTCTTTTTTAGAACCATCACAACTCAAAAGAGATATTTATAAGGTATTATTACAAACCTTACTAGATTGTATTTCCACCGTGCAAAGCAGCTCCAAATCCTACTTACAGTCATCTGTACACATTGCTATAAAACAGTATTAAGTATATTTATATTACAGTAATTACTTTCGGTATTGTTGACAAGTTTAACAATCAAAACTCTTTTTTTTGCGTGGCAGAAAAGCTGCTAAGCATAATTCTCTGCCTAAGCAGCTCTATGAAAGTGGGGCCCAGCTCCTTGCGTATTACAGCGTGCATATCTCCACATTCCGTCCACGCTATTTGCATACTTTGAAACAATTTAAGGTAATACATGATGTACTAACATTTCCTGGACGTATATGACAATTGCTTTTTTTTCCCTTTATTAGAGGGAGGCAGGGCTCTGAACTAAAATACCACATCTCGGGGCGGGAATAAAAAAATACATTTCTAAAACATTTCGCTGTGCATAAAACTATATTCTAACAAATATAACACTACCCTTAAACTATGCATTGTTATGTTGGTAAATATTTCATCTATGTCCAATATTTGTATCTTTCTTTTTGGTCAATATCGACCCTCAAATAACCGTAGAAATGAACAATAAAAAAAACAAAGCAATACTAATACTTCCTTTGGCTGATGATTAAATACATTAGAACCATTTCTATTCTTTCAGAATATTTAAAAGCGCTTCAATATGTCCAATAACAAACCAGGATTTAACACAATGATTCTCAACAAAATAAAATTTGTTATTATATTCCAGTATGGTTTCAGGAGAAGTAAAAAAAAAAAGATAAAATGCTGCCCCAGTAAAACAAAACAATCATTCAAATACAAATAAAAAACAATAAACAAATAAAATGTCTAAATAAGAAAGTCTTCTGTTAAAGGAACATTACAGAATTGGTAAGAAAAAAACTTGTAAAATATACTTTTTGATCACAGATTTACATAAAACTTACACGGTCTAATAATGATGATAGTAGAAAACATCCCTTGAAATATTTCTGTCTGAAATGCCATATTTGATGAGAAATGAACAAACTAATTCTCCGATTGGAGTTTATCGCTCAGTGAGCGTTTTATTCATTTGTTGAATCTATATGATTTCATGCAAATGTGTAATCGGTTTTTCACTATTTTCTTGTGACCCAGATGGCCGATTGATCTCAAGGTTTGTCAGTTAATGTATATGGTGGATTACATAAAGTGCTTACACTGCCAGCAACTGTTTTGTTAGCAAAAACCAATTCTGTAATGTTCCTTTAAAGTTCATTTGATAACTGCCTAGCAAAATTTGGTAGTGACACCAATGTGATGAACTCTCTCTTTCGAGCTGCTGTACATGTAGTTCTGAAAAACAACTGGTGGATGCTTGTTAAAATCTTTTTGAACGCTTGTAGGGCGCTTGTAGGGCGCTTAGTATGCATATGTCAAAATGCACGCATTTTTATGCAATGCACTTCAAATGAATCATGTTTTTACATGGTCACAAGATCAAAAAAGAATGAGAGGGGACCAGTTGCTCTGTGACTTGATGCGTCTTTTGATAGCCTAGGCTCACAGAATGGATCAACCATAGTATATTCAATATATTTGGATATTTCAAAGTCACACTTCCAGGGGGTAACGATAAAGAAAGGCATTCTGGGAAAAAAAAAAAATGGCGCGGCTCATAATCCATAGAGTTTTTGTTTTCCCCCCATTTGTTGGCTTTTCGTAGCCCACATGCACTAAATTCATCCTGGGAAGTTGCGCTGGGGACGAGACAGCAATTTTTTAAAACGCTTGCGTAAAACTTACAATACAGTATAATCTACATTACCGGTTGTGTTAGTCCTGAAGTCAAACGTACCGATATGTGGCAGGTGGACCGACGCAAACTCTGGACCTTGTATATACTGAGCCTCAGAGTAAACCGGATGACCAGACAGTCCAAGATGACTGGAGACGAGGGACTGGGATGCCTGGATACGACCATCCGGCATCTGTGGGGACACCCTGTAGTCTATCGGCTGGCTGGTCATCCTACAGTCGACCGGCTGGCTGGTCATCCGTGCTCCGTCCATCTGAGTTAGTACCCTGTTGTCTACACGCTGGGCGGGCACATTACTCGCCTCGATCTGCCCGCCAATGTTCATCTGACCAACCTGCTCTAGGTTGGCTCTGTCGTCCAGCACAGGAGCAGGCCACTGCGTCTTGGGCTTCGCGTCGCGCATGTTGTTCTTCTTCGTCGTGGTCTGCGGGAATGGTACGTTATCATACACTGGCTGCTCTCCTTGGGTTGTGGTGTCGACGCTCGCGTCCACGTTCTCTTTGTGCTTGCGCTCCTGATGTCGTTTCATGCTGGAGCTGTGCTTGAAGTCCTTCCCGCACACCGGGCAGACGTAACACCGCTCGTCGCTGTGGCTTCTCTGGTGGCGGCTCAGCTGGTTCTTACGGATGAACGCCTTCTGGCACTTGTCACACTTGAACGGTTTCATTTCGCCGTGCGTCAATATGTGGACTTTGAGGTGGCAGCTCTGCTTGAAGGCTTTCTCACACAGATGGCAGCTGTACGGTCTCTTGGGGCTGTGCGTGGCCTTATGCGACACTAAACTTCCTCTATACTTAAAGGATTTCCCGCAGGAGCACGAAAACGGCCGATCATCTGTGTGCATGACTTTATGCCGCTTCAGATAAAACTCCTGGTTGAAACTTTTGTCACAAATATTACACTTGTAGGGCTTCTCTGTACTGTGGATGGCCTCGTGCACTCGGACGTGTGATAACTGCGCAAAGTTCTTACCACAGTAGTTGCACAAGTACGGCCGCTCTTTGGTGTGGCTGTTCCGATGGACATAGAGGTTGCTCCTACAACGGAACGCCTTGCCGCAGTACTCGCAGAGGAAGGGCTGCTCCCGTGTGTGGACTCTCATGTGGACCTTCCAGCTATGAGTTAACTTAAACTGCTTGCTACAGACGACGCACACGATCGGCTTCTTGACCTCGTCCTGACCCTTCCCGCTCTCCGGGGAGCTCTCCTCCTCGGCTCTGCCCTCTCCCAGGGGTGGTCTCTCATTGCACGATACCCTCTGGTGGTACTTCCGGTTAGAGTTGTGGTTAAACCCCTTGCCGCAGTACCAGCATTTGTACGGTTTCTCTTTAGTATGGGACATGATGTGACTCTTCAGATGAGCACTGGTCAGGAAGCTCTTGGGGCATACCTTGCAGACAAATCTCCTCTCATTGCTATACTTCCTGAAATGATAAAGTGCCTGCCCGGACTGCTTGAAAATCAAACCACAATCCCGACACTTGTAAGTTCCGTCCTCTTCATTGTAATCAGACCGGTGCTCCTTGTGTTTGCCCATGTCGTCAAGGTCAGACACGACTTCACCGGCCTCCTGCTGGAGTCTTTTGAGCTCATGCATCTTCTGGTGCTTCTCAAAGTACAGTTTCAGCTTGAACTCCTTCCCGCACTCCTCGCACTTATAGAGTCTCATTTTGGAGAGTGCCGGCTCGCCTTCCGGGTTCAAGCCGACACATCCGTTCCTCTGATGGGTCTTCAGATTGCACTTGTAGTTGAAACGTTTCCCGCAGCCGGCGCAGCAGAGTGGTTTCTCCGTGGTGTGCACAAGCTCGTGGGCCTTGAGATGGGGGCTTGTTAGGAAGGCCTTCTTGCAGACTTTGCACACAAAGAGGCGCTCGTTACTGACCTTTCTCTGGTGGTATATGGTTTGGCCCTTTTGCTTGAAAGTCTGTCCGCAGTCCTTACATTCGTACATTCTGATTTCCTTGTTGTAATAGCTCACGTGTTTCATCTGACCGTTTGAATTTCCTACGGTGTCATCCTGGGTTGTCTCCCTTTCCGCATCGTCACCGTGTGGCGTCTTTGATCCTTTGTCGATCTCACCAGATGTTGTTGATTTGGCTCGGTGATTGTACCTCCTACGGTGGTTGGTGACAGCACTCCTCTTGCCGGCCATTTGGGGACATTGTCTCTGATGGCTGGTCAGGTTGCTCTTGTAGTTGAACTCCCTCCCGCACCCTTCGCATTTCATCTCTGCATTCTTAGAATGAGTGAGCATGTGGGCCTTCAGATGAGCACTGGTGATGTAGGTATTGGAGCACTCGGTGCAGACAAACGACCTCTGGTTGGTCTCTTTTCTTTGGTGGTTAATCGTTTGGCCCTTCTGCTTAAACGTCTTCCCACAGTCTTGGCATTTGTAGACTCCCTCCGATTCTACAAAAACAGACTCGTGTCGTTGCTCTGACGTTTTCTTATCAGAATCTCTGATGATGTGATTGTTTGCCGGTTTCCTTGGTTTCGATTTGCCGACTTTTTGTGTTCTGAGCTTTTTGGTTTTGTGCGACTTTTCATGATTTGTAAGGAAGCCCTTCTTCTTGAAGCATTTATCACAATGTCTACATTTGAAGCTGTTCGGTTGTCTGTGGACAGCAGTGTGATCGTCAAGCTCCGCCTCGGAGTTGAAGCTCTTGGCACACAACTCGCAGTCGAACTCTCTCTCGTTCTCGTGCATCCTCTCGTGATCCAACACGTCTTGTTTACTCGTGAACCGTCTCCCGCATTCCTTACACGCAAACGAGGTCTTCCTGGCACGGAAGCAGCGATGATTCAGAAGAGCTGTCGAAGAACTGTAACCTCTCCCGCAATCCTTACAGAAGTTCTCCTTCTGGACGACGTGAAGCTTGAGGTGCTCTTTGAGCTGATTTGCTCTCTGGAAGCTGTCACCGCACTCCTTACAATTGTGCAGACATTTGAACTGGTTGCCCTTGTCTTTCCTGACATGCACAAAGCGTTCGTGTCGCTGTAGTTCCTTAATGGTTGAGAAGCATTCACTGCAATGTTCACAGGCGTACTCGATCCGGACTTTTTTCCGGTGACTATACCGGTGCTTCTGTAGGATATGCTTACGTCGGAAGGCCTTGCCGCAATCTTTACAGGTGAAGACCTTCCCGACAGTGTGGAGCTTCTCATGTTTCTGGAAGCTCAGGATGTTTCTGAAAATCCTCCCGCAGTGCGGGCAGGTGTAACGACGGCTCTCGGAATGCGTTACGAAGTGACGGCTCAATAAGCTCTCGGTGATGAAGCCCTTGCCGCAAATACCACACACAAACTGGCTGTCTGCTTTATGCGTCAGCTGATGCGCACTCAACGATATAGCATTGGCGAATGTCAAGTCACACTCGGGGCATTTTAGGGACAGCTCCTCAATCTCGGTCGATTCCTGACTGGGTCGAGGGTCTGGTGCCGGAGGTCCATCTTGTAACAAGGTAGCTTGTACTTCGCCTGCAGTACCCATCTGTGTTTCCGTAATTGAAGCGCCAGAGGGATCTGGGCATTTAACAAGGCTACTCTGCCCAACTGTAGATTCTGACCAGTTTGGAATGGATTCATCTGAAAAGAAAAGAAATCACAATCAAATGAACAGCAAACATAGAAGAGCATGAACATTTTGAAATTATGTAGGTTTTAGGGCACTGCATGGTGAGGTATCAACGTATATTTGGTTTGCGGTATTTCGGGGGACTACTTTGTTCTAAAAGAAACTGTCCTTCTTAAAAGTGCTACCTTGATAAGAAGGAAATAGGCCGGGAAAGTAGTAGTCCCAATTTCCTATCTTCCCAGGTAGTACTTGTAAGCAGGACAGTTCGTTTCAGAATTGAGTAGTCCGAGGAAAACTCTAGGAACAAGTGTTCCATAGGCCCTAGGCATCAGTGTTTCGTAAGCCTCAGGCAACATTGTCCCGTCAGCCCTATGCACTGGTGTTCCATAGACCCAAGGCACCAGTGTTCTGTGGTGCCCGAGGTACCAGTGTTCTGTGGGCCCGAGGTACCAGTGTTCTATAGACCTTAGGCACCAGTGTTAACATAGGCTCCCTTATCCGGACCTGGACACACTGACACAAACACAGTGGACATTAAGGTTAGTGGACATTCCTTTGTTCTGTACACTTTAGAAAAAACATGTTCTTCAACACTGTAAAAACCACTATGTTGACATGTATAAGTCCACAGTTTTTCAAATCCCTACATTGTGTGGACCTCTTTTGTTCTCAGATGCATACTTTGTATTAATTAAACGCTTAAACACGGATTCAGACATCGATACCCCTGTGAGGTATGTGTGTGGATGTGAGTTCCTACCTCCATGTTCAAACCGAAGACTTACAACAAAAGGGACAATAGGTCCACATTTGTTATCACAAAGGAAAACAATGGGGTCCACGTTTGTCAGGACAAGGAGTTGAACAAAGGGGGGTCCACGATTGGAGGTCATTACACACTTGGGTGTGTGTGTGGGTATGCTTTCACTTTTGGTACCAAGGACAAAACAAAAAAGGGAAAACAAAAGGTCTCCACATGGAATTTCTAAAGACCGAGGTGCTCCACAAGGAAATTTGTGTACAAAGTCTATGAGACACTGTTTAGTGCAGGGACAAAGGAAAGAACAAAAGAGTGCTCCACAAAGATGCTTATTTGAGAACTTGTGTGTGGGGTATGTATGTGTGTGCGTTGTGTGGACCTCTTTTGTACCAAGGTCCACACTTAAGACATTGAGACCCCTGTGATAATACCAAAAATAAAACTCACCATTTTCATTGACCACAGTCTGTGTTGTACCCCTTGTCTTGCTGACTGCATCGAGATCATGCGAGGGGTTGAGAGGAGGGGAACCGTCAAGGTTGATCAACGACTCTGCACCATTTTCCAAGATGGCTGGGTCCACACATAGATCTGCACCTGATGAAATTTAGAACGAGAAGTCAGCATGTCTGCCTTATTTCAGGGATCTAATACTGTCAGGACTGGGATTCAAAACCCACAATCTAATAATAATAATAATATTTCTTATGTTCTTATGTAGCGCTTTATCACACCCCTAGGGGCGTATCAAAGCACTCGTTATTTCTTTTTCAATAGGATAAACAGAGATTGGTTTTGAATTATAAGACCCATTTATGTAGCACCTTCTAATGGTTTACGTGCTTTATGCAACACACTGGACGTACGGCTTCACATCTTATCCAAAGGACGAAGTATGAATGGTTAAGTGTCTTGCTTAAGTACACAAGTGTCAAGACTGGGACTCGAACCCACACTCTGCTGATCAGAAACACCAGAGCTTGAGTCCGGTGCTCTTATCCGCACAATTTTCAGCATGTAAACACACTAGCCTTAATTTTGGCTGTAACAACCAAAATCAACTAAAATTGTTTTTTCTTTTAAGGTTTTCAGATACAGTTTTCTAAAATACGACTTTATTTCAGAGAGAAATATTTTACAGAAAAAATGATTCTAGTATGAACTTCATAATCAGTAAGCTTTCAGACTAAAATTAAACAATGTTTTTTCATCCTTACCAATCCTATAAAAGATACCTTTCAACAAGATAATAATTCAAGGACACAGACTCCGAGAGGTCATGAACACGCTTTAGTTTTGTATTATGAAATGACAGCAAGCGCGGAACGTTCTGTGTGAGGCGTGATCGACAACTGACGACGTGTTAACTCACTTGGAAGGCTCATTGTGTAGCGTGCACCCATGCATGCACCCATGCATGCACCCATGCATGCACCCATGCATGCACCCATGCATGCACCCATGCATGCACTCCGGGTGTCAAGCCAAATGAGCCCAAATTTTCACAAGTTTGTCATTTTATGCGTATGTTGGGATACACCAAGTGAGGATACTGGTCTTTGACAATTACCCAAAGTATACCAAGCCTTTAAAGGGCAGTACATTCCCTTACTGAGTGTTAAGTCTTCCTTACTCGGTTTGCTAGTGTTGGCCAGGGCTTCTAGTTGTACATGATTGCTTCCTTCTTCCGACGATTCAGTCACTTCACCACAGGAGATGAAGGCTACGTCACTCTCCTCCGAAAGCTGCTTATCATCAAAACTCTCAGAAAACACTCCATCTGGCCAACGAAAAAATAAATAACAAATTGGTGTTAAAGGGTGTGTACAACATTGTATTAGGAGACCAGCGTGTAGGTCCAGTGACCAAATTCTGGGAACAAAGGTTTGAAAGTGTTTTTGTGTTCCCTGACGAATACCAAACAATTTTGACCCCTGTATGACCTTTGTTGACCCCTCCCGGAAATGGCTGGCATTTTTAAGGGGGCAGCACCTACACTGTAAGCTTGAGCGTTTTTAAAATTTTTGGATCCACGGTATACCGTCGCCAAAATACCGGGGTATTCGTTATTACAGTGGTAGCCAGGCACATATCCAGACATGTGTCTAACGGACAATTGTTGGTCAATTTGTCTTCGTACAACCCTAAATTCTTTCAAATTTACCCAGTCAGTTTCCCTTGTGGTTTGAAACACAAACAAAAAGTTGCATCTGCTTAAGGTGAGCCCTCTAACTCTTACCTTACCTCTTTCCCCAACCCTTACTCTATCCATTACCCCAACCCTTACCCCAACCCTCACCCTAACCCTTACTTTATCCCTCACCCTCACCCTATCCATTACCATAACCCTTACCCAAACCCTCACCCTCACCCTAACTCTATCCCTTACCCTCACTCTATCCATTACCCTAACCCTTACCCCAACCCTCACCCTAACCCCAACTCTATCCCTTACCCTCACCCTATCCATTACCCTAACCCTTACCCCGACCCTCACCCTAACTCTATCCCTTACCCTCACTCTATCCATTACCCTAACCCTTACCCCAACCCTCACCCTAACCCTAACTCTATCCCTTACCCTCACCCTATCCATTACCCTAACCCTTACCCCAACCCTCACCCTCACCCTAACTCTATCCCTTACCCTCACCCTATCCATTACCCTAACCCTTACCCCAACCCTCACCCTCACCCTAACTCTATCCCTTACCTTCACCCTATCCATTACCCTAACCCTCACCCTAACTCTATCCCTTACCCTCACCCTATCCATTACCCTAACCATAACTCCTACCCTCACCCTGACCCCAGTCTTACATGTATATTCACCTGATACCCCTTGTGTGTTCCCTTCATTTGGATGGATGCCTGCCGCTATTGCAACATCATCATCATCATCTACAACTGGTAATGGAGAGATCACTGATTCCAAGATAGACATCATCTCTGGGTTGTCTATGGTGGCCCCTCTCTATATCAAAGGAAAGTCACATCTGCAAAGAAAAATAAAGCAGTTATAGACTCTAATTGTCATAGTAAATATGTTGACATAAATCAGGAGTGAGAGTCATTGCTGACCAAAAAGGTCTGAAAATAAGATCCAAATTTCAGGAGGTACATGTAAGTTGAAATGATGGCAAGTCCCCAAGGACCAAAGGTCTTCCTGGGAGAAGATCAACAGCAGCAGCAAAGTCTTCAAACTCAGTGAGAAATTCACTAGTTGAGAATGACGGGGGGTCTGTAGATGATCACATAGTTGATATTGTGCTGACAATCGGCAACAAGGACTAATTGTTCAAAGACAAGATGAGACTGCTTTTTTTTCAACACATTTCTTTTTTGATATGATGTGAAGTGGGGAATACATCCTTTGTAAACAAAATGTGAAAAGAATTGTGAAAACCAAGTTATTAATAATGGTTTGTTTTTCACAATTCTTTTAATAGTTTGTTTTAAACTTGTTTTCATGAGTATAAAATTGTGCTCATAAAGTTTAACAACTTTGCTCGATCCTATTTGCTTGACTCATTTATTCATTTTCTTTTTTTATGTCTCGGTCTCTGGTAAGTTTTTGTTTGTTTTTTTCTTCAAAATATTTCCTCAACAATGTTTTGAGTGTTATGAATGGATTCAATACACATTAAAGATCAACTCTGTGTTGTTAGAATGTATCATGATTTTTGAAAGTGTTAAAAATGGGGCAAATCTGGTGACTGGTCTGACAAAAACATTTTTTACATGAGTTGTCTTGTAACCCTTCGGTCTGCGACCGTCGGGAGGATAGAGGGTAACTTATGGTTATCGCAACTAGGATTCTGAAAGACAGTGAGATTTAACCATTATTTTGCATATTATTTTTGGTTTGAGGAGTGGGCCAAAAGCTCAATGCAAATACAAAGAACTCATTCATAGAGATACAGCCCAACTCATCCTTGGCGTTTACATCCTGACTGAAGGCCTATGCCAAGTACCACAGTAGAAGTAGAAGTAGAAGTTAGAAGTAAACATTGAGGCATTGACGATGTTAAATGTAGTAGAACTATGGGGCTAAATGAATCAAGTCTATCTCCAGCTCTCTATAAATAATTATAACTATTATTAAGTGTATTAAAAGTCTATTTGCAAATAAATACCACCTGGTTACTGGTAAAGCCAAAGGCACTGTGCTGTGTGCCTGTCATGCCTCCCTGTGGTGTGGGAAGGGAAAACGAGCAAACGTGTTCCGTTTTCCTCCACAGTCAATCATCAACCAGGTGGAATTTGTGATAGACCTTCAAATTTTAATTTTTAAAGCTTTTTTTGGAAATTGTACTTGAAACTTTTGAGGGGGCATCTGCCGCCGCAGTGTTACCGTCAGTGATCGTGTCCGTCACTCGTAATCGTATCGTAAGTCTAGTACTTCAACTTAGAAGTCAGTTGACAGCGGTCGTGAGGATGGCAAGCAGATTGCCAGATTTATTTACTTACTTGAAACCGACAAATTGTTATATACTAAAAGCTGTCAGATAACAATCATAGATAACAATATTTATATAGCCGCTATCGTTCAATGTTTAATTTAAGTTGACAATAAAGCAATTAACTCACCAAACCATATCCTTTTTTGTAGATTTTCCAAAGTAAGCCTTTGGCTATGCATAGCCATTGCATTATGCACGAAATCACGGGCTGTATGGAACAACAATGGCGCCAAAATAGACTTGTACTAGTTTTCTCATCATCGGTGCACGATTTTCACAACGCCCTCCAGTGGTGGAAGCCAGTAACCCACCAGTTTTAAAGGGGAATGCGGTTTGCAATTTTAACAGATCACGGCCCGATAAGAATATTGTTTTAATTTTTTAATTTTTTTTCGCTATCATTATACTTTGAAAAATATTCAAAATAAAGAACAAAAAATTCTTCTTGCTTGGTATTAAGCTTTCATGTATTTTAGTCTATAAATGACGTATCAACAATACTTTCAAACAAGTAAAATTGTTTTTAAAAGGTGAAATATAAAAATAATTCATGACGACAAAAGACTTCAACAAAAATCTCACTTCGGAGTTTTAATCACTTTTTTTAACAAAACATTAATTATTTGCTATAGTGTCTTAACACTTATTGCAAAAAACAACAACACAAAAACACAATGTATTATTTCCACTCTAACTTAATACACACTATGTGTGTCAACGGGCCTCATACTTCATTCTTGGCTCAAGTGTAAATACATTAGTCACCTCTATAGACCATGTACATCTTTGTTTACAAAAAGAGTGGCCTTGTACATTCCAGGACCTTTCCAGCAGGCAAAATATTACACCTGGTCATTTTAGGGAAATTGTTACTGTATTGTTGTGTATTAATTTCCACATAGATGCAATAGTTTTGATGCGCCCCCTTTCTTCTTATCAAAAGTTGATAACAATCCGACCATGCAATCTCCATAAAATATACAATTTTATGTATTCATCGACTGGGCCGTGTACAAATCATGCCTGCAGGAAGTCCAGGCTCTGTGGCTCTTTTGTTTAACATGTCATACATGGTCTACATGTATAACAGGGAAGTTTTAAAGTTCTACTGTAAACTGAAAGCAAAATTACTTTACCAATAAAGGAATTATCCGGCCGTAATCTTCATCCGAGATGATTGAATGCCTGTCATTTTGAGGCAGGCCTGAAGTTTCATCTTTGAGCGGGCAAGACCATTTTCATTTAGCAAGGGGCAAATCTTAAAATCTATGAGAATAATTTGAAGGGGCACCAAGGCCAAGACTAGTGGGTTTTTATTTACACAAATTCCCAGTAATAAACATTGCCTGAATCTGGTCATCCATTTATTTCACATGTAACCTTATATTAAAACTACACATCTTTTAGACTGTATGTACTAGCACATTTTGTAAGATGGAAATATTTATAACATTTAATATACATGTGGATCTTTACAATCATATGGCATTAAAAAGAACAAGCAGCCTAACTAGTCAGTTATGTAGAAAGTCACATGGCACTAAGATTGAAGACATGCTGAATAGTATGAGCAGTTTCAAGTCTTGGTGAACTTTTTTTTTATAATGGTTGTGGGAAATTCACTAAAAACTCACTGATACACAGTTATTTAATACATGTATTCACTGTATGTTTTGATGTTGTTTATGATTAAATAAGCATCTTGTTCAACACTTTAAAACTTCAGATTTTACCAATGCTAAAAAGGCTCGGGATACTAGAGTAATAACTTTATGTATACACCAAGCATGCAATTCTAGATTTAGTATGAGCAAGATTTGTATACGTTTCTCTCACAGCTCTTGACCAATGATGAAGATACATCTTTCTTCCAGTCAAACGTTGCAGCTTTTTTTGCACTGATAAAGACAAAGGCAAGCCATTCTATAGTTCCTTCGAGTGGTCGGAAATGCTTTCTGCTACATCCAGTTGCTAAGAGATATCTTTGGAGGCTACGAGCGACAGTAAAATGTTTTAGATATGGATTTTGGCATAGAAAAACACGAGTCATCATTCTGGGATATCTGATAGATGATGCCCAGCCCAATGTTCAAGCGGGACCAGCCTCCTTAATCAGAGTTCATTCAAATTGGAAGTCCTTAAGTCAGGTGATGGTCAGGTGACGGTCAGGTGATGGACATTCCTGACTTGAGGTGGTTGTTTCACTAGTGTTGATTTTTGGGAGACTGATCAAGGGCCCACGGTTCTGTTCATTTCTACTCCTTAATCTACTTCCTCCATGCGTGATGCATCGTCGTCGTCTCCTTCCAATGGTGGCATCTCCTCTGGCTGGGCCTCTTCAACTGGTGCTACGTCATCCTCATCAATACCTGGAGATGTACAAAGCAAAGTCAGAGTAGAATAAAATGCCATGTCCATTATAAAGACCGAGTGAGTCAAAACACTGGATTCAATGCAAGATTGAATCAACTTTAACCCTCACCGGCCCAATATCCAATAGCCAAAGTGAAGGACTTGGGCCAGTGGGGCCATTAATCATTGCTTATCACCGGCTAAGGCATGCCAATCTTTCTCAAGTCCAAACAAATTTGGTGTGGAGTTAGAAGAGGAATTTGGCCTCACTCAAGCCAAACCGCCTACGTCTGTAAGGGATAATCTAGGAAATCTGGGATTAGAAACGGAACATTAAAAACTCACACTTGTTTTCATGCTCTAATTGTCCCAAAAGAGTGTGTTACGATTCTCTCAAAGGTAGGTTACAATTTCTAATGACGAGTAAAAATCAGACATACCTAAACCGAGCTTGATCATTCTGTGAATACGACCAGCATGCGTCTGGGGCTCCTCCAGCGTGAATCCCGACGACAGCAGAGATGTTTCGAACAGCAGCATGACCAAATCCTTGACGGACTTATCGTTCTTGTCGGCATCGGCCTTCTGTCTGAGCGTCTCCATGATGGGGTGGTTGGGGTTGATCTCCAGGTGCTTCTTGGCAGCCATGTAGCCCATGGTGCTGGTGTCGCGGAGAGCCTGTGCCTTCATGATACGCTCCATGTTGGCCGTCCAGCCGTACTGGCTTGTGACGATGCAGCAGGGGGACACTACCAGTCTGTTTGACACGACAACCTAACATGAAAAAGAAGAAAAAATTCAGTTAGTATCTATTTATTAATTCTAGCTTCCAGAATAAAGCAAACAGAATCCTGGGGATTGCCCACAAGCAAAACAGTTCCCATTTTCATAGAGCTGCTCAACAAGAAAATGTTGCTTAACATTTTTCTGCTAAGTAAAACTAAGCAGGATAATAAATTTTGTACATGTGAAATGGTACTTAAGCTGGTAACCTTATTCTTGTAAGCATAATTTTGTTGTGCTTGGCAACTTTTTACGCAGCTCTGTGAAGTTGGGCTCGGATCACAATACAGGGTTCGAAATTAGCGGTCGCCCGGTCGCCAAATGCGAGTGAAAGTAGCGGCGGGCGAGTCAAAACCCTTCCTTTACTAGCCCGCCGGGCGAGTCAAATAATTGTTCCTTTTCACAATAAATGTGGGAAATGTGGTAAAATCCCAAAGTAAGCTTTTACCTAAAGCTTTTAAAATAGTTTGACAAGTCTGGATATTTGCTAGATTTAATGTGGCCGCGATCGGAAATTGCGATCGATCATTTCGGTATACAGTCGTTAAAACACTGTGCACATAACCACATGGTGCTGACTGCTGAGAATCCACCCGTGCACACAACGTTCGGTGGCCCACCGGTGGTAGTCCATGCATAGCGTATACACAACACACAGTCCACTGTTCAAAGTCCAAGCTAACCAACATTCCGCACGCTGTGATTGGCCGTTGATGGCCGTTGATAATTACCATATTCATAAGATCTTGGCTAGACTTTACCGCAGTACACGTTCAAGAACGGAGTAAAGAATTGCCGCATATTGTTCAGCACGCCTGCAGATTGTGTAAAATACACAGCCTTGGATCAAGTCTAACCAAACATCAACAACTTTGCCGATAGAGGGCGATGCGGTTCAAAGTTCATGTGCGTTGTCGACCGATCGCTGATTCACGAAGATTTTATTGCAAACGGAGTTCAAAACAACCGATCCTCAAAACATGAATCCATAAAAATGGTTGTTGATGGAAAAGGATAATTTAGGGCAGAAATTAAGGGATAAAAACGTCCCAAAACGCAATTTTGCTAACTTTACTTCCGTGTTTTGAGGTTTGTTTGTTTTTTCTTTACGTTTTCAAAATTTTGTGTGTACATACATATACATGCGGGCTAGTGAAGAAACCTGCGGGCGATCCAAAATTTTGGTTGAATCGCCCGGCCGGCGAGTGGAAAAAAAAGTTAAGGGAAACCCCTGCAATCTAAACGAGCGATCCCTTAATGATCCACTTTGCAATCAAAAACAAGACCAATTTTTCTGGGCAAATTCATTAGAATCGTCATGCAGTCTCTTTGAGATGCAAATTGCTAAGAAAACCTTCAGTTGCAACGTACCTTCTCAACCTTCTTGTCCAGGATGTCCTTCATGACCTTGCACAGATTCTCGAACTTGGCCTTCAACTCCTCGTTCTTCTTCTTCTCCTCGTCATCCTCTGGCAGCTCCAGACCCTCCTTGGTGATGGAGACGAGAGTCTTGCCTTCGAACTCCTTCAGCTGTTGCACGCAGTACTCGTCGATCGGCTCCGTCATGTACAAGACCTCAAAACCTCGCTTCTTGACGCCCTCAACGAATGATGAGTTGGCAACCTGGTCCCTGGATTCACCTGAAGCAAATCAAAAATGAACTACTTAAGCAAAACTAAATACCACAATTGGAAATTGAACACTTTGACAGAGACAATCAGCTTTGTAATTGCGGAGAAAAAGTTGAAAATGGCCAAGCACAATCTCGATTCAGCCTAAGAGTTCGTGGAAACCTTATCAAAAGCAACACATGTTCTAGCTCACAAAACCAGGCAAGTGGTTTTTTATTAGCCAACATTTCAGTTGTATAATGAATTCAGTTGGGGTTTGACATTGCTCAGTAAAAATTGGGTGCATCACCACTTCAATCAGCAATTAAAACAGATTTTTTTTGCATCATTGCCATGTCGTAGCCCCACATATCCACTTTAACTCCGATTTGACTTTTTGAAATAACTATTTGTTTCGCAGATCACAAACACTAACATTCATTTTCCAGCCATGATAATGGATCAAGAATTTTTGATTTCACAAACTCTTACCTGTGATGTAGTAGATTTGTGTCTGGTTCTCCTTCATGCGTGATACGTAGTCCTTGAGCGAACACATCTCATCGCCAGAGTGGGAAGTGTGGTAACGCAGCATATTGGCCAACTTGGTTCGGTTCTGCGAGTCTTCATGGATACCGAGCTAAAGAAAGGGGAATTAACAAATTATAATTTGAATTCCAACATATCTAAAACACCATTTTATGAGCTACTTGAACACCTTTCCAAGAGAAACTGGCTACAAAGTCAGGTTAGAAATGTCTTTTGTGTAATTATTATTTTGGGAGACTAATCATCCTTACTTGCACCTGAGAAGCTGAATTGCGAAGAACGTGGCTACAACCACATCATATATACACGGAGCACGAAAGGGTTTGATTTTTTTCCGGAGGGAGAAAAACCAATGCACCACTCTACTCACATATGGACTTAGCCGGGAATCGAACCAGGGCCACAGCGGTAAGAGGCGAGCACTTTACACGCTATGCCAGCCAAATGAGATTGCCACCCTTTAGCTTAAATCTTTGTCAGTCAGTGCATGCTTCTTTCATACCTTGAGGTTCTTGCTGAACTGTTCGTACAACTTCTTGTAGTCGTCCTTGTCCTCGGCGATTTCAGCGAAGAGCTCCATACACTTCTTGACGATGTTCTTGCGGATGACCTTGAGGATCTTGCTCTGTTGGAGCATCTCACGGGAGATGTTGAGGGGAAGATCTTCAGAATCGACCACACCCTTGACAAAGTCTAGAAAGTTAAACAGTATAGACAAAATAATAATAAGTAAGCACGCAAATCTTGGACAATTCGATAATTCTGATTCACTTTATTACATGAAAAGGGTTTCATCTTGAGGCAAACAAGTAAGAGTGTAGAAAATTTCCCTTTAACATTGTTCGGCAAATGACAAATTCACATTACTTATACTTACTAAGATACTCTGGAATGATGTCTTCACAGTTGTCCATGATGAAGACTCTACGGACGTACAACTTGATGTTGTTCTTCTTCTTCTTGTTCTCAAACAGGTCGAACGGCGCCCTCTTCGGTACAAAGAGAAGAGCGCGGAACTCCAGCTGACCCTCAACTGAGAAGTGCTGTAATTTAACAGGTACATTTATAAATATTTAACACTTTCATCGTGTTATTGATTCGCTTGTTTATTTGTTTAGGGGGAGGGGATTGCATATCAATCTGTAGCTTTGTGAAAAGAAGCACAGTCCATGGACATTAAGAAAGAGGTCCTCCTGTGCTACACCCCTTCACATTGCTCCTTACTGCTCGGCAGGCAACCTAAAAAGGTTACTTCCCAGAGGCAGAAAGGGTTACTCTCCTTCCATATGCACTACCAGAAGCCATCAGGGTTACTCAACACCAGAACCAAACTGCCCGAGGGTGGTCGGTAACGATGCAAGCAACTATGGCCCAGCGCATGTTGTGCTGGAAGATTTTATGCGAGGCTTCCATGGTCTATAGCGAAGGGGATTTACCTTGACAGCGAGATGCTCCTCCCAGTCATTGGTTAAGCTCTTGTAGAACTCGCCGTACTCCTCCTGGCTGATGTCATCAGGGTTTCTTGTCCACAGGGGCTTCGTCTTGTTCAAGATTTCATCCTCGATGTACTTCTCCTTGATGGTCTTCTTCTTCTTCTCCTTCTCCTTTTCTTTGTCTTCATCTTCGTCAAGATCTTCGATCTTGGGCTTTTCCTTGTCCTCCTCCTCTGCCTCAGCTGGCTCCTCCTCTTTCTTCTCCTCTTCCTCCTCATCGTCGCTCACTTCCTTGTCTCTTTCCTTGTTGACCTACACAGTCAATAAGATTAACATCCCAGAATTAACTTCTTGCCTTCACCCTTCTACAACGACCATCCCATCAAATTCAACTGCAAGCCAAATTTTGCTAGAGAAAGTATTCCGTGAAACTGAACCAACGTCCAAGTTAACATCGAATCCCAGAGATCGAGCTTATCGATGTCGTTTCTCATGAAAGAAACAGCTGAACAAGTTTTGAGATGTTCCCCCCTTTCATCACATCAAAAAGCTTATACAAATGGAACAAGTGAAATTTCAATAAAATATAACATTCAATGTTTCTCCCGTAGAGCTGTGTACAAATCGTGCCTGCGGTAAGTCCAGTCTCTCTGGATCTTTTGTATGCATGTGACCTCACTTGGGCCCAATAATCTTAGAGCTGCTTTAAAGCACAAAAAGTAGGTAAGCAAAACAAAATTATGCTTCCCAGAATAAGGTTACCAGCCAAACTACCATGTCACGTGTACAATTTTTGACTGGTATCCTGCTGATTTCTGCTTTGCAGAAAATTGTTTTAAAAGCAATATTTTCTCCTTAAGCAGCTCTATGAAATTGGGCCCTGTCCATAGAAGGTCAGCACTTTTGAATGCCAACTTACCTGAAGGGAGATGGGGTAGCCAATGAACTGACTGTGTTTCTTGACAATCTCACGGATCCTCTTCTCCTCGGTGTACTCCACCTGGTCCTCCTTCATGAACAGAGTGATTCTTGTGCCGCGTTTCAGCTCGTCATCTGTCAGGAAGGCATGCATTAAATCTCATTAGTGTCTTGACGATTTAATGACAAAGGGCTTAAAAGGATGCGTGCCGACCCTTGGGGAAGTGCACAAATTATTGTGAATGAATCATCACTTCTCAAGCATATGTTCTTGCCGAGTTTTGTTTTGTTTTTTCTTTGAGTGGCCATCAAAATTGAACTAAAATTAAGTCACCTGTTGGTTGATTCCACAACAGACAATAAACCAAGACGTCATCCATAAAATTAAAAGTAGGTTTGAAAAAACGAATGAACTTAATAAGCATCAACTACGATAAGAAACAAGGACCACTTGTACAGGTGAACGAAAAACTCACTTGGGGCGGCTCTGACTGTGAAAGATCCTCCTGCTGAGGACTCCCAGATGTAACCATCGTCGTCGTTGTGTTTTGAGTAGACTGACACTCTGTCCGCCACGAGGTAGGCCGAATAGAAGCCCACACCAAACTGACCGATCATGGAAATATCGGCTCCAGCCTATTGGGTAAAGAAATTAGAATACTCAAAACACGGGAAATGTCTCTTGCAGCTATGTTCAAGAAGCTTACAGTTGCGATACTTCAAGGAGGCAATTGCCTCCATGCCCCTGGCTATTGACTTATTCCCCCTTGAAATGTGGAATTACATGTTGCCATGTCTTGGCCTTGGTGCCTCATCAGCAGAGATGCCAACATTGAATTCCCAAAAAGAGTAGCACCGCCGAGCACTGAAGTTTCAAGTTAGGCATACAACTCATCGAGCCGTAAAAAGAGGAATATTATGACATTTATGGTATAAACTAATACTTTCAGCGAAAATCGCTTATTGCAAAGCGGCCTTGCCTAAGAGGTCAAACAATTGTGAATTTTATTCAAAAAAAAAAAAAAAAAGTAAAAAAAAAAAAAAAAAAAAAAAAAAAAAAAAATGTATCGGACGCAATTTGCACTAGCTTGTGCATGAAGAGAACCTTTTCCACCTCAATTCAACAAAATGCTGTGGTTTCTGTCCCATTGTTTATTAAAATAGTAATGCTCACGTTTGCACAGAAAATAGTAAAACAAACTGACAAATGCTTCACACCACCTGACCACAGCAGGCCATCAAGTCTTCAAACGACTTCAGCAAGAGCAGTTTCGTCAACTGGCCTTTCCAACCAATTCTATTTCCACCACTGCATTCTTAACAACTTTTTTATCAACAGTTTTCATCAGGTCTTGGCCTTGATTGTGATCGATCAAATATTTTCTTTCTGTCACTTTTATTTTAGTTGATATGCAGCGATCGCGATGTTTCAAACAAACTCCACGCCGTGACCGTCGCACGCTAATAATAACTTGCGAATTACATTGCAGATAAAAGTTATCACAGTGTCTGTTTGCCGCCGCAATCCAAAGACGTGAAGCATTAGAAAAACTGCGGAACCAGTCTCTACAAAAGCGACTGTAGAATGTATGCTGTACAGGGAGCTTGTGGCTCTGTGTCATGCTCTGTGCTACGCGTGTGCCAGGTTGGCAAATCCCGAGTGCGATAGTTTATGGGATTGGTACCTCCTAAATAAACACAAAAACGTGTGTGAATTCGCCGCTCATCACTTTTAACCACGCGGCGGCAGTCAACATTTGTTATAGTTTTTTAATTTTATATTTTTAGGTTTAATTTTTATCATGATACACTGTTTGTAAATACATATACACTGAGCGGCTCTGTTTATCGTATTTAACGGAAGTATTATCGTAGCGGCGTAGTCATGGCCCAAAATCGTATTTGCTACGCCCAAATCGTGTATGTTGGTATCTCTGCATCAGAAGCTTCCCATAGATTATTCAAACATTGCTGAATTATACAAATTGCAAACAACCAAATAATTTTTACCTCAAGGGCTTGCATGAATGCCTTGGTGCCACTCCTAGCGATGGTTCCAAGATTGTTGACCAAGTCGGCTTTGGTCATCCCAATACCGGTGTCGATAAGGCTGATGGTCTTCTCCTCATTGTTGGGGATGATTTTGATTTCAAAGTCTTTGCCACCGGCCTCCACCCGGGCAGGATCAGTGAGGCTCTCATATCGGATCTTATCAAGAGCCTGGTGGAGAAATAGTCAAAATGATGATTATGATTCATTCAAGCAGGGAACGCCTTTAAATTTAGGCTTTTTTACACATAAGTAAAAACCAACAAAATAACTTATTCTTTATCCCCAATGTAACTATTTCATTTTTTTTGATTTACTTTTTGTACAAATGTGATCTCCTTGATTGTCAAAAACTAAAGCTACTAATTAAAAAGGTTAAAAAAAAATTCATTTTAATACTTTAACTGGATTTAACATCAAAAGAGAATTCACCAGGCTTTGGGACAACAAGTAAGATTTTGAATTCAAATAGATGGAGGAACCGTCAGCTTCTGCGTCGCCAAAACAGAGAACCGTGTCTACAAAGTAAACCTCAAGTACGGAAACTGCATGTACTTACATCGGATGCGTTTGAGATGAGTTCTCTGAGGAAGATCTCCTTGTTGGAGTAGAAGGTGTTGATGATGAGACTCATAAGCTGAGCAATCTCGGCCTGGAAGGCAAAGGTCTCAACCTCACCTTCCTCCATGGGTTGGTTTTCTTCGGTCATCTAGTAGAAAAACATTAACAAAATATTTAACTTTGGTAAACAAACCACTGATGTTGTCGTGTCACACAGGAAGATTGACTTTTGTGCAGCATCTCAGCCCATGGGTCCAATTTGATAAAGCTGCTTAAAGCAGAACAAAATTGTGAACAATTTTCGGCTTAGCAGAGATGAGCAGGATACCAGTCTCAAATTGTACATGTGGCATGGCAGTTTGGCTGGTGACCTTATTCTGGTAAGCATCATTTTGTTGTGCTTAGCTACTTTTTGTGCCGAAGCAGAGCCTCTATGAAATTGGGCTCTGCTCATTTCGAGTTTTAAACACAATCTTTCTTACCTACAGTTGGAACAGTGGCTTGGCCATCAAAAAGTAATAGGCTTGATCTTTCAATCATGCGAAACACCTCAGGTAACGGTTCACTAGCTGTGATAATTGTATTCGTAGCTAGCTCATGGTCACATCCTTTTTTTAGTCTAGAGAGCTGTGCCCATGAGTTACTGTTCATTAAAAGAAAAGGGGAATAACCCAGATACCGCATGTACGTGCTGGCCGTCACATCTTAAAGGGCACCATCATTGTTGTGAAACGCCTGCATGCAAGCGTGTGCGTACATGCATGCAACAACTGAATTGGGTTAGAGTTTATAATTCCATGTGTTTAGGACTGCTTCAATTAGTCCTCCTTTAAAACTTCAGAACTTTTTGTCTAATGTTTTCCTTGAACCTTCAACAATATCAACTGTATTACTACTATTTAGTATTAGTTTCAATTTGTCAAAACCCCAACCCCAGAAAACACTGGATAATACACAAAATGTTGTAAAACCATCGAAAAACTTCAACCAACTAGGTCTGGAAAAACTTCTCATATCACACAAAAACACTTGCGAACAGTTAACATGAATAAATATCCGAAGTTATCACTGTTTGGGAGGTATTCAACTTGCATTACATCAGGTTTTTCTTGTTGGTCCGTGAACAAATTGACCAGACAAAGGAAATTCATTACATTGATGTTTATCTTAAGGGTTAAGCCCCTCGGCCCTCTTTATTTCAAGACGGTGGGTAACCACACAACGTGCTTAATAATGATTTGAGGTTGCACCAGAGTGAACAGCACAAAAAGGAAGACTTGGAGAAGTTGAAAACAGCCCAGAGGCCCCGGCAGAGAGATTTTTGTTTGATTGGTTCTCCTTGCTCTGTGTGATCGGGTACATTCATGATATTGATAATAATGCAGCCAATGGAACATTGGAGAATAACTTATTTATCTCCTGTTCGTACTGTTTTGAAGGAAAGTAGTTTTTCAGAAATTTTGTGGTGTTTACTGGTATTTCTCCAGTGTTTTCCGGTATTTTCCAGTAACCCCCCCCCCCAACCCGGCCATCTATGAAATGATGAGTCAGCGGTCAGGCATGGGCATTGTCAGGAGGACCAGACAAGATCAGTCAAGGGTTACGAACGATGTTGCACACCACCAGCAGAAATTGCAATGAACTAAATTTTGACTAATTTCTAATTCCTTCCTCCATACTTGAAATTGAACAATTCAGCTATATAGTATTTTATTTAAATTACAACTAAATTTAATTTTGTATTTTCAAAAGATCTATTTAGTATTATGAATACAATTTTATTAAAGTTTAGACACTATCTTTTCTAAACGTGTTGTGGCAAATAAAATCTAGCAAGTTAGTTTGTCTAAAACCATGGACATAACATTAACACTAGGTAACCATGGAGGAATAAATTTCGAACATGTCGAATGATCTAGAACTTAGAAGTAGAATAGACCTTTCCACACAATGTTTCAAAAATGACAAAAGAAAAATAATAATGACGATCATTTAAAAACATTTTAAACTAAAATTATAAACTACCAACCAACTTACCGTTTTTACTGCGACTGAATTGTAAGTGAAGTGCAGTTTAGTGCAGTTTTTTTTTATTTTAAGCAAAGAATATTTCTTTTTGCCTTGCAAGCTTCAGACTCTCAACTTCCTACCGCCTCTGTTCAGTGGAAATGCAACCGCTTGAAAAGAACGCACGAGTAATTATAGGGCGCACATGTAGTTTTGCAAATTGCCCTTTAAATCGTATATCCATCCGCCACAGCGTTTTAAAAAATAGAATAAAAGTACATAAAACAACGAACTTCAACTTTTTATTAACATAAACAAAATCTCAATAGCGGTTTCTTCAGATACGTTTTGAAAAAAAAGTGATTAGAATCCTTATATTAATTAACCAAGTACGGATTATTTGAGTATAGGAAGATGTAGGGACATAATGTGGTGAGGCGTTCTAGAAATTTCCTCACCGGATGTTCATTGGGTGTCAATACTTTACAATTGTAGGGGTGTGCAACAAAGGTTTCTTGGAATTGTCCAGAAACTCACTTGACGTCAACGAATATTTTTGCAGATTACAAGGTAAAATCATTGGAAAAGAACTTTTCAAAAAGGCAATAACCATGTTATTTTTCACTGGCGTATTATACATAACTGGCAAAACTTGGTTTCCGCAGTGGAAGCGCAGAGAACTCAAAATGGTGCACTACAAAGAAATAAAAATAGTCGCCCGCTTGAAAGAATGGGTTTGTCCATGAAGCATTGAAAAAATCCCCACGTGCAGCAATCCAGTCTTTCGGTCGTACCACTGATCTCTACACTTAAAGTAGAGATCAGTGGTCACCGGTCGGTGCATACATGTACGACCATCAGCATGCCGAAGCCTATTGCTCCATGGTCGGAGTGCGGTATGCTTGGATTGGACCATCTATGCTGGACAGACCATGGACAGCAGCCAGACAAGGCTTTGCTCCAGGTCCCAGCGAATGGGGCCGAGCATGGCGATGGCCGAGACTCTGAACATTATAATAGGCTAACATGATCAATTTTGATTTATTAGATGAAACGTTTTATTTTGTTTTGTTGGTTTATTCGGGCATATGTGGTAGAGAGTGCTGCGCGCTAGGAATGTATTTATCAAAATACACAAACCATGATTTAAAATAATAAAAGTAGGCCCCTAATTAAACAGTTAAAGTTTACGATTCCATGTGTTAAAAAAATGTATGTGTTTGGTATGTACGCAACAATTAAACCATCATCACTCCAGGATGTAATACATAAATTTGAGGGACTGTCAGTACTGTTAGGAATTGTTAATTAGGGTCCAGTACTGTATCTTTGTTATATATTCTCAACAAGCATCTCGAGTATTTTCTAACATGAAGCACTTAGAATAGGCCATAGCCATACCATGGCTAGCCCAGGTTGGACTCCTCCGTTGCATACAGTAGTGCAGTGCAACGGATACTGACATCCTATACCAGGACATACATGTATGAGTGAGCTGCCGCACCCTTCCGTACCGTGTGTACCCTCTGCTGTTTCTCCTTTCCCTCGATGAAGGACGCCCTCTTGCCTTTTTGCTCGCCATTCGTTACAGGGGGCGGATTTATACAGTCACCGTTATTTTTAAACTGGAAATCGGACAGAAGCTTTACAAACGGTCTTTGGCATTTTATATTGTTATGCAATAAAAAGAATTCTCTCTCTCTCTATAACACATTGGCTTAGTCATACACCAGGGGTCATACATGGTGCACTGCTCAGTGCCACGTGATTGGTGGGCTTGGTGCCAATGGAATGAAATTTATAGTACCTGTCTTTCGTTTCTCGTGTTTCTAGACCTTTCTGACTAGTGTTGATAAACAATTCGTTCTGGTTTGCATGAACGGCTGATATTAATAGCAAACAGTCAATCATTTGGGCAGATGTGACCAAATTCACTATTTCTGCAAACATGGTGTCAAATAAAATTTAAAAAATACATCCCATGATTGGTTGCTTTGTTTTCAACAAACCCAACACTATTTTATTATTTTAATTTGTGTGACATTGTTACAAACTGTGAGTACATCTGTTTTTGCTTTGCATTTAAAGGAACATTACAGAATTGGTAAGAAAAAAACTTGCAAAATATACTTTTTGATCACAGATTTACATTAAACTTACACGGTCTAATGATGATGATAGTAGAAAACATCCCTTGAAATATTTCTGTCTGAAATGCCATATTTGATGAAAAATGAATATACTAATTTTCCGATTGGAGTTTATCGCTCAGTGAGCGTTTTATTCATTTGTTGAATCTATATGATTTCATGCAAATGTGTAATCGGTTTTTCACTATTTTCTCGTGACACAGATGATGGCCGATCGATCTCAAACTTCTACAGGTTTGTCAGTTTATGTATATGGTGGATTACATTTAAGTGCTTACACTGCCAGCAACTGTTTTGTTAGCAAAAACCAATTCTGTAATGTTCCTTTAATATGGCTTCCTTCCATAGTTTTCATTGGTTGTTTGGTTGGCAAATACTCCCCCTGTGAGGTTTGCGACAGGTCCATGATCTAGTCCAATGTACAAGCAGATATAATAGCAACTGTACACCGCACGTATAGATCCTTGTCATTTTGATTGGTGGAATACGCGTCCGACACTCAAATTTAATACAGAAGTCCCACAAGTATTGATAAAAATATAGCGCTTGGGACGTTTTTGCAGCAAACGCGCCAACACGCGTATGCCCGTTTAAAACATTATTGTTTTAAATATATACTCTTCAAAACGGTTAAACTTTGACTGTGAAATTATTACAAACTACTATGAACAAATCAAATGATAAGGATCTATATGTGTGACTCTTGTTGTGAATGGAACAGTACAGATTTCACCTCGTGATTATTTTCTGCAATAATTTAATTTTTCATTTGAGCTATTCCACAAACACAAACACGTCAAAACATGACCCAAAACAGTTTTTTGGTTTTCGATGATAAACATATTTTATTGCGCTAGAATTTGACAACTATAAAAAGTTATTGATGAAAATGAAAATTAGCAAAAGTTATAGTTTTGAGCGTCAGCTCCAAGCAGAAAAGACCTATACGACCGCCAGAAAGACCCATCGGCTCTGAGTAGAAATGACTTGTAAAGGCATACCCACAATGGGGTATAAGTCCTTTCTGCTCTACTATAATTATACTAGAGCCGACTGGGTCTGTCTACTTTAAGTCTTTCATGATCTGAACCACGTTTACGTCATCTGCATTAATTAAAAGGATGTTCCATATTGATTTAAAAAAAAAACACTAATGAATGAAACAAATAAATAAGAACAACCAGGAAAAAGTCAATGACCGTACACAGCGCCGAAACTAGGGTAAGGGGTGCACAATTTTTGTCTAGGGTGCATTTCTGGCCTTTTCTTAAACAAGCGCTCTTGTTATGCCATTTACTAATTTTTTTAATAAGGCAATCTGACGTGAGTGTGCAAACAAATCTGCGTGTAAATGGAAACAAGTTTTACTAAACATTGAAATTGTCACATTATAATAGCTTGTAAAATGTAAGAATTTACTCTGTTTGATTCGTCATCTCAAAAACTAGATACAAGTTGCGCCGGTTGGTTGCACTGTTGGAGTTCCCCTGCTCAATCATTTTCTTATTGTTAAATATTTCGCAATTCGGCCTTTGGCCGCGATGGAATGTTTCCTAATAAACCGATTCAAATCAAATCAAATCAAATCAAAAAAGTCAGATTTCAAATTGGGAGTGGGGGAAGGGGGGGGGCACGAACATCAATCGGGAGAAGAGAGGATATGCCCCCTGTACCCCCCCCCCCCCATGTGCCACTGACTGTGCACCATCGGCAGCATATGGTTACAGACTGTCAAAATAAAACCCGTTTGTCAGACACTTCTGCAAACGGTAAACACCCCCGGACATGCGCAGCAGCCACATTATTTTATTTTCCCGAATTTTCTAGATATCCGGGATTTTGTGAATGAGCCAATATTCATTCAAAGCAGTTTGCAACCATGACGTTTTCACCAAGGGGGTGGGGCGGGGATAAGCACACACCCCAAAACAGTAAAACACATTTTAGTTGTCTGTTTTTTATATTTAAAAAAACTTGATAGTGGACAGAAACGTGAGAAGAAATAAAATAACACGTCTTTCACAGATTTTCAAAGAAGAAACTCATACAACCGGCGCAATAACACAATGTGTCCCTACTGAATGATGACCTTGAACGTTATCAGAATAATAATTACGTCATTACTTGTGTCAGGAAGCTTTTCAACGAGTATTTTGTGATCACCGATGTATTTTGGTAAATTGGTTTGAAAATAAAGATCAAAATGAATAGCCAGGAATTAATGAGCACGAATGAACTGAGATCACTGCAAGCTAGCTAAGCCGTCATGAATACTCGATTTGAGAGTAAAATCCGGAAACGCTGGGCTCCGATTGTTGCAACACTACCTACACGTTCAATAACGAGACCAACTTTAGGGAGAGCCCTTATCGTGACGTCACACAAATATGGCTGCCATGGACATGGCGGAGTGGTCCGTGGTTAAGGATGGAAGTTTACATTTGGGGGAAAAAACTACCGCTCTGACCTACCACCCGAAGTTAAATACCATCCTGGCCGTTACTGGAGGCTCTAATGTCCGTGTCGTCGACGTTAACTCAGGTGTTTCCCTGCAAAAATCAACGCTTTCAGGTAAGGAACGGCCAGTGTGGTCAGGTAAAAAGGGCTTCGAACTCCCAATAATGACTCTTCAACATTTTGTCCAGTTGAGTTTCCGCTTAGCCGGAGTCGTTGATTTTGTTAATGGGGGCGAATCTGACATGTTTTCGCTCGTGTCCATTCTTAACTGCCCTCATTTGTCTAAGATGGTTCACATTGATTGGTGTTATCGGAAAGACTTTCAAGTTTATCATTTCCCCCCAAATCGAATCCACACTCGACATAAAAAGCACAAGCTTCCAGAGAAGTACACAACAAGGTCCAAATTTGACCTACAATAATTAAAACATTTTGCCAGTGCAATTAACTGGCAGATTTCTGTCATTGTTACTTTCAGTTTCAGACCATTAATGTTATTTAAACTGACCAAGTTGGCTACAATTTGGATGGCCGATGGACTTGACTATACTATTTTAAAAAGGGGTAGACTTTTGTGTGTGAATTTAATAATTGTAGTAACTATCAATCATTCATAATGATAATAAAGCAATGAATGTTTATGAGTGCAATGGTGACAATATTTCCATAGGTTCAAAAATGGAATGTTCCGTTCAATAAAGGCAAATGGAACATTTTCATCTTTTAAAGGCAGGGTCAGACTTTGGCAATGAACCTGAAAATAGAGTTCATAATTTCTGTCCAAAGTAAAAAGCTTACTTGTTATTATGAAGATGGTAATGCCAGGTAGTAAACACCCTGCCCTGCGAAACTATTTTGTCTGAAATACCCACATTGATTAGAAATCAATAAAAGTATGTCAGAAAGTTTGAATCTCCAAAGATCGCCTGCATGTGACTTTTGGAAATTTCTGTTGTGTCCGTGGTGAACGCTGCCCTCAATACGGCCAAAGATGCAGTTGGTACCCGCTGTCACCTCACTAAACATAGATGAATTTGACGTTCTTGATGAAAATATCGTGACAGTTTTTTTTCTGTTTTCTCAACAAGTAGACTGTATTCAATGGAAACTTTCAAAGGTGACTTTGTATCATAATTGATCATTTTGCCTATAAATCCGCCTTACTTTAATCAAAACCAAACAATGATCCTACCTTTATCAATTGAAAATGTTTTCTCCATTGCACAAATGCAAAATAATAGTTGTCATAATAACATCCAAGTAGATCTTTCTCATTTGATTGGAAGATATGTACAAGACTGTATTCTGACATCCGCTCCAAGGGCGCTCTGTACTGCTGTATATATAACTATCCACATGATGTGGTCTGGGCATTATAGTAAAATAGGACGGGACAAAAATACACTGTGAATGAACCAAAATGCATGGTTTATGACGTAGGCCTTTGATTTTTTAGTAATGAATGCTGCATGACCTGCAATACTCCAATCAAAGTGACAAAGATCTACTTTGGTGTTATACAATTACTTGAAGGGGCACTGTTGTCATGATCAAAGCAGGCCTGTGGCTGGACGTGGAATTATAACCTCTCACAAACTTTCTGAACGCGCAAGCCCACCCTCTATGGAAGGGGTGTGCGCGCGTTTAGTAGCTGGGTGAGAGTTCATAATTCCATGTACACCCACAGGCCTGCTTTGATCACCGAAAAACAGTGCCCCTTTAACTCTTGAGAACAGCATCTTAAAATTTACTTGGTTGGTTTTTTCTGTGTATATTTTCGTTGCAGCCCAACCCGGCCATCCAATACATTGTCAGTATCTCAGTGAGGTAGACCAAGTGTTCGTGACTGATGGCCAAGCCGTGGGTTTGAGAAAAGATCTGAACGGCGTCTTACTCCTGGACTCCGCCCTGCAAACTCCTGTCACCAACACTGAGGAGATCATTGTCATTGAGCTACCATACTTAGAGGTGAGTAGTTGGAGGAATTCACGGCAAAGGCCGTACGTGCGAATCAAGCGAATTTAGCTACAGCTATGGCCATTGCAGAGCTGCCAACTCTCCCTGATTCTGCAGAAATTTCCCTGAAAATAAACCAAGCTTTCCATGTTCTGATGAACACATTTGAAAGTTTCCCTGATTATGGAAACTGTTTCCCTTTTTATGTTGAATGGTTTTCTAAATATCTCCCTGATTGATGTACACAATCTCCCTGATTGCAGTGTGCAAATGTTGGCAGCTCTGCCATTGGCTGTCGTGGCAATGTTGAAGAAAAGGATTTTTTTTAATGATTTGGCCATAGCCATTACAAATTCGTATACAGCCAAATATTAAGGGTTTCTTTGGTATGTAGTCTCTTGCTACATGTAGGCCTGGGCGACTAGTGCGACTAGCGTCAAAGTCGGGACTATTGATTGCTATGTCTAGTCGTGACTGCCACTTTTCAACTACCCGGTTAACCACACCACCACGACTACAGAAAAAATAGTCGCGACTAGTGTCAAAGTTGAGATTAATTAAAACGAGACTAGTCGTGTAGTGAATTTCACTAGTCGCCCAGGCCTAATTGTTATTGTCTGCTATGATATATTGCTGAATCAAAAGAGTTGCTTACTGCAAGGGTGTCCATTGCAATGCATACTTCACATTTCAGCCTGAATTTTACCATTTCTGGTGATTTAAGTGGCATTTGGCTAGTGGACCAGTGTGCAAGACATTCAGTATTGTTTCAGTAGTTATCTTTCCTATTTCGAAGTGAGCTAAGTTTGGCGTCATTACACAAAATCCCCCCCCCCTCCCAGTCCACTATACACTGCGACAATAGATAAACAGCAGGACAAGGTTTATCAGAACTAAGTTGACATGCTCTAATCTGAACTCAATTCTACTCAGAGAAGGTACAGTGTACATCTAGGTAGTAGAACATGCCTTTACCGCAAACCTAAACCATATTATGTTGGATTTGAAACATTGCATGGTGGGAATACAATGTAGATTGTAGCTCATGTTGGGCTAGCTGTAACTGTAACACTGTTAAAACCATGGAAATAATCTCTGAGTTTGGATGGTTCTGGGTTTACATTTTGTTATAACCAAGCCACACTCAATATATATTCGGTTTGCGGTAGCACCATGTGTACAAATATCTACTTTGCTGTGTAGATTTTGTTCTTTAGAGAACAAGTCTGGCTATTTATTCTACTACCGCGGAGTAGATTTCTGGAATTCGGGAGACTTCTCAGTTCTGAAAAGAACTGACCTGCTTATTAACTACTACCTGGGCGGGAGGTAGGAAATCGGCCTGGACTACTACTTTAGCTTTGTGGATCGGGGGGACTTCTTGTAATTAACTGCACTGCCGCGGAGTGAGTTCTTTTTGGTCTCAGCATTTGGACTAGCTTGCTCTAGTCATCTTCAGGAGACTGAAGAGTGTAAGACATACTATTTATAAGGATTCAGAGGTTTCAGTTTAGAGTTAGTCACTGCTCTGATTGGTTCTTCTGAAAGGACAACTGTGATTGGAGGGCTCAGAGTTTTTGTGTGGGTTGCCCGTTGTGTGTGAGTGCCCTGTGTAGTGGGGCCACACTCATCAAAATCCAACTACATGTTTTGTTTGACTCTGTTTAACTGAGGGCTGCACAAGTAAACTGATTGTGCTTTACATGGAATCAGGCACGCCACCATAAATAGAGTCCAACAGTTTCATTGGGTTCTGAGTTACCGTGTTAATGGATTTTGCTGGAGTGAGGAAATTACTCAAAGGAGTTTATAGGATTAATCCAGATTCAGATCCAGATGTCCGGATGGCTGCGCACATAATGTATTCTCATTTCTCACTACAAAAAAAAAAACGGAAAGAAAACAGGAATCATTACCATTGTAACAAAGATACGATATTTTAATGTTATCGACACATATAACAGGAAGGTAATGGCTGAAATTGTCAACAATTTTCAAGGAAACAGAGTCACCAATGCTCTTCACATAATTATCATCGATCGATTACAACTTGCTTTTGCATCGGCACGATGTCGGATGCGCCACATGTCCCATTGGATCATCAGTGTCTTAAATTACATCAGCAGTCACGTGGCCACTGTCCTCCATCAGGGTCTTGACCGTGGTTTGGGACGGACGCCCAGGGTTCATCTTCCCATGGGTTTGTTTCCCAGATGATGACTTGGCTGGTGGGCAACACAGAGTGTCGCAGACAGCGCGGCGAACAATTTTCCTTGTGTAGCATAGCAAAATGCTACACAAAAATGTGTTGCTACTCAATAAACATCAGTTGCTCTTCTATATTTATGATTGATGTAAATAGATTATTGGGAGATCAGGTTGGCTCAGTGGTTTCTTTCCCCTGCCTTTCACCTCGATGGACCCTGGTTTGAATCCCACCTTAGACTTGGATTGGGGCGATGCATGTGGATCGATTTTTCAGTCCCTACCCGATGGCGTTGGTTTTCCCCATTTTTAGTTTTTTTCCACATCTGAAACTGAACATTTTTTCTTGTTTCCTAATCACCATCCTGTTATTGGCACTTGTGCTGTTGGATGTGTAATGGAGTAAGCACTAAGAAAATATATATCTCATTTGTCTTACTTTATTTATCAGACACAGTGAGGAATTATTATTGTTCAATTGAAAAACACCAGACTTGTCCGGTCCTGAGTTTACTGGCCCGACACTAAAAGCACTGGCCTCGGGTTTGAGTTCCAGTGTAAATTTCCAGCTCTTGTAAAGTGGTGTTTACTAGCCTGTATCAGTTTTTACTAGACAATATACACAGGGCTAGTATTAAAGGTGAGCCCTGCTGACAGATGATAGCAGGGTGTTTCAAATCGTTGATATTAAAAATTAAAAAAAAGTATTGTGTCTTTGGGTTGTATCAAAATGACTGGAAACCCCTCTGCTAGTTGAAACCAACAGTGATGACCCTCATGTTTTCTTATTTTTCAAACAGGCTTCTCATTTGTTGGAGTGTCTTAAGAAGTCCATCAAGCCGTCCTCCAGCCAGCAGGAGTATGTGGAGGAGGTCCAGTCGAGACTCGAGACGGAGCTGAGTCTCATCGGATGCTTCGACCAAGATCAGTCTTACCACAAAGTCACAAAAGTTAGTTTTCTATCATTGCTTATTTTTGCATCATAATAGTCTTGTTAAAGTTGCTGTTCGATCACACATAACATGTAAGCTGTCTGCTACCATTTTGTCAGCTCTACCAATCCTGTATAATGGATGTATTATAATCTTGCAATCTTGCTCCTACAGTGGGCCACCATCCAGCTCCGGGTCTCCCTCTGTGCCCTGCGGTCGGTCTGCCGCAGTCTCTTGGACGAGTTGAGACGTTCCAATCTACACGTGAGCGGTCTGTCCATCGCTGCGGCCATCTCGGACCGTCTGCAGGCCCTCTTCCCTGAGGCCAACCGTAGTGTGGGCACGCAGACTGTGGATAGGGCACAGATGTACAGCGAAGCCGCACGTAGAGAGACCTTTCTAATGTGGCCCCACATGGACTACAAGTAAGTTTTCCTTGTATAATAATAATAATAGTAGGTATTTATATAGCGCTTTATACACCCGAAGGGTGTCTCAAAGCGCTTAAACATACAGTATTTTATGCAAGGCATGGGACTAAGTTTGAATTATGAGATCTACTCCTTTTACATAGCACCATGTAATAGTTTACAAGGTGCTGTATACACTCTCCCGCATCGAAAACGAGCACACAATTCAAACGAAGACTATATTTGTTTCAATGAAATCAGATCTTCTTTATAAACTCTTATTTCTTCAAAATTATCGAAAATATAGATACTCATAGCAAATTTTTATAAAAGAATTTCATTTTTTACATTATTTTTATATTTTGTTAAAGTTAACATTGAAACAAAACTAAAACTTTGAATGAGGACACTTGTTCTAACATTTGTTGTGTACCATGTTTTGAAAAAAGGAGGAAGTGATGTGAATTTTAAAGGCTAAAACATGTAACGTAGAACGCTAATGGGCTGCATGTCTGCAAAACCGGATGGTCGCCATCTGTCTCGAGCATAAACTGGCTAATTACACTGTACCTATTGACTTCTTTCTGCAGATGGGCTCTTCCCGAACCGATGGCACAAGCAGGCTTCTACCATCAGGTTCGTAAACCCTACTACCTACCCAGTTCAGATATTATATTTGTAATCCTCCTACTCTTGATATTATCCAGTGTGCTGAGAAACCAGTTGCAGCCATTCATTCGAACAGGTTGTGTATGGTGGCACAACTGTGTGTGATTTAACTGTGCACTTGTCTTTTTAAGCAGCATAGTGTTAGCCAGAGTGTGGGTGTCTGGGTGTCTTCTGGACACCCAGTTTTTAATTTGGACACCCTGTTTGATCTGTCATTTACATGTAACTGTATTGTAAGTGAGCAAATTGGACACCTAGTTTTTAAATTTTCCAGTAAATTTTGACACCCTTTTTACCAAATCCTGGCTAAAACCTTGTTAAGCGGGCGGGCATACTTTTGGAGGGTTGACTGTGTACTGTGTGGATTCACCACATGATATTATATTGGGTTTTTTTTGGTCGATTTGACCCCAACATTTATATTAAATTATAAATAGGTATTTTTTATAGATTCAAGAAAGTTACAAGCTTTCATTTAATTAAGGTCGTGGATGAAAAAAATCTGAGAAAAAAATCTTAATTAAAAACTCAAAGTGAACTATTGTCTGGATCTCGGCAATATCTCACATCCATCAGCCATGTACAATTTTGCATTATACTTTGCACGTGGCATTAGCGGAAAGCTTGTTTATGTTTTTCGTTTTGCAGTGGAGCAAAAAAATTTTTGTTTCAATTTCTTTCGGTGAAAATCAGGCCACGCAGCTTTAATAATGCGAAAAATGTTATGAGTCATTAATGTATATATTTTTTTAGTACATACCATTTTGTACATGATCATTTCATTTGATCGTTTTTTCATTGTTTGATTTGACAGCCGAGTGCAGCGGGGGATGACCGTGCTATGTGTTTTACATGCAGCGTGTGTCTAGTTTGCTGGGAACCAACCGATGAGCCATGGTAAGACTTAATCTATCATCATCTATATATTGCTTTAAAATATTCTGCTAAGCAAAAATAAGCAGGATACCAGTCACGAATGGTACACGTGGAATGCTCCTTTGGCTGGTAACCTTATTCTGGTAAGCATATTATTGTGCTGAGCTACTTTTTGTAAGTGTGATGCAATAGACCCTTCCCATGAAATATGTAAATTGCACAATCACGTGTAGAAAAGTATCAAGATTAGAATATCAGTTGGGGTGGAGATTATTTCTTAGGAGAAATAAACCAAATCTGCTACCACAAGTGCTTTGTCCCCAGCTGCCCTCTTGATCTGCCATTGGAAAGATTTTGGGAAATACTCACCCTTTTTATTGCTGAAACATTTCAGGAAAGTTCATTTTGAGAGTAGATTGACACCATTATTTTAGAGAAACACAACCGTCATGTGCAAGTAGGATATTTTACAAGTAACCACCACTGAACCACATCTTCAAAAGTGACTTGATAAAACCCCCTGGCAAGTAGCAGGTACAGAAAAGGAGACTAACCCATTAATAGTTAGTCAACAACAGAGGGTCATAAATGTCACCTGCTCAGAACTCCAGTCTTCCACTCCACAAAAGGCAAACACTTGGGGGGCCAAGCTTGTTCAAACGGTTGCTTAATGGTCACTATAACTCCATCAAAACTACTCCCGTTCCCGGTGGGTGCTTGTGAAAATCATTGGAGGTTTTTTTTTTTTTCAAAAGGAGTGGGCCGAACGGATAAGAGCATCGAACTCGAGCTCTGGTGTTTCTGTTCAGCAGAGTGTGGGTTCGAATCCCGGTCGTGACACCTGTGTCCCTGAGCAAGACACTTTACTATAATTGCTTCGCTCCACCCAGGGTAAATGGGTACCTGTGAGGGCAGAGATGGTTCTTGTGATTGATTTAGCTTAGTGCGCTACATATTTGGCAGCACAGGCTGTATACTCCCCAGGGAGCTGAGATGGTTTAAGGAATGAAATGGCCCAGTGATCAGGGTACTAATGTTGGAAGCGCTTTGAGACATGGTGTATAAAGCACTATATAAAAACCAAATACTTTTATTATTATTATAATTCATGCTCCTGTGTGCTGGGGAGCACCCATGCTTAAGCCCTGCTGCCGATTTCAAGAAACTTTACGCAACTGCGTAAGTCCATTCGCGTAAGTCGTGCACCACTTTTAACACAAGAAATCTTGCACAAGGGGACGTATGCAGTTGAGTATAGTTTTTTGTGAAATTGGCTGTTGATCATCGGCCGGGATTGTGCACAAAATGAGGGAACATTGCTCCTTTTTTTTATGGGGCTGATGGTGGTGTGATGCATACGCGTTTTTGCATCTGCCAAGTGCACAACTCTATGGCATTTACCAACCAATAGTATCCGTACGCATGCGTGAATGTAATTACCGTATTATGGGACGGGCTAATTCACACTGTAATCCAGGCTCACTTTACACAAACTGGCTCCGGCTATCACCAGAAACACATACAGGTAGGATACACAATGAGCTAGTTTTCCCTTGGGGAATTTTTGTATCAACAAAAAACATGTTTGGACTTGTCTTTCATGTATGTTTTGCAATGTCTGAAGGTCGTCTCAGAGTGATCAGAGTCTGTCATGAGAATTTACATGCCTTTGAATGAGGAAATCAGTTACTTTTTGGTAAAATCATTCACGAGTGTATGCCAGCTTTGGAGCAGGGCCCAAAATCATGAAGCAGCTAAGCATAAATCAATTTTGCTTACCAGATAAGGTTACCAGCCCAAACACCATTCACATGTACCATCTGTGACGGGTTTCCTGCTTTAGTTTTGCAGATAATTTTTTCAAAAGTAAAATTTCTGCTTAAGCAGCTCCATGAAATGTAGGGCCCAATTTCATAGAGCTGCTTAAAGGCCCTGTACACTATTGGTAAGATCGAAAAACACAATGTTCACAGATTCACACATAACTTACATGATTTAAAGTAAGTAATGGTAGAAAGGGTTCCTTAAAATATTTCTGCTTAAAATGCTATCGTTTCTGAGAAATGAGTAAAACAATAGTAATTATCGCGCGCGATAATTTGAAAAAACAGAAAACACATAAGATCTCTTTTCACTACTTTCTCATGACCTTGATGACCAATTGAGCTCAAACTTTCACAGGTTTGTTTGTTCATGCATATGTTGAATCACACAAAATGTGGACACTGATTTTGAGCTGTTACCAAAAGTGTACAATACCTTTAAGCAGACATTATTGCTTAACAGTTTTCTGCTTGGCAAAAAACGTGCAGGATAACAGTTAAAAAGTGTCAAGTTACATGGTATTATGGCTGGTAACCTTGAACAGCTCTATGAAATCGGGTCCAGTACTGGTTGAGACCAATCTTAGCCCTTTGTGAAATCGGCCCCTGTAGTGATGAGGTGACGTAAGAAGTCGAGTGAGATATTTTGTTAACGTTTTCTTTTGCGTGGCGCCCTCTACAGGTCCGAGCATGAGAGGCACTCCCCAAATTGTCCATTTGTCCGCGGAGAACCAACAGAGAATGTGCCGTTGTCTTTTACATTAGCTACGGGTCCTGCACAACTGCATGGGGACGGCAATCAAAAGGTAAGACCCCAAAACTAGAAATCTGCATACTTAACTGTGCAAGTTTCACACGCATATTTGAGCTTTAAAGTGTGCAATTTTGTTTTTTACAGATGTTAACAAAGTTAAGAAGTAACTATAGCTAGTAAACTTGCGAGTACAACTGTGTGTAAATCTCTTTTGGGAGGAGTGTTGGCTCTGAAAAGAGCCGGTGTGGTCTTGACGTTCCGGTATTATTATTATTATTAACATTATTATTATTACATCCTGATTCAAAACATCATCAGTATTGTTTATTCTTGGTCACGAAACCTCGGAATCCCTGGAAAGTAATTTGCTACTGCAGCATGGATGTCAGGAAGAAACCTTCTTTTTACCAACATTGTCAGTGATGCATCAAACTGATAGTGATGAATTTTTGGAATCCGTATCTGTGAAAAAACTTTGCGATGGAGGCTATACACAACCTCTTCCGCATGTGGTTGTGAATGTATCCTCGGTTGGTACCTGACTGGTTCGCTTCTTTGCTCGACAGATCACATGTGTGAGCACCTCCTCCTGTCCCAACCTCATGGCAACCTCCAGTCGCCACGGCAACATCAGCATCTGGGATGTGGCCGATCAGTTGAAGCTCGTCACAAACTTTCAGATCAGTCTCCAAGACCCCGTCCTGACGGGCAAGGCGGTGGACGCGGAGGATGCTTCTGCCACACGAGGGCCCGATGCCAAGATACCCGAGGCCTGGGTGGAGGAGACCACCCTGACCGAGATCAAAGGGAATACAAAGGAGGATGAGAAGTAAGTGAGGAAGTCAAGATACCAGACCTAAGGATTTCTTTGTCCCTTTTTCAAAAAAAAACACGACTTTGGCTTTAGCTCTGCATTTGGAGCCCTGTTATTGAACATGCTCATTAAAGCACATGACAGCATTGGACATTTTCAAAGACTAGAATCTGCACTTTATGTGACCCAACATATACATGAAATAACAAACCTGTGAAATTTTAAGCTCAATCGGTCTTCGGAGTCATGAGAAATAGTGAAAAACCCTAATATATATATATTTTCACTGTTTTCAAACATCAGGTTTTTGGACACGCGGGATAAAGACTAATTGTTTTTACTCATTTCCTAAAAACTATAGCATTTCAAGTAAAACTGACCGTCTTTACACCATGTAAAGTTATGTGCAAATCTGTGAACATTGATATTTTCAATCTTACCAATGTTGTACACACCATTTAAATGACAAAGCCTACTTTATAGCCGAAGTGGTGGTCTTGAAAAGGGTCTTTGACCTCGTGTGGTATGATGTTGAATCAGGATTCGGTGTGTGTCAAAAGGACATGATTGTTCGTCTTCTAGGCTTTTTTGAAAATTTTAAATGTTTTGTTCTGAATTGAACTGATGTAACGTGGCTTGGCGGGAATGCAGGGGTGGACGATATTGAATGGTCAGACAGTAGGAGGGTTGATTGTGGACTGTGTATATGCATTCACCATATGATATTAGATTGGATTAGATTTGATTTATGGCTATTTGTATAGACGATGTGACCTGTGACATCACATGTTTACAAAAGAGCCACAGGGCCTGGACTTCCTGCAGGCACGATTTGTACACAGCTCAATGGAAGAAAGCATAAAATCTTATGTTTTATGGAGATTGCACTGTCTAATTCTTATCAACTTTTGATATGATGAAAGAGGGCACATCTAAAAACTTGTCCAGCTTTTACTTTCATAACTCTTGGTTTTATGTGGAAATTATGACACAAAATGTCAACTTTCCCATAGGACCAGTGTAGTATCTTGCCTGCCAGAATACTCAAAGAATGTACAAGGTCACACTTATTGTAAACAACGTTCACATGGTCTATACAAGTATACAATAGAAATTGCCTTGGCTCTCATGCTTAAAAAAGACATATGCAAGAGTCATTCAAAACCACAGTGAATGACATTGAATGGTCAACTTGTAGGAGAGTGAATGGATGCATTGTACGTATCAGTGTATTCAACCACAGGGTTTCTGTGGCGTTTTGAATTTGACATGACTCTCTGTGATCTTTAAGTAGTGCCAACCTAAGTAATGAGTGCGGCCAGGATGTGATTGGAGAAGACGGGGAACAAGACAAGGAGGAGCCCATGGCTAATTCACTCCATGAGGAGATAACCAACAAGGGTGAGGTTACTGTTTAATACAGACGCGACGTCAACGATAATGCAATGATCCTATTAAATTACCTATATATCACTCATAAATCAATTGTGCTACCCAAGACCAGAAAGAAAACATTCCAAGGACCTGGGGTCGATTTCACAGAACTCTTCCTAACTTAGGACTAGTCCTAGGCAATGCTAAGAGATAGGACTAGTCCTAAGTACTGGTCCTAACTTAGGACTAGTCCTATCTCTCAGCATTGCCTAGGACTAGTCCTAAGTTAGGAAGTGTTTTGTGAAATCGACCCCAGGTTTCAATTCAGCATGCTTTGGCCAAACTTGGGTCCAGAATGCCCCACAGTTTTAAAAAAAAACTTGAGGAGAACCCTGTCTATATCAATCATGGTTCTTGTAGAACTTTCAAACATAGCTCAGCATGTCTGTCATAGAAATAAGCGTGTAACGCCAGAACTCTTCTGATATTGCAGAAAAGAGCTACGGAACTATTGAAGTGATTGAAGTGGGCGGGGCGTGGCGGCTCCAGTGTGACCCTTTGTCAGATGTCAGCAGCAGTGAGATGAATGTAGCTTCAAAACCCACAGGTAAAAAAAAAAAGCACTGGGCTGCCGGGCTTGATGTTTGAGATCGGTGTCCAACCTGCATGCATGAATTTAGGGGGATTGGGCTTAGGAGCTGAGGAGGGACACACTAAATTATGTCGCGGGGTAGTTTTCAAATTTCTAATCACTAATATGAAATGCATTGTGTACGGGCAATTCACAAAAACACCACACCCCTCTACAGTTTACCACCGGAAAGGCCGTTTCCCCCAAAAGTTGTCGACTGAAAAAAAAATCACAGCTCAGTAGTGCATGAGCAGTTTGATACCTTTGGCTGACATGAACGATAAAAGCATTCATAAGCCTCGCAAAAAAGCACCATATTTTTGTCGTAAACACCGAAAAATTAGAACCGTGCTGCTTTGCAAACCACAAACAAACTTAACACGATCCAGGGGTTGAAGCTGAGGGAGGACCAACAACTTGTCGACCTTTCCTTACGCTACACTATGAAAATGGCTTGTCCAGGGCGAACTATAGCAGGACTGTATCGCAAATCGCAAACTTACACGATCGGGGGGTTGTGCGGTGGGTGCTGCAGGAGGACGACAACCTTGTCGACCTCTTGGCATGATAACTGCTATAATAATTGCCTCTCCTTGGCAAACTGTATTGCAAAAAAAAATATCACTGTCTGTGAAACTATGATAAAATATCAAATCAGATCTTCATCTTTATTTCATCTTCCCTAACATAGAGCAGCCACATTTCAACATAGTATAATACGGTCCGATTTTGGTTTTGTTTGTCCGGGCGTACCTACCACAAGCTTGGGCTTTTCTGGCTATGCCCCCATTTCCAATTATCCTCTTACTGTTTTTTTAAAATTATTGTTATGATGATTATCTGTTGGAGTGGAAATAAATGCCTTGCAGGGAATGATTTCATCCAACGCTTTTGGACAGCAAAAATATTTTGACTGAACAGATTTTGTTCACACTGAATGCTGATACGGAGTAGCATACGATACAATTTGCGTAGCATTTTTGCTATGCTATACTAAGGGAAATCATTCACTGTCTTGAAATTAATTGGAAATTAAATTGATTGTCTTACAGAATGCCACCATTCTAAGGACATCATTGTGTCATCGTTGAGCATTGTGCAGGGTACCTCCCACGAGGCATCGTCGGCCTCCTCGGACATGAACCCATCAAACAGTGAGGAGCATGCGTGTGACCCCTCCCTCGTAGCAGCTGTCAGTATACGAAGGCCCCCGAAGACGGATAGCAACGCCGGTTTACTAACGGCTATGTCTGATGAGGATTTGAAAGACGATCCCTCGCCGGCGGCAGGGCTCTCCATTGCCAGCAACCCGTTCACGCTGGCGTTTGAAAAGATGCGCCTCGCTGAGGACACCGGCCCCGAGGACGAGGCGGGGCTGGGCGTTGACATGTCCAACAGGGAGATGGAGTTCGCCGATGCTTATCTAGGAGACGAAGTAGACTCTAAGGGGGTGGGAGACGGAAGGGACGAGACCGACTCGGAGTCCCTCCACAGGAAGTGTTTGATCGTCTACTCGGCCTCCCCAAATGTAGCAAACACTGCCGTTCAAAAGAAAAATTTGGACAAAGCCAAAGGGGGTATGTTCAACGCTCAAGCGGGACCGTCGACGCTTCCCAAGTTGTACATGTCGCAGATTCTTGAAATCGAAGAGGAGCAGGCCTTGATGGACGGGTCGATTAATGCGGACGAAATCGGCTCCGACCAGGCGGGCATGACTCTGCTGGATGGACTAGATACCAAACCCTTTCAAATTAGCGAAGGTGCCGTGCAGTGTATAGAACTGCCCCCTTGCACCCAGTGCGACAAGCTTTGGGTGAAGTGTATCTCGCCGTGCCCCGACAAAAAGCACTTGTTGGTCATTGTGGGGCCGCACGAGGGACAATTAGAGGACGACGAAATGGTCAAACCACAGTGCAATACCCCTACAAAGGAAAGCCTATGTAACGAACAGAACGATCTGAACAAGGATTGTAAGGATTCGGACGGCGGCTCGGACGAAGCCGGAACAGGCTTGAGAGTGAACAGTGCCTGCTCTTTTGACCAAGACTTGGGACCTTCAACTGAGGCTGCAAGTGCTCCTGTGGAGTGCAGTGACGACAGCACCGGCTTCGCCCTCGTGTACAGAATCCTGTCTCGCGACGGTTCAACTGTTCTTCAAGATGTACCCGTGGCTATCCACAAATTAACTTCCGTGGACGAAATGGTTGAATCCCTGGTCCTGTTGCCCCCAGATCTGTCTGATGTGACAAGTGACGAAGAAGGCGACTCCTCTCAAAGGCCACCATCTTCATTGGACTCTCTATCCAAGATGGATTCAGGATCCATAACAGCTGCCTTGGAAGCTCTCAGCATCGACGAGCCAAACTCTAAACCCCTCGACAAACAACTTGGAAAGTGTGCCGTTCTCACACGGAGCGGCGTAGTCAAGATCATAGACATTGGGTCGTGGTCCATGTTAGCGACCTTCCCCTCGCCGCAGCAGCAGCACCCGTCGTCCGCGAGGACAGAAAAGTTTGTGGCGCTCTCGTACTGCACCGGAATGGAACGGCTGTGCGTCTGCACGGAGACGGGTGATATACTGTTCTTGCAGCTGCAGGCCTCCAACTCTCCCGGAACGACCAAGCGAGGGAAGGCTACCAAGGCCGTCTCCTCGGAGCAGGAGATGAATGTAGAGGAAGAGACTGATGCTGGCCAGGAAAAGAAACGTAAGTTTAGAAAGATTTTTGCTGTGAATGATGTTTTCTTTTTTTATTGCTGTACAAAGTCTAAGGTCGTATCTGAATTGGTGGCTATGGATACAGCTACGGCTGTTGCTAAGGAAGCCCTACACTTCAATGCATGATGCCGCAGCGATCCAGCCATAGCCATAGCCGTAGTCGCCAATTCGGACACAGCCTAAGATTCACTTAATCATTTAGACACTCTGTGAACATGCTTTACAAATGTCCTTTAATCGAAAAGACAAATTCATGGAAAATACATGTTTAACCCTCCTACTATCTGGGCCCAATTTCATATACGTCATATTTAACAATGTTCTGCAGCAGCCGATGAGTTTCTAGCTAACCAGCCAATAACCATGAAGAACCTGAGTACCATGTGGCAGCTGACTCAGTTCGAGACCCTGGTGCCGCGGTTCTCGGCTACCGTGCCGCCGTGCTGGGTGGAGATACAGCAAGAGCAGCAGCAGCGACGCCACCCGCAGCATCTACACCAGCGGCAGCAGGGCGACGCCACGCAGCACACCCGCACGTGGAAGCTGCAGCCTGACAGGTTAGTGTCTGGGACCGTAGTGCTAGGAAGAGCAAAGTTATACATGTAGCCGTGAGGGGAAAGACCGTGGGGTGAGGGGGGGGGAGGGTGTAACCAAGATTTAACACCTAGAGAATACATGGATAAATGTACCTTACAGGATGTATGCTGTACTACCTTGTTCATATGCCATGATGTAAAAGTTTGTAATAAACGAATAATAAATCAGCTGAAAACATACCTGTTGCGACCCCCTTTTAATTTTTTCCCCTAAATTTATTTAATTTAAAAGCCCTGCAGTGAGGGCCGCTGTCAGCACATGCTGACATATTAAACTATATTAGTTAAAGGTATTGTACACTTTTGGTAACAGCTCAAAATCAGTGTCCACATTTTGTGTGATTAAACATATGCATGAACAAACAAACCTGTGAAAGTTTGAGCTCAATTGGTCATCGAGGTCACGAGAAAATAGTGAAAAGAGATCTTATGTGTTTGCTGTTTTTTCAAATTATCGCGCGCAATAATTACTTTTGTTTTACTCGTTTCTCAGAAACGATAGCATTTTAGGGAGAAATATTTTAAGGAACCCTTTCTACCATTACTTACATGTACTTTAAAGGAACGTTACAGAATTGGTAAGAAAAAACTTGTAAAATATACTTTGATCACAGATTTACATAATACTTACACGGTCTAATGATGATGATAGTAGAAAACATCCCTTGAAATATTTCTGTCTGAAATGCCATATTTGATGAGAAATGAACTAATTTTCCGATTGGAGTTTATCGCTCAGTGAGCGTTTTATTCATTTGTTGAGTCTATATGATTTCATGCAAATGTGTAATCGGTTTTTTCACTATTTTCTCGTGACCCAGATGGCTGATCAGGTTTGTCAGTTTACATAAAGTGCTTACACTGCCAGCAACTGTTTTGTTAACAAAAACCAATTCTGTAATGTTCCTTTAAATCATGTAAGTTATGTGTGAATCTGTGAACATTGTGTTTTTCGATCTTATCAATAGTGTACAGGGCCTTTAAACTTAATCAATTAAGCGAACAAGTAAGCTTAAATTAACTCAGGCAATGCCTGGACATCTAAACAACACACTTAAATAAATGAAAATTGCAAAACAAACTCTTTTAACCTATGGAAAAAAAAACTTGTCAGCCTGTGCTGACAACGTACCACAGGGATGTTGTAGCCAAACAGGTTCCCTCGCTGTAGGGTTAAAAAATAATGCTCCCTGGGAGTGCCCACAAAAGACAGGCCTGGCAGCTCTTGATGTACTGGTGAAACGGGAAATATTAAGAAATGCTTGTGCTAACACAACAGTGCGGGCCTGTATGGTAGCAATAAAATTCAGACCATTTGGTTACGTTCCTTGTTCCACCCAGAGTACAATACTTAAAATGAAATAGATAAAAATGATAACCCCGTCCGGGTGGAAAAATAAAAGATCCTCAGGGCTAACTGGTTAAGAATAAACTTCATTTAAAAAAAAAACTAAACTTGCAATTATTGATTTTTCCTGTAATTCGTAATGTACATTGTAAAGCTAACCATCCCTTGAACTTTTCAATTGATTCCATACAGCTCTAGCTGGAAAGAACACCTGTTCGAATTGGTTCTACCCAAATCCTGTTGTGTCGGCCATGTCGATTTGAAGTTCAGCCTACACGTCAACTGTCCCTCGGCACCCAAGATCCAGCTGACGTTGCTCAAACAGAGCGGAACTCAGTGCAAGAAAGGTAGTCAACACTAATGAGACAGTGCAACAAACCTCTAGGACCCCCGGTTCGAATCCCGCCGGGGGCACTATGTGGATTGGGGTTTTCAGACCCTACCTGATCGCGTGGGTTTTCCCTGGAATAATTCTATTAGCCTTTTTGAAATATGGCGGACATTTCTAGGAGTGCGCTGTTTGGTTTGGGTGTGTACAGACAAATTGTATCCAAACGTAATGGTGTCACAGTATTGAGTCTGCCATATCTCAAAATTGGCTAATGGGATTTTCCTCCCACATCTAAAACTGAAACTTCCTTCTTTGTCTTCTCTGCGTTGGGTTCTTGGCTAGTATAGTGATTAAAGGTATTGTACACTTTTGGTAACGGCTCAAAATCAGTGTCCACATTATGTGTGATACAACATATGCGTGAACAAACGAACCTGTGAAAGTTTGAGCTCAATTGGTCATCGAGGTCACGAGAAAATAGTGAAAAGAGACCTTATGTGTTTGCTGTTTTTTCAAACATCAAGTTTTTATCACGCGTGATAAAAACTACTTGTTTTACTCATTTCTCAGAAATGATAGCATTTTAGGCAGAAATATTTTAAGGAACTCTTTCTACCATTACTTACTTTGAATCATGTAAGTTATGTGTGAATCTGTGAACATTTGTGTTTTTCGATTTTACCAATAGTGTACAGGGTCTTTAAGTTTGCTTTACTGAGAATCCTTGGCTTCACAACCAGAACAAATAAATAAATTAATAAACCCAGCAAAATTTCATATGCTTAACTGTTTAGAGACCATTCTTGATCATCACAATTTACCCAGACCTGGCTAATATTTTTTATTTTTGACCTTTTTCAGACAAACTGTTTACTGTTTTGGAAAGAGCACATTATTTTCTTTGACATGAATAAAGCACTTGATTTCTCAGGATTTTTCTCGATTTCAGGGTTTCCTCAAAGTCTCCTTTTTCCTTCAGATTGTCTTGAAAGAAGTAAAGCAATCTCCAAAGGGAGAGAGAAATAGTCCACATTGTGTCCAAACCTGTTGTTTTGTATCTCTGGTGATGCACAGAGCCGTTAAACCTCCTGAATTGTACAATTCTGGGCTCCTATGTAGTGCACATATCCTAGTAGCTAGATCAAGGTACTGAGTTTCCCCTTTTACACCTGGGTTGAGAGAAGCAATTATGGTTAAGTGTCATGCCCAAGGTCATGACTGGGAAACGAATAAACACTCCCGAACATCTGGGAGGTTTCAGGTCTAGAATAAGAGGGAACCGAGGACAGCAAGCCATTTTTTTGAAATGACAAAATACTGAAATTGTTGGGTTTATTTCCGTACTCGAATACAGAAAAAGATTCCATGAACATCAAGTCCGTACCCGTTGACGCCAAAATCGACTTCAACATGAGTGCGTCGGCGTCGGAACCCAAAGCGCAGAACATCGACATGACCGACGGCCCGCCACCGCCGCCCCAGACACCTCCGCCTTACGGCACCAACGGAGACGCCCTGATGCACTCCACGTACTTGATGAATCACCGGGACGACATCCTGTGCGGTCCGTGCAACATGGAGTGCTTCATCGACATGCCGAGCCACACCGGCATGGTGACGTTGACCAGCCGGCAGCTCATGCTGTGCAAGAGCAGGTCGTTCTTGCTGCACATATTCGCGCTGGAGAACAACGACAGCAAGACCAATGCAAAGAGCAAAGATTCAGAGAAGGAAAAAGGTACGTTAGTTTTAAGTCGAATATGTTCTCAAAACTAAGTTGGAGTTGAAGTTTAAAAACACTGGACACCTTTGGTAATTGTCAAAGACCAGTCTTCTCACTTGGTGTGGATGGGATTCAAACCCACAAGCTTTACACATCCCAAATGCAAATTTAATATCTGTTGATCTAAGTGTAAGAGAGATAATTTATTCCTGTGAGCTTGTTCCCCTCCAGGTTCTTGTCTGATCTCATTGCTACAGAACACTCATCCAGCCAGCGCTACGGAGCGGCTGGCCGCAACGGCCCTGAGGAAGGAGACGGATAAATACCGGGGCTGTGACTGGATCCAGGAGCTGTCCATCACGATACGTAGAACCAAGAAAGTCAACCTCACCAAAGACAGGTTGGTGCCGAATATCACCTTTTGTCTGCCTCTTTTCTCTATGAGAAAGGGCAGGTACTATACGGGATTGGACAGGTTTGGACAGGTTTACCAAAGACAGGTTTGGACAGGTTTACCAAAGACAGTTTGGTGCTGAATATCACCTTTGGTCCGCCTCTTTTCTCTATGAGAAAGGGCAGGTACTATGCGGGATTGGACAGGTTTGGACAGGTTTTCTAAAGACAGGTTGGTGCCGAATAGCACCTTTGGTCCGCCTCTTTTTTCTATAAGAAAGGGCAGGTACTATACGGGATTGGACAGGTTTGGACAGGTTTTCTAAAGACAGGTTGGTGTCGAATATCACCTTTGGTCCGCCTCTTTTCTCTTTGAGAAAGGGCAGGTACTGTACGGGATTAGATTTAGAACTGCCAATCACATCGTGTAGATGATGTGACCCTCATTGTCGCATGCCTCTAAAAGAGCCCCGATACAATGTCATACGTGATGTGTAGATGACAGCAAACCTACAGTGCATCGGATTCATGAACATTGAACAAACTCTGTTCTTGTGTGTAACATTAGTCTCCAAACGGAGCCTGCTTGCGGAAGGAACAGGTGTCTAAACATTTTTTCAAGGATCAATCGGGATTCAAAATAGAATACTACACCCTGTCGTCACAGTCGCAAATTCACAAAACCACAGGTGTGGCGGTGTACAAAGCAAAATGTACAACACATTTTAGGGGATTTAAAACAATGTGTTACAAATTGTAGGGGATTAAGATGAGACAGTTCCACCAGCAAAAGGGATGTCAATTAATATCCCTGGATAGCATCTAGTGCTCACATTTTACATAAAAGGAAGGTCTCATTTGGTCTTTGAGTTTCTTTTTTTTGACTGTCGGCTTTGTTTCAGTGTGATTTCAATGTTTTTGAATGGTTAAATAGTTAAACATCCCAGCCCTACATTAGACCGCTCCGTCGTGACACTTCAATGTGAGACGACTCTCTGGTCAAATACTCAAGTGGGTTTTATTGTAAAGGTCAGGGCCCAATTTCATAGAGCTGCTTAAGCACAAAGAGTAGCTAAGCACTACCAAATTATGCTTACCAGAATAAGGTGACCAGCCAAACTACCATGTCACGTGTACGATTTGTGACTGGTATCCTGCTGATTTTTGCTTTAGGTGAAAACTGTTCAGCAATATTCTCTGCTTAAGCAGCTCTATGAAATTGGGCCCTGATCATAATTGCTATGGCTTTTACAGGTTGCAGCGTGTGGCCATGCTAGAGTCAGTGGAGTTCCAGGAGAGCTTGATGCTTGGCATCATGGGTCTTCTACCCCCGCCATCCGATATTACAACCTGGCAGCATTTCCAGCAAGTGGGTCTGGACGTTCTGTGCTGGATTGCGAGCGTGCATATATGTGAGCCAGTCAGGTAAATATAACGACGCTTGAGAGAGATTTTTTCACATGGTTGTTTTTAGGGCTCGAATCGGGGGGAAAAGTCCACAAGACCAAAGGGCTTGTAGCTCAAGCGTGTCTACTGGACCCATTTTTGTTTCATAAGACCAGAATCAAAATTGGAAAAGACACGAGAAGACCAGAATCAAAATGACATCACAGTTTCATATAAACTGGTTTTGTTTGAGAAGAGAAGAGTGATGTCATTTGTCTTACAGGTAAAGTAAACTTTGAAACAGAATTGAAAGGTTTGCATCAGACTCAAGGCAACATTAAAACTTGTTATATTTTTTTAAATAAGGGTACTGAATTGAAACACTCAAGACCGCCAGACTTGACCAGTCGTGAGTTTACTGGCCTGATGGTAAAATCAATGCCCTCGGGCTGTGGTCCACTTTTGACAGTAATAATTACTTCCGATTATCCACATCAAGCTAGGGACTTCTGTTGTTATAATACAAGGGGCTACAATTTGTTTTCCTTTCTGCAACTACCTGACTAAACGCGGTAATACCCACCAGTTGTTATAATGCAGTTACGTTTATTATTGATATTTTTTAGTGTCGCCAAATGTACCAATATGGTAGGGACCACATTGACGCACCTAGCCGATCTGGTGCAGGCGTGCTACATCTCGGCCAACAGGAGTATCGCTCATAAATGCAGTCAGTTGTTAGCTCTATGCATGGGGTGAGTAACATAGAGATTTATCTGTTGGGAAAAGCTTTCCCTGAGGAAGTTCCGATGTCAGTTTGCAGAATGCACTGTTAACTTGGCAAGTTTGATTAAAGGCACTGGACACTATTGGTAATTACTCAAAATAATTGTTAGCATAAAAACTTACTTGGTAACGAGCAATGGAGAGCTGTTGATAGTATAAAACATTGTGAGAAACGGCTCCTTCTGAAGTAACGTAGTTTTTGAGAAAGAAGTAATTTCTCAGTAAAATATTTGAATTGATTTCGAGACCTCACGCGTGAGGTCTCAAAATCGAAATCAAGCATCTGAAAGCACACAACTTCGTGTGACAACATGGACAAGGGTGTTTTTTCTTCCATTATTATCCGCAACTTGGACGACCAATTGAGTTCAAATTTTCACAGGTTTGTTATTTTGTGCATATGTTGAGATACACCAAGTGAGAAGACTGGTCTTTGACAATTACCAAAGGTGTCCAGTGTCTTTAAAGTGCGGCCAAAAGGACGAGAGGAGGTAGCGGAACAAGAAGAGACATGTAACTCCTTGACATCAATCTTTGTTCTGCGACTAGGGAATAAAAGAGTGGCGACGAGGTCATAAATCGGTAGAGTCGTGGCCCGCTCGGCTCGGTCCTTTATCGCATGGCCACGACTCTGCAAGGTTTTAAACGACCGTTTAAGACTGAGTCACCACTCTTTTATTCCCTTTTCAATAATACCTTTCGATTAAAGACATCCAAATAGCCTTGATGCTAAACTGTCAGATTTGTTGTCAACTTTGTAAAGGTTTTTTAGCGGAAAGGTGCTTATCAATGGGATTAAACGAGTTGTGACTCAGTCTTGAACGGCTGTTTAAAACCACGCAGGGTCGTGGCCATGCGATAAAGGACTTCGACTTGGTCCTTCATTGCACGGCCAAAACCCTGCCAGTTTTAAAACGGCCGTTTAAGACCTCCTCGCCACTCTTCTATTCCCTTTTTGATCATGAACCATACATTAAGCCCTTAAAATGTAATGTGAAAAAAAATACCACTACTAGGACCTTTTAAATAGCAAGACAAGTTCTCTAAAGAACAAAATCTACACAACAAAGTAGATATTTATACACATGGTGTTACCGCAAACCGAATATATATTGATACCTCACCATGCAATGCCTCAAAAACCATATACCTTATAGTTGTAATGAATGTTCATACAAATCCGTTGTTCAGATGCGCCAAGCGTGGCCAAGACCCCCGACCCTACCAGGGCTTCAAGAAGGCCCTCCTGTACAGTCTCCTGCGCATCCTGCCCTCGCTCCTAGCATCCATCTCCTCCGGCTCCATGCACTGGTTCTTCTTGATGTTGGGAATGGTCAAGCAGCAGGACTCGGAGAGGACGGGCAAGGCGTGCACCAGTCTACTCATGGCGTCTGCCCAGCAGCTGGCCGACAGGACCCTGCCTGAGCATTCTCTATTGAGATCAAGGTATAAGTCAGTTTTCCTTAGTAACGGTCGATTATATATTCACAAAATGTCATCAAAGAAGTAATCATGTTTAAATCGTTCCTCAACAGATTCGGACTGTACGGCACCCCACTGGATCCCATCCTCTTCGACATGGAGCCGCCCGTCGTGAGCCCCGCCCCCAAGTCCAGCTCCACCGCCTCGTCGACGTCCAACGCCGTGCCGTCCACGTTCCCCCACCCGTGGGGGATCCCGGCGTCGGGGTTCAGCGGCGACATGCCGGACATGCAGGGCAGCTCGCAGGGGGGCACCAAGCTGAGCAGCGACCCCGCCAGCAGCCCGCTGAGCGGTACCCACTTCATGAGGGGTCTGCTGGAGGTGGAGCCGCTTCATTTCATGTGTTGTAGCACCAGCGATGGCACCCACGTTGAGAGGGTTGGATCAGGTCAGTTAAATTTACCCTCTCAGGGTTCTGCCCAGGATTTATTTAGTGGTGGAAAAATGTTTTCCTGGAAACCATTACGAGATGGATCAGTTACTAGATCATATGAATACACTCAAACCAGAGAAGTACTCAAAATTGATGGCTTCGGATACCATTTTTACTGGTAAATACCCAATTTTACATTTCGTTGAAAACCGTTGAAAAGAAATTGCAAGTGTAATTTTAAAAATTTGGAAAATGTGTGGTGGTCGAAAATTCTGCCAGTGGTGGTTGGGGAATCCTGAGTGCCGGGCGGGTTTTCCGGCACCGGCCACTGTGGGCAGAACACTGCCTTTATATTTTAGTTAATTTATTTATCACTGCAGCCGAGAGAACGACAGGTAAGGTATGGCCTCCTTTTTTATTAATTCTGGTTGTGAATCCAAGGATTCTCTGAAAAGCAAATTTAATCACTATACTCGCCAAGAACCCCATGGAGAGAAGACAAGGAGGAATGTTTCAGTTTTAGATGTGGGGGGGGGGGAGTTATTTTAGATGTGGGAGGAAAACCCCCAGAGAATTATTCCAGGGAAAAATTCCACAGTCCACAATCCTCTGCAATCAGACAGCTTGATGAGTAGGATTTTGCAGGATTAGGGAGGGTTATGGTTTGAAAGGAAACCCATCCCATTTCTCATCTCTGTTTGTGTTGTAATGTTTCCAGGCGCAGACAGCGTACAGGGCTCCGTGGTGATCAACACCAGCAACCCCGCCATGCCAGAGTCCCTGACCTCCTCACTGTCGGCGACCATGGCCTCAGCAGAGCAGCAGCTGCAGCTGCTGCAGCACAAGACGCAGACCCTCATCAAACTCAGCCAACAGGTTAGTAACCAGCCTCGTTCCCCTACGGGCAATGCACCGTATCGATCCCTCTCGACATTAGCCCCCTGGAAGGGAGACGAACAACGCTGATAGGCTCCCGAAAAGGAAGGATTTAAAACTTTCTAAAGCCCTTCTAAGGCGCTTATTGGGGTTTGGCACGCGCATGTCAAAATGCAAGTGTTTGGGCTTACTTCAGATAAATTATGCTTCACCTCGACTATTCAATTTATATTCTTGTCTGTACAGTCTTTAAGTCACACAACTTTTTTGGGGTGTCCTTGGACACTCTGCGATGTTTGATTTTTGTTTTTCTCTCTGTGTAATTCCTGAACCCGTTGACTCAGAAGCAGAAGCTTGAGCAGAAGCTGCAAGAGACCAGCGCCTCGGCCACGGCCAACAGCATGCCCAGCAACCACCTGTACGGGGAGTTCCTTCCGGCCACGCCCAAGAACACGCCCTTCTGCATGACCCCGCCCCTGACGCCGCCCAACGAGAGCATGGGGTTCCTGTCGATGCCCCCGCCCCCGGGCGGGTGGGACTACGGGGACATGTTTGGGTACGGAGTGCTTCAGGGGTTGGAGAAAGGGAAGGGCTCAACGCCGAAAGGAAAAACAAAGGTAGGGCTCGGTGTTGTTAATTTATAAGGCCCATCTTCAGCAGTGATACTCTCATGTACTATCCTATGCTACTTATTTAACCCTCCTACTGTCAGTGACTCTTGGCAACATTTTCCAGTGAGTTGACCAACCATTTGAAACCATTCGACTGCCAAGGCTGTGTACGGTGGCACAACTGTGCACAGAACTAACTGTGTACTGTGTACATGCATTCCCTCATGGTATCATATTTCAGGCTGGCATAGTTTATCTATCATTCAAAACCACTTGAATAGTATTGAATGGTCAGACAGCAAGAGGGCTATTGGCTGTAAATATTTGAATACGGGAGAGACTTCACAAGCTGTTGGTATGCCGGCAACATAGACTCGACGTTCAGTTGTTCAGCCGAGGTTTCTGTTCACCCTAATGCAGGCATGAGATTCTGCCTACTTAAGTCTGCTGTCAGGTTTATTGTTGCCTTAAAAAAAAATAGAAAATAAATTGTGATTAAATAACCTGTCTATTAAAGCCTACATCATGTGTGCATGTCGGTCAGCCCTTGTACTCGCTAAAATATTCCCTCCTTTTTTTTCCAGGGACCAGACATCATGCCCGCTTTATACAAAGCTTTAACCTGTTCTCCTGCCATTCTTATTCCAGGGGGACAATTCCAAACTCACGCCAGAAGTGACACCCAGTAATCCACAGCTGGTGCGTAACTTGCTCAACCCCCCGCCTTCTCATGTGCTGATCGTGGACAGGATGCACTCAGGTAAAGTTTTTTTTATCTTTTCTACCTTCAGTTAGTAAAACAAAAAAATTCAAGCATTTGTCAGTTCAGCTGTGATATGCACAGTGGTATCATGGCCATGGTTAAGAAGTTTGCTCTAAACTGTGACAAGATTACAAGCTTACACTATTATGATATCCATCACAGGTGCCAGGAGGTTTGCGGTGCTCGATTTCGGCCACCCGGTGCTGCTGACTGACATCTTCATCCCAGCCTGTGGCGACCTGGCCTCGCTGTCCGTGGACGTGTGGACCAAGAGTGAGGAAGTGGACGGCCGGAGGCTGGCCGTTGCCCTGGACATCGGCTCGCGGGACCTGGTCATGAACGACCTTCTGCCTCCCGCAACTTGTCGCTTTCTAAAAGTAAGCCTCGGTCTGTCTGTCTGTATCATTCATCGACTCGTTCTCCCTTAACAGTGGTCCGCTGGCCAAATGCAAGTAACAACACTCTGGGTGAACTGCGTTTTAATTAAAGGGGCTGTGTCGTCACGATCAAAGCAGGCAAGTGGCTGTACATGGAATTACGAACTCTCACCCAGTTACTGCACGGATGCACCCTCCCTCTGTATTATATTTATGGAGAGCATGTGTGCGCGTGCTGTAACTGGGTCAGAGTTCATGATTCCATGTACAGCCACAGGCCTGTTATGATCATGACGACAAAGCCCCCTTTAACCTTCTCCCAGGCCCGCTTGCCCACAGGTGACTACAATCCTTCACGATTCTCCTGTCCGAGGTCACCTCACTCCAACATGTTTGGACTTACATCAGGGCTCAATTTCATAGAGCTGCTTAAGCTCAAAAACTAGCTTAGCAAAAAAAATTTATGCTAACCAGGAAAAGGTTACCGGCCAAACTACCATGTCACATGTGCAATTTGTGACTGGTATCCTGCTGATTTCTGTTTGGCAGAAAATTGTTAAGCAATATTTTCTGCTTAAGCAGCTCTAAGAAATTGGGCCCAGATTGGAATGCCTGACCCAGTGATAAGCAATTAATATTTGGGCCTACAGCCCTCAGTCCTTCTGAATCCTTCTATTCAACAAAGAGGATATTGACCCAATTCACCTGATATCATCATCATCATTACAATCCTTGTTGCACCATCTTGGGAGTCATTGTCCCTGTGGGTTATACAGTAAACTGCGCATTTTGTGGCAATGCGGCATTTACACGCAGACATGTCAACTCCCAAAATGATGAGTGTGGCACAGTCACTGCGTGATGTGAGTACAAGGGAACAGTAGAAGGTTTTTGGAGGGTTAGGTGTTATTTGAACCGTGTTTTATATACAAGAATTTGTTCTGGAACCCTTTGCACTGCCATGATGCTCCTGACAGAAAATAAGTCAAGTGTTGAAATCAAGCTGTATTTTTTATCACTGAGCCATTACCTTGTTTATTTATTTTTTATTTTGTAGCTTACTGTTGTCGGTCGCTATGGAGGCAACACGGTCCGCTCCAAAATCCCGCTGGGCGTTTCTACGGTCACACCTACATCTACCCGTTTGAGAACAGCCAGCAGCGGCTGCCGGACAGCGACGACGCCGCGGCGGCGTCCAGACACCAGGCCTTGCAGCAGAAGCAGTACCTGAACATGGCGCTGGCCGTTCAGGAAGACATCCAGTGCCGCTACAGCCTGGCGTGCAGCAGACTGCAGCAGCTGCTGCAGTCGGTGGGCTCCTGGTTCCCCAACGGGAGCTCGTTCTCCTCCCAGTTTAATGAAGACAGAAATGAGAGTAGTCAGGAGGTCCGGCATGCGTATGAGGTACGTCAGACATGCACTTCGTCCTGTCTTCTAAAATAGCACTTCTGTTATTCGCGAGTCAAAACGTTGTATCTCATTAAAAACAGCACAGTTGTACACACAAAACAAGTACCCTCCAAGATACTATGTTTTACCATGGAGCCTCCATATGACATTTGTAAACTTTTCAGAGCTGGGAAAAAAATATACAGGTATATACAGGTATGACATGGGTGGGATTTGGACTTGGACCTTTGCCATTCTAGAGCAAGATGTTGTACCCCTTGACCACCTAGCTTACCCGATAGCTATGGGCAATTTGAATCCTATATTTTTAGCAGTGGGTACCACAACGATTTTTAATAGATGTTAGACTTTCATCGGGGATAAAGAATATTTTCTTGTGTTCTGATCAAATTAGGAATGTGTCCAGCTGCAAACCCAACTGAATGCAGTCCAGCGTACCATCTTCCGCCTCCAGCAGGGCAGCAAAACTGGGGAACGACAGAAGGTGAACTCCAACGACTCGGCCCCGTCGGACATCAAAGAGGCTCCAACCGATCAGCTACGTCTACTGTGTGAATACTTACTGGATACACTGTTGAGTTTGACCAACACCACAGGGATGCTTCCCCCGAGTCTACAGAACGTATTGAAGGTAAATGCCCATGAGACTAACCTTCCACTATGAGAATAACATACGAAAAGAGCTAGTGATGGCTGCCGCAGGGGTCTATGTTGGGTCCTCAGCATTTTGATGTACAAATGCCCATGAGATTAAACTTAATACACTATGAAAATATACCAAAGGTGCTAGTGTGGGCTGCCGCAGGGGTCTATGTTGGGACCTCAGCATTTTGAAGTACAAATGCCCTTGACACTAACCTTACACTATGAGAATAAAATACCAAAGGTGCTAGTGTTGGCTGCCGCAGGGGTCTATGTTGGGTCCTCAGCATTTTGAAGTACAAATGCCCATGAGACTAACCTTACACTATGAGAATAACATACAAAAGGTGCTAGTGTTGGCTGCCGCAGGGGTCTATGTTGGGTCCTCAGCATTTTGAAGTACAGATGCCCATGAGACTTAACTTAATACGCTATGAAAATATCAAACCAAAGGTGCTAGTGTGGGCTGCCGCAGGGGTCTATGTTGGGTCCTCAGCATTTTGAAGTACAAATGCCCATGAGACTAAACTTAATACACTATGAAAATATCATACCAAAGGTGCTAGTGTGGGCTGCCGCAGGGGTCTATGTTGGGTCCTCAGCATTTTGAAGTACAAATGCCCTTGAGACTAACCTTACACTATGAAAATATCATACCAAAGGTGCTAGTGTTGGCCGCCGCAGGGGTCCATGCTGGGTCCTCAGCATTTTGAAGGTTCCGTTTCTGTGCCCACTCCCTCCACTGGCATTTTTGCAAGGAATTGCCTAACTGACTTGGGGTGGTTTGATGTGCATGGCTGGATGCAAGGCCTTACCGTAAAATATTGGCATCAAATTCGTCATCTTCACTTTAAGTAAAGATGAAATTCTTTTGGTCATTTGAAACAAACATAAATAAAACGTATCCTGTCTAACTAGCCTGGAATATTAATAGAGGTAGCAATTGCATCGATAAAGAATATTAATTTTGGTTAACACTGATGCCTACCTTCACTCTTGCAGGAGAAAGCATGCAAGGCACTCTTTAAGAATCTCTGCGTGATGGGAACGCCATCGCTAAGACTACGTACGGGCACACTGCTGGTCAGAGTATGCAGCAATCAACCATGGTGGGGAGGATTCTTGGCATCGTCGCTGCAAGAGTTCTTCTCTTCGGAGCAGACGGCAGTCTTTCCTCAGGACAGGTAATAGTTGTTTGGTTTATTTCTTGATAGTTGAAATGAAAAGTCGCACCACCTTGAGGGTGGTCCCTCTCCTGCTGCTTCCCAGGTTGTACCGTAAACTTGGGTGTGATCCCTGGTATATACGGCAGTTACAGGTTGAATGGCTTCTGACTGGCACCCCCCAACAAAGAAATTGACAAAATAGGGAGACTGCCAACACTAGGGCTAGATAGCTCCATTGGATCCTCAGTTGGTAGAGCACCGACACATTAATTCGAGGTCGCAGGTTCAGATCTCCCCTCTAATAAATTTGTCTTTGTTCAACCAAAAGTGCAATTGCTATTTTCTGTAACATTATGCCAGTGAGTTGACCAAAGATTTGGAAAAAAATCAACTGCATAGGTTGTGTATCGTGGCACAACTGTGTCTGTGTGCTGTTTAGATGCATTCACCACGTGTTATCAAATTCGAGGCTGACATGGTTTATTGATTATTCAAACCATAGTGGATGATATCGAATGGTCAGACAGTAGGAGGGTTGACTTTGTACTGTGTAGATGCATTACACCGCCTGATGTCATACTGCAGGCTGGCATAGTGCATCAGTCGTTCAAAACTCAGTGGAAAATACTGAATGGTCAGACAATAGGAGTGTTGACTGTGAACTATGTGGATAACCACATGCCATCATACTGCAGGCTGGCATAGTTTATAAATCTTTCAATACCACAGGGGATGATTTGAATGGGCAGACAGTAGGAGGATTGACTGTGAATTGTGTAGATGCATTCACCACATGATAAAGCCATCTGGCATATCTATTCAATTATTTATAACCACAGTGGAGGACATTGAATGGTCAGATAGGAGGGTTGATATAACTAATATTTCTGATTTGATCAGCCATATACCTCTGCACTCTAAAGAAGACTAGAAAGCTGACAAGATTCAAGTTCTCTTGCAGCAGTTGCACCGCAGTATTATATGAACAATATTATATGAAGCCAATTCCCCAATTCTTTTCTGTATTTCCTGGTCAGAGTGTTCATCTTGCTTGCTTACCTGGGCCAGAAGTCTCTGGCTTCCAACAATTCCGCCAGCGTGCTGGAAAGTCTCATTGTCCTGCTAGCCAAACTGCTCTCCCCGCTCATCAATGACACGGGCTATTCAGGTGGTAAGTCTAAGTTAGGTTTTTTTTTTCTTTTGTTTTTCTTTTTTATTATTATTATATCTTTCTGGTATTGAAACCAAGGGACCCTCACTGTGACCCATAGGCCTAAAGGTACCTGTGTGGAGAAGACGATGTTTCAGTTTTAGGTGTGGGAGGAAAACCCCAGAGAAATATTCCAGGGAAAACCCACGCAATCAGGCAGGGACTGAAAAACCCAATCCATGTAGTACCCCGGTGTGATTTGAACTGGGGTCCCCCAAGGTGGAAGGCAAGGCATGATACCACTACGCCAACCCGACTGAAATGAAATGAAAAGAAATGAAAGAAGGGAGGGAACTGTTTTTGGTATCGGTTAGGCCTACACTTCTGAAGTGTATGTACTCGGTATATGTGATGCGATCAAGCTAAATAAGTCTTTTTTCGACCCTTGTAAATTTTTGTTTTTTTATCTATTTAAAAGAAGTACAATCTCAGCTTTAAGGATATGAAAACCCAGTGTTGATACCACCTTTGGTTCAAAAGTTATGGAAGTCAAAACACCAAGAGATCTATAGAAATGTACACCCCTGTCGACCTATTTTGGCCTATTATTCAATAATGCATTTACCGACAAACGACTCATTTAGCTTGATCGCATCACATATTCTGTTTATGTGAAGTAAATGTCCAACTTGCAAAATGTTTTTATTTATGGTTTCATCTTGAAGGTTCCTTAGACATGGCCTTGATTGGATGGGTGCTGTTGTTCCTGTCTCGAACCCTGGACCATACCACGGCAGCGAGTAACTCCAGTGAGGATCAGGAGGATGTGGGAGGAGCTGCGGCTGCTGCCACCAACGCACCCCCCAAGGCTTCGGCGAAGGAAAGAGAACGAAGTAAGTGTGCTCCCAATACGAGGATGGGAAAAATAGTGGGTTTGTGTTTCCTGAAGATGTGCGAAAGCGGAAACATTTGCAGCATCAAAACTTAAGATTCATGTGAATGTTTTTCGCAAATGTTAGCATTAAACCTTAGAGGCGCTTCAAATTCAGGCGTGATTGGCAAAATGGGTTTCCATAAAAATAAGCATCCTCGTCCCAAGTTTAAAAAAATTTTTCAGTGTTAATTTTTTACAAACTATTTGTATTGTATACAAATTAAAATTGCCTTTCTAACAAATTGCTATGAGTATTTTATGTTTTCAAGAATTTTGTATGAATAGAATTTTAAAAATGAAGATTTGATTTCATAGAAAAATATAGTCTTTGTTTTAGAGTTGTTTTCTTGTTTTTTTCAATACATGCGAGACTTGCACGGTGTATTTCAGCTTTTAAAGACACTGGACACCTTTGATAATTGTCAAAGACCAGTCTTCTCACTCGGTGTACCTCAACATATGCACAAAATAACAAACCTTTGAAGATTTGAACTCAATTGGTCGTCGAAGTTGCGAGATAATAATGGAAGAAAAAACACCCTTGTCACACGAAGTTGTGTGCTTTCAGATGCTTGATTTCGAGACCTCACGCGTGAGGTCTCAAAATCAATTCAAATAGTTTACTTCTTTCTCAAAAACTACGTTACTTAAGAGGGAGCCGTTTACACAATGTTTTGTACTATCAACAGCTCTCCATTGCTCGTTACCAAATAAGTTTTTATGCTAACAATTATTTTGAGTAATTACCAATAGTGTCCAGTGCCTTTAAATTGTCAACATGAGTTGACGTACAAATGTTGTCATTGCATTTCAGGTTCCTCCTCGGCCAGCGCTCACTGGAACTTCATGGCAAGCACCCCTCAGGTTGCGAGCAATCCCATCGCGCAGGGTAACCGGGCCAGCACCCAGATTCGCATTCACAACAAGCTGAAGCGACAGCTGCTGCTGCACAAGGAGCAACTTGCTAAACTCCAGGTACCAATCCAGGGATCAGGAATTTCAGACTTTGTATGTCTGCTTGGTGGGGGGGGGGGGGGAGGTTGCTGTGATTTTCTGTAGATATTGCACTCTCTGATCTACTTCTTTAAAGGGAAGGTATACGTTTGGTAATCACTCTAAAAATGTATGGCATTAAAAACTGACTTGGTTAGAAGTACAGCAACTTTCGGTTGTATAAAGCATTTTGAGAAATATTTCAATTCAAAGTAATGTGGTTATGGAAAAAGATGTCAGTTTTTATCCCCAAAATTTGAATCTGAGAAACGTTTCTGTCAGAAACGTTTCTCAGCTGTGCATATTTCGATTAGGGATTATTCTTTCTGCGTGGACATAACCGCTCCATATTTTTGGCGATATCTCAAAAGCGCTACCATCTTTTGAAATGAAATTTTCACAGATTAGATTTGTTGTATATATCTACATTTATATATGACACAAACATGCACAATGTAAATACACTATGTCAGTGCAAAAATATTGCATCTCCTAAAAAGCACAAACGTTTACGCATGAGTTTGAAGTTGTCAAAAGGTTGTATTTTACTTAAAATACACCAAATGTACACAGAAAACAAGTACGAGCCGAGATACCACATTTTTTGCACGGAGCATAAGTCGTGCGAGATGTGACGTTTTTTGTGTAAAATCAATATACAACGTTTTTTTAATCCAGTCTGGCGCCTTGTGTCCTTTACAGAGTATGAAGAAAGCGATTCAAGTCAAGATGGCGGAAGGAGGCAAGGATTCAGACTCGGCAGTCGAGGCACATCTGAAGAAGAAACTACAGCTGCATGTATCCAAGGTAAGACGTGAAACCCTGGGCTGATGGAGACTATTTTGTGATCCTAAGTGCCGCAATAGTGGCTCTTTCCCTCATGTCTGTTTATTTCGTCAGCCATGGTGGAACCCGTCAGAGGCCATAGCAGGTCATGTCTTGAATAGTTATTTTCAAATGTTTCCCATGGTGACGTCACTTTCTTCAAAGAAAGCATAAGTTTTGTTTTGTACTATTTTTCCAGACTGGAAACAAAATTTGAACAAAAATAATCAGTCATGTCTGGCAGAGACTTCATGTACATCTTGTTACTGCAAACTTTACTAGATTGTATCTCCACTATGCTTGGGCGATACCACGATATTATCGAATATCGCGATACTAGTTCTGAAACGATTACGATATCGGGTCACGTTTTTTTTTATCGTGATATCGGTAAATCGCGATATCGTTAAGTATCGCGATGTACTTCCTAGCCGAGACGATCTTGCAACACTAAATCTCCTAGTCGAGACGATTTGCTGCAACAAAGAGCTACAATTCACAGACCGCAACCGCAAGATTCCACAACAGATCCGATCCGACGGGGCTCAGTCTTCGAAAAAACCAACATCAAAGCCTTAGCGATCAGGCGGTCTCACGCAGACGGGTGTTATCACGTGCGTTATCACGTGCATGTTGCATACGTGCTAGTAGCGTGATCTAATTAGTTATGCTCACATAGAATAGTCTGTCATACGCAGTTAACACATTAAATGTGTGTAAGTAATAGGCCAAGGTTTTCATACCATAGGTTTAGAGTAAAACCCGAAGAATACCTGATTGGAACAACGGTGCAATAGTTAAGTCATTCATGGCCACAACTCATACCGTGAGAAATGTAGGAGAATGACGCAATCAAAAATTAATCGCGATATATTCTCGACGATATATTGTGGATGAAAAAAAGGGATAGCCCAAGCTTAATCTGCACCATGCACAGTTTCAAATCCTACTCATGTACATGGTGTTATTGCAAACCTCATTAGATTGTATCTCCACCATGCACAGTTTCAAATCCTACTCATGTACATGGTGTTATTGCAAACCTTACTAGATTGTATCTCCACCATGCACAGTTTCAAATCCTACTCATGTACATGGTATTACAGCAAACCTGACTAGATTGTATCTCCACCATGCACAGTTTCAAATCCTACTCATGTACATCTTGTTACGTCAAACCTGACTGAATTGCATCCCCATCATGCACAGTTTTTATTATTTGTTTACCTTTCCTCGTCCTCAGCATCTTCGCGACATCCTTCACATCCGACGCTACACCGAACGCAACATCCGCTCGCGGGGCACGCTGACGGACGCGCCGGAGGTGCCCGATGTCCGCCTCCCGGAGGTGAATCTACCCAGGGATAAGTGCATCCCTGTGGTGCAGGGACTGATGCAGCTACTCCTGGTCATGGACTCCACCTGCCATGCAGACCTCTTCCTCTTTGCCTGCAAGGTGAGAAGAAAAATGACTTTGACGTCGCCGTCTTCTGTGACGGCGACAACTGTTAATAGACTAACTCATGGCTGAATATGGTCCGGCAGCTAGTTATTCGATTGGTTACCAAGTTCTACCAAAGATTTAAAGCAACTGAACCACGTAAAACAGTCACGCGTAAACACAAAATTTTGGCAAAGTGTTTGGGCTGCAAAAGCCATTAAACTTAAAAAAATAATTCCACAGATTATTGGTTGCAGGAATGGGACCCTACCTCATGGCTGAAGTCGCTCATACTGGTTGAATTTGATTAAATAATCTTGGATTCTGGTTTTTACCAGTTTGAAAACTGAGCGTATTTTTTCTACCAGTGGTTCATGGGCCCTTATGCCCTATTTTTGCCAGTTGCTAGCTGTGGCTGTAAGCCGGTGTCTCCTTGCATGACATTCACAATGCCCAAACAGATTCTCGATTCATAAAAGAAATTCACCATTATTTTAAATTTACAATTGTTGTCCACCAGGGCTCAATTTCATAGAGCTGCTTATAAAGCAGGAAAAAAAATTGCTTAACAATTTTCTGCTTAGCAGAAATGAGCAGGATACCAGTCACTAATGATACATGTGACATAGTATTTGGACTGGTAACCTTTGTTGTGCTTAGCTACTGTTTGTGAGTAAGCAGACCTATGAAAATGGGCAAGATACTTTTCATGCAAAGAATAAAAGTATTTGTTGTGATTTTGATTTTTAGACCAAGTGTCTGAATGTTCCACGTTTTTGGTTCCTCAGCTGAGCTGTGGAAAATTTAAAAGTCTTGCTGTTTCCTTTTTTTTTTCGGGGACAATCTGCAGTTGCCTGACTGTGAATTACATGTTAGTTGTGCTTGCTTTATTCTCAAAAACCTTGCAAATGTCTTTTCCATCTGCAGGTTTTGGCCAGAGTGGCCAACTCAACGCGGCCGGCCATCTCACTCTCGGAGATTGCAACCAGCGAGCAGCTGATACAGCTCCTCACTCCCTGTGTGGGGATGGAGTACAACAGAGGGACGTCATCGTGGGGCGGTCCCTGGGCCATCATGGCCATCACCTACTTCTTACAAGATACATTGGAAGGTAACAGCATGGCAGGGCCTCAAAATTTTTACACCAGACCGCAGGCCCGAGGCCAGTGATTTTTAGCGTTGGGCTAAAAAACTCATGACTGGAGTCCTGCGGTCTTTTGGTTTTTTAGTTTTCTTTTTTCAGTTGTTGACTTTCAGTCTGATAATATCTTTCACTGCTGTTGTGAGTGGGAAGAATGTTTACCCATAATACAAATGAGATAAATCTTCTCTCAGTGCTCGTTCAAATTGAAACAGTTCAAATCTTAAACTTCTTACCGGTAGGTTTTTTTCTCGTTCCAGTTTTTGGTCTTGTAACAAAAAGTCTCAGTTAGGCATAACAAAAACAAATTATGTTTCCTGTAACCGACTAGTAACAATTCTGACTATAAACTTTCTCTACAAGTAGTTGAGAAAATAGAATTGGCTGTTGCAAACTGCCTACCAACTAACTAAAAGGATCTGTGGTATAAATGCTAGGGTCGAAACGCCAGGCCACTAACTATAAATATTTGCAATTTTTTTTTTTTTTTACCGACTGTACATTCACTACTCCACCACCGGAATTCTAAGAATTGACTACAACTTATTTTGTTTTCTATTAACCTTAAGGAGAGAAGCTGTTTCCGTTCACGCTGGAGTCGCTTGGAGCCGTAGGGGGGCAAGAAGAGCCCGATATTGAGGAGGAACTAGACACAGACGCCACCCAGGAGGACCTAGAGGCTGTGGGCGGAGCTATTGGACCTACAGACGACTGTACAGGATTTGAAGGTAGCTATTTTTTCTCTCTTTTTTTCCCACCACAACAGAACACATTTTTGACAGTTACTATTCAGTCGGACAACTTTTCAGATGCCCAGCTGATTTCGATTTTTTACTTTAAAGGTAGTATACAGGATTGGTAAGGATAAAAAACATAATTGTTTTATTTGGTCTGAAAGCTTACTGCTTTTGAAGTTCATACTAGAACCATTTTTTCTGTGAAATATTTCCCTCTGAAATGAAGTCATATTCGAGAAAACCTAAAAACAGAAAAACAGCTAATTTGGGTTGTTACAACCAAAGTTAACGACAATGTGTTTACATGCTGAAAATTGTGCATGGTTTTTCACTATTTTCTCCTGACTCTCCAGTTATTTCATGCACAGGGTTGATCACACAAAACATGAACACCGTCTGCGACGATTTTGTCAGCTCTACCAATCCTGTACAACACCTTTAACCTTTAACCTCTTGGCCGATTTAATCGGCTCCCTGGAGAGTATACAGCACAGGGCTGTATACTCTCCAGGGAGCCGAGAAAGATTACAGGAATGCTATTGGCCCAATGACCAGGGCACTAATGTAAAGCGCATTGATACGTTGTTGTTAAATGCACTATATAAGAACTAGTGATTATTATTGTTTTGTTTCTGTCCTTTGTAGAGCCCATGAACCCCTTGGGTGACCCCGAGCTCTCAGACTTCTCCTCGGGGACGCCCTCTGACCCCTACGACCTCCAGTTCATGGATGTGATCTACGGCTCCACCAAGTACGACGACATCGACATATGGCACGAGAAACTGCAAGACTTCAACAAGGTGGCCTGTAAGTTTGGAGGCATCCAGTCCATGATTCCGTTTGGCTGCACTGGTAGCAGTATGATCCGGAAAGGCGGCAGGTAAAGAGCTTTGATATTAAACTTGAATGCAGAAAAGTCCTGGGGTTCAATTCCCATGAGGGACCTTGTCAAAATTAGTCCAGGACAACCAGCGGATAGGTGCCATCCTGGACAAGGTTTTTTTACCCGCCGGCCGTTAATTCACCTTGTTTGAAGATGAGTGTCGGAGAAAACGTGGGAGAAGTTCACAGTGCCTGGGGTTCACATTTGTTTACAAACCACACAGACTTAGATTCACTATCTACTGGACAACAAGCAGGGGGTCTCTACATGTCTTACCAAAAAAATCACACTACACATCTTGAGTTAAATACTTCCAAACCTTCCAGATCTATCCAAAACTGCAAGTTTGTTTTTCGCTACATTTAATCAGCCAGTCAAACCGCAGAGCGCTCAGCGGGGTGCATTGGCATATATGGCATGTCTTTTTAGTGCATCGGAGAACTGTGTGCCTTTCAGGGAGTAAAACCATGTCTCTCATAGAAAACACAGTCGGACGGAAATCCAACAAAAAATTAGACGTCGGATAGTTGTTGTCCGACTACCTGTCCTGGATTGATTTTGACAAGAACCCCTAAGTCGGCAGGTTACTGAAAGTACTGAGTATTGATCAAATTTTCCTGACGTCATCATCCGTCTAGTTTCGCCATTTTAGGAGTCTGTTTTTTCATGTGTTAGGGAGTGTCTCAAATGTCGGGTACGTCCCTTGGGCACAAGAACGCTCCCTTGGGCACAAGAACGCTCCCTTGGGCACAAGAACGCTCCCTTGGGCACAAGAACGCTCCCTTGGGCACAAGAACGCTCCCTTGGGCACAAGTACGCTCCCTTGGGCACAAGAACGCTCCCTTGGGCACAAGAACGCTCCCTTGGGCACAAGAACGCTCCCTTGGGCACAAGAACGCTCCCTTGGGCACAAGTACGCTCCCTTGGGCACAAGAACGCTCCCTTGGGCACAAGAACGCTCCCTTGGGCACAAGAACGCTCCCTTGGGCACAAGAACGCTCCCTTGGGCACAAGAACGCTCCCTTGGGCACAAGAACGCTCCCTTGGGCACAAGAACGCTCCCTTGGGCACAAGTACGCTCCCTTGGGCACAAGAACGCTCCCTTGGGCACAAGTACGCTCCCTTGGGCACAAGAACGCTCCCTTGGGCACAAGTACGCTCCCTTGGGCACAAGAACGCTCCCTTGGGCACAAGAACGCTCCCTTGGGCACAAGAACGCTCCCTTGGGCACAAGTACGCTCCCTTGGGCACACGCCTGCAATCCATTAGACCGTCGGAGCTCTTTACTAGACCTCTTTTTTTTCTACAAACATTCCTCGTGTTCAGTCTTTCAAACCTTTTAAGATGTTATAACTTTCGTTACTCCCAACAGGTTCACCAAAGCTGGACTCAATAATGGAGACCCATCCAAAGTGGCCCTAACCTGTATGCCCAACGTGTCCATGGCAATGGATGCCAGGCTAGAGCAGGGTCTGGAAATGCAAGTGGAGTGGTATTTGAAGGTAAGGTCAAGGGCATGAGAGGCCAAAGGTCACAAGAGGTCATAATGATATTGAACAACCACAGGTTCTTGATCCTCCCATTTTTAATAAAGAAAGTTAGATTAAGATGCTAAATACTTAGGTCTTTGTAGATTAAAAAGAATCCGCCGCTGACCTCTGCCAAACCCATCAATATTAATAAAAAATAATACATAGTTCTTTTGTCGTTGGTCGATGCAGAAATGTCATATCTCAATTTTGCAAAAAACGTCGTAGCTTGTACGACAATTCTCCGTGCAAAAACGTTGTTCATCGGCCCAGACTAGTTTTGTGTGTACATCCGGCTATTTTAAGCGAGATGCAACGTTTTGGCAATTTCAGACGTGTGCGTAACGAGAGAGCTCTTTTAGGAGTTACGGCGTTTTTTGCACAGACACAACGATATAGCATTTAATCATACCTGACTAGCGTCTCAAAGCGCTGATTATTTTTTACAGCGGATACAAAGGGCCATTTTCGAATTACGAAGCACTCTGTAAGGGTTTACAAGGGTATGTGGTGCAATCTGCAGCCAGCAATGCCAGAAACACCGGGGCGAGCCCCTTCTCTTAAAACACCAGGGCCCAATTTCATAGAGCTGCTTAAAGACACTGGACACTATTGGTAATTGTCAAAGACCAGTCTTCTCACTTGGTGTATCTCAACATATGGATAAAATAACAAACCTGTAAAAACTTGAGCTCAATTGGTCGTCGAAGTTGCAAGAAACTATGAAAGAAAAAACACCCTTGTCACACGAAGTTGTGTGCTTTCAGATGGTTGATTTCGAGACCTCAAATTCTAATTCTGAGGTCTCGAAATCAAATTCGTGGAAAATGACTTCTTTCTCGAAAACTATGTCACTTCAGAGGGAGCCGTTTCTCACAATGTTTTATACTGTCAACCTCTCCCCATTACTCGTTACCAAGTAAGGTTTTATGCTAATAATTATTTTGAGTAATTACCAATAGTGTCCACTGCCTTTAAGCAGAGAATTATGCTTAGCAACTCTCTGCACAAATAAGCAGGATACCAGTCACAGATTGTACATGTGACATGGTACTTTGGTTGGTAACCTTATTCTGGTAAGCAAAAACTTTTTGTGCGTAGCTACTTTTTGTGCTGAAGCAGCTCTATGAAATTGGGCCCAGAACTTGAGTCCAGTTCACTAGACCGCTCATCAAGGGATATCTAAGTGTTATGTCACAATTCCCCTTTTGCAGGTCACATCTCTAATGGAGGCCAACCACGTCAGCCAGACCCTCATGGGTACAGTACCCCTCCCTCTCACCCCACAAGCTGCCCCCTCCAAACCGGAGGAGACGTTCACGCCGGAGATGGGCCCCATCATGGAGGCGTCTGGCGCCCTGCCTCGCCGCGGCTCAATGACGTCCAGCAAGATGCTGAGTAGCTGCTTTGATCAGCTGTTCACCAGACTCCCGACTAATCAGGTAATCCTAGAGATCGGTCAATAAACAGCTTTGTGCTCAATCTGATGTGTCTATAAAAGTGTAATCTGAAAACTGAAGTTCCTATTTGTACACAGGCATATAATAATAATAATAATAATAATAATAATAATAAAACTGAGTTCTTATATAGCGCTTTATCACACCAATTGGCGTCTCAAAGCGCTCAGTGTTTTTTCCTGCAAGGTATGCGGAGCTATGTTTTGAAGTATAAAACATGTTCCTTTACATAGCACCTTGTAATGGTTTACAAGGTGCTTTGGCGCAATATGCTGCCGATAAAACCAGGAACACTGGGGCGAACCCCTTCAGCACTCTGAAAGGTGGTTTGGCATATCATTCCATTTAAAAAATGTTGAAAGGATGGCATAATGGGGTGGAATGTTTGGTTTGTGCGTAAAGCGCTCGCCTCTCACCAATGTGACCCTGGTTCGATACCCGGCTCAGGGCCTCAGTGATTAGAGTTGTGCTCGGTGGTCATATATCAATCTCAGGCTGTGCTCGGTGGTCATATATGGGTCGATGAGGCTGGCTGCCAAGGGTGCCCTTGCATACCTGTGTAGCGGCGTCCTTCGCAATTCAGCTTCTTAGCTGCCAGTAAGGATGATCAGCCTCCCAAATTAATTATTACTATTATAATAATAGCAATCTTATATATTTTTGTATCACCATTGAAAAGATCAATCCTTTCTCTCTCCAACCATTGTAAGCTTGGCTATGGAGAGTGAACTTGGACAAAACTACATTCTTGTACAAAATGGTCTTTGGGCTGAGGCTCAAGTGTTTTTTGTGTGTAATCTTGGTTGACTAAAGTCGCCTATTGTAAGGAAGAGGGGGTATGAATGCAGTCCGACTAAAATCGCCAATCATGTTGTTTTGGGTTCTGGTGGGATTCGAACCCTGCCCCACTTTATTTGGGAAAGTGTACCATTTTGACTAAATGTAACTAACTATTGGTGTTTTTTCCGGTAGGTTCACTTGGATGCTTTGTTGAAGCTCTGGCTCACTCTGAACGAGGTCGGCCAAGAGAACGAGGCCAAACAAGACGGCGCCTTTGACACCAGTCTGGTACCCGTGGTCACCCTCAGCGCAGACTCCATCGGCTGCCTCCTGCACGCCCTCGCCTGGAACGTCAACCTGCCCGTCCACACATGGTGTCTGGCGTTCCACTGCCTGCTGGCGCTGGTCAACAGCAAGACGGAGGTCGACGGGAAGGCGCAGAGCGCCGCCGGGGTCATCCTGAGCCACGGGTCGCTGATCGCCGTACTGGTTCACTTCTTGTCCGGTAGCACCATGCATGGGCCAGTAGGGAGTCTACATTATCAACAGGTAAATTCAAGAGGAAAAGTCCTTTGTGGATGTTTTTAACCCATATCTGCCAAAAGCCTAGTACATACTTCCTGCGAATGAAAATGCGAAGCAAATTTCGGTGTCACAAATTTGCAACAAACAATTCGCAACAGTAAAGATGTTGTGCTCCACTCCTGCGAAACATTCGCAGCGAAAACAGCCCTGTGACCTGAATCGGGCTTAACTACAAGATTTCCCATAGAATGTGCAAAGGCTGTTAATGCCTGCCTGCAGGAAAATCTGTTGGTGATCAAGGTATTGTAATATGAGAAAAACAACTTTTTGGCGTCTGTGCTTTTTGATTCTACAAGGAGGTTGGATCTTTAAAAAAAATTAAAAAGTATTGGGCGCTTTGAGACGCCCTCGGGTGTGATAAAGTGCTATGTAAGAACTGCGTGTTATTTTTGTTACTACTTGAACCCTTTCTGGATTACATACATGGCCATGCAGCACCGTATACATTTTTAAATTTATCTTTCGATAAAAACTTACGTGAACTGTTTTTGTTTTGTCTTCCTTAGGTTGGCCCAACCGTCACTCAGGCAATGTATGAGTTCCTAGTCAGACTAAAGCTGAGACTAGCCTCTGCTCCAGCCACTAATGCACCCGACTTGAACAGCCTCCTACTCAGAGTGGTACAGATTCTGGCTGAGCCCCAGTAAGTGCGACTGGAATTTTTTTTAAATGGTGTAATTGTGTGTACTCAAATCTTTTCTGAAGAATGATGTTTTGGACTATTTGAAACACTATTTGAAAAGGGTGTACTAGTAAAAGAGGATGTGACCTCTGACATGGGCCCAATTTCATAGAGCTGCTTAAGCACAAAAAGTAGCACGACAAAATTAGACTTCCTAGATTAAGGTTACTTGCCAAACTACCATGTAACATGTACAATTTGTGACTGGTATCCTGATCATTTTTTGCTTAGCAGACAATTGTTAGGCAATATTTTCTGCTTAAGCAGCTCCAAATGAAATTGGGCCATGGTGTATAGTGGCCGTGTGGTCCACTGCATCGGACCCAAGATCTGATGGTTGAATCGTCGGAGTGTGGGTTCGAATCCCGGTCATGACACTTGTGTCCTTGAGCAAGGCACTAAACCATAATTGCTTCTCTTAAACCCAGGTGTATAAATGGGAACCTGAGAGGGCTGAGACAGTGTTGTGTTGGATTAATCCCTTAGCGCTAAATTGAGATGCTTGGGGTTGTATGCTCCCCAGGGTGTTGAGAAAGTTTGAGGAATGGTCTTAAAGTATGCACAATGAACAGGGATAAAAATGTTGTAAAGCGCCTTGATCTAGCTATTAGGATATGTGCGCTATATAAAAACCCAGTTATTACTACATCATGGCAGAACCAAAACATGAAGTTTCTGCCTGCTGGTGAGCGGTCTGCATTGCATTTTGCATAAATCTGATGTTGGAGTGATTTAACAGGTCACAAGTTACCTTTGACATCACTCCTTAACCAAGTGTATGCAAAACGTGATGCGCGCACTTACCGGTAGGCAGATTTCAATAGAGGGCAGTTTAGATGTAAACAAAGGGCATATTGCTGATAGGTAGAAGGCAAATTCTGAAAAAGAAGGAAATGACAACGTTGTTTGTCTTGTTTTTGTTTGTAGTATGTATAGAGGAGCATTCCACACTGGCACAGGTCCCCTGGATGCCCAGGTGAGGATGATGGAGTTTGTAATCGAGCAGACGTACAACCATGCAGACGTCAGTAACATCACCTACACCATAGATGCCATCAGTCTACTGGTCCACAACCACATCAGCCTCAGCCGGCGGGGTACCAGCATGACGTCATCCAGCAGCGGCATCAACGCCCACTCCTGCTTCAGCGGCGTCTTCGCCAGCATGCTGCGGCCCGGCGAGGTGCGGTCCAACAGCAGCGAGGCCAACCGGGACCTCCTGATGTGCCACCTGCTGCAGCTGGTCAACCAGCTGGTTAAGATCCCCCTGGACCGGGACGCCGCGGCGCGGTTCCAGCAAGGCTTACCAGGGAGGACATTGGGTATGCAGTTCCCCCCTCAATCCCAGCCCGTAGATACACCCTTCGAGACAGATTCCAGTAAGAGAAGCTCGCCAACGACATCATCCCAACAACCTCAGCCGGGGTCGAGCTCACTCAGCGATGACGACAAAGAACGCTCCTCTGAGTCTGCAACTCCCCCGGCTGCAGAACCCGCACCCCCGTGTATAGCAGACGCCGTCTTGACCATGGGGGACTCCATCCCTCTCCTGCTCTCCTCCCTAAGTCACTGTAACAGCAACAAGATGGCCTCCTTCCTCAATCTCAACACCTCCACCATGGATCCCGTCTCGGTCGGCGACAACATCTTCCAGGTGCTCGTCACAATCGCCGCCAAGGTGACGTCGGTGGATCTGATGCTGCGCCCTCTGTTGACCTACCTCGGGGGAGGTCTCGGCAACGGCGGAGGTCAGAACGGGCCCTCGTGTGTCCTGTCAGAACCACTGCTGTGGTTCATCATGAAGGTACTCTTCTCGGATGGGGGACTGCAGACGTTCCACGAGATGGGTGAGTAGTCAAATTAAAAGAACAACAGCCAAGTTGTTGCTGTGTCCTTCGCAATTCAGCTTCTCAGCTGTGAGTAAAGGATGATAAGCCTCCCAAATTATTATTATTATATACATCACTGAGAAAATAGAATTAGCTGTTGCAAGCTGCTTACCAACCAGAAGGACCTATGGTATTAATGAATAAAATAGTTAGTAGCCTGACGTTTGGACCCTAGCAAAGTCTTTCTTTAGCCTTCGGGAAAGACTCTGCTAGGGTCGAAACCTCAGACCACTAACTTTTTTTTGGTATAAATGTTACTGCATATAGATAATGGTGAAAAAGAAAGTGAATATTAAGTTGGTCAAGACTTTTTTTCTGGATTGTATCGACCTCGCAGGTGGTGTGCAGCTTGTATGCCGTAATCTGGTAGCGAGCAATCGATGCTTTATAGACAGTTCACCCAGCAGCATCTCCTCCATCATGCAGCATCTCGGCACATCCCTGAGGAACTCTACGTCGTCGCCCCGGTGGAGCAAGACGAACAGCTCCTCCTCGTCCTCGGCCTCCACCGCCGAGGTGGAGAACTCCGAGGGACTGACCAACTTTGCTCCGTTCGGTAAGCCTGCCATGATTTGATCTCCCTATAAAAGATAAGAACTGGGGCTGGGAGCTTTGTTTATTTGACGTGATCACAGGATAAGTCTCTAGTGTTGAAGCTGTTTGGAGGCAACAGTGTTTATATAAACACAAATCACCTGCTGTTTTGGGGCAACAGTGTTTAGATTCACCTGACAATTTTGACACAATAATCGTGGCTGCATTTTTGGGGGGAGCAACGTGGCGTTTACACGCTTACCGTGTTTTGACGTGCAGTTTGAATCCCAAAATGGCGAGTGTGGCAGACAAAAGCAGCTTTGGACATACGGGGCAAGGGGTGAATAAACCTATATAAAAGCTTCACAAATTTCTGCAGCTTTTCTTTTTTTTTTGCATTTTATTTTGGGCTAGGGAGCATCTCAAAAGTCAAGCACGTTCCAGGTGCAAAAGAACGTTCCCCCTATTGGACCACCAGAACGTTCCCCTAGACCACATCATTGTGCCGAAGTACAGGAGCATTATTACTTTGAGCGATCCAAGGGAATGTTCGGTTGGCCCAAATGGAATGATCCATGGAATATTTATCTGATCCATTTAGAACGTTCCTACCATTCCAACGTTTGAGACGCTCCCCTATTTCTTTTCTACGCGTCATAGAATCACTATTGTGAAATTTCAATGCACAATCAGTTAATGGGCGTAATTTGTCGAAGTAACATCATCATCATCATCTGAAACCTCGGTTGACCAACATCATCTGTGATGGAGACAGTTTGTGTGTAACTTCCTGGCAGCTAGTTCTCCAAACATTCCTTTTGTTTATGAGTTTTTTTTTTTTTTACTCGGAGATGCTTTCAACTACCATATTGAAAGTAGCACCATGTTAAAGTAATGCAGCCGGGATGCTCATGCCTCAGTTTTGATGCTTACACAAGATGTTTAGAATATTCTCGGGCTAAGCTCTGCGCACTTCAAAATCAGCCCTGCAGTGTCGCTTAAGGACTTCAAAACATTCTTGATTGATCAAAAGCACATTTGCGTACTTGTGTCAATGTTGGTGTTGTCATCAGGATCGTCATGTTTTTCTACCATGTTCTTTCGACAGGTGTGATCAGTTCCAGCAGTCCCACAGCCCAGCCGGCCGAGGTTCTCCTTCAGCCCACAGCGCCCCATCGTAGGGCCCGCTCAGCGGCCTGGTCCTATCACTTCTACCCAGAGGAGACCTGGTGTAATCTGACGATCAGTTTGCCCAGTGCTATCCTGCTGAAGGAGGTTCACATCCAGCCACATCTGACATCCCTAGCTAGTAAGTAGTTGAGATTGTCTTAAAAACAGTTGAACCTTCAACCCTCCTACTATCAGAACATTCAATATCATCCACTGCGGTTTTGAATGATAGATAAACTATGCCAGCCTGCAGTTTGATATCATGTGGTGAACGCATCTGCACAGAACACAGTCAACCCTCCTACTATCAGACCATTCAATATCATCCACTGCGGTTTTGAATGATAGACAAACTATGCCAGCCAGCAATATGTTATAATATGATGAACGCATCTGCACAGAACACAGTCAACCCTCCTACTATCAGACCATTCAATATCATCCACTGCGGTTTTGAATGATAGACAAACTATGCCAGCCAGCAATATGTTATCATGTGGTGATTGCATTTGCACAGTACACAGTCAACCCTCCTACTGTCGGACCATTCAATATCATCCACTGCAGTTTTGAATGATAAACAAATTATGCTAACCAGCATTATGTTATCATGTGGTGAATGCATTTGCACAGAACACCCATGTACACAGCTAGCTCTGTGCACAGTACACCCATGTTCACAGCTAGCTCTGTGCACAGCTGTGCCACCAAAAACAACACATGTGGTTGAATTATTTCAAATGGTAGGTCAACTTGCTTGAAAATGTTACCTGATAACGTCATTGGAAGGGAATTTTTTTTTGTTATCAGTTTAGTCTGTTCGAACAATAAAGTTGCCTTCCAAATTATTATTATTAGAAAAATAATATTATTCTGTTAAATAATGAATTCCTTCGAAGTGTCTAATACTGCCAACTGCATAATTCTGTTCGGTATTGGTAAAACAAAATTGTCATGCCTATTTTGTTGTGTTTTTCTTGCAGCCTGCCCGTCCTCTGTCTCCTTCGAGATCAGCAACGCCCTCGGCTCCTCCCCGACTCCCGTCAGCCCGCCGATAACCACCACGGGTCTGACCTACATCAAGCTTCAGCTGCCGCGGCCGGAGGTGGTCACCTCGGTGTGTCTGCGCCTCCACCGGCCGCTGGACTCCAGCACCATCGGCCTGTCTCAGGTCATGCTGCTCGGTCTGGCGGCATTCAGCGGAGGAGGAGGCTGGAACGGATCGGGGACGTCACAGCAGAGTCTGCTCACACCGACTGAGGATCATGCTACAAAAACAAGGTACAGGACTTCAATGATATTTGAAAAATGCAACTAGTCATACCTATACCATGCCCGATATGTGGCAGAGGGTGTCCCCCCTCCCCAATGTTTCCATACTTAAACACGTTCTTTTCCTCTTGTACAGAAGTAACCCCCCCCCCCCCCCGCCTAAAATCCTCTAAAAGAATTCCTGAGATTCCCAGAATAAAGACACAATAGGAGGGGGGAGGGGTACCATGCCGATATGTGGCAGAGGGTGTCTTCCCCCGAAATGTTTCCATCCTTTAACGCACTCTTTTCCTCTTCTACAGAAGTAACCTTCCCTAAAATCCTCTAAAGAATTCCTGAGATTCCCAGAACTTAATGAAGACACAATAGAAGGGGGGGTACACCATGCCACATACCAAGCACCAAATGGTCATTGATTTGTGTGATTATCGATGGGTATACACCTGAGATTAAAACACCAACAGCGTTATAGAGCCAGCAGTTCTTACCGACAGTTCTTATCGATCTCAATCAAACCCATTCTCTGTTGATCAGACGCACCAGCGCTTGAGTTCAGTGCGCTGGACCGCTCAGCCACGAACATGCTATCAGGCAGTCACCTCGCAGTCCAGAAAATATTGTAGGGCCACAAAAAGACGAAAGGAAATATTTCCCCAAGATAAGGGAGCATTTGAAAAGTCGGGAACAGTAGGAACGTTCAAATTAGATCGCGTTGGTATTCCAGCATGTGCTCATAGAGTGTTCCACTGGCCAGCTTGAACGTTCTATTGGAACGTTCAGAATACTATTTAGCTTATTCACTTTGTAGGATTGCTCCTGTACTTCGGCACAATGAAGCGGTCCAGAGGAACGTTCTGGCAGTCCAATGGATTGCGGGTGGTGCCCACTGGAACGTTCTAATTGGATCGCGTAAGTATTCCAGCCAGGCTTAGGAACCGTTTAGTGGCCAGCTGAAACATTCCACTGGAACGTTCAGAATACTGTTACCCTTATTCACTGTATAGGATTGCTCCTGTAGTTCATTGCAATGAAGCGGTCCAGCTCAATGTTCTGGCAGTCCAATGGACGGGAATGTTCTTTTGCGCCCAGAACGTACCCGACTTTTGAGACTCTCCCTAATTTAGCTGTGTTTTGATTCTACTGTTTCAGCATGAGATGGCTACGTTTCCTCCACCACTGCCTCATCCAGGACCCACTGATGGCGGCTCCCATCGCCACAACGGCTGCCAGCATGCCCTCTCTGCTGACCACCTGCACCTCCTTGCTGCTGTCCCCGCATTGCCAGGAGCTTGCAGTCAACATAGAGGCAGTACTCCTCAAGCTGGGGCTGTGCTCTACCGACGTGGGCCTCACACTCTTCGATATCATACTCAGGAATATCTACGGCGGTGAAAACGGTAGGTTATTTATCTTCGATTGAGATTACTATTTTTTCACCAAACATTTGTAGTATGACTGTATTCTGGTTAAAACAAAGACTCAGAAAGGTTCTTGACCAAAATAGATTTGCAGACTTGTGTCAATGTTGTTGTCATCTGGCCCCTATTTCATAGAGCTACTTAAGCAGAAACTGTTGCTTAACAGTTTTTTGCTAAGCAAAAATAAGCAGGATATTAGTTACAGATGGTACACTTGACATAGTATGTTGGCTTATTTTGGTAAGCAAGATTTAACGGTAGGTTTTTATCTTCGATTGAGATTATCATTTTTGGGCCAAACATTCGTGGTATGATCGTATTCTGGCCTCCACTGCGTATTGGGTCAAGTTTCATGGCTCTGCTTACCGTAAGCAGAGTAGGCGCTATACAGAAGCAGGGAATTCCGCGCTTACGCCAAGCGTATTTCACAGGGTAGCAGGGAATTTTTGCTTGCACTCCAAGTTACTAGGCATTCTTCGCTTACACAGCTAGCGTAGAAGTCCGGCGCTAGCTAGCGCAGAAGTCCGGCGCTTCACCTGTCAGCGAAAGAATGGTGATTGCAAGCAGGGCCATGAAAAAATGCAAGATGACATTTTTCGTCATAATTCAGATTTTTTAATAATTTGTTTTCTTTAGATTAAATTGATATCCATCACTGTACTCTTTGCTGTTAATTAATTAATTAATTAATTTATCAACCCTCCTACTCTTGGCATCCTTTTCCAGCGAGCGAGAACTATGGCTCTTAAGCTTCTTATTAACCTTTGTTGTCCTATTCTTTATTCATTTTTGGATACTGTCAGCGTTGCTCTAAATAGACAGCAAATAGTCCTATACTTATTTAGTTTATCACATTGCGCGGTCTAAATCCAAAATAACAAGGCTCAAGAGAATCGTGGTCAAGTTTCAAGTCAACAAAATGTAATCGTTCAATTTTGTAGATTCTGGTGCACCGCTGATGGGCCGCAATGTTGATGCCTCAACCGAATCCACAGTAGACATCATATATCAGCTGGGAACCACTTCGGACCAGGGGACCAAGGAAAGGTAATGAAACAATGATTTTTTTTTTTAAATCAGAAAAATGCTATTGGCCCACTGTCCAGGGCACTAATGTAAAGCCCATTGATGCGTTATTGTAAAATGCGCTATATAAGAACTAGTTATTTATTTTCCCTGATTGTTGTTGCCAAGGGAACTCGCCTCACTTATAACAAGTACCTCCCACATCCCCCATCGCCCCCTTCTAGGGTCCAAGCTTTGCTGGATTGGTTGGGAGACACGGCCAGAGTCCACCTGCACAAGAACAGCAGTTTCCATCGGAGTCCTCTGACCTTCTCCCCCACCGAGGTCAGCCTGCTAAGCCCTGCCCCCTCCCACATCATGTGCGTGGCGTCGGTCATCTGGGCTAGCCATGAAGTGAGGGCGCCGTACAACGTAGGAAGTCTGATTACTAAAGACTTATTCAGGTGAGACCTATTTCTCTGTAGCAAAATTCCTTTCTTAAGAATAATAATAATAACTGTATTTATAAAGCGCCTTTTGGATACAAGGCGCTGATATGTATATTTTTTACCTGCCATGTATGTTGAGCTACGTTTTTGAAGTATGAGGCCTATTCATTTGTAGCACCATGTAATGGTTTACACGGTGCTGTGGCGCAATATGCTGCCGATCAAACCAGGAACACCGGGGCGAACCCCTTCTCTTTACGATACTGGGCTCTTTTACGTGCATTACACAACACACGGGACCTAGGGCTTTACATCCCATCCGAAGGACGCTGCAATAATGGTTAAGTGTCTTGCTGAAGGACACAAGTGTCACGACCGGGACTTGAACCCACACTTTGCCGATCAGAAACACCAGAGCTTGAGTCCGGTGTTCTTATCCGCTCGGCCACGACACGTTTTTTATCCCCTCTTTTTTTTAAAGTAATGTAGGATCTTGTTGACCCTCTGAAGGATATTGGGCTGGATACAAATTAGCTCTGTAAATATAGTAGCGTGCTGTACGGGAGTTACACAAGCTGGATAACATCGTGCGGAGTATAGAAAATGGAAGTTTCTGGTACGGAGCAAGCGTTTAAAAGCGTACAACTTTGGTAATCTGTTATTTTGTTTTTTCTTTTTTTCTTTTGGGCTTGCAGCTCGTTGTATGAGTGGTCCGTCATCATGCCGTTGAGCTCCCCGCTCAAGCAGGCGGCAGGGTACGTCCTGTGCGCCATATGCCACGTCCATCCGGCACTCTACGTCACCATGCTGTCATGGATGGGCATCATCAACAAGGATGAGGAGATGGAGATGGATGAACTGCTCACAGGTCAGTGCTTCATGGGCGATGGTCAAAGGTCAATCTGGATTCTTGGAATGCGTTCGAAACAATGGACCAATCCGTGAAGATCTGCCCCTTAATGGATTTACAAAACCCAGCCGTGAACAAACACCCAAGAGCCGGACAAATGTCAGACGTGTTAGAGTCCAATCAAAAAGTCTAAGCAAGTTTCCGCCATTTGCTGTGTCATTTCTTTTGCGTGTGGGGCAGGGCAGAGCCAGATGCACGTTTCATACACTATACCCACATGGGTGCCGTTGATAGACAGTTGTTATGGTTATGCAGCAAGTTACAGTTTTAATTCATTAACTTCGCATCATTTCCTGCTTTTAATACTTAGTTTCCAGATGAGTCTAATTTAAATTTTTCTTTTTCAATTTACTTTTTTTAGACGACAGCAAAGATGCCCAGGAGCATGGGGCAAGTCTAACGGACGATACCAAAGGAGCGAGCCAGCAATCCCCAACCCGGCCCGTACACATCAACATGCTGGACCAGCTTCACCTAGCGACGTTGGCGTCAGCCTCTCAGTCGCCGGCCGCGATCCAGATACTCCTGGAATCAAACTTTCCCACCATGCTGGCCAACGCGCTCATGGATTTCTGTAACTATGAAATCTACCGCAGCCGGCAAGGCGGACTGGACGACAGTCCCGCGTGGCAGACCGACTCCTATAAACTGATCGAGGGCCAGGGGCTTTCGTCCCCACGGACTTACCGCACCGAAAGCTGGGACGGCAGTTCGGTGTCTTTGATTCACATCACGTCGGACAAGATAGCGCCCGTCCTGGATCTTTTTACCAAGCTGAGCAGCGAGCTGGTGATGAAGAACTGGCTGGGCGGTCCGGAAGGCAGCACCTTCTGGTCGTCGCTTCTGATGCTGCTGTGCAGTATCAGCTCCAATATAGTGCAGCTGAACGTGCCGACCCCCAACGCCAAGAAGGTATCAGTGATGACGTCGCAGCAGCGTGCGGCCATCGAGTCGTCCACGATCGCGTTCTTCACGCAGGTCATCTCCTGTCATCCGGGCAACCAGAGACTCCTGGCCCAGGTGGTGTGCGAGGTGGCGTGCAGCTGCAGCAACCAGGCCGGGATGCGGCTGGCCATCTCGGGCTTCACCCGACGCCTGATCCTGCAGCTCATGCTGGAGGACGAGAAGGCGCTGGTGTACATCCAAGGGGCGTGTTGCCTGTACAAGGGACGGGGCTCGGCAGCCGGGAGGGGCTCGTGCCATCCCCAGTTTGGGGTCGGCCATAAATACCGAGTGATGGAAACTAAGATGACAACATCTGTCAGTTCACTGGTCTCGGAAGTCTGTGGTAAGTCAAACTCAATGCACAGGCATGCCAACCTCGTTCCCAGTGGTGTACGATCTCCCCCCAGAATGCCTTGCTCGATCATTACCCCTGGAAGTGTGACTTTGAAATATCCAAATATATTGGATATTTGAATTAGTCCTGTGGTTGATCCACTCTACGCACGTGCTCAAAATGGTCACAGCCCCCCCCCCCAAAACAGCACCAAGCAACTGATCCCCTCTCATTCTTCTTTGATGTTGTGACATGTCCAACTGTATGGAGTTTAGGGTGACCGTGTGTAAAAGCATAATTCATTTGAAGTGGATCGCGTAAAAGTACTTGCATTTGGCACTTAGCGTCCTACAAGTGCGCTACAAGTGCTTGAAACTTTTGGTTAGCCAATCAGCATTGTTTTCAGTGCTTCCCTTCCCTCCCAATTATCTCAATATTTTGTTAAGGGGGGCCAGTCTGAAGCCATTAAATTTTGAATATCTTATTACAACCATCCTTGTTATTTTTCTCAAAACTAAAATGACAAAAATGCTCTGTAAAATGCACCGTTGAGGTTCCCGAACTCCTTGATTTTCTCTCATCTTTATTTTTCCTACAGACCGTTTTGTCTGCCAGGTATTTATAAAGCTCTTTCATTTCTTTTCGTGGCAGATTCTCTATCCTTAATGAAGTCAGTGCCTTTCCCTAAGGACGCGAAGGTCAAGCAGTCCAAGGCAGAGAAAGCCAGCAAGGATCAGCCGTTTGTTCTGGTGGACTACCTGCCAGGCAAGAAGGAGCTTCTAGTGGAGTCGGAGCACTACATCAACTACTCAAACCTTGGTAAGTTCTTTACCCCTCAGTCCCCATAGGCTGAAAGGGGTGTTGTCATTGCCTTACGGCATCAGTCCGTCCGTCCGCTCTTACCAGACCCGTGTTGTTGGGTGACGAATCCGTCCCAGCCGTACTTGCGGGTTGTTTCTTTTCTACTAGTGTGGTGAATTTCATTAAAAGTAGGGTAATTTGAAACAAAGGGATCTCTCCACAAGTCCCATCCACAATGATGTGTCGTGGCCGAGCGGTATAGCGCGTCGGACTCAATCTCTGGTGGTTAAGTCATCAGGGTGTGGGTTTGAATCCCGGTCATGACATTTGTGTCCTTGGGCGAGACACTCGACTATAAATTGTGTTTCTTCACCCGTGGGTAAATGGGTACCTGTGAGGGCAGAGATGGTTCTTGTGATTGATTTAGCTTGGTGCGCTGCATATTTGGCATCACAGACCGTATACTCCCCAGGGAGCTGAGATGGTTTAAAGAATTAAACTAATGGCCCAGTGACCAGGGGATAATAATGTTGGAGCACCATGAGCGTCACTGACTGACTGATATACGAAGCCACTATTATTCTTATGTCAGACAAGTATTTAAATATTAAATTGGTGCCACCATTAAGTCAGGCCTGGAACTACACAGAAGCCTCGGAGGTCATGGCTTTTGTTGCCCTAGTCTTGGCCTCTGTGTCCCTTCAAAAGATGCCCTTAGACTTTAAGATTTCACAATGGGAGTGCACTTTGGAAAAAATGAAAATTGGCCTTGCCCTATCCAAAGATGAATTTCCAGGGCCTGTTGAGTTTTATCACAAATCTATATATTTTCCGTTCAATGTTTTTTTTAGAAACGAAACCTAAGAAGCCGATGACCGCATCCCACATGGACAAGGAACCCAACTCCTCGGCGTTCTCGGCGTTCTCCTCCTCCTTCCGGCTCCTGCCCCTCTCAGGCCAGTCTTCAAAGTCTCAGTCGACAAACACCCACGGTCCCGCGACGAACACCAAGGACCCGATGCAGGTGCCGGTGGTGACCCTGTGCCACGACCTCCTACCGGAGGTCAGTCTACCGGACATGTTGACCCTGGGTCAGCTCGTCGCCGTCTTGCAGGGCAAAGGGCTCCCTCTTGGGTCGCCGTTCTTGGAGCTGAAATTGAACTTGGGAATGCAAGAGATTGGCGCCTCGTCGAAGACCGACAGCTCTAAGAGTAGAGAGGCTAAAGAAGGTACTGAATCTTCTAGGGTATTTTTTTTTGTTCTCTGTAAAATTAAATTTGTTCTCTGTAAAATTAAATTTGTTTCTTTAATTTGGGATATCAGTTTATAGTTTAAAGTAGTAAAAAATACCATTAAAATGGCCTTCAAATTACACCTCACACAAATATAAGCTATACCACACAAACATTGATAATTTATGGAAAGATTTTTATGCTTAATTTATGCAATTTTATGCTACACTTGATATTTCATCTCATGCTAGAATACTAATTTATACTTTAATGAAATGTTTGTTCACCGGAACTCTTACAGCAGCGACAACAAACGGGGCCTGTGCCACAACTTCATCGGCATCAGCATCGACCGGGATCCCCAGCACCTCGGAAAATGGCAACACGCCGGACAAGTCGCTGCTGCTGGACGCCACACCCATGCCGTCCTTCCTGCACGTCTTCGCCAGCCTAGGGGGTCTGGCGCTGATCGCCGAGCACCTCCCCATCGTGTATCACGACATCCCGAGGCATGTGGTCGGGGCGGGTAACGGCCACTCGGAGAAGAACGGAGAGGGCGGGGTGATCTCGTGGCAGTCCAGTACAGAGCAGTGGGGAGTGGCCTCTCAAGGCATTGAGGATGAGGATGTAAGTCTTAACAAAACAAGTTTTGTTGCGCCTGACGGCGAAGATGCTTTTTTCTTAAAATGTCACTTGATGACAAATGACTTTGATGACAATTTACATGATCGGTGGTTCTTGAAGAAGTGGATAAGCTTCAGTGTGAGAACTCTCTGATTATAAAGTTCAGATGGTAATGATCCGCAGGGGAAATATTTCCGTACACATAGCATTGCTCGTTTTCGATTGCAGCAATTAAAATGAGCATTTGTTAGACATGTGATTTGCATACAGTTAACATACAATTTGCGTAAAATTTCATCTATGAATGCATGCAGTTTACTAAATTTATATAAACAATAAGATGCTAATGGTTTAAAAATCACTCAAATTTAACCCAGTCCTGAGTTGACCACAGCCTTTTTGAAGAATAATTGGACCCTGTAAATGCTGATAAACTGCTTATTTTTCCCGCACCTCATGTACATGCAGCCTGCATTCCAGCACTCAGGCTTGGAGACCACAGCTCCGAGTGGACTCTCCAACACGGCTGCACCGGCCGCGTCCCACGGTCCCGTAAACAGCACTGCCGTCATCCCTCCACACTCTCTGGCTGCCTTCGGTCTCTTCTTGAGGCTACCCGGGTACGCTGAGGTCCTCCTGAGAGAGCACAAGAAGGCACAGTTTCTTCTCCGATTGGTGTTGGGCGTAACGGACGACGGAGATGGAGGTAAGCTTCTGCCGTTCTTAACTTTCTGTATCAAAACTTTCTGTATAATTTTGACCCTTAAGCTGTAAATCCATGTGTCCGTCATGCGTTGTGCCGCAAACATTTGACATAGCAACTGTCTCTATAGTCTGAGGAATTGAAATTTAAGCGGTAACTTGTAACTGAGCAAATCATTGTACCAGACATTATTCAAATCTAGCTCATAAATAGCTTGTTATCAGGGCCCAATTTCATAAAGTACAAAAAATTGCCAAGCACAGACAAATATTGCTTACCAGAAACTGGCTACCAGCCAACATTCCATAAAGTTTACATAGTTGTGACTAGTGCCCCATTAATTTTTGGCTCAGCAAAGAAATGTGTTTAGCAGTATTTTCTGCTAAACAGCTTTATGAAATTGGGCCCAGATGTCATACTTTGCATCAGGGATAAAAAGTATTCTTTTTGAATTTGACCCTTATACTGATGTGCGGTGAGCTTCTATTCCATTTTTAAAGGGAAGGTATATGATTAGTAACCATTCTTAAAATTGATGGCAATAAAAACTTACTTGGTTAAAAGTCAAGCAACTTTTGATTGTATAAAGCATTTTGAGAAATATTTCAATTCAAAATACTGTGGATGTGGAAAAAGATGTCAGTTTTTATCCCCCAAAATTTGAATCTAAGAAGCGTTTCTGAGCTTGTGCATTCCTATTAGGAATTATTCTTCATGCGTGGACATAACCGCTCCAGATTTTTGGCGATATCTCAAAAACGCTACCACCTTTTGAAATGAAATTTTCACAGGTTAATTTTATTGTATATATCTACATTTATATAGGATTAAAACAACTGAACGGTTCCAGAAACCAAAAGTATACTTAAAACACCATTTGTTTGTCTCTCCTCCAGGACACATCTTGTCGTCACCGGTGGCCCCCTCGCTCCCCACCCTCCCCTTCACCGTACTGGTCACCCTGTTTGACAGCACGCCCCTGACGACCGATGATGGGGTGCTGCTGAGGAGGCGGACGCTGGAGATCGGCGCCGTTCATCTGTTGCTCGCCTTCTTGGCCATCTTGAGCCATCACGGACCAAGGGTTAGCAACAAGCCGTCTCCACAAGAGGTGGGTAGAGATCATAATAGTGTCAATTTGTGTATCAATGTCAACCGGTATCCATCATTTTGATAACACTCAGGGGTGCATCGGACTCAAGTTCTGGTGGCTAAGTCATTAGGGTGTGGGTTCGAATCCCGGTCATGACATGTCATGAATCCCGGTCATGTGTCCTTGAGCAAGACACTTAACTGTAACTGCTTCTCATCACCCAGGGGTAAGTGGGTACCTGTGAGGGCAGAGATGGTTCTTGTGATTGATTTAGCTTAGTGCGCTACATATTTGGCAGCACAGGCTGTATACTCCCCAGGGAGCTGAGATGGCATAAGGAATGAAATAATGGCCCAGTGACCAGGGGTTAATAATGTTTGAAGCGCAATGATCATTCTTCAAGAGTCGACATTATTATTATTATTAAACACCAACTGCATTGGAAACAAGCAAATGCAAAGCCAAAAGCATCTTTGAGCGAGAATGTTTTTTAAGCTCTTCTTGAAACTTGGCAAAGACGGCGGAAGACGCACATCAGATGGGAATGAGTTCCATGGGGTTCCTAGAGGCAAATCTGAAAGATCATTCACCCCAGTGATTTCATGATTGGTGCCCAGCTAGAAGCAGTTGGTTTGAAAATCTTAGACCACTGCATCCTGGTGTGTGTAGCTCTTCTGACAGAATATTTCAACGAAAAAAAACCCAGCTCAATGCATTTTTTCAATAAGCAAAAATATTGAACTGCGTTAGAAAGAAGTATAAAAATATCTTCAAAAAAGACCATTGTGTTCACATAACTTTCTCACTGGATCTTGATTTCACATTATTTTGTGACCCTTCAGGGAAATGCCACACCAAGTAACCAGAGGTCAGGTCCTGCAGCTCCGACCACAGAGCAGAAGAATCAGTCTTATTGGGCCAAGGGTACGGGCTTCGGGACCGGGTCAACCACCTCTGGATGGAACGTAGAGCAGGCTCTGAATAAACAGAAAGCCGAGGAGGAACACGCCACCTGCTTGCTGCTGGTAAGTGTTTTGACCCTCGCGTTACTTAACCAGGGAAAAGTAAGACACTGTTGGGAAAAGTAAGACACTGTTGGGAAAAGTAAGACACTGTTGGGAAAAGTAAGACACTGTTGGGAAAAGTAAGACACTGTTGGGAAAAGTAAGACACTGTTGGGAAAAGTAAGACACTGTTGGGAAAAGTAAGACACTGTTGGGAAAAGTAAGACACTGTTGGGAAAAGTAAGACACTGTTGGGAAAAGTAAGACACCGTTGGGAAAAGTAAGACACCGTTGGGAAAAGTAAGACACCGTTGGGAAAAGTAAGACACCGTTGGGAAAAGTAAGACACCGTTGGGAAAAGTAAGACACCGTTGGGAAAAGTAAGACACCGTTGGGAAAAGTAAGACACCGTTGGGAAAAGTAAGACACTGTTGGGAAAAGTAAGACACTGTTGGGAAAAGTAAGACACTGTTGGGAAAAGTAAGACACTGTTGGGAAAAGTAAGACACTGTTGGGAAAAGTAAGACACTGTTGGGAAAAGTAAGACACTGTTGGGAAAAGTAAGACACTGTTGGGAAAAGTAAGACACTGTTGGGAAAAGTAAGACACTGTTGGGAAAAGTAAGACACAGTTGGGAAAAGTAAGACACTGTTGGGGAAAAGTAAGACACTGTTGGGAAAAGTAAGACACTGTTGGGAAAAGTAAGACACTGTTGGGAAAAGTAAGACACTGTTGGGAAAAGTAAGACACTGTTGGGAAAAGTAAGACACTGTTGGGAAAAGTAAGACACTGTTGGGGAAAAGTAAGACACTGTTGGGAAAAGTAAGACACTGTTGGGAAAAGTAAGACACTGTTGGGAAAAGTAAGACACTGTTGGGAAAAGTAAGACACTGTTGGGAAAAGTAAGACACTGTTGGAAAAAAAGATGTCTCTCGTTCTCCCTTAGTGGTACTTTTGTCGGTTGTTGAAGTTGGTTGCCTCAGAGTTGGCGATAAAAAAATATGTCCATGTCTGACGAGGCCCTTTAGAGGAGTGAGCAACTTGGTGTGTGGATTCAGGATGTGGCCGCCACTAGTTCAAATATTGAGGTAGTTTTCTGCCTTTGATGGGTTCACTTTGGAGGACACAGTAACTTGTAAAATTCTCAAGCAACACGCAGCAGGGGGCTTAGGGAGTGTCTCACAAGTTGGGCACGCTCTAGGCAGGTGGGAAAAAGAATGTTCCTGTAGGCACACGCCCGCAATCCAAACGTTCCGGTGTGTACCCAACGTATTCAAGGCATGACCGAATTTGTACCTTTGCTTTGTCTTTTGTAAGGTCCTGTCGAGCTACATCAGTCCCAATCCGCAGCGATCTGGCGACCCGCTTACGGCGGTCAAAGAAGCATCGGGGGACGTCAGCACGGAACATCTTCAGAGCATCTTCCCAGAGGTCTTCAGAGAGCTGTTAAGCAACTCCTGCCTCATCCCAGCTATCTCATCTTATCTCAGGAATGATTCAGGTAGAAGAGAAACCACAATTACTTAAACAGAAATGCATTTTGTATGTGCTTGTCCGATGTATAATTTTTTGAGAAAAAACCATGTATGACACTGTTTGTAAAAGTGCAGGGGTAATTTAGGACAAAATAAATTTGCAGGATGCTCACTACCATTACCATCTTTATAACAACTAAAGCTTTGGTATAAAAATGTAATATGCCTGGAGTTTTCCTATTCACAGGACTCTAGAAAAGTACTGAGTTTACAGTGCTTGACACATCGGTGTATGGGTAAAAACACAAAATTTATATTCTGTACCCTCGATGCAAATTTCACATCTATGAAAGTTTGCAATACCTTGTTCTTTATTCAACATTTCTTCACGTTTCTCACCCCATCTCCTTGATTTGTAGTGCTGGACATGGCCAGACACGTTCCCCTGTACTGCGCTGTGCTGGAGGTGCTGCGAGCGCTCTCCCAGAACCCCTCCTGGCCCCTCTCCTACTACCCCAGGAAGGGGATCAGTCCGACATGTCCCTGGTGGCCCTCCTGGAGAATATGAAGTCCTGCGTCGATACCTACACCTCCAAACTCAAGTAAGACTTCGCCTATGAATAAGGGAGTGTCTCAAATTGCCTTTTGTGTAATCCCTTTTATTTTTCTTGTGATTGTTTGTATTTTCACTGTTCTTGCATTTTGCCAATGAACCAGTGAGTTTCTTAATCTTTCATTCCACAATAGACCGATCCATTAAGCTCCGCCCCTTACGTGTTGACCAATCACAACCTTGGCTATACGCCACCGAAAGTCCGACAAAGTCCGACACGCTAAAATCCCATTAGAAAAGTAAACATGCGTGCGCGCGTACTTAAAGCGCGCACAACAAAATTATGCTTACCAGAGTAAGGTTACCAGCCAAACTACCACGTCACGTGTACAATTTGTGACTGGTTTCCTGCTCATTTTCTGCTTAGCAAATGCCTGTTAAGCGATATTTTCTGCTTAAGCAGCTCTGTGAAATTGGGCCCTGGTGGCAGAGTCATCCGAGTGTGGTTAGGAATCCTGAAACAAATTCACAGACACACTACCTTTTTTTGGTTTTTTCCGCATGACTCGGGTATCACTGAGTATGCAGGCTTTAAAAACCAAAAATACCATTCTTTATTGTCGACGCATTTATGAACTCTCTCCTTGATATCTCTTTGGACAGACTGAACAAGGATGCCAAGCCGGCTCACCATACCAGGCATTCAACGGGACCCAGCACCGAGGAAGATCTAGAGGCCGAGGGGTTGACGCTGCTGGTGCCGCAGATACAACACACTGTGGACATAGTCCGACAAGGGACCAGCAAGCTGATCGCTGAAACCATGGGTAAGTAATGTCTGCCGGGGGCGTAGCGATCCAATGTGGACAGCAAACTGATTACTGAAAGCATGGGTACCCCTATGAAATCTACTTAATGTATTGGGTCTTCTTCTTATCGAGTCACTACACAAGTCCACAGGCTGTGGCACGGCAGTTCACGGCTTCCAGGTCGTCTTGGGTGCATGGTTCTGGCAGGAGTGGGCAGACTAGCAGGTGCTCCAATTGTCTGTTCCTGACTGGTTTTCACATGCTGTTTGTTCTTCTCCGAAACCCACTGTACTGGGTAAAAAAGATTATCATATTGGCTTCACTCTAACATCGATGTGATAAGCACAAGTATGTTAAGTCTTGCTAAGTTTTGTCCCGTTTGAATTTTCAGGGGTGAATAACCTGGGCGATAGACATGGACTGTCAGGAAGGAACGCTGGTGAGGCATCCAAGCTAAGCTTTGAGGAACGCTACTGCAATCTCATGAAGAAACTACAGTTCGGTGAGTCAGCCACTCTTCATTTACATGAGCTGTTAAGATCATCGTAGGGTCCGCTGTATCCAAGAGCAGGGATGAGAAATTTCAGACTTTGATTTTTAAATCAGACTTTTTTATGCCTGCCTGATGAAAAAAAGTAGCTGTTATTTTCTTCAGATATAAAGAAATCCTGGGGCCGATTTCACAAAGAGATAAGACTAGTCTTATCTGAAGTTAGGACCAGTAACTGGTCTTAACTTAAGACTAGTCCTATCTCTTAGTATTGCCTAGGACTAGTCCTAAGTTAGGAAGAGTTTTGTGAAATCGACCCCTGCTCTTTGATCTACTTCTCTAGTGCTGTGGATACTGTTCTCAAAAACCCTCTTGAGGTTTGTCACTCAAGGGGCTACCAAACTGTGGAAATGACATCATTTCAACGTACCTCCTGAAATTTGGATCCTAATTTCAGACCTTTTTGTCAGCATTGACTCTCACCCCTCTGCAACAGATTCCAGATTTAGAAATTGATTTGTCTCAATGGGTGAGGCCTCTGCATTCACAAGGATGGAGGTTTTTCTTTTGCTGTGACTCTGCCTTTTTTTCCTGTCCAATGTCACATATATTTACAGTTCAGCATGCTGCATGCAGCATTACTCAATCGCAAATATTGCAAACCCACTGGCACCTACCCTCTACAACGAATGAGCTAGACCCTGCATTTTGTATATAAATGTCGCCCTTTGCCTTTAACTCTTTGGATTTTTGGGGGGACAAGATTTGCCCGTAAATGTGACGGCAAATATTCGGACTAGACTTGGCATATGTTTTGGGGGTAGTGAGATGCATGGCACATCGGACGATTTGTCTCAAAAGTGACATGCCTTTAATGAACGGCTCTACTGGGCCATTGTGCAGAAGTATAGGAGCAATAGTATACAAGTGATTATGCGTATAAGTATTTTTAACGTAATGTTCCGGTGGTCCAACAGAAGGGATTACGAGAACTCACTGGAATACTTGTTCCTACTGTTCCGAACTTGGAGGCACTGCCTAAGAGCATTGCGCTCTACATACACTACACCACCTACACCACAACAATTCCGCGCCGTTGTTCACTGCCCACTCACGTGCCTGTTGTCTTGACTTTTTACAGACACGTTCCCGATGGTCGGAGACGACGAAGACGGTAAGATCTTCCTCAAGGTGTCTCACCACTACGCCTCGAACATCAAGTCGTACGGCAACGTGAGTAACGCCTCCAGAGCAAGACGCCTGGCCCAGGAGGCGGTGACTCTGTCCACGTCTCTGCCACTCTCGGCGTGTTCCAGCGTGTTTGTACGCTGTGATGACGAGAGACTGGATGTCATGAAGGTGAGAGGAATCACTCCCGCATTCTCCCTTGACCCCTAGCAGTGTCTCGGGGGGCCGATTAAGCCAGCCCAATGATCAGACTGTGTATTGGCAGGGTTGATTAAATCAGCCCTCTTTAATAATTATAATAATATTAATAATAACATTTATATAGCGCTTTTTACTGGCGTTTCTAAGCGCATTAACCTTAAATTACAAAGAGATGAGTCTTGAATGGAGAGTTGAATGAGTCAGTAGAGGTAGCTTGACAGATATTGAGAGGGAGATTGTTCCATAGTGACGGTGCAGCCGAGGTGAAAGCTCGTCGACCATAGTGAGTATAGGTACAAGCACCATTTGCTAGTTGATATTGTGAGTTGTATGATGACCGTACATTGAAGGAATGCATTGGAACTTTTGGAGAAATTAGACTTTGAAGATATGTAGGAGCCTGTCCATTAACTGCCGGGTAAGTGAGCAGAAGAATCTTGTATTTGATGCGTTGAGTAACCGATATAATGCATTTGTGTTGGTTACAACAAGTCCTGTGGGAAAAAGAGTATTCAAATATTTGTATTTGTCTTTTCCCTTGAAGGTTCTCATAACGGGACCGTCTGGTACCCCGTACGGTAATGGTTGCTTTGAGTTTGATGTGTACTTCCCTGGTGACTATCCGAGCTCACCGATGTTGGTCAACCTGGAGACTACAGGACAGCACAGCGTTAGGTTTAACCCCAATCTATACAATGACGGCAAGGTAGGTAACTTTCAGTGTTGTGTGCGGGGAGCGGAAAGGATACTTTGAAGTCATAAAATACTTTCAAATGGTTGAATGACTGATGTACTTTACGTTAACAATTTCTTTAATCTGATTTTATTTCTGAAACCACGAAATGAATAAGAGACAAGTATGTATTGTCAGGTCAGTGCAAGAATAGAATTTATGTTACACACGAGCTTTAAAGCGCCAAAAGGGCGTATCTCACTTAAAATAACCCGGATACACACACAAAATCAAGAGGGGCAAAGATACGATGAGGAGACTTCCATCTGACAGCCATCTTGTACCACTGGCTAGTTACTAGGATTTTTGTGGTCTGTAAGAACTTAGTGTATTTTGTTTATTATAGTTAGATAAAACAACGATAAATATGAAAGTATTTTGAAATCATTTTTTTGCGCTTGATTGAAACCAGTATGTGCATGATTTTGTTTTGGGGTTTAGGTTTGTTTAAGTGTCCTAAACACATGGCACGGTAGACCGGAAGAAAAGTGGAACGCCCAGACGTCCAGCTTTTTGCAGGTGCTCGTCTCCATTCAGTCTCTCATCTTAGTCTCCGAGCCGTACTTCAATGAGCCAGGCTATGAGAGGTCACGCGGCACTCCGTCTGGCACCCAGAGCTCCAAGGAGTATGACGCTAACATCATGCAGGCAACCGTCAAGTGGGGAATGTTGGAGGTGTTGAGGAACCCGTCTCCTAGCTTCAAAGAGGTAACTGTGGGCATTTATCTGAATTGGCGGCTAGCCTACGGCTACGGCTATGACTGTTGCTAAGGGTGTTGCCAAGGGCATTCTGTACTCCCCACGCACAATGACGCTGCGATCCAGTCGTAGCTATAGCCATAGCCGCCAACTATAATGGAGATTTATATTTCTGTAATGTCGATATCCACCACTGTTGACGCTCCTGGCACATATACATTACTATCCCGGTCACTGGGCCATCTATTTAGTTCCTTAAACGATTTTGGCAGTGAAATATTATTCTTGTCAATGAAATCGCAATGAAACTAAGTGAAGACATCAATGGTTGGTCTTCCGCACTGTGATTTACAGTTCATTGATCAATCTCGAGCAGAGGCGCTCTTTTTTCAGCGAGACGTGGCCATTGCTAAGCTGATTCCAGCGCCCTTTGACCCCACGTGCGTGAAACTCTGAGCTCATCCTTTACACAGAACCTTCCGAGCGAGTTAAAATGTTACCTGTCTGTTGAGCTCACCACACTTGACGACTCTCACATCATCTGCCCACACACACCTCCTATTGTACCCCTATTGTTTGTACTCTAACTTTAGCAACAGCCCCAATTGGTTTTGTACACACTTTCCAACTCAGACCTTCACCCAACCGGGAACCCTATTGTCAGGCAACAGCCCCAATTAGCCTTTTTGAGATATGGCGGATACTATAGGAGTGTACTGTTTGGTTTGGGTGTATACAGACAGATTAACCCGCACCTAATTGTGTCATAGTATTGTGTCCACCATATCTCAAAATGGCTTATTGGTTTTGTACACACTTTCCAACTTGGACCTCTACCCAACCGGAGACCCTGTTGTCCCTTTTGGTATAGGTCCCTGGTTTGAATGTGTATACCTACCCACACAGACATCTTGAAAGCATGGTTACTCGACCTCCGCTTGCCTGTTCGGGAAATCTGTGCATGTTTGCAGGGCTTTCGGCATCAATTGGTTAAAAGTGTCGGCTGTTTTACCCCTGAATCTTTACATTCACCTTTTTCCTCTGTCTACGTGATTCGAGTTAGAAAATAATATATGGAATCCAATAAATGTCTCCCTCGTGATTGAACATTCCTTCTTGTTACTTGTGGCGCAGGTAATCCACGCTCATTTCTTACTGAAGCGAGCTGAGATCATGAGTCAGTGCGAGGACTGGATCAACCAGCTGGAGTTACTCTGTAATGACAAGAGGGTGGGACGCACCGTAGCGCACCATTGGGTCGCACTCAAGGTAAGGGGAGGAGTCCCGCTGGGAGGAGGTCGGCGGAGTGTCACTGTTCAATTCAATGGGGGACTTTTGGGGACACTAGGTGGCAGCAGACTCGGGAATGTGAATGTAATGTTGCAGTGCTCAGAACTACATCTACATCTACATGTCTGCTGCCCCCTAGAGTTCCAAAGTCTCCAGTTCAATTCATTGCATTTATTGGAGACACTAGGTAGCAGCAGACTCACAAAGTAAATACATAGTTTTCTGTAATGTGACAGAGCTCAGAACTATGTAAACAATAGAAAACTACCTGGTGTGTCTGCTGCCCCCTAGAGTCCCAAAGTCTCCAGCTCAATGCAATTGCATTTATTTCTATACTCGCATAAGAAACAGGGATGGTGGCGTGTCATGGCTGAGCAGTTAAGAGCGCTGAGCTCTGGTGTTTCTGATCCGCAGAGTGTGGGTTCAAGTCTTGGTCATGGCACTTGTGTCCTTGAGCAAGATACTTATAATTGCTTTGTCCTTCAGATGGGACATTAAGTTATAGGTTCCTTGCACTAGGATTGGTAGTGCACATAAAAGAAACCAGAGCACTTATCATGGAAGAGTAGGGGGTTAACCCTGGTGTTTCTGGTTGACATAGCAAGCACCCACAGTGATTAAGTTTACTTATGAGGCATCCTTGGTTTCATTACCAGAAATATATTATAATGATATTGATAATAACAACAGTAAATAATGCAAGGATAAGCATCATCATTCATGAAGAGAGGAAACCTGGAAGAAGTTTAAAAAAATACTTTATCTGTGCATTTAGTGGCACTTTAACAATCTAAATTTCAATGTGAATCAAGAATCAGAAGGTCAAGTAACGTATCTTGATATACGGTAGTTGAGTGTTGAGTGACTGTAAAACAGTTGCAACATAACTTTTAAATTATTGGGAATTATTGTGTCGACTACGGAAAGAGACTTGCAAATCTTGACTGTAGTTTTCTATAATGCAGATTTGTGAGTGTCAGCTTATTCTATTTTGTCTTTCGCAGCGACACACGGCACAGCTTCGTGAGGAACTCGGTAAGCTGAAGCCACCCGCATGCGTCCAAGAAGAGTTCCCCGACTGGGAGTCCATTCCGGAGTTCCCCGATGACGCCAAGCCATCCACGTCCTCCCAGGGGGCAGGCCAGAGCACGCCCAAGGTGTCCAGGAAGGGATCGTCCTCCCCCAAGGACGAAGATGGCGACAAGGGTAACGACTTGGAGAGTATAGCCAAGGCGTCCGTGAGCGAAAGCATTTCCAAGGCTCTCGTCAAGGCAGACATCATGGGAAGTGACAGCTTGATTGATACGATTGTGATCGAGGGAGAGAGTACATCCTCTGCCTCATCGTCGTCGATTCTAGGGGATTTGTCTGGAGGAGACGAGGCGGGAATGTACTGATGGAGAATCATCTCGACCGAAACCATCAATGACCGATGGCGAGAAATAAATCATCTACTTCGTCATCGTCGATCCTCAGGAAGTTGGTGAAGGCTAGGCTGGATTGTGTGGGTGGTGGAGCAGTATGCTTGGTCGTACCTGCATGTTATCAAGTAGCACTGAGCCAATCAATGGAGGTGCGGCTGGGTATCATGATGAAACAGCGGCATCATTAAGAGAGAGAGAGAGAAAGTGAACCGCCACTTTTGCACTTCTTGGGTAGCTCTCCGGCCGAGACGAGGTAGGACTGACGGTGCAGCAGACTCTCCATTGATGCCATCCTTAAATAGTGTGGATCTGTCTGATGAGGATGGAGGGTGAGACAGATGAGCCCAACCTGGTGACCCAAGTCTCTAGTTATGAGGATCAATCAATGCTCCACAGTAGGATCTTCAATTCTACCATCGTTACCATCATGATGTTGACCTCCTGAGAGAAAATCAGTTGACTGTGTTTTCTAGAGTCTATAAAAATATCTTGCAGCTTACTTATACATACAAAATCGCCATCGCCGTAGGAAAACATTAAACCAAAGGCAATTGCAAAAAAAAGGAAAGGGTTGGATAGACTGATTAAAGGTTGCTGAAGATGTGGAGATAGACGTACATGGATCTTAAGTGCGTTCGACCTATGCATTTGCCCTGTAAAGTTTTGCAAAGATCTACTATGGACATCTATGAAGAATTTATTAAATATGCAGAATATGTACGGTAACAAATGAATGTAACACTTTTGACAACTGCTTGAAATGTTGTTAGATATAAAAGGAGATTGTGTAACTTAAAGTAACTTAAAGGAGTTGTAATTCAATTAGCCATTTGTGACTTGGGGTCTGGTACAGTGCCTTGTTCGGTCACAAGTGAATGCTGAATTTGGAATTCCTCAGACTAAACCCCGTATTGCTTCGTCATATGGGCCCAATTTCGTAGAGCTGCTTGAGCACAAAAAGTAGCTAAGCACAAGTAAATTGTGCTTACCAGAATAAGGTTACCGGCCAAACTACCATGTCACATGTACAGTTTGTGACTGGTCCTTCTGATTTCTGCTGAGCAGAAAATGGTTAACTCGCTGACTGCCACCTACGAGTATGTTTGTAGTATTTCATTAAGAATTGTGTATGGGTGTTTTGTCGGCTCTTATATAACCGAGATAAAAGCTGGATGTAGTCTGAGGACTTCAAATTGAGTGTTTGCTTGTGTGACCGAACAAGGCATTGTACCAGACGTTTCAAATATAACTTGCAAATGACTTATTAGGAAAAAGGAAAGTTGTGATCCAAGATTGTAAAAATTGTTTAATAAGTGCAAATAAAGGGACTTACAGTCAAGTATAGTATACCAGTATCTACAAGATCAACAATGAACATAGACAAAAATGCAGACATTGTAGAAGACAACATATTAAAGCTTTAATATTTAAATACATGTTTTTTCGTTTGGTTTTTGTATCGGGTGAAAAATTCTAGTTACCTCCTCTGATTGAAGGTAGATGAAATATTTGTGCAAAGTAGTTTAGGAATGGGTTGCTATGTAGAAGCAAGGGGACTTCTGTTTGCCCCCAAATTTATGGAAATTGTAGGTATATTTATTGGGTGCCTAAACCGAAGTATGGTAAACCAAAGTCAAAAGCCAAAGGACTTTTAATTATATTTGTACATTCTGCTGAGCTCATTCCTAGCAAGGTTGATTTGGCTATGCAGAATTTTCCATCTAAATCATGCAAAATCATAACTTGCTCATTGCAACTAGACGCAGAAGTGACGAATCGCAGGTTGTGTTGCTTTTGTCAGAGTGTGTTACCATTTTGCTTTTTAGCTGGCTGTTCGTGAAACGCCTAGACTCAAACTCATTGGCTCTGCTCACCACGGATTTCTGCGCTTACAGTCGCCACACTCCAATTAAGGGTTAATGGTAAACTTGTGCTAGTTGTGTAAGCGAGGATTGCTTAGGGAGCATCTCAAAAGTCGGGCATGTCCAATGCGCATGGGCACATGCCCGCAATCCATTGGACCACCAAAATGTTCCGCTAGATCGCATCACTGTTCCGACATGAGTGAATACGTGCATTATTGTTCCAATGGAACGTTCCGGCGGTCAATCAGAACGGTCCGAGTGCACGCACTGGAGTACTATTCCGACCAAATTAGAACGTTTCTATGCATGTGCACAAGCAAAACATCCTTGCTAACTTGTGAATTATGCTTTTCGTTAAAGTGCGGAGCTATTTCTTCGTAAAATTGGACTGTAGTTGGCGGCTACAGCTATGGCTATGGCTAGATGGTGGTGTCATCACACATCATGCAAGTATAGGACGTCATTAGCAATAGTCGTAGCCGTAGCTGTAGCTGCCAATTCACACTATGGCCTATGTTACTTGTAGAGTCTGTTTACCTGGCGGGTATTGGTATGAGACTCATGTATTTACATAGAATGGAATCGGGTTTTTGTTCTGCTGGCGTGTCTGATTCTGACTGAGATTGTGTGATGAGATGTGAATTTTGAAGCAGTAGCAGTAGTGTTGAAAATGTAATGAATATTGTGAGAGAAATGTTTTAGAGTACTGCAAAACATGGATACCCAGAAAAGGGGATTTGAAGTTTGTTAGAATCGTTGCTTACCCTATGTGTATGTAAAACGCAGCCAGTGGAAGTATTCTACCTACGACGTAACACATGCACCAAGATTGTTTGTAAATAATGTTTAAGACTGATTACAGGTGTTACCAGTGGCTTTGATATTATGACACTGTCTAAACCAGAGAAACATATTCAAATATTTTATGGAACGTTATGCATTGAAATGATACAGTCCCAAGGACTATGTCAGGCCGCTTCATGAGAGAGGCTTTGGCGTTTCAACTGACACTGTGGTGTCCCCCGAGGAATGTTGTTCAACGACCGGGCCAAAATCAGGCACTTCTGCACTAAAAAGTGAAAACACCAGCCATGATAGCAATGTGATTTGATGTCATAAACATTCTACATGTTGAGATATACTTGCCTTATAGCCCCTAATTAGGTGTTATTTGAACAATCTTATTCTCATCTATTTAATTAGAATAAACCCAGTTTTGAGGTTTGGCAGGGAGTGCCTGGTTTTGGGTGTCACGCACACAGTCAAGATGGAGCACTCTTAATCTTTAGTCCTCTATTGGTAGTTGCTATTCCATGATTTTTATAACCATCTTAGATGTTATAGAAACGGTGTGACGTCAAATATAACTTTATTGTGTGAATGATGGGAAAAAACAGTTGAGAACTTGATATTATCGATTAAGATGGAATTTAGTGTAAATCTTATATATGTAAAATATACTTTAAAAAAACTTAATGTGCATTTAATGGTGATTGGAAAGTGTATGGATTGGTTATTCAGAACTTTTGGGGCTTAGATTTAGTACTAAATGGAAGTTTATTTTAATATTTGAGCAATATGTGATGTACAGTAAAAAAGAAAAGAAAATGGGTATAATACTTTCATCAGCGGAATAACCCAAGCTGGCCATGGTAATCAAATGATTTTTCATGTGTTTTTTTGTGTGTGTTTTTTTTCCTTTGTGTATAATAGGGCCGTGTGTTGGAAAGTAGTGTCAAGAAACTAGGATATATAGAAATTGCGCGAAAAATATGAAGTGTTTACAAACCTTAATGATCCAGGTAGTATTTTTCAACTTAGCATTTCCTTGTTTGCTATTCAATGGCGTATGGTGTGTTTTCCCAACTTCGATGTGAAAAACTGGGGGACACTTCGCTATAAACTGTAACTATAATTCTTTCCTTTTTTTAAACACTAGTTTAATTTTTATGCCATTTTTGGTCTTAAAAATGTTTAAATGCAGAGTACCACTTAAGATACTATTTCAGTTCAGTTGCTTTAAAATTCTAACTTATAAGAAAGAAAGAAAAAGTTAGTGTAACATTTACTATTGTGCTGAAGTTGATGTATACAGTGTTATCAATCTAAAATCTGTAAATTGTAAACAGGAGTCTTAAATGTGCTTTTGTTACAGAAAAAAATAATAAAACATTGTACAAATTAAATTGTGGCTAATCGTTTTTATTTTAATTACTCTTTTAAATATTTGTTTTATTGTTGACTTATTGGGACTGGGGCGGGGGGGGGGGGCCTGCGTATTTTCCAAAGTTTTTGACCGATGTTTATGACACTTGCCACAAACGTTCATTTCACCCAGTTCTACATGATGATGGGGGAAAAGAATGTATAAAATAATTGCAAATAGAGGGCAAATTTTTGGTAGCTTTTTTCCCAAAACGTTTTTTCTCCATAACGTTCTGGTATATATGTAGTCCTTGCTAAACAAATTTGCAAACTTGTTTATTTTGAGATACTGTGGTTACCGTTGGGAGCGCTATAATCGTTGGTTTATCCCAATTTTTTTTTTTTTTTGGGGGGGGGAATCCGCTTAAAAATCGATATCGCCTCCAGTTTTGGGGTCCAGAGTGCATTGATCAGTGGCGGCGCTATTGGGGGGGGGCATTTATTTTGTTTGCCCCCCCCCCTCCCACTTTTTTCCTTGATGGCGGAAATTGAGTTTAATCCCAAACCATTGCACCCAATTTGTTACAATGTTGTTTGCGCTGTAAATAATAAACTCAATTGCATCCATCGTAATTAGCTGGCACCATCAAAAAAGCCCAATACACTTTCCATCTCCGGCAATGTTAATAAAATGTGGATTTATTTATCTGTACAAGCTTGGAAACTTGCTGTAAATAGAAATGCATTGTCTGCCCAAAACCGTAAGCAGCCATTGTACACGCAGTTCGCACAAACAGTGCAAAATCTTATTTCTAGAGTGAATTGTAGGCTTATACAGTACATTATAGATTTTTGTTTGCCCCCCTAAATTTAAGTTTGCCCCCCTCTTGCCCCCCCCTAGATTAACAGGTCTGGTGCCGCCTCTGGCAATGATGAGGCCCGGTAAACGATTTTGTAGTATCTTACGACCAGAAAAGTTCGAAATTGGCATGTCAGATTGAAGTGTAGTTTTCATGTCACTTAGTTGTTGTAAAAAGTTTGCCAACATAAGCTGAAACCTCGCTCCTCTAGACCGTTCTCTAAATTTTGCAAACATTAAAAAAAGTATTTAACCAAAACTTTTGCCCAACCATGCCAACGCTTTCAGGTTTTCAAAACGTGCTCGCAATTTGCTCGGTGGGACGCCCCCTTCCGTCCGTCCGTCCGTCCGGCCCTGCTCTGGCGATAAACTGTTTTTGTAACAAGAGATGAAAAATGCCTACCTTTGGACAAGCGGGGGCGACAACACTTGAGAACAAGGTTGAAAAAACCTTGCATGCCTAGTTCCTATGCGTCTATCTGTGTTCAACAATGGTAACCAGTAACAGGTTAACAGTCTAGCACCGGTAGTTATTTTTTTCCCGAAGTTTTGCGGGTAATTCAACCTCACAAAACAAGTGTTTTGCAGACGTCAATTCATGAATTGTTAGCCGCTACACTGAAAGGAGTATTTCAACTTGATGGGTCAACCATAGTCTAGAGGTAAAGTCTAGGTACTCTAACATTTTGAGCAAATTATAGAGATAGAGTTAATGTGAAATTTGAAGGAAGGAAGGCTTCGAATTCGAGTAAAAAACTATTTTTATTTGTAAAAGTTTTGCACTTGGATTGGAGGCATAGCCCTGTTTGAATGATGTGTTTGTGAGCGACTGACTATTTCAGTATTTGTCACTAGGCGACAGGGTCAGTGTCAGCGACAGTGTCGCCGTTTCATTCAATGCAGGACTGAACCTTAAAGTTAATCATTTACATTTAATATTGTTTATTTATATACAATATTATTATTAAGCTGAGAAATCATACGGCGCCCTCTTTTTTGAGTACGCCTAACACCTAACTATGAATATGATGACATAAGTGGCCGACAATTAATATCAGGCTTTTTGCCCACATCCCGATAGCTAGCTGAAAAGAAACAAAATCGCTTTACGGACGCCACTTGCTCCAGGTTTGATTCTCGGGTGTTGTTTTTTCAATTATTTATTTTATACATCCTCAAAAATAATGCAGGATTTTTTTTCAGAGGGAAATAAAGTCCGACAATGTAAATATTTCTAAGTCCTTAAAACACAGTCACTGCGCATATTCTGTACCAATTTGGCAGGAGATCCTATCCCTCCCCGCAGATTCTGTGGTGGTCCCCCCCCCTCCCATATTATGGCGAATTGTGCTAAAATTGTGTCTGACACTGTGACAGTCCCTTTTTTGAATCAACTTTGTTAGCCCATCTCATCTGGCCATGGATGTTAATTTACCATATGGGGGTAACACACACTCCAGGGGACAAAATCCCCTGACATGGGCAATAAACACTGCCTAATAATGATTTATAGTCAAGTGCCTATTTATATTAATTAACAATCTAGCCGGCCCACTGCCACTAAGTGTGAAACTGATTTTGACAAACTCACTGGCTGTCAGATTGTTGAAAACTGCCATTGTTGAAAACTGCCAATTTTTCTTTTTTAAAAGGTCAATAATTAGTGTTTTAGCTACCGATTGCACAAGAGGAATGTAAAATATTAAGGGAAATCATTTCCAATATCCATTAAAAAATTGTTTAAAAAATCCCTTAGAAAAGTGTCAGTTGGATGTGAAATTTTTTCCTCACAAGCCTTCAAGTTTTAGGCAAAAAACAATAAAATACATGTTTAGCGTCCTGCCTTTAGAAAAAAAGCAGGTTTTTTAAATTTTTTTTTATTAATGGCCGTCCGACACATTCAAGACAACCGGCCCGGCTATTTTTCAAGATGTTCGCAGCTTTTTTTGGTGTGATCTAAAAATATGATCTTATTTTTTTTTTAACTTATTTTTTTCGTCAGAGATCATTAAAAAAAATTTTGTAAAGGAGGCAGCCTCTAAAAAGGAAGCAGGCGGGGACACTAAACATGTTTCCTTTTTTTATCTTGCCTTATTCAAGTTGGAAACATGACACTTTAATAAAAATGCTTTTTGTTAGGGAAGAGATGGTAGTTCCAAGACTTGAAGCTTTAGATAAACTTCTGATTATTGTTATTTACAACAGAGCAAGGACTGTCATTGCCACTCAAGATGCGACTGTCATGTGACGTTGAGCTCAGGAACCGTCTGCTGCCCTCACAGGGTATGAAAGGGAAAGGCCGACCCTTTAGATGCTCCTTGGCGATTGGTCGGCGTGGCGGGAACAGCAGTAATGGGCAAGAGGGCGCTGTTTTCCTCATGATGTGCTCAGCAAAAGATAAAACTGGCACTAAGTATAAGGTGTGTAGGCTCACTCGATAGACGTAGGCCTTGGTGTTAAACATATTAAATGGATCGATAGGGCGCCAAGATTTCTCAGGCTTGGAGTGCCACTAAGGCCAAGGAGGCCTTGGTGCTTTTATGAATAAGGCCTTGCCCTCTCTCACAAAGATGTAGGCCAGGGGTCGATTTCACAAAGAGTTCAGGCTGATCGTAACTGCAAATCCATCGCAGTTGCTTAGCAAAGAGTGATGTCACAATACAAATCACTATGGTAATACTGATAACTCATCTTAAGATGAATCTTAGTGCTTTGTGAAATCGACCCCAGATGTCTGTCAGGCCTACATATAACACTACTCCTCAAAGACGAACAAATTACATTAAAATTGTTTTTGACTAGGCTTATTTCGTGCATAATTTTGCAGAACTGGGCCGGGACAGAAAAATGTATTTCATCGGGAAGCCAGATTTTACCTTGTGATTTATTCTGGGCACTACATTTTTCTCATGCGTCTAATTTATACCGATGTCATAGGTGATTTTTGTCTCCTGGTGTGTGTGTGTTCCCCTTACGGTAAATTAACATTGGCTGAAGGAAGTTGAGTCAAAAGAGGGCGCTAAACAGACAAAATTTGTACACAATTTGTCATGTGGAGGACAGAATCTCTGGGGGGACAGAATCTCCTGTCTAAGTATTTCCCATCTTCTGACCAGTACTATTTAAATTGTTTTCATTTTTTGATTGATTGATTGACTGATTGATTGTTTGATTGATTGATTGATTGATTGAACGATTGACTTTAGACTGGCTGATTGATTGACTGATTGATTAGCCAGCCTCCTGCTATTTTTCATTGGTTGACTTAATACCAAAATATAAACAAATTGTTGGTTTAACTAATTCTAATTCTGTGTTTTTTAAAACAGCTTTTTAGTAATATCTGATGAGAAGTGTAACTTAGTGCAATCTTTTTCTCCATTCAATCTTTAGCCTGGATGTATATATGTTAATGTTTATAATTGAAGTGTTAAATATTATATTTTTTCCAAAATATTTTTCAATTAAAAAAAAACTGACTCGTGTTTCGGACTCAGACCTCGACACTGAGGACTCCGATACAAGACTGTTGGAGTTTTAAAATCCTCATTCCATCTTTGATTTCAGCTGAAGGGTAACATGGAGCAAGTATTCACCAGGTTTGTCCAAGAAGGTAAAGCAACACTTCGTCTCAAGGAACCAGAACAAGATATCTGCATCAGTAAGGTAAATTAAAATACACCCCCCAAATCCAACATATAGACCATGTTACATTTGTTTACAGAGTGGTGACCTCGTACATTATAATGCTATTCCTGACGGGCAAGATGCTACACAGGCTCAATGGGAAAGTTTATATTTTGTGTCATAAGTTTCACATAAATTCAAAACTTACAAAAGCAACAGCTGTACAGCTTTTGAGATATAGTCTGTATAGATCTGTTTTCTTTATTGTTTTCACCTTCATAATTTTGTATTCTTACCTGTGAAATTAATAAGTGAATGAAGTGAATAAATTAATGAATATACATTTAGTCCATGAATATTTTAAAGATTTTTAAAAGTGTAGTTAATATTTACATGTACTCACAACTTTGATTTCAAAATTGTTTGTCTGAACTCTTTCAGGCGGACCCCTTGCAGTTGAAGAATTTCCTCTCAGTATTGAAGCTCGGCTGCCAGGGCAGCAAGCTAGAGAAGGTTCACCTATCAACCCTGACCCCAGCAACCTCCGCCCAGGTGGAGAGACCCAAGACAAAGATGGTGATACTACAGAGGGCGGACTACCCAATACGGGAACGGTTCCCCAAAGGCTTGGAATCCCTGAGGGTGAATGGATGCAGTCTGTCCCGAATTGACTCTCGCATTCTTGAACTCAAACATCTACGTGCCCTGGATCTGAGCAAGAATCGCATCCGGGCCCTGCCGGACGACCCGGGACAGTCGGCGGCCCTCGCCGAGTTGAAGGTAGCAGACAACCTCCTGGAGAGACTTCCTCCGGCCCTTTGCCTCAGCAGTCTCAGGAACACCTTGCAGTTCCTGGACCTCGCCAGCAACAATTTAAAGTTCCTCCCTCCTCAAATATGTGAGATGACCTCCCTGCTGCGACTGCGGGTTGCAAACAACCAACTGAAAACTCTCCCTGAGAACTTTGGGCGTCTGGAGAAGCTGAGATTCTTCAGCGCCGAAGAGAACCAGATGGCCGTGCTGCCATTCTCGTTCATGGACCTGTCGATGGATGAAGTAGACCTTTCTGGAAACTGCTTTCAGCTGGCGGAACAACAACCCAGTGCCAGTCACATGCAGAGAACCTCAGAAGAGTTCCCAACGCTCTTGGAGGTCGCTGCAAGATCCATCAAGAAGCAGAGGTATGCCGCCTTTTAATTTCTTGAAAAGATATTGTTCTTAAAGGTAAGGACATAGATTAGTAAATACTCCAAACATTAATGACCATAAAAACTTCCCCAGAGAGAAGCACTGCAGAGCTGTTGATAGTACAAACTATATAGAATAATTTTCCACCCCAAAATATTTGAATCTGAGAAAGGATTCATCTCAGATTTCTGAGGGTTGGGTCAGGGCAGGATGGGGTGGTTTGAAGAGTAACAGTCAAGGCGTTTTTTTTTTTTTTTTTTTTTTTGGGGGGGGGATTGAGGAGTTACAGGCAGGGCGGTTTGGGGTGGTTTCAGGAGTAACAAGCAGGGCAGTTGGGGGGGGGGGTTTCAGGAGTAACAGGCAGGGCAGTTTGGGGGGGGGAGTAACAGTCACAGTGTTTTTTTTTTCGGGGGGGGGTGTTGAGGAGTAACAGGCAAGGTGGTTTTGGGCGGTTTTAGGAGTAACAGGCAGGGTATTTTGGGGTGAATTGAGGAGTAACAGGCAAGGTGGTTTGGGGCGATTTTAGGAGTAACAGGCAGGGTGGTTTTGGGGGGCTTTACAGTCAGAGTGGTTTGGGGCAGTTTGAGGACTAAAGAGTTAACCTGTGTTCATTTGGATTTAAATTTTTAGGATACCCTACACTGAGGAAGACCTTCCCCGCCATCTGCACCACCATCTGTCCCAAGTCAAGTGGTGCATCTGCAGCAATCCCTGCTTCCAGCCCTACGCCAAGCATCAAGTCCGTTTCAACCTCCACCGCGTTGCTCACACCATGGTTGGGCCCACGTCGGTGCCGGTGGAGGGCTTCCTGTGCTCTGCCTTCTGCTGGTCAAATCTGCAGGCCAACCCGAATGCACCGTGGAAATGCAAACGGAAATGAGTGGGATGGGAGCTTCAATGCGTTGATTGGATGTTGGACAAAGACAGTTAAGGTAAATGCCTACTGCGCCCTGGTGGTGCATAGCCTTCAAACGTGGCACCTAATTGGGACAAACGTTCCTCCGGTACCTAGTCGGCACATGCTGACAGGCTTTTTCTGTAGGTTAAAAGGGTTTGTTTTGTATTTTTTCAATGATTTGGTTATCTAAGTGTGTTGTTTACATGTCCAGCTATTGCCTGGGTAAATTTAAGCTGAATCGTTTGCTTCATTAATAAATTTTTGTGATTTGGTAAAAATATATATATATATATTTATATAAAATTTGTAGGGTAGATGGCCTTGGCTTTCGATCCAAACCGGACCTTCGTCAGAGGCATAAACAAGCACAAACGATATATATATAAATGTTAAAAATAAAATCAGAAAGATTGACATGCAAGCATGTGTTTTGATATATAAAAATGACAGCATTCTACTTTGTCTTACTAGGTTTAAATCAATGACCAACTACAAAAAGGAAAGTACAAAAACAAAACCACTTCTGCTTTTTTACAAAGACTTTTAACCATTTATTAGTGTGGTAAAAACACATACATAGTAAAATAAAACTACAGATCCTTATCTAGTACAGTCGTGTTGGTTCTCTCCAAAATGTAAGTGACGTGTAGCCGGAAGGCATTTAAGTAGAATCTGGAGAATGCTGTGTGTGCGTGTAGTTGTCTAGGTGCATTAGCTTTGAGGCAGTCTGGGCGCTATGCCATTTCAGTTGTATGGTAGACTTGGTTCCAAGTCTGTAACCGTAGTTTTTTGTCTACTGTACCAGATAGCTGATACAGTATTGCCTGAAATAGCGCCCTCTTGTGAATTAACCTCCGCCATCAACCTACGAGTTTTGGGCAAGCTTTGTATAGCAACCTCCAGATGAGCAAACCCTGGTACCATACATGTAATCATTCAGAATTGTGTATGGGTGTTTGTCGCCTCTTACATTATGCAAGTGCTTGCTTCGAATCATGTGACATAGCAACTGTCTCGAAAGTCTGAGGTATTCAAATTTAAGCGGTAACTTGTGACTGATTATTCTCTGGGTTCTAATTTCATTTAGAATGGAAGAAATCGTCGGGTCGGTGTTCCCCCCTCACCCATATTGTAATATGAGTATCTGTACTCATGATTACTAATAATGTACATGTACAAAGATTCCGACAATGATAAAGATCCATTGTCTTACATGTGAGACAAAGTAATAAAACTTAGTAAAATGCAAAGCATAACAAAATTTGTTTCAAGCAATGGGGCCAACACAGAAAACAATTCATTTATAATTGAGATATTTATAAATGAAAATATTTATCATTTGTAAAATATCATGTGTAACTCCCTACTACATTGTATGTTGCCTTGTACATTCCAGCAGATTTCCTGGCAGGCAAAATGCTACACTTGTCTCATAAAAAAAATGGCTGTCAGTTTCAAGCAACAAGGCCAAAGCGGAAGGGTCGTACATGAAACACTTTCAACCATCGTTCCCTAGAGACCTGGGCCCATACTCACTGCATTACAGAATCCTGCAAATTATACAAACTGAACAGAATACGTTTTAACCTGGGTTTCGAATTGATCTTAAAAACATAAAGAATCTGTTGTTGATAATTTCACTTTTGAGATTGTTTCACTGTTTTCATAAAAAACGTACAAAGATTTTATTTTTGTGCGATCTTACGATCATTTTATTTCATTTTTGTCTTCTTCATAAAACTTCTCAAGATAACTAAAGGTCAAATTGAGATTGACGAAAAACAAGGAAAGCAAAAACAGCTTTAAATTACATTCTGTCTAAAGTTCAAGGACGTTCTCACCTTAATTGTCAGTGATGCTTAGTTTATATAAAATAATCAGTACGGCTTTACATTTCAACGACATCCTCCCTCCCCCTCCTCCAAAGCAAAACCAAAATTGGTGGAGTCGTTACACAAGCGAAAACCTCATACATAACAAAACTCAGCACTCCAAAACGGGTACCGCATTCAGGCAGTAATATTTACATGAAAAAAAATTAACATTTTGTACAAAATTTTATGTGAGCACTGAGTGGTACAAAGTATGGAGTCGTAGAGTCCAAAATAATCAAGCAGGAAAAAAAACCTGTGAAAGTTCATTACTGAGAAATAAAACCCCAAGTAGAATCATGGCACAAAACCCCGTGCAATATGTGTGAATATTTTGAAATGGCTGACTGAATTGTGATCCTGTCTTGGGCCCGATTTCATAAAGCCTGTAAGCAGACGCTTTTTGCTTAATACGGAGCGACCCTCAGCACGGTGTCCCCTTCATAAACACTACTTACTATAAGCAAAGCAACAAGAACGCTAGCTTGCTGGCTGTTAAAGCAATTAAAGCAAATGCGTGATGCGACAATGAAAATCAGCTGTGAACGCGCTGTCAAGTCTGCTCAATCGATTATGAAATACAATTTTTGCTTTCGCCAGTAAGCAGACGCTTTATGATTACGGAGAGACCCTTAGTACAGTTTCTAGTTTAAAAACACTGCTTACTGTAAGCAAAGTAACAAGAACGCTAGCTTGCTGGCTGTTCTTGTATTAAAGCAAATGAGTGATGCGACAATGAAAATCAGCTGTGAACGCGCACACACACTGTCAAGTCTTCTCAATCGATTATGAAATACAATTTTTGCTTTCACCAGTAAGCAGACGCTTTATGATTATGGAGAGACCCTCAGTACAGTTTCTAGTTTAAAAACACTGCTTACTGTATAAAGCAAAGCAAAAGGTACACTCACCTGCCGGCAGTTCTTGTAAGCAAATGAGTAATGCAACAATACAAGTCAATTGTGAACGCACACAAGCGCTGTAAAGTCTTGATCAATAATTAAATACTTTTTTGTGCTTTCGCACATTTTTCTGTTAGGCCTATATTTCCATCAATAAACAGCTTTATGAAACTGGACCCCGATTTGATCAAATCAGTTTTCTGTTTTCTCAAAGTTGTCATGCGAATTTGTTCACAAAGCCCAATTTCATGTATTCCCGCTTACAGGGAATTTCTGCACTAGCTGTGTATGCTAAGCACGCTTAGAAGTGTGAAGAATGCGCGGGCACGAGCAAAAATTGCTTGCCAACCAGGGCCCAATTTCATGGCTCTGCTTACTGCCAAATTCTGCGCTTGCGATCACCATACTTCGCTAGCTGTGTATTAAGCAAAGAATGACAAGAGGTTTTCACCACCTGTTAGATTCTAAATGAATGAATGTAAACAACTTAATTGAACAAATAATTGTCAATACAGCGTCTGGCCGTGAAACAAATAAAATGGCCATACGCTTCCTCAAAGCACTGACCATTCGACATCAGTTTAAAAAAAAAAAAGGTCACTTACTTAAAATTAATGTCACTGTATGCCATGTTACTACTCCCTTGTACATGTATCACAGGATACCATGGGTTTTTTCATACTCTTTTTGTACTGCTCTCTTGTAACACTGAATTTCATCTTTGTTTTACTACTCTCTTGTACCATTGGATGCCATGTTACTACTCTCTTGTACCATTGGATGCCATTTTACTACTCTCTTGTACCACTGGATGCCATGTTACTACTCTCTTGTACCACTGGATGCCATGCTTTTTTACTACTCTATTGTACCACTGGATGCCATAGTTTTTTTACCTACATTTACTCTCTTGTACCACTGGATGCCATGTTACTACTCCATTGTACCACTTGATGCCATGTTACTACTCTCTTGTACCACTGGATGCCATGTTACTATTCTTATTGCAGTACAAACATCTTTCAATACACAAGCAAGGTTTGGCTTCTTTGTTGGCAGAGTATTAAAAAGCACTAAGGGGTGGTTTAACATTCTCACAAGCATGCAGAGAGAGTCCTTTTTATGACCCCTCTCGCCCCCACCCCCCCCCCCCCTTTTCCCCCTCCAAATGGGGGCCTATCGGGGATGTGGTAGACAAGACTATCAAGCGCAGAGCTTCAAATCCAGACTAGGGCTTGATGACATCTTCCTCTTTGTTCTTGGGTAGATTTCTAACTGGTATTTTAAAAACAAAAAACACTAGTCCCGAGGAACAAATCTTTATCCGGCGATGAAATCGCCTGGCCAAGTACAAATTTGTCACTGTAGGCACTGAACAAAGAATGGAGCTACATGATAAGCAATTCAAAACAGCAGATAGTGATCAGCGTTTTTTATTTTAAACCCCCTAAACCCTCTCCCAACGGTTTGTACATTGACAAATGTTGAACCACCCCTAAGCTATGCATATATGAATGACACTGTGGTCTTTGGTCCAAACAGTAAACACAAAAAAGGGAGCTGTTTACAGTTGTCTGTTTAATAGTGAACTTAAAATTCATAAGCACACCTTGTTTAATTTAATACGTCTCTGCCGTCCTGTCACAATGCTTAACCCTTATCACCGAACACACCCGACGTCAGTACAAAATAGCGTGTTTGAAGTGAAAATGTAGTGAGTGTGACCCATTTGGACCAGACGGAAGGTGGTGAGGCGTCTTCAGATGAGGCCCCGCATCTTCTTGTACTCGTCCAAGTTTAGGGATCTCCTGGGGGCGCCGTCTTTGCCCAATGCGTCGGTGTTGGAGTTCAATGCCATGGGACGGGAATCTGCCACATGTGAAAGTGAAGAGTTTATTAAGATGTGTAACACAAGAATTAACTGTCAAGTGTGCTCGTCATTTTTGTGACTACTGTCCTACTACTGGATATCATCCACTGTGGTTTTGAATGATAGATAAACTATGCCAGCCTGCAATATGATTTCATGTGGTGAATGCATCTACACAGTACAGTCAACCCTCTGACCACTGTCGGACTATTCAACATCATCTAACTGTGGTTTTCAATGACAGATAAACTATGCCAGCCTGCAATATGATATCATGTGGTGAATGCATCTACACAGTACACAGTCAACCCTCCTACTGTCTGACCATTCAACATCATCCACTGTGGTTTTTTTAAATGATAAACTACGCCAGCCTGCAATATGATTTCATGTGGTGGACGCATCTACACAGTCAACCCCATCTGGCACCCAACATAAACTACTGTGGTGTTTAACGATAAACTATTCCAGCTGCAATATGTTATCACATCTACACAGTACACAAACAGAGTGAGTTCTCTGTACCAGGTGCCACCATACGCAACCCATGCATTTGAAATTGTTTAAAATGATTGGTCAACTTCATTGAAAATGTTACCAAGAGTAGGAGGGTTCTTTTTGTAAGAGAGATATGCAAATGAATGTTTGCCTTACTAGTTAAACTTGGCCTGGAAACTAACCTGAGGTGGAGACGTCTAAATCGATTTTAATGTCGAAATCGTGAGCCTGGAAGAGGTCCTCCGACATCTTCCTGTCGCCGATCTTGGCAGGTAGAGCCTCCATGCTCAATGACTCCATGATGTCATCCTGCAGGAAGGACAGTATGTGAATCAGAGGTTTATTGAGATGGTGGATGTAAACCATTAGCCACTTTGGGCTGTCGGTGCTGCATACTCCTAAGGAGCTGAGATGGTTTCAGGGAATGCTTAAGGCAGATGAACAGTGTAAGGTGGATTGAGGGGCCTCCTTGGCTTGATAAAGCATAACAAATACATATTTTAATAATAATAACTTTGGAGGCTAATCATCCTTACTCGTAGCTGAGGAGCTAAATTGCGAAGGACGCAGCTACAATGTGGTCGAGCAGCAGGCATATAAGGGCGCCATGGACAGCCAAACACATGGACCCATATATGACCAAGTGCAGCTGGCAATCAAAAGTGTTTGATTTTTCTGAAGGGTGGAAAACCAGAGGGCCCAGAAGAAAAGCCCTCAGGGGAATAGGAGAGAACCAACGCACGACTCCACTCACATAAGACCCTTGCCAGGAATCGAACCAGGGCCACAGTGGTTAGAGGCAAGCGGTTCAAGCACTAGCCACCCATAAATATTATTACCATTTTATTATTAAAAAAATTGTTTCTACATAAATCTACTACTGGTTTTATCTTGGTACTTTGATTGCTGATATTTAGGAAAATTAAGTGTAACCTACTGCGCATACATGGCAAACATGCATCTTGTCAAATGCAATTTCAAATGTTATGGTCACAAGACGTGAAGCAATGAGCATCTAAATTACTACCTTCATGGCATCGTTATGTCTCTGTTTCTTGGACCGTTCCTCCTCCAGTTTCCTCAACAGCTCCGAATTCATCATCATCTCCTCTTTGTTGGCCTGATTTATTGAACATACAATAATCATGCAATATGAAGAACTTTGTAACAAACAAATGTAGAACAATTGTAATGGTTTGTGGTGGCGGGGGGGGGGGGGGGGGTGGTGGATAGGTCAAACATATCAAAACCCAAGTTTTTGTTTGTCTGTGTTTCTATAACGGACAGAAACATTTGTAGTATTTCAATTCAGTTTTTGAAGATAATCTGAAAATAGAGGATTATTCAGTATCTGAGAGAGTAAGAAAAGCCCACGTGATGAATTTGTTGGACCTCGGCTCCTTTGTTGTCCCGAGCTGTACACATCACCAACACGTGTTGTTATCACTGTATGCAAATCTAAGGCCGTGTTTCCGAATTGGCGGCCACGGCTATGGCTGGATCGCCTCGTCATCATGCCGTGAAGTATAGGACGTCCTTGGCAACACCCTTAACGACAGTCGTAGCCGTAGCTGTAGCCGCCCATTCGGACGCGGCCTTTTAATCTTACATTGTAACACCTACCTTTGTGACAAGCTGCGGTCTGCACTGTCTTCTTGTGAATGGGTCAGCTTTGGCATTCAGTGATTCTTTGATCTCAGTCTTCATAGCTCTCTCTGCCTCTGCTATGTTTCGAGTACGATTCCTCTTGTTGATATACCTATGGATAGGAAGAGAACGAAGGAAAACTTTCTTGAATCTGTCCAGATTCTTCACAGGCATATGAAAGAACCATAATGTGCTGCGATGTGGCCGGATGGTCTAGTGCATGGAACTCAAGTTCTGGTATTGCTATAAGTTACTGGTTACTAATTCCAAGGGGCATCAAGATTCAAAGAAGATAACTGACTTGACATAATTATCCGTTCATACAAACAGTTGTGATTGGTGGCGAAATCATTCGGCCCTTTGTTTGCTTCCTATGTCACTCTTACGTGATAGCATTGACGTTCTTGTTGCGGACTCGGTCGAGCTCTTCGGCCCGTTCTTCGAGCTCTTCGAGCTGCAGGGAAAACTTCTTGACATCATCCTCCTTGCCTTCAATTGCTGCCATGTCCTGATCAGATCAAGAAACACACAAACGTATGACAGACAACATTATTTTCAGCATATCATCGCATATTAGATCCCTTCCACCGTCACACCCGGCTACAGTTTGCCCACAGATTTTAGATTGTATATCAGTATGAATTGGTTGCATTTCGCATAAATTAGCGCCTGCGTAGCCTTGCGCCCGCCACGATTATGTTTAAACACTTCTAGCCGTGTTCATCTCGCACGTTTAAACACCCCAATGTGACATACTTTTGACCAATCAGAATAGATAAACTGTCCCGGGTATTTGTGAATATTGTTTAAATACGTCAAAAGGTTACTAAAGCTTAATTTGTTCAAAATTGTTTCCAGAAATGAAGATAACGGTCCACAAACCCTGGTCTTGATGAGTGTTGTCTTTTTCTTGGCGTAGTTGCGAGGATTTTTCCTGAATCTCTCTTTTTCCGCCACACTCTGAAAAAAAATAAAATAAAGACACTGTCAGTTAATCTTTCAGGCAGCTTCTATTGGGTTGGTATAATATTCTTTGAGGTCAACCATGTCTTAACACTGTCTTTTTTATTGACTATAGGCTGGTTCTTTCAGACTCCTAACAAAATCTAACACCACATAGTAAAATTCACATCCAAGTTGTCAGACTCTGATTATGGTGGTATGCCTGTTCCCATGTAAAGCCTTATCAGTTTTTACTCGTGCAGTCCCCAGTCCTACACCATACAGTAACTCAACACATAAACTGTTGGACTCTGATATGTGAATGCTGATCCTGTAGTAGATCAGTTTACTGTGCCTTCCCTCAGTCTCACACCCATTGATGTAAAGTGTCCATGGCAATCAGTTTACTGGTGCATTCCTCAGTCCAACACCATACAGTAACTCAACACAAAACTGTTGGACTCTGATTATGGTGGAATGCCTGATCCCATGTAAGTCATGATCAGTTTACTGGTGCATTCCTCAGTCCACACCATACAGTAACTCAACACCAAACTGCTGGACTCTGATTATGGTGGAATGCCTGATCCCATGTAAGTCATGATCAGTTTACTGGTGCATTCCTCAGTCCACACCATACAGTAACTCAACACCCAAACTGTTGGACTCTGATTATGGTGGAATGCCTGATCCCATGTAAGGCATGATCAGTTTACTGGTGCATTCCTCAGTCCAGCACCATACAGTAACTCAACACCCAAACTGCTGGACTCTGATTATGGTGGAATGCCTGATCCCATGTAAGGCATGATCAGTTTACTGTGCATTCCTCAGTCCAGCACCATACAGTAACTCAACACCCAAACTGCTGGACTCTGATTATGGTGGAATGCCTGATCCCATGTAAGTCATGATCAGTTTACTGGTGCATTCCTCAGTCCAGCACCATACAGTAACTCAACACCCAAACTGCTGGACTCTGATTATGGTGGAATGCCTGATCCCATGTAAGTCATGATCAGTTTACTGGTGCATTCCTCAGTCCAGCACCATACAGTAACTCAACACCCAAACTGTTGGACTCTGATTATGGTGGAATGCCTGATCCCATGTAAGTCATGATCAGTTTACTGGTGCATTCCTCAGTCCAGCACCATACAGTAACTCAACACCCAAACTGTTGGACTCTGATTATGGTGGAATGCCTGATCCCATGTAAGTCATGATCAGTTTACTGGTGCATTCCTCAGTCCAGCACCATACAGTAACTCAACACCCAAACTGTTGGACTCTGATTATGGTGGAATGCCTGATCCCATGTAAGTCATGATCAGTTTACTGGTGCATTCCTCAGTCCAGCACCATACAGTAACTCAACACCCAAACTGTTGGACTCTGATTATGGTGGAATGCCTGATCCCATGTAAGTCATGATCAGTTTACTGGTGCATTCCTCAGTCCAGCACCATACAGTAACTCAACACCCAAACTGTTGGACTCTGATTATGGTGGAATGCCTGATCCCATGTAAGTCATGATCAGTTTACTGGTGATTTTAGTCCACACCATACAGTAACTCAACACCCAAACTGTTGGACTCTGATTATGGTGGAATGCCTGATCCCATGTAAGGCATGATCAGTTTACTGGTGATTTCTAGTCCAACACCATACAGTAACTCAACACCCAAACTGTTGGACTCTGATTATGGTGGAATGCCTGATCCCATGTAAGTCATGATCAGTTTACTGGTGCATTCCTCAGTCCAGCACCATACAGTAACTCAACACCCAAACTGTTGGACTCTGATTATGGTGGAATGCCTGATCCCATGTAAGTCATGATCAGTTTACTGGTGCATTCCTCAGTCCAGCACCATACAGTAACTCAACACCCAAACTGTTGGACTCTGATTATGGTGGAATGCCTGATCCCATGTAAGTCATGATCAGTTTACTGGTGCATTCCTCAGTCCAGCACCATACAGTAACTCAACACCCAAACTGTTGGACTCTGATTATGGTGGAATGCCTGATCCCATGTAAGTCATGATCAGTTTACTGGTGCATTCCTCAGTCCAGCACCATACAGTAACTCAACACCCAAACTGTTGGACTCTGATTATGGTGGAATGCCTGATCCCATGTAAGTCATGATCAGTTTACTGGTGCATTCCTCAGTCCAGCACCATACAGTAACTCAACACCCAAACTGTTGGACTCTGATTATGGTGGAATGCCTGATCCCATGTAAGTCATGATCAGTTTACTGGTGCATTCCTCAGTCCAGCACCATACAGTAACTCAACACCCAAACTGTTGGACTCTGATTATGGTGGAATGCCTGATCCCATGTAAGTCATGATCAGTTTACTGGTGCATTCCTCAGTCCAGCACCATACAGTAACTCAACACCCAAACTGTTGGACTCTGATTATGGTGGAATGCCTGATCCCATGTAAGGCATGATCAGTTTACTGGTGTATTTTAGTCCAACACCATACAGTAACTCAACACCCAAACTGTTGGACTCTGATTATGGTGGAATGCCTGATCCCATGTAAGTCATGATCAGTTTACTGGTGCATTCCTCAGTCCTACACCATACAGTAACTCAACACCCAAACTGTTGGACTCTGATTATGGTGGAATGCCTGATCCCATGTAAGTCATGATCAGTTTACTGGTGCATTCCTCAGTCCAACACCATACAGTAACTCAATACCCACACTTGGACTCTGATTATGGTGGTATGCCTGATCCCATAAGGTGGTTTGGGTTTAACAAGAATTTCCTGGGAAAATGGTGGCTCTGAAAAAAGACGGTTTGTTCTCTACGCTTTGTATTTCACAGTTTTCAAACTGGCGGTCTAGTGGTTAAGAAAGCTGCTCTCGAATGCAGGGGTCATGGATTCGAACCCCACACGAGTAGCCCAAGAATTTTTTTCTGCAAGAAAGCACTTAGTCTTCGTCACAGTCTTCTGTGAGGGAGGTTATTTTTATCATACATGCAATGTACCTTTTCAATTTCCTCTTCTTGGTACTTGTGTGCCAGAGCTTTCTTAATCTGGCTGTACTTGGTGTCGACTTCCTTCACTGTTGGCACCTGGAAACCTCCCACCACCATCTACATGTAGAAATTGAAATTTACAAATTTAAAATACACACAGACAAAGGATGCTCTGGAAAGACCCTCTGATCTGTCAAAAAATATAACTAAAAGGAATCTATTTTGTCTATTCCCTGATGCATACAAATAATTAGTAACATCAAGTAGCTAAAGTACAAGTAATTGTCTTTTCTATGACGGGTATTGCATAGGAAGTAACTAGTAAACTTGCAGAACAACCATGTGTAAATCTCTTTTGGGAAGAGTGTTGGCTCTGAAAAGAGCCAGTGTGGTCTCCATGTTTCGTACAGTATACTCTACTCTAGGGGAATGCTGGACAGCTGATGATAATAAGACTTCAGTATTAAATAGTTTACGTGTGATGCTTTCGGCAAAAGTAAATTGGTTGTTTAGACTTTTAAGTATTAAAAAGTCAAGTGAAGACTTGAAGCTTCTAAACATCAACCGCCATAGGAGTTAAGAAGAGCAAATCAGCTTTACTATCAGTTGACAAACTGCCTGCCTGTGAAACATGATGTAAAACTTACATCTTCTTTCCATTTGCTGAACTCTGAATCTGTGAAATCCTGATTGGAAACGAATTCCAGACGAAAAACTCTCTCTTGCGTCGCGTATCTTCAAATCAAAAGAAACAGATCTCATTTACAATTTCATAGATTTCATTGGTCTTTGTTGAAGTTTAATGTGTTTTGTACCATTTGTCAAGGAGAACTTTTCATAATTGAGTATAAAGAATTTTTCTTAGGCCTGGAATTACACAAGGCCTCTGTTGCCATGGCCCCAATTTCATAAAGCCTGTTCGCACGAAAACTTGCTAAGCACAGAAAAATCATGCCTAGCAGAAACAGGTCACCAGCCAAAATGCCATGAAGTTTACATTGTGTTTCAACTGGTACCCCACTCATTTTTTGCTCAGGGAAAAAATTTGTTAAGCAGTAGTTTCTGCTAAACAGCTTCATGAAATTGGGCCCTGGTCTCGGCGCCCCTGCAAATTTGTCCAAAGGAAGTACCCTTTGCAAAAGAAATGGCCTTGTCCTCTTAAACATAAAACTTCCAGGGGTCGATTTCACAAAACTCTTCCTAACTTAGGACTAGTCCTAGGCAATACTAAGAGATAGGACTAGTCCTAAGTACTGGTCCTAACTTAGGACTAGTCCTATCTCTTAGCATTGCCTAGGACTAGTCCTAAGTTAGGAAGAGTTTTGTGAAATCGACCCCTGGCCTGTAATTTTGGTGTTTAACCCTTATTACTGGTGTTAGCTTAAAACCAAAATGATAGACTTACCTTAGGCGAAGACCTTTATTTGTTCGGTTAGTGCCAAGTTGGTAGACTTTGGCTGTTTCTACACATTCGGTGATCTCCGCAACCTGCAAGATCGACCCAAAAAGTTAACAAATAAATGTACATGATGCAACTGTGATGTCAGGGACGAGCGGTCATGCGCACCAGACTCAAGCTCTGGTGTTTCTGATCAGCGGAGTGTGGGTTCGACTCCCGGTCTTGACACTTGTGTCCTTTAAAGCAAGAGAATTAACCATTACTGCTTCGCCCTTTTGATGGGACGTACAGCTGTAGGTTCTGTGTGTTGTGTAATGCACATATAAAGAACCCAGTACACTTATCGATAGAGAAGGGGCTTAACCCCAGTGTTTCTGGCAAGGTTGGCAATTTCATGCGCACAACCAAACTCGTGTGACAGGGTGTTGGTGCAGTCCCCCGTAAAGACAAGAAGAGAAGGAATGACCATTTGAACCTGGAGGTATTAAATACAAATGATTTATGGCAAATTTTTCAAGTACAGTGTAGTCTCCAAATTGGTTTTTGAACTGATGGATGTGCCTTTGAAAATGCAGGGCAAGTTAGTGCTATAGACAATAGCTCTATGCTTCTATCACATTGACTATCGCACGATTCATTACGTACTTACCCTATACACTGATCTGCCACCGTTTGCACCAATCCCGATACGCACAAAACATCCCACCACAGTTTCACCAAAGAACGGCATATGGACCCATCTGTTGAACAAACATAAAACATAATTCATGCAAATTGTTACAATAGGCTGTAACGTCACGTTTAACTGTTTAACTGTAAAGAAAAAATGTTTTGTTAGTCCGTTTCCAAATTTCCCAAGCGTTTCACTAAAGCCGATAGTACACAAAAATATGACCACCCTTTTCTTTAAAATGTTAGCCCCAGACACTATTCAGAGAGAAGGATTGACATCCCTTACATGTATGTTGGTCAGAATATGTCTTATTCATAATCCCCTACAATTTGTAAAATATCATTTTCAATCCCCTACATTTTGTAATACATTTTGCTTGGTACGCCAAAAAACACTACACCTGTATACAAAGGATGTGCCAACACTTTGTGGTTTTGTGACTGTCATGACTGGATATAGTGTTCCATTTTGGGTCCTGGAAAGTGTGTTGCCATCTGCTCCATTTACAGGTCGGCTCATTCAAACATGTACATGTACATGTACATGTACATGTAGTTCCAATTCTCAATTTGGATTAGAATTGGTGGAAGGCAATTAAAGGCACTGGACACTATTGGTAATTACTCAAAATAATTGTTAGCATAAAAACTTACTTGGTAACGAGCAATGGAGAGCTGTTGATAGTATAAAACATTATGAGAAACGGCTCCCTCTGAAGTAACGTACATGTAGTTTTTGAAAAAGAAGCAATTTATTTGATTGATTTTGAGACCTCATGCGTGAGGTCTTGAAATCAAGCATCTGAAAGCACACAACTTCGTGTGACAAGGGTGTTTTTTTTCTTCCATTATTATCTCGCAACTTCGACGACCAGTTGAGTTCAAATTTTCACAGGTTTGTTATTTTGTGCATATGTTGAGATATACCAAGTGAGAAGACTGGTCTTTGACAATTACCAAAGGTGTCCAGTGTCTTTAAATGGAAGTCACAAATTTGGTTTAAAACCATTTAGGAAAACAATCATGGATGCCCAACCCTGTTACACAGTAAAAAATATGTATGAAAAGTATTTGTTATGAGTTATTATTACCTTTCTAGTTTATGCCTTGATAACCTGATTTTACTGAGCTCTTCTTTTGAAGAAATGAACGTCACCCTTGGAGTTTCATCCTCACTGTTTGGGAAGGAAAATAGAGGAAATGAGGCTGCTATGTTTCTAGCATTAAGCTGACATCTCACCTGGCAAGTTCCAAAAGTCGGAACAAGACCAATATGTTGAGCACGCTATCACACTAACAATCACTGTGCACAATGACGTTTTGCTACAAGTACAGATATAACATACACATTTCAAGTACAGAACTGAAATGAGAATCTGCGATCGTTTTGAGTTTTTCCCCAGATTTTCATTTTATTTGGGTAAGTATATTGAAGTCGGAGAACTTTGCCGTTTTAATTTTAGTCAAAATTGCTGATGCTTGCTTTACATGTTGGTGTATAAGCCAGCAGGTATATAATCGTGGAGCACGTTGAAAGCCTGAGAATCCATTCATCAATTCGGCTTATGGTCCGAAAACTTTTGTAACAATTACAATTAATTACATGATGCTACACTAAGACAAAAAAAAAACATAAAAACAAATCTGCTGAGACGTATTATGTATACATAAGCGCTGGCGTATACTAATCAAATCACTGATGAAATGGGAAAATGAGCAAAGGCTTTAAAGAGAGGTTGACTTACTCGTCACGTTCGTCGTCTGATCCACCGTAGGAAGAACTGCTTGATGAGCTGGAGGCATCGTTCTTCTTGTCATCCTCTTCATCATCGTCATCATCATCCGAATAGACGTCACTTGCCCTGAGTGGTTCCCTTCTTGTAACCGGTGTATCTGCTGGAGATTCAATTCAGATTGAGAAGTGGCATCAAACAAAGCTGCATCGCAGCAGGAACTTGTTGAAAAGACAAGTTTAATACCATTTATTTAAATAGTTTATCAGGAGAGCAGAGATTATTATTTGGTTCTACCCTTAGACCGATGTGTGTAAAGCACATACTCAGTACTTTCCTGAGAACTGTGAATAAAATCCACAGGCATATTACTAGGGTGTGATTTGAACCCACGACCTTTGCCATTCTAGAGCAGATGTCTTACCAACTAGACCACCGAGATTGCCTGGCAGCTAGAGGCAGTTGGAACAGAGATGATTTTTAAAACTGCATGTTAAGGATTATTACTGCTCAACGTTATTTTTTTCAAATACCTTCTTTTTCTAATTTCTATGACTTTTGCCATTGTGTCAGTTGAACTATTGGCACAACAACTATCAGTGCACATGACAGTGTACAGTGTACATGTATTCGCTACATGCTATCATTTCAGTAGGACTTGAAACTTACAGGCTGGCATAGTGCATCTATCATTCAAAATCACAGTGGATGATATTGAACGATCAGACAGTAGGAGGGTTGACTGTGTACTATGTAGGTGCATTCACCACATAATATCGTATTGTAGGTTGGCATACTGCATCTGTCATTCAATACCACAGTGGATAGTATTGAATGGTCAGACAGTAGGAGGGTTGACTGTGTATTATGTAGGTGCATTCACCACATGATATCATATTGTAGGCTGACATGGTGCATCTATCGTTCAAAACCACAATGGACAATATTGAATGGTCAAACAGGAGGGTCACAGGTCGGCATAGTGCAACTGTTATTTATTCTAGACCACAGTGGATAGTATTGAATGGTCAGACAGTAGGAGGGTTGACTGTGTAGATGTATTCACCACATGAAATGTGGCTAGCATATTTTGTCTATCATTCAAAACCACAATGGATGATATTGAATGGTCAGACAGTAGGAGGGTCGACTGTGTAGATGTATTCACCACATGAAATGTGGATAGCATAGTTTGTCTATCATTCAAAACCACAATGGATGATATTAAATGATCAGACAGTAAGAGGGTTGAAACATTTTGACACCGCCCCCTAACCTGATTTCTTTTTCTCCTTCTTCTCTCTCTCAGCCTTCAGATTGAGGATAGCCTGAGCCTTGCGGTCTTTCTTGTCCTCGATGGTACGTCTCCTCTCCTTAGTGATGTCACTGCGGGAAGCCAGTTGGCGGGCACTATTGCTAAGGCTGCCGCTGTTTCCTTGCTCCTTGGCGAGCCGATCTCTCTTCTGCCGCTTCCGCTCTCGCTTGGCCTGTCGCAGTTTTCTCTCGATTTCAAATCTGTTATTTGTTAACAAATTTGTACAGAAAGACTTGTGATTAGTTAAAGAAATCCTGGAAGAAACCCCTAACCAACAGTAGTCTGATCCATTAAACTCGGCCCCTGAATGCACTGACCAACCACAACTGTGATTGCAGACCCTAAAGTCTGATATGTTAAATCCAATTACGAAATGTGAACAAGTTTCCACCCTTTGGATTGATGTTTCATGTCTTTTGTGTGTGGCTGGAGCATGTATTGTATGCGCTTCCCATGTGGGCACTGTCGATATACAGTTGCTGTGGTGGGCACGGCTTAACGGATTGGTTGATTAAAACAACAGTCTTGACACCTTGGGTGCGTTTTGGCAGTCATAATCAATGACTGTTTCGGTTGAATTGGCCATTAGTTAATCACTGGCCAATGACCGAAACAGTTATTGGCTACAACTGCCAAAATGCACCCCTTGCACGGCATGCAGCACATTTATACGCACCTATTCCATCACCCATTTTGGGAGTCAAAATGTACACAAAGGAATTGACCCCAAAATGGTGGAAATTGTCGGTGCCCATTTTGCGGAGGTGCATCTCGCGTCTGCAAGGAGTCAATGCAGTGCCACAATGTCCAATTCAGTGCAACTATGAGTAACTCAGCAGAACAAATAAACTGTTTAAAGTTGGTTACAAAGAACAGGAAGCTTAATGATGACCTCCTTTCTTCGCACACCTTCCCAGTTAGTTCTAAGTACTGACACGCAAATTTGTAATGGAAAAAGAAGAATAAACTGTCTTGCATTCATAACCTTGTTTCAAACAATAAATAAACCCTCCGGTAAGAAACAAGAAGAGCATGCAGAATCTGACCTTGTCTTAGCAACTTCTCGTTTCTCCAGACGATTGAAGATCTCCTGTTCTCTCTCCATCTCAGTCATCTGAGCGAGCCGCGCCTTATCCTCATCGTCACCCATCAGGTTCTCATCGTACCCATCCTTAAATTGCGGCTCATCGTCCGAGATGTCCGACACCCCGGAGGCAGAGAGGGACTCGCTGCTGTCCGAGTCAGAAACTTCACCTGGGAACGAGGCCGGTAGTACACATTAGGAAATACTTCGTGACCATCTCGCACATTTACACCACTTTACAAATGTTGAAAGTCTACTTCTACTTTTATATAATTTGTACACAAACCTCATATGTAATAACACTGTTTTAATAACAACTGGAATTGTCTATGAACTTTAAAAGCACGATTCTACTTTTGAGGACTTTGTACAAACCTCTTGCTACACTGCTTTAATGTTCAGTAAGTCATTTTACCATGAAAATTTGACTTATTCCATAAAATATGTTGATTTACTGAAATAGGTTATTTTGTTTTCTGGATACAATGTGTGGCACTCCTGGAGTTCAGTATCTTGTAGAACTTTCACGTAAAGTCTCTGTCTAACAAACTGGGTGTCACATTACAAATGTACACAATTAGGCCCTGTTTACATTGTTATCTGATTGTAAGGTATTCTCCAAATTGGCGGCTATGGCTACAACTAAGACTGTTGCTAAGGATGTCCTATACCCCGTTGCATGATGATGTGGCTAACCAGTCATAGCCGCCAATTACTTTTTCTTAAGTTGGGTCAGCAGCAATCATCCTGTAAGTGTACGGGCAGTTTCTGTATGAAACACTACAGACAAATCCATTGAGGGTTGCCACTGCCAGTGTTTTTTGCCATTACTGGGACACCAATATGCACAGCGTACTTTAAAACTTAACAACACGCTAGCATCTCCAACCAATGATGTTGACACAACTATACAGTCTGTACCTAACACATACATGAGCGTTAAAAAAGCATCCAAGTAGTAGTGAAAAACAATGGGTTGTCTTATACTCTGTGTGAAAAGAATGCAAGCCCACGTTGCAAAGGTACATTTACCCAAACCAGAGTAACGCCTGCATCGCAGAGAAAGATATGAATTCTATATAACAGAATTGTGTTGTTTGTTTGTACCTTCCTCTAATGAAGATTTATCGGAGTCACTGTTCAGTGCAGAATCTTCGGAGTGGGCTTTTGAAACTCGCCTCTGGGTGACTTTCTTCTTCACCCGCCGTTTCTTTTTGTTACCTCCAACTGTCCACTAAAGAGGCAGAATTGAGCAGAGAAGACTCAGTTATTAATTCTTTATAGTTATTCGTAATGAATTACACAAAGTCTTTAAAGGTCACAAAGGCAGCAATATATTCCACCTTTTCCCAAGATAGGTTGTAAATTGAAAGAAATTTTTTAAAAAGAGTGAAATAGTATCGGTCCACGCAGCGGACCAAAGAGTACACAGGCACTCTGTTCAAATCCGCTATGACAAAACCACACAAATCATTGCTTGGAAATCTGTGTGTTTTCATTTTTTTTTTTTTTTTTTTTACCTTTACTTTAATTTATTCGTTTTCATATTTGCCAATAATGATAAAATACCACTGTTATGTTAACATTGGTACAATTGTGCACATTTTAAATTTTGGAAAAACAAATTGCTGAATGTGTGCCTATGGTTAATTGTAAACCTCTAGTCTACGACAGTTGGGAGGATGTAGGGTTACGGTTATCGCAACTAGCAAAAGGAACACTTTGGTAGCACTCGTACACATTTTTCTAATCGAGACTTGCTAGATCCAAAAGAAAATAGTTTGTAAGTTGAACTGGGAATGTATTTCTCCAAGGAGATTGACTGGAAATGGCTGTCTGTAAATTGCCAGGCCTGGACTCAAGTATGAATTCAATACATCAACCAAGATCGTTACTCAACAAATAATACTAAAACTTAAGAGTCTGTGGATCGTTCACCTACCTCATCATCACTCTCAGACGTTTCTGATTCCGAGTCATTCTTTTGTGGCGTCTGTGCAGGTGGAGAGTCCTTGGGACTGGCATCAGGTTCTGTTCGCTTCCTCTTGGCTAATGAAAGAAGCTCCTGCAAACAATTGGGATAGATAAAGCATAGTCATTTCTGACTCAAAAAGCACTTCAGTAACTTGGCACTGCGTATATAGTGCTTAATACACTATTCCACACACAAGTTTCCTTCCTTGGACAAAATTGCAATGGAACTAACTCGACCCAGCTTTCATCAGGCAAGCATCAGGTTCACAATAAACACTTTCACGTTAAAATGCACGTTATTGTTCAAGGGGTAGATTTGTTTATTTTGAATTGGTGCTGTCTGCGACTCGGTGCTCAAACTGTCAAGCACATTCCAGATGTGTGCGTTTATAACAATCAAAGAAAACAAACAAAGAAAATGATTGGTCTAAATCAGGAGTAATTGCAGAATACCCTGCAAATTGTTCCCCTTGGTTTGGCAGGCCTTTTATTGTACAGGTAACCCAATCAAACGTGACTCAAAACAACAGCCTTTACCTAGGCGGTAGCTTTCTGTCCGGAGTTGCGGGATATTCTGCAATTGAGGTCTAGTTTTAATTTGAGCTTAAAGTTAAACAAAACCAAAGCAATGATTTTATTGATTCTGATAGTGATAGTGATACTAATCTATTACAAATAGTACTAGTCAAAAAATAAATCAGAAAGTATTTTTTGATTTCTTAATTGATTCAATCATGGTGTTGCTTGAGCTAGTCTTGGTTCCAAGACGCTCCAGTTGTGTTCTGTAGTCCAAAACAGTAGTTAGTATTATTATAATTTAGTGTGGTTTAACTTGAACTTTGGTTTTCTACTGAACTGTGTAGATACTGACTCCTGAGACTAAAACTAAGTGAGATAATCGATAGAATGCTTTATATATTTTAACATTAAATCATAGATGATCTTATTATCATGCTATTATTTATAGTCTGTACAGTGTACTGTCAGTGTCAGATGGTGGTCAGGCATTTCGTCATTTGCATAAATGCACAAATTGACGTAATCTGACAGTGACATCAACTGTATTCACGGACCATGTTTATAAAACCAACATTACAAATGGCAATGGCAATTTAATGCAATAGTTAACAGCACATATTCTGAAACCTTTGCCTACCTCTTCCAAATCAGACCCACTGTCACCACTAGAGCTATCGGAATCAATGATAGCACGGCTCTTCTTTCGTTTAGACATGATTTTGTTGGTATGATTTCACAAAATGTCTTTACAATTTACAGTAAAACCACATCGAGCTTTCGTTCACCACTGATTTACACCGAGTCAAAAACACACTGATGCGATATGCGCGGCGGATATATGCATGGGGGTCAAACAGTCTTGCATGGTTAATTTTGAGCTCTGACCTTTCAATCCTGACTCGACCAAAATGTTGCCTTAACAAACTAAAATTTCTCAACCAAAAATTGTATTTATAATGCTTGTTGTGCTTTCGAATAACTTAAAAGTCAAAGCGAGTAGTTATGGTAAATTTGGTAAAGTATACCGTTTCAAATATATATTTATACATAACTTTTATTTTAAATTGTTTAGAGACCATGCGCTTCTCCTCAGCTCCCAATAAATAGCGCCCTCTATAAAAGATGCTGAAGCTAATTCTTAGAAACCGTTTCTATATAGTTTTTTTTCCTCATAAAAATATGCTCTATTGCTGGTATTTTTCCTTTCATTTACAATTGAATTGTGACTAGATCATTTCAACGAAGCCGTTGTTCTTTCGTTTTGTTCTTTGCATCTGTATACGACCGTTTACAAATCATTGTTTTGAATGTTCCTCCAGGCATCCCATAACCTTGCTCTATAATTATTTGCATAAACGAAAACACGCAGTGGGCATCGCAAGAAGGTTTTCGTGTTTTAAAATTTATATTAAAACTTTACAAACATATTAACCTGAAGCTAGGCATGACGAGTTATGAAATATTATGGAAGTCACCTTCTTGATGCAATATTGAAAGATGCGGGTACTTCATCATCTTAGCTTTGTGTCCCGTGTGTCAAAACCTGTTTAAAAAAAACAGGCGGTGGACCGTTGTTCAGCATCCTTGCTTTTCAACCCAACATCTTTTTATTGCATACACGCATATTTCTTAGTTATTTGAGAACATCGCTACTAATATAAATGCAAACCACCCGTCAAGATAGTCTCTTAAAGATCGAGAAGGGGGGAGTTTCAAAAATGAAACATGTTGGGAAGATTATTTAATTTAAAATGGCCGGTTTCGCTTTATAGTCTTATGCATGGTCTTATCATGGAGGAAGTCCCCCTGGTCTTATGGGATGGTCTCCTAAATGTTATATATTTTTTTGTCTAAGCATCTTTATATGAAATGTGGAAATAATTTACGGGCAACATCTGTTTTGGTCAAAATAAAAACTATTTTTACTGAGAACAAAAATCATCATCAAATCCTGACGTGAGCTCCCTCATGCATCGAAAAGAAGATACATACGGCACAGACACTGGTTCCCTGTCCAGCCACAGGTTATGTGTACGACTATGTTTGAGGTTGGCGTCTGGTTTTCAGACTTTTGTATCCGGGAAAGTAATTTGTATATTTGGTTACCAGTTTAAAAAGTTGCTCAGTCTATTCGGCACTTTAATACGCCGCACGCACAGTACACAGAGTATACACGGTGATGAATGGATAGAGACACGTCGACGGCTGTCGTCAGCTGAATCGAGTTAAATATTTCTTTTCAGTCACTTGAGAAAAATGTGGCTCTTTTCAAGAGATCCCACAAGTAGTTTTCCCTATGAGATTGGCGAAAAGGTTGAAGGTCTAGAAGAAAAGTCCGTTTGGAATCTGCACAATGGAAAGAAAAAGGTGAGCCAACAAGTTTTTGATCAAACATGTCAAACATGATCAAACACAAGAAAAAAGAAGAAGGGAAGGGGTGGGGGGGGGGGGCCAGGGGAAGACCAAACTAAAGTCGCAATTCAGTCAACTGGTCGATGACCGAGTTCATTGTAAACTCGGTCCGAAGTCAACTCGGACCAAAGTCAACTCGGTCCAAAGTCAACCCTGTCCAACAAAGTCAACTCGGTATTCAGTCCTAACTCAATCATCAATCCCAAGTCAACTCGGTTCCAATCCAAGTAAACTCGGACTGAACAGGTTGATGATGGGAAGGGGTGGGGGGGGGAGGAGTAACTAAGTAATTGGCTGTATCACGAAATACATAATTTACAAATTAAAGAACATTTGGTTGAAAATGATATTTAAACACAATTTTCCTGTGAAAATAAATTTAATAAAAAAAAAATCAGAATAAAGAATACCAAATCTATCTAGGAAAACTTAAAATACTTATACTACTGAGCTGAATTGCTTGGGACCGAGTTGAACTGGGACCATGGAGGAAGGCCTGGGACCGAGTTGACTTTGGAACGAGTTGACTGGTACCCCGTACAGGCAACTCGACGGGGGCGAGACAGCTCATTGAGTGGGACAGCATGACGCCTTTGTTCGTTCAACCACAAAACAAGTTGGCTTTTGATCCGACAATTCAACGGGTGGAGCTCAAATCCTCCCGTTTTGAAGAAACTATCCATATAATTTAATAAACGGATATGCCATGGGGCTGACATCATAATTGAGGTTTAGGAAGACTGGAGTGGATGCACACACGGACGGATGCCCAGTGGGTTTCATGTCCTAGTAGTAATATGTACATGTATGTCCCAAGAGGGCGCTGTTAAAAAATTGCTATATTTGAAAGGAGAAATTATATAGGCATTGATGTCTGGGGGGAATACTGGATGCAAAGATACCCAGTCAGGGGGATATCATGTTCTAAGAAAGTCACAAGAGGGCACTGTTTAAAAAGACTTCTTATTTGAATGGAGATATCAGCAAGTATGAGGACGACTGGATGCGACGATGCCCAGTGGGGGTATCATGTCCTAGTAAAGTGCGGGTAGTGAAATGAATTTTCCGTATTTGTGAAACGTTTAAGACTTGGATTGGCATAAATGCCCTCAAATGATATTGATCTTATGATTGAAGGGCGACTAGTGGACTGTATTTCCCTTATTTGTTAAACACTTGCGTCCTTAAGCAAGACACTTAACCATTGATGCTTTGTCCTTTGGTTGGGACGTTAAGCTGTAGGTCTAGGTCCTGTGTGTTGTGTTATGCACAGAAAAAGAACCCAGTGCACTTATCGTTAAGAGCCAAGATTCACTCCAGTGATTCTGGTATGGTTGGCTGCAGATTGCACTACAGCATCTTGTAAACCTTTGCATGGTGCTGTAAATAAATAGGTCTCATATTTCAAACATAGCTTCGCATACCTTAAGGAGCGGATATGTGGTAAAGCGCCATATGTGGTGTTTAGGGTTTAACCACGAAGAGACGCATTGGAGAGATTGTTAACTTTCGATTCAGTGATTTATTCCTGATTAGCCATCTTGGATGATTTGTATCAACTGACAATAAATGATCAATAGAGGGCGCTATAACAACACTACACCATAGACTGCGTATTAAATTTGTGTAAATTTTGAATAGATATTTGCTTTTCCTTTTATTCCTTCATTGAAACATTCTTGCTGTGATTTTAATTAAAGGCAGATGGACAGCCAGTGTCGGTGTTTGTCTTCAATACAAAGGGGAGCTCGAGTGAAGCAGCGGAGCGGGCCAAGACGGCACACAAACGACTGAAGACATTAAGGCATCCAAACTTCCTCCAGTACCTGGATGGCTTAGAGGCAAGTTCCGTTTCCCTCCTTAAGCCATTTGCAAGATATGCCACATCCAAATCAAGAAACTTCGGCTACTGCCATTGGCTGGAAGAATAGGACTTTTCAGCGTGCCGACTGAAACCATTCCCTACTTGCATGGATCTGCCATGTGTGTAGAGCCTCAACTTCATGCTTCAATGTATTCAACTTAGGTATCTGTTTGGATGAAAGTGTCATTACATTACCGTGAAAAGACATATAATGCTTTTCAGTGAACGATTTCCCTAGTATAGCAAAGCAAAATGCCGCACAAAATGTATCAGTTGCTACTAAAAAAATCATGATTTGCTACTCAATAATAGCATTGAGTGCGCACAAAACTTAAACACGTTCAGTCTAAATATGAAATTGTTGCCTGCTTCTATTACTGCTTTCCCTAATTCAAGGCTCTACATGCAAATGGGTGACTGTGCAAAAGGTGAATTATGGAATCCATCAATTCAAACCTGATCATAGGTCATGAATGATGTCTGGTTCAATGCCCTACTCAGTCACAAGTGAATGCTCAATTTGAATTCCTCAGACTACATCTAGTGCTTTTACATTGCAACCTCCAGTTCAGCAAAGACTGAATTTCATTGACAATTGTGTGTGGGTGTTTGTCGACTCTTATGTAACTAAAAAAAAGCTTGCCCCAACCCATGTGACACCAATTGGTGCTCGATATGGGCAGAGGGTACCCCCTCCCCTATTGTGTCTTCATTGTGTGCTTGGAATCTCAGGAATTCTTTTGAGGATTTTTTTTTGGGGGGGGAGTTCTATACAAGAGGAAAATAGTGTGTTATAGTATGGAAACATTGGGGGACTCTCTGCCCCATATCGGGCCGGCTATATTGTGACAAAGCAACACTGGATATACATGTAGTCTGAGGAATTCAAATTGAGCATTCACTTGTGACTAAACAAGGCATGGTATTTTACATCAGTCAGGAGTCAAACTTGGGGGGAGGGGAAATGCACAAGACCGCAGGGCTTCTAGTTCAACATTTTTACTGAAATTTGTTACGAGCCAAAAATCAAAATGAGAAAAAACAATCTGCACAAGGATGTAGTTTCACATTTAGAACTGTTTTTATTTGAACAAGCATTAAGAGAAGATTGATCTCATTTGTCTTTTGGGTATTTTTTTCAGTTTTCAACAGAACTGAAAGATATTTATCGAGACTTAAAGCCAACATTGAAACATCATTTTTTAAAAGATAGATTCACATTGAGGTGTTATTATTCAAAACAAAAGACTGTCGGACCTGCCCGGTCATAAGTTTACTTGCCAGACAATAGATTCACTGGCCTCTGGCTTAAATTACTGGCCTCAGGCCTGTGGTCCAGTGTGAATTTCGGACCCCGCCGCTCAAATCTAACTCACAAAAATGGCTTAACCCTCCTACTGTCAGTGACTCTTGGCAACATTTTCCAGTGAGTTGACCAACCATTTGAAACCATTCGACTGCCAAGGTTGTGTACGGTGGCACAACTGTGCACAGAACTAACTGTGTACTGTGTACATGCATTCCCTCATGGTATCATATTGCAGGGTATTGAATGGTCAGACAGCAAGAGGGTTAATGCAGAACACCCCACAATTCTGAAAGCTACAGCTACGGCTATTGTGTTGAGTGTTTAATGTATACATGTACATAGGTTTTCTCAATCATTTTCGGCTGAAAGGCAGACTATTTCACTGTCATGTATTGTTAATAAAGCAATTTTGCCTCTGCAGTTGAAACCGTCATTCAATTTCACTTAGACGCATGCAAATTTATACAGTATTATATTTATTTGAATATAAAAGGCATTCATTTTTGCCTTGGGAAATTGGCATTCAATTTAGCAGGGTAGACACATCTAGAGATTTCTGTGAAATGCTGTTTGAGTGGATTGTTTAACTGAAGGGTTATCTTTTTAATCGCATGACGCAAAAGAAGAATTGCTGACACATTAAGTGAAATTGAATGACTGTTTTGAGGAGCTTATGTTTATGTTCAAATTGGCCTCTTATTTGCTGTGATTAACCTGGAAAACCTATATTTTACTGGTGTAGTAGTTATAAATGTAATGTTGATTTGTCTTCTGTTGTGTTAATAGTTCACATTAACGTTTATTTCCAGACGGACAATGTCATCTACGCAGTAACAGAACAAGTAACTCCCCTGCAGACGTACTTAACAAGCTCATCACCAAATGATCTTGGGATCTCCTGGGGCCTGCATCAAGTGGTGGTTAGTATTTGAACAAATCTAGTTCAGTCGAAAAAAGGATCGCTAAATTTGAATTCCTCAGAACAAAGGGAGCATCTCAAAAGCCGGAATGGGAGGAACTTTCTAGTTGGGTCGAATAAGTATTCTAGCGCGTGCACATGAACCGTTCCATTGGCCTGCCGGAATGTTCAAAACGGTAATGAGCATATTCCCTTGTAAAGGATTGCTTCTATGCTTCGGCACAATGATGCGGTCTAGCAGAATGTTCTGCCTCTCCATAGGTTGCGGGCGTGTGCCCATGGGACTGTTTTGCACCCAGGACATGCCCAACGTTTGAGACTCTCCCTTATTCCAGTGTTGCTGGGTACATGTACAGCTTTTTCTCAGGTACTTAAGAGGTGACAAGCACCCATACACAATTTTCAATGAAATGTTTTGCATAAGGGTACCAGTCTTTGCTGATCTGGGGGTTGCTTCTCAAGAGCCTATTTACCATGGATGATATTAAATGGGCAAACAGTAGGAGGGTTAAGGAAAGATGGTCAGTCCACTTTTTGTATAATGCAAAATCAGTATTACAAATTGATACTTGTACATGTACACAAATAAACAAACATTGTTGGTGGTTGCCTGATAAATTAAAGTGCACACAAAAAGTGTCTAGTCTCTATTAGACTATGAATTCTCCATTAACCCTCCTATAATCAGTTCACTTTGTTCAAAAACCAATATATTCCACAAAATTCCATGAAAGATTGTGGAATTTTGAAGAATATGTGAGTGAGTTAGAAAAAACAATCCACTTCCACCAAGTACCACAGCAGACTATGGAATTTCGTTCCATGGCCTGTGAAAAAAAACAAGATACAGTGTTCAATTATATCTAGAGGCCTAATCCATGTAGTACTATGGCCTCTGGAAAACAAACAAGACACTGTGAGAGCATAGCAGGCCAGTTCCACGGAGTCCTGCAGTATTCTGTGCATCACTTCAGTGTGTGGAACTTAGTTTATTTCACAGTGGAACCTTGTGGTAGTTGTGCACTGATCTTGTGAATGACATGCACAAGTTTGTGAAAGGAATGTAACTGTTGCACCGATACAGGGGGCAGGCAGTTTTGTGGAATTTTGTGGAACACACAAATAGGAGAATTAATACGTTTTATAAAATCTTTTGACTTCCAAGAAAGGGCTGAGTTTCCTCCACAACGACTGCAAACTCAAACACAACAACGTCAACATGAGCTCGGTGTTTGTCAGCAAGGCCGGGGAGTGGAAAGTTGGGGGCGCGGCTTATGTCGGCCCGGCAGAGGGGGACGGGAGTGAGCCGCCCAACAAAGGAATGCAGTCTCTTGAGAAGTACAACCCCCCTGAAATGACTGACGCACGGGCGAAGAAGAAGACACACACGTGGTGAGGAGGTTTTTATCCCACTATCCATAAATAAAAACGGTGCAGTTTTCAATGGGACGCTTTTTTGTGACACTAGGGGGCAGCAGACTGATAGGGGAAGAAAAAGAACAATCTTCATCACCACCAACCTAGGTCAAACAATAAAAACCAGCTTGATTGAAATTGGCAACAAATGATCTTTGCTGAAGTTCATTATGATGTGCTTAATCAAAAGGAAAATTGGGCTCACATGTAAGTAAGCAGATTTTAATTGTAAAGAAAACAGTAGTTTTTAAAACCTGTCTCCGGTGCTTTTCAGAAAGATTCGCGAAAAGGTCATTTGTGAGAGCTCCATTTTGTATGTTGCAACAACTAAGCAACATCCCACAGATGACGTCAAAGTATTGTCATTTTGACACACGTTGTCATATCTTGAGGTTGGGGCCTAATTATTTTGATCGATTCGCTCACTTGCCATGTAATCGATCCCTGGAACAGTCTGTCCATGCGCGTAAAAGACCCAAGTACACTTATCGCTAAGAGGAAGGGGTTTGCCCCGGTGTGTCTGGCAGTGCATTTATCTTCAATCATTTGAAGGCTGCACTCAAAAAGGAAGACAAAGAAGAAGAAGAAGAAAAATATCAAATAAATTAACTGCATTAGGTTACCAGTGATTGTTTCACTAATTCTCTGACTGTGTATCGTGTTTGATTGAATAGGTCGGCAGATATGTGGGGTCTCGGATGCCTCATCTGGGAGGTTTACAACGGACCTCTACCAAGAACTTCATCTCTAAAATCATTAGGCAAGGTATGCATGATCAGTGAGTAATCTCATTGAAAACTTGTCTTTATTGTATGACTCGTTACGTACTCGACAGAAACAATAGCTGTTCGGACTGATTGTTCGGAACAGCTAATAACATCAAAACTTGGAAGTGGAGGGGGTCCGTAAAAAGAACAACTTGTTTATGGCCCCCCCCCCTCCTAACTTAAAGACACTGGACACCTTTGGTAGTTGTCAAAGACCAGTCTTCTCTCTCGGTGTATCTCAACATATGCACAAAATAAAAAACCTGTGAAAATTTGAACTCAATTGGTCGTCGAAGTTGCGAGATAATAATGGAAGAAAAAACACCCTTGTCACACGAAGTTATGGCTTTCAGATGCTTGATTTCGAGACCTCACGCGTGAGGTCTCAAAATCAATTCAAATAATTACTTCTTTCTCAAAGACTACGTTACTTCAGAGGGAGCCGTTTCTCACAATGTTTTATACTATCAACAGCTCTCCATTGCTTGTTACCAAATAAGTTTTTATGCTAACAATTATTTTGCGTAATTACCAATAGTGTCCAGTGCCTTTAAGCTGTTTGTAGATTCAGTACAACAAATGATAGGAAGGACCCAAGCTACAACCAACACAGTAGAATAAACTAAACACAGTGGACATATTAAGACAAATGAAATTATAAGTGTATAACCTTAGAATGATAAGCACAGGGGTAAACTGATAAGGGAACAATAATTTGTGACTTGGATTTGAACTCGAGTTACATTTCTGATGAACTTTACAGGCATGCAACTTTTCCTCGGATCAGCTGATTTCCTCTTTTTTTATTCTCAGTTTTACCATTCAAAATTTTAAAATACTGTACAAAATCATTGAAATTTTTTAATTTCCTCTTTTTGGGTGAAGTTGCAGTTGCATGCCTGACTTTAGAATGACCGATCGTTCAGATTTACACTATTCAGTTTGTTGATAAATACCATAGAAATAGAACTCAGAGAATGCTACGTGTGCTTATCAATGCATTGTCTGCTTTGAGGCAAGTCATGCGCGCTGCCATTTTAGCTGTATGGCGAATTCCAGCTTTCCCATTGGTTGATCTGGTTAATTTTGCCACACAGACATGTCACATGGTATTGATACTCTTTGTCCACAGTTGACATAGAGGGCGTGCACAGCAGACACAAACAACAATCGAGCTCAGCATCCTCTGTGTTCTATTTCTATGATAAATACCCATCGTTTGCTTCTCAATGGACTGATCTTGTTTTGTCACGAAACTAGAACTTTGTTTTCCTGTAAGCAACAAGCTGGGCTCGATTTCACAATGGGATCGAGACTCATCTGGAGATGAGTTGTCAGTATTAACCATAGCGATTCTGTGACATCACACTTTTGACTGGAATTGCGGCGTTTAATTTGTATTCATCAACAGATTCCCAAGCTCTTGGTGGCCAACTACTGCGAGTTAGTCGGCGCCAATCCCCTCTCCAGACCCAATCCGGCAAGGTTCATCGAGACCTGCCGGAATAGTGGCGGCTTCCTCAACAATAGCTTTGTGGACACCAACATGTTTCTTGAGGAGATTCAGGTCAGTCAGTTTTTGTTCATCCGCCTATGTCATGTCTTTTAGGGTGACTCTTCACATCTATGGGTTTTGAGGCATTGCATGGTGAGGTATCAATATATATTCGGTTTGTGATAACACCATGTGTATAAATATCTACTTTGCTGTGTAGATTTGTTCTCTAGAGAACTTGTCTTGCTATTTATTCTACTACCGCGGAGTAGATTTTCGGAATTCGGGAGACTTCTCAGTTCTGAAAAGAACTGTCCTGCTTATTAACTACTACCTGGGCGGGAGGTAGGAAATCGGCCTGGACTACTACTTTAGCTTTGTGGATTAATTAACTGCACTGCCGTGGAGTGAGTTCTTTTTGGTCCAAAAAGAACTCACTCCGCGGCAGTGCAGTTAATTACGAGAAGTCCCCCCGATCCACAAAGCGGGATTATGTTTTGTCATTTGTTTTAGTATAAAGTAGTTTAAATTGAAAATTATTCATGTTGTTGGGAATGTAATACTAAGTGATAAACAATATGAAAGTAAAATCAATTTAACAAAATAACAAAGAAAACCTGAGAATAAGACTTGACCTCCATTTCCGGTTACTTGTAAAAAGTTATGAATTTTGCCCAACTGACGGTCTTGTTGTCATTAAACCTATGTGATGGACACACAAAATTCGGGCAAGATCGGCAAATGGGGTTTACTAAAATTGTTATCGTTAATTGATACTGGGTTTTCAGGAAATGAGCAAGGCACTTAACCATAGTTGCTTCCAGGTGTAGAAATGGGAACCTCAGAGGGCTTGTAAAAAGTTATGAATTTTGCCCAACTGACAGTCTTGTTGTCATTAAACCTATGTGATGGACACACAAAATTCGGGCAAGATCGGCAAATGGGGTTTACTAAAATTGTTATCGTTAATTGATACTGGGTTTTCAGGAAATGAGCAAGGCACTTAACCATAGTTGCTTCCAGGTGTAGAAATGGGAACCTCAGAGGGCTGAGACGGTATTGTGTTGGATTAACCCTCGATGCTAGTTTAAGCAGCTTGGGGTTGTATGCTCCTCAGGGAGTTGAGAAAGATCGATGAATGGTCTAAGTATGCCTGATGAACAGGGATAATAAGGTTGTAAAGCGCCTTGATCTAGCTATAAGGTTATGTTCACCATTATAAGAACCCATTGTTATTATTGTATAAATGTCTTTATGCTTAATTTATTCATCCACCTTATAGATTAAAGAGCAATTAGAGAAGAATAAATTCTTTGCCAGCCTCAGCTCATCCATCGATGACTTCCCTCAGGAGTTCTGTCGCTATCGTATCCTTCCTCTCCTCCTGCAAGCCTTTGAGTTCGGGGGAGCAGGCTCCGCCGTCTTGACACCCCTACTCAAGGTGAGATCCTAAATCCTTCAAGATGTTTGTAAAAAAAGAAAAATCTGCTTAACTTTCTGACCTCTCGTCACAGGTGATCAATTTCATGGCTCTGCATAGAGCACAAAATTCTACAGGCTGTAAGCGCAAGTATTCCGTGGTAAGCAGTATAATAAAATTGGGCCCAGGTTGTCTAGCATCTGCTCTAGAATGTGGAAGATTATGAATTGAATTGAACCACTCGCCAGTTAGCAACAACAATGAAGTCAATTCATTTTTTGTGTTTTTGTTCAGCTTGGCAAGCTTCTTGAAGACGATGAATACCAGAAGAGAATAGTGCCATGTGTCGTGAAGATGTTCTCGTCGACAGACAGAGCTACGAGAGTGAAACTTCTTCAACAGGTAAGTTGTCAAATGAGTTGAAGCTTTGCCTGGTTGTGGTACAACAAGATTGAGGGTTTGCGATAGCACCATGTATTTAATCCGTTTTTTGTGAGCTTTTGTGGTTCTACAAAGAACCCTGCTTCCAGTTCCAGTTCCAGTTCTATCTTCAGCTGCTCCACTTCTGCCACACTTGAGTGCACGCACACACCAACGCTGGTAAATCCAGCCGACCAAGTAAATCATGGACTTCTCTTTGTTCTCCTATTGTTTGCATTTTTTTGGTCTTCTATTTTAGCAACGTCTTCATTTGATTTGTACTCAAAAATCGAGGGTGGAGGACAACCCCGGTCTGTCAAATCACTTGTATCCCTTTTGTTAAAGTCCCCGATTCAATGGGTAGACAAGCTAACTCACTCATTCCAGCTTTTCAATTAGCCATTTGCGAGTTGGATTTGAATAATGTCTGGTACAATGACTTGCTTACTCACAACTTACCGCTTAACTTTGAATTCCTCGGACTTTAAAGACAGTTTCTATGTCACATGATTCCGGGCATGCTTTTGCGCAGACCACTTCATCCACCCTCCCCAGTTGGGTTCTGCATTCTGCATTCTCGTGATGGCGATCAGAGCTTACTGTTTGAAATTACGAGAAGTCCCCCAGTACTTTTCAGGACTACTCACTTCCCAGAAGAAGAAAAAATTAAATACATAGTGTTACCACAAACCTCCATCTTATAGGTAACTTCTGAATAAGTTGTCCACCAAAACTGAAGGGCTTTTAGCTCAAAAAGTTTACAGGACCAGAATTTTGTTCACAAGACCAAAATTTCAATAAAACAAAATAAAAAACCCTGCATGGTTTAGCATTTGAACTGTTTTAACTTGAACGAGCACCAAGAGAAAATTGATCTCATTTGTGTTATGGGTAAAGTATTCTTCACTACTCAACGGAATTGAAAGATATTTATCGGACTGAAAGTCAACATTTTGAGCAAAAAAACACAAGACCGCCGGACTTGTCCAGTCATGAGTTTATTGGCCCGATGCTATAATCACTGGCCTCAGCCTACCGTCAAGTTTTGAGCCCTGTGGTCTTTTGAAGGTCTTTCTGGTTTTAAGATCAGCAAGAATAAAAAGTGTACCTACAGAGCTTTGTGTGATAAAGCGCTATATAAGAACTGCATGTTATTATTTTTATCGATTGCTTTGTAGATGGAATATTTCATTGAACATCTCCAACCACCAGTCGTCAACGACCAGATCTTCCCCCACATCTGCCACGGTTTCAACGACACGAACCCCATCATTCGAGAGCAAACAGTCAAGGTAAATCACAATTTTTTTAGCAGAGGTTTTTGGCGTGTCTGGTTTTACCATTCTGCTGTTGAACTGGATTAGACTTTGCAAGACTCGCGCGTATTCAAACTTCCGGGACCAAGTTCGTCCCAACCCAACTAAGTTTTGCGTGGCACAATTCTGTTTCTTCAAGTCCTTCAGGTTGAACTAGTTTATGGCTGTAAAAATTGTATCCTATTTTTGGGAAAGTGAAATTTAGCCATGAAATATATGACATTATTTAATCAAAAAGAAAAACTTCAGTAACAAGACTTGAACTCTGTTTCTGGTTACTTGTAAACAATTAAGAATTTTTCCCAACTGACGCTCATGTTATCATTAAAAGTGAATATTTTTATTTTATTATATTAATATGCAATAAGTCATTTTAGCCTGCTTAATAACAGAGCTTATGATTTAGTGTTTTATGATGTTCTGTATTCTATCCTTGAATCAATTTAATGGTATTTTGTATTCTTCAGTAATTCATTTTTATCCTATTATTACTACAGGTTTCATGTAAATTTAATGTGTTTAAATCGTACCATTTAGCTTTTAAACCACCAGTGCCATTTCTTTGTAAATTTGTGTTGAGTGCCCTAGAGCATTATTGCATGAGTAGGGTGCTTTGTAAATGTTGGCATTATTATTACTATTATTTTTGATATTATTGGTGTTCCGCTTTGAAGGCGATGCTTCTAATGGCCCCAAAGCTGAACGACAAGAACCTAAACACGGAACTCCTCAAGCATTTCGCCAAGACACAGGCCAAGGATGACCAGGGAGGGATTCGAACCAACACCACCATCTGTTTGGGGAAGATTGCGTGTTACCTCAATCCAGCTGTAAGTATCCTTTGGTTGACCTTTAGACCCCGTTGCAATATGACGTCAAAACTCAAAACAGTGCCCTCATCGAGGTCAAAGTAAGACCTATCATTGGCAGAGAATTGTGTGTTGTGCGTACACACAGGCACATTTCTACTGTTTGACCTCAGCGATGGCAGCCTATGCATGGGGTCTATTGGGTGTAAATGTATTATCATTTTTTCATTTAAAATTAATAAAGGTAAAACAATAGCTGCTTACCAACCAAATGACCTGTGGTATAAATGCAAAAAAGCTGGTAGCGTCCTTGCATTACTCAAAGGCCTTAAACCACACAACAAAAGCATTTGATTATACAAGTGTTAACAAAAGTAGTCAGGAAGCCTTCACGGTATGAAGGTTGACGTTATGGAATGGAAATCAACTAAGCAGAACAGGAGATGCAGAAGGTGAATGAAGAAAAGTAATCAAAAAGTGGACAGGGGGAGGGGGATCAATCCTGCGTTAGTCAATCGTCGACCTTTTTACTTATGCCCTGCTAGTCAAGACCTTATCTCTGATTGTAGTCATAAATTGCTCCCTGCCTCTGACCCCCGTTTGTCTTGACTCGATGTTTGTTTGTCCGATTAGCCCGTCTTCTGGAAACTTTGGCTTACTGTGACAGCCACTTACTCTCTTTAAAGGCACTGGACACTATTGGTAATTACTCAAAATAATTGTTAGCATAAAAACTTACTTGGTAACGAGCAATGGAGAGCTGTTGATAGTATAAAACATTGTGAGAAACGGCTTCCTCTGAAGTAACAAAGTTTTTGAGAAAGAAGTAATTTCTCAGTAAAAAATTTGAATTGATTTTGATACCTCACGCGTGAGGTCTCGAAATCAAGCATCTGAAAGCACACAGCTTGGTGTGACAAGGGAGTTTTATCTTCCAGTATTATCTCGCAACTTCGATGACCAATTGAGTTCAAATTTTCACAGGTTTGTTATTTTGTGCATATGTTGAGATACACCAAGTGAGAAGACTGGTCTTTGACAACTACCAAAGGTGTCCAGTGTCTTTAATTCTGCTGTACTCAGATTTGTTTATTCTCCTTCGTTTGCTTAACAGTTATTTCGTCATCTATGTAGAATTGTGTAATCGTGTCGGTTTCAAAAAGTACAAACTAAATGTTGATTTTTGAATGGAGTTAAAGTTGAGTGGAAATTAAGCGACAGACTTTGAAGGGAGGGGAAAGTTTGTACCCAATCCTGGTATTCAAGTGATACATCCTCAGACACTCTGTGCAGGAATTCAAACTGGTGTCTCAGAGATGACAAGGAGGGAAAAAACCCACAGAGCCGACCTAATTGCCCAACCTTTTTCCTCTCTCTAATGCAACAACAAATCAAATGTCAAATGTTGTAGTCCATGTCCAAATGCCACCGTGTCGCACTTGGGTCACAGCTGGCCAGGCTGCCCAGCCGTTAGATGGGGACGATAAAAATGTCTAAATTGTTCCGTTTTTTTTTTTTTTTTCTCTTTTTTCGGTACATAGACAAGACAGAAGGTCCTATCCTCCGCGTTTGTGCGTGCTATGAAGGATCCTTTCCCGCCGGCGCGTACGGCAGGCGTCATGTCCATGTTAGCAACTCAGAAGTATTACTCGCTGAGAGACACTGCCTTCAAGGTACTGCCAACCCTCTGCACTTTGACCGTTGACCCCGATAAAGGGGTCCGCGATCAGACCTTCAAGGCTATCGGTGTGTTTCTACAGAGGCTCCAGACTGTTTCCGACCATCCAGAGGCTGCTGCTGAAATAGGTGAGTTGTTATAAATCGGGCGGGTTTCTAAAATATGAATGTGGTTTACATCCTCAAAGTTTTTCTGACCACCTTTTTTGTTGTGTTTTTTTTGTATTCTTAGGCCCCTTTTTGTACTTCTGGCTAAATTTTGTATGAAACTTTACAAATTGAAATCGATGTTGTATTTGCAGAGGCTGAAGTGAATGCAGCAGCGAGTACACCACAGGGGGCAAGCACCAGCTGGACAGGCTGGGCTGTTACCTCGCTCACGTCCAGGTTCTATCGACCAGGTGCTGGGGCGGCCAAGGCACCTGACGCTTCCACAGCAGGTGAGTAGCTTCTATAGTATGTAGGGTCTTAGTTTCTGTTGGATTTTTACATTTTCTAGCTGTTGTAAATTTGAATTTAATTCTGCAATTTGGCTGCTGTCGTTCGGATGTTTTTGTGAATGAAATTCAAAGACAATTTAATTTAAAAAAATTTCTGCAGCTCCGTCGCATCCTCCGTCCGGCACAGCAGGGCCAGCTGCCCACTCTGCCTCTGCCACATCCCAGGACACGAGGGATGGCGACACTGAGGAACGGAAGGCAAGGGACTCTGCATCAGATTATGAAGACACAGGGGACGGCGGAGACGGTGGGGGATGGGATGATAGTGAAGAGTGGGGAGACGTTGATGTGAGTATGATTATCTTCAGGTTAATTCCTTACAAAAAAAAGTGTTTTTAATTAGTGGCTACAATTAAAGGAACATTACAGAATTGGTTTTTGCCAACAAAACAGTTGCTGGCAGTGTAAGCACTTTATGTAAGCCACCATATACATAAACTGACAAACAGGTAGAAGTTTGAGATCGATCAGCCATCTGGGTCACGAGAAAATAGTGAAAAACCGATTACACATTTGCATGAAATCATATAGATTCAACAAATGAATAAAACGCTCACTGAGCGATAAACTCCAATCGGAAAATTAGTTTATTCATTTCTCATCAAATATGGCATTTCAGACAGAAATATTTCAAGGGATGTTTTCTACTAGCATCATCATTAGACAGTGTAAGTTTTATGTAAATCTGTGATCAAAAAGTATATTTTACAAGTTTTTTTCTTACTAATTCTGTAATGTTCCTTTAAATGAATCTCTTGTTGATTGCAATTTCTACAGAGCTTTTCAACGTCCTCGTCAAAGACTGCTGGCTCTCGTGATTCTCACCAGGGCCCGTCCTCCAAACAAGACTCGGGCTGGGATGCTGGCAGCTGGGGAGACACGGACGACTTTGCCGACCCTATCCCCTCATCGTCCAGTAAGAAGCCGAACCACGCTAAGTCGTCCCAAGGTAGCAGGTCGGGCGGAATGAAACTCGGTGCTAAGAAGGCGGCAAGCTCCGACTGGGATTCGATAGATGACGCTTGGGGGTCCATCAGTGAGTCCGCCTCTAAGCCCAGTAGACCGTCCTCTGCGGATATTAAGAGGACAAACAAGCCAGGACTTAATAAGAGCTCTCCGAAAAAGGAGAAGGCTAATGTCAGAACGGACATGAATCTGGGTGGATGGGATGAGAATGATGATTGGGGTACGATGGATGCCGGTGGGGGAATGTTCGAAGCGAAGGACGAGCAAGGAGGAGCCACTGATGAGTGGGGAGCTGATGAGGACTGGGGGTCACTAGAGGTTACATCTTCGTCTACTGGGTCCAGATTACAGGTTTGTGTTGGAATTTTGCTGGTTTTTGTTAAGAATGAACACAAAAGAGAAAGGCAAGATGCGAGTGAGTCTTTGCAGGGATGAGATTTTGTCTGAACTTTTCTGGATTTCCGTAATTTTAACAAAACTGTTTCTTCTGTTTTATGAAAATTGATCCCAATGATTTAATATTGTGGAGGAAATCACGCAAGGGAATGAGTAAAGTTTTACAACCTAAAAGCATTTAGTGGGCAGTAAATTGAACAAACAACGTGTGCGTGGCAAATGGCATGGTGCATATCCATCAGCCCAATTCGTACACGGCATGTCTGTATGCATGCGCACACATTATTAACCTCTTGGACAGTCAGCAGGATGCAAATTTTTCTTAACTTTTTCAGAATTATTTGTTTTTCGTCCACTTTGAAATCAAACTATTATGTAAGAGTCTCCTTTAAAAGTAAAAGTTCTGTACAACGACAAGTTACCCAAAATCCAGACAAATTTTTTACTGGTAGAGTTCTCTGAACTTTTCCAGTATCTCATATATTTGTCCACTTTGAAATCCAACTATTATGTTGTCGGACTTCTTTAAAAGTAAGATGTACCCAAATTCCGGACAATGACAATCTTGTCATTGTCCAAAAATCCAGACAAATGCTTTACTTTTCTTAATTTTTATATTTTGCCAATTATTATTCAAAAAGTAAGAGGTACCCTGAGAGTGAGCCCCATTGTGTTAGCAGACATCCTGTCTACCACCTGTATTATTCTGTGCTACGACGAGCACTCATCCCAACAACTTAGCTCTGCCAGAAGGCATCTTAGCATTTAGAAGTGTTTGGGAGAGCAAGGGCCGTGTCGGGGCCCAGCACTTTCTGCTCAGTGTCCGGGGACTTTCCCCCAAGCTTACGAGAGAAAGAAACTTCTCAGTGTGTTGCTTGGTATACAGGTCTTCTGGGTCCCTCATAGTGAGAGATAGGTGGAAGAAACCTATATAAAGTGTACAAAATAATCATCTATAAACTCACGGTTTTTTAAATATAAAAAGTGGGTTTTTATAATGGTGAATAATTTTGTCTTTTTATAGTGCCATTTGATGTTGAGATTTTTCCGAGCTGTAAAATATATATTTTACTTGCTTTGCATGAGACACCAAGCAGATGATGACTACTCAGTGTTTCTGTGCATAAATTATGCAAATGTATGTAAATGAGAAGCCTTTAGCGAGGATTTCTTTGACATGCGTTAATGCGATTTTGTTCTGGGAGTTTGTAGGAGGCTAAAGTCATAGTGTCATCACAATTTATAGAAAGCAACTTCATAGGAGAAAGTTGCCGAGGACCCTGATTAGCATATGATTAATATTCATAAGCCTCCTCAATTTTGATGCATTTTCTGTTCAGTTCGGTGTAGGGTAAAGATTGTACCGCTTATTTTGGCTTGTGTTTCGGGACATGTGTTTTCAATTTTACAAGTGCATTATTTACTCCTTGATCTGTTTTCAGGCAGACAAGTCCCAAGCAGCTAAATCTAATCCCCCACCAGGCTGGGGTGACAGTCTGGATTTCTCCAAGGACTCCAGCCACAAACCAGCTAGTGCCTACAACTGGGGAGAGGAGGCGGGGACAGGCGCAGATTTTTCAGTGATGCCATAAAAAAGGTAGTTTTCAATCCACAAGAATTTGTGTGTCAGATCGTATTATTTGTGTGTAAAGTACTGTATACTCAGTACTTTGTAGAGTCCTGTGAAAAAAAATCCACAGGCATATTCTAGTGGGATTCGAACCCACGACCTTTGTCATTCCAGAGCAGATGTCTTATCACTAGACCACCAAGATTGCAATGAAAACAAACCAAGCAAGTGACTCGCACTGTGCATGGAAAGCACAACTGCTTCCAAGTGCTGCTGTCGAATGGTGGAAGCAGTCATGCTTTTCCGAGCACGCTGCGCGTCACTTGCTTTACATTGTATACCCACTGTGAATCTTGTGACTCCGGTAGCCGATTGTGTCTATTATCAGTCACACTGCTCACGGTCATTGTCCTTCACTGCTCCCTGTTTCCAGCTATTGTATAAACGACTAGCCACAATTAATTGTTTCTTACACTTATGGTAGAAGAAAATATGCTTAGAGTTCACTTTTTCCCTAGTTACATTTTGTCACAGCTCACTGCACAGTCGAGTACGTGGTTGTAACACTACGACTTGTATGAAGCCACAACCATGCATAGGGTAGGATCAGAGGGAAGGGGCATGAGAGAGCGGTTTGGTTGTGAGTGTAGGGGTAGGGTTTGGGTGCGAGGGTAGGGCTGGGTGCGAGGGTAGGGCTGGGTGCGAGGGTAGGGCTGGGTGCGAGGGTAGGGCTGGGTGCGAGTGTAGGGCTGGGTGCGAGGGTAGGGCTGGGTGCGAGGGTAGGGCTGGGTGCGAGGGTAGGGCTGTGTGCGAGGGTAGGGGTTGGGTGCGAGGGTAGGGCTGGGTGCGAGGGTAGGGCTGGGTGCGAGGGTAGGGCTGGGTGCGAGGGTAGGGATGAGTAGGTATTGGTTGTTGTTGGGTGTGAGGGTAGGGGGTTGGGTGTGAAGGTAGGGCTGGGTGCGAGGGTAGGGCTGGGTGCGAGGGTAGGGCTGGGTGCGAGGGTAGGGCTGGGTGCGAGGGTAGGGCTGGGTGCAAGGGTAGGGCTGGGTGCGAGGGTAGGGCTGGGTGCGAGGGTAGGGCTGGGTGCGAGGGTAGGGATGAGTAGGTATTGGTTGTTGTTAGGTGTGAGGGTAGGGGTTGGGTGTGAAGGTAGGGCTGGGTGCGAGGGTGGGGCTGGGTGCGAGGGTAGGGGCTGGGTGCGAGGGTAGGGGCTGGGTGCGAGGGTAGGGCTGGGTGCGAGGGTAGGGCTGGGTGCGAGGGTAGGGCTGGGTGCGAGGGTAGGGCTGGGTGCGAGGGTAGGGCTGGGTGCGAGGGTAGGGCTGGGTGCGAGGGTAGGGCTGGGTGCGAGGGTAGGGCTGGGTGCGAGGGTAGGGCTGGGTGCGAGGGTAGGGCTCGGTGCGAGGGTAGTGGATGAGTAGGTATTGGTTGTTTTAGGTGTGAGGGTAGGGGTTGGGTGTGAGTAGGTAGGGCTGGGTGCGAGGGTAGGGCTGGGTGCGAGGGTAGGGGCTGGGTGCGAGGGTAGGTGGCTAGGGTGCGAGGGTTGGGTTGGGTGCGAGGGTAGGGCTGGGTGCGAGGGTAGGGCTGGGTGCGAGGGTAGGGCTGGGTGCGAGGGTAGGGCTGGGTGCGAGGGTAGGGCTGGGTGCGAGGGTAGGGCTGGGTGCGAGGGTAGGGCTGGGTGCAGAGGGTGAGGGTAGGGTGCGAGGGTAGGGCTGGGTGCGAGGGTAGGGCTGGGTGCGAGGGTAGGGCTGGGTGCGAGGGTAGGGCTGGGTGCGAGGGTAGGGCTGGGTGCGAGGGTAGGGCTGGGTGCGAGGGTAGGGCTGGGTGGAGGGTAGGGATGAGTGTAGGTATTGGTTGTGGGGTTAGGTGTGAAGGTAGGGCTGGCAAGGGTAGGGCTGGGTGCGAGGGTATGGTTTGAGTGTAGTGATTGGTTGTGGGGTTAGGTGTGAGGGTAGGGGTTGGGTGTGAAGGTAGGGCTGGCAAGGGTAGGGCTGGGTGCGAGGGTAGGGTTTGAGTGTAGTGATTGGTTGTGGGGTTAGGTGTGAGGGTAGGGGTTGGGTGTGAAGGTAGGGCTGGCAAGGGTAGGGCTGGGTGCGAGGGTAGGGTTTGAGTGTAGTGATTGGTTGTGGGGTTAGGTGTGAGGGTAGGGGTTGGGTGTGAAGGTGATTTGGGGGGGGAGGGGTTTAGGTTTGGGTTTTAGGGGATGGGCACTACAACTTGCTGAATGATAATTTGTAACCCAATTACAATACACTGCTGAAGTTCTTGACCATTATGGAGTTATTAGGTTTTCACGTACATTGCTTTAATTTGTATAGGAAGTGACATCCTGCACTTAAGCAGGACCAACATTTGAATATATGTTTGATGTACACAACTTTTGTATTTGCCTACATGGAAATAAGTGCAAATCAAGTGAAATAGTTTCATTTGCTTTTATTTTTTTACTTCAGACATCTCAGAAACCGAAGCCAAGTTCTTCTACTTCACAACCCAAGACGCAGTTTCCATCAACTACAGCAACCCAAAAGACGGCACAACCTGCCGCTGTCTCCTCGGGATGGGAAGGGGATGATGGATGGGGCGGAACTGAAGACGGGTGGGGGTCATTTGGCGATAACTCAAACGCAGGTGACTATTTTTCTACAAACTAATAAGGTTCTTGTTTATTAAAGAAAAGAGCATCTCTGCGGTGACAGACTAGGTGTTCAATGGGGGCAAGTTTGGTTCTCTTGACCCTTTCGTTGGTGATGTGATCATATCAACGAATGTTTATAAGGATGGTTCTTTGGCATCGTTGGTGGAAGGCCTCAAGTCGGTCTGGAGGAGTGTCCATGTGTCAGACCTGTACAGACGAACTGGGATGATACAAGTCCTGTAATATTGAGGCATATAACCAAACAGACGTATGAAGCTAACACAAACCAAACCATGCACGTTCTATGGTAGCTGCCACTGGTTCCCTGTTTCTCAGCTGGTAACCCTAACCCTAACCCTCTAACTCCCTACCCCCCTACCCCTACCCCTACCCCTACAGCTACCATAGAACATGCATGGTTGTGCAACCATAGAACGTGCATGGTTGTGGGGCAGCTACCATAGAAGCGGTATTCGGATTTAGCTTCATATGTCTGTTTGGTTATATATCTAGAATATGGTAGTTTTGTGTTGGTTTGAGGACTCCTCATATTCCACACTTTTGTAGTTGGTTCAAAGCGTGCGAGAAGGCTAGGCTTGATTTTGCAACCTGCCCAGTATTGACTTTAGCTGCAAACAGTCTTATTTGCTAATAGCAAAGTGTGATGTCAAACAATAGAGGTATTGAAAATCATCTTAAGATGAATCGTAGTGTTTTGTGTAAAATCTGCCCTAGTCTCCTTAGAATATCAGGCTCGCTTCGTCTGGTAATAAAGATCTCGTTCACCCGCTATTTAAAAGGTTAAAAAAAAAACTAAATTGAGTACACGTTGTATTATTTTAAAGATGATTTTTTCATTATTTTTTTTTGTTCTCTCTTTTTTTTTTTAAGGGGCGAGCAAAGCAGATGAGGCCAAAAGGAAACGAGAGGAGAGAAGGTTACAACGAGAGAGAGAGATGAAAGAGAAGAGAGCAGCCAAGAAACCCGGCCTGGGTGCCATGAGGCTAGGGGCAAAGAAAGAGTGATCATGGTGATCTTTGATCAGCCCATAGAGTTATATATAAGAACTAGAGGGCACACTTGCCAAGTTACGTGACTCGTCGCGCGGGTGGTGCGGCCATGTTTCAAGTACTACTACCAACACTTTACTGTACGAAAAACAACAACATGAACACCGAGCGCGTGATGCATGCATTTACCATACGCACGTCGTATACTTCGTACTCAATTTTGCCCTTAACAAAATGGCGCTCGTGTCTCCTTGCGGTCCCGGCGCGTTTGTGCACGCAGTATTGCCAGTGCGCCCTCTAGTTCCTATATATAACTCTATGGATCAGCCTCAGCACACAACAAATAGTTCCATATGATGTAAAAATTCTCTACTACAAAACAAACCCAACAACCAACAAATTGTGTGTTTTTTTTCAAACAAATTTATTTATTGACAGGTTTATAATTTGTTTAATCTCTTTTAATGTATGTGTCCCCTTTGGGATTTAGATACTTAATTGTCCTAACCCTCCTACTGTCTGACCATTTAAATGATATCCAGTATGGTTGTGAATGCTAGATAAACTATGCCAGCCAGTGATAAAATACCATGTGGTGAATGTATCTACACAGTACACAGTCATTCCTCCTACTGACTGACTACATATAGACTTTATACTCAAACATAGCCAAATTTATGTGATTATTTTGACAATAACCCAAAGTCATATTTTTAATGTATTTTATGAATTTTTAAAATTACTTTCCAACTATTATTGTTGCTAGTGGTGATCCCATGATTTTACATATTTTGTCAAATGCAGCATTTTGTAACTAAACTTGACTACACTTGGTAAGAAGTATTGTGATACTACACAGACTCATATTGGTTGATTTTAAAGGATTGATGCAGTAGGGATCCTACATAACTCATATCGGTTAATTTTGAAGTATTGTAGCAGTAAGGGTCCTACATAAACTCATATCGGTTAATTTTGAAGTATTGTAGCAGTAAGGGTCCTACATAAACTCATATCGATTATTTTGAAGGATTGCCAATTATGTAATTTTCCTTTAACGCCATTTTCATTTACCAAAATGCTACTTCAGTGACAAACTCTTTAAAGACAGAATACTTTTGGTAATTGTCAAAGACTAGTATCCTCAATTGGTGTATTCCAACATTGCATAAAATAACAAACCTGTGAAAACTTGGGCTCAATTGGTCATCGAAGTTGCAAGATAATAATGGAAAGAAAAAACACCCCTGTTGCATAGAATTGTTTGCTTTCAAATGCCTGAGAAAATGCGTTATTCCTGAAGCCTTTCTCAGATTCAAATATTTTAGTGAGAAATTACCTCCTTCTCAAAAACTACGTTACTTCAGTGGGAGTAGTTTCTCACAATGTTTTATACTATCACCAGCTTTCAGGTGCTCCTTACCAAGTAAGTTTTTATGGTAATGTATTTCTTGAGTAATTACCAAAAGTATCCACTGCCTGTGAGACCATAGGGGCATCTTTTTTCAGAGACTAGGCCCAGAACCTCCATGAAATAATTCGGTTGTAAACCTAGCAAGAATGCTCACAAAGAAATAATCTTATAAGTACTGCGCAAAAATGCTCATTATGTTTTTCACAAATCTGTATATTATACAATGTTATTATGAATTTATTTGTAAAACTTAAATAGGAGAGACCATATATGTAATTTTAAGTATCTGCAATAATAAACCATTGGTAATTCACCGTTTACAAGAAAAAGTAGGATGGTGTTTGATTTTGGGTCTGGAAGGTTTAGTAAACATGTCTGTCCTTTTGTTTAAGGTATTTTTTAAAGTAGCCCATCAGGCAAGTATTGTGCTTTTTTTGCTCGCCGAAAATTTTAGGGAGCATCTCAAAAGTTGGCACGGTAGGCACGTTTTAATTGGATCGGATAAGTGTTCCAGCGCGTGCACATGGACCGGCTCGTTGGACTGCTGCGGCGCTCCATTTGAGCGTTCAAAATGCTAATGCCCGTATTCACTGTCGTAGGATTGCTCTCGTACTTAAGTTTGGAGATACAAATTTGTTGACACTCTTTTATTTATTTCTAATAAACGGGGGGTATTTCAGACTAAGTAATTTTGCAGGCTTCTTACTACCATTTACATTTTTTACAAAAAGGAGATATTTTGATAGAGCTCACACATTACACAATTTGTTTTATTTACTATTAGTATTGTTTTATTTTTTCATTTTTATTTTATTTATTTAATTTAGTTTTTTTTTTTTTTTGGGGGGGGGGGGTCATCACCAAAGTATGACCCTACCTTTAAAGCAATAGAAAATGTGCACATGGTCTTATTCTTTGTCAATCACCAGTGCCCCAAAGTTGAAACTCTGGGATAATGTTCTTAAACCAAACAGTCCTCCATTTTCTGTTAATCTCCGCAAGGTGGCTCCACCTCCTTGATGGACTCCTTGGATGGGATTGGTGTCTGGCTGGGTCAGCAGCATATAGGCCCTCTCCAGGCATCCACTCCGGCCGAGACAGTCATCTTAAACACTTCTAAGCAGAATTGAGACCTGTGAGAACAGGGAGAGTAACCAATGAATGGAATAACCCAACATTGAATGGAATAACCCAACATTGAATGGAATAACCCAGCATAACAACAACTGAACTGTATTCGATCCTGATTTGGGGTGGTTCACTATGTCATGCGTGTGCAGAGGGTACTGTTTTTCATGAATTCCCCCAAAAGAGAAGAAATAAATAATTATAAATACATGCATAAAAATGTTGAGGTTGCCCCAACCGGGGCCTGTTGGGGATGTTTGTAGACTTTGGCTGTAACTCACAGAACTTCAAATCCAGACTAGGGCATGATGAAGTCTTCAAATTTATAGCTAGGGGTGTGATTATTTGTTAAAGTAGTCTGCCTTTGGGAAAAATACCGTATCCTGGGCAAACCATTTAGGTAATAATTGACATTTTCATATTAACCCCCTGACCCTTAGCGTTACGGTTTGTATGCTTTTTAAAAATGGTGTTTATATAATGATCTGTACCTTGGTTAATGATCATCTTCACATGGCCTCATGACCCTCCAACTTTGACATAACCTCTGTGACCTCTGACTGGAGTTTAGCCTTCTGGTATTGAAGCTTCATCAGGACATCTATACCACAAAGGAGTATGTATGTGTTTAAAAAACAGAACTGAGCTAGTTCCATTCTTAAACCTCTGGCATGTTAAACCTAGAGCACACCTACACCAGGCTGTTCTTCACTAGTCCTTTCTAGCCCTTTATGAATGTAGAGATCAGGAGCCCAAGTGGGCCCTCAGATTCAGAACCTGACAGTTTGCAAGTGATTTGCATATCTCAGGAAAACACTTGATTTATAACTTAACCATCACCATTCTGCACCAGGCAACTTTGCCAGTGTCTCCCTTTAATACAAATCTAGATGGTTTTCAGGAATGCTTAAAAGCCTCATGAACTCGGGTGACAATGTGCTATGTAGAACCAAATTTGTGACTCCACAAAATGGCGAACCCATATTAGTTTACGAAGTACAAGGAAAACCACACATTTCGACGGATGTTTGTGTCAATCAATATATATTCTACTTTTAAAACAGCTTTCCAACCTTATTCATTTCATAACAAACGCTTTTAAACGCTTTTTAGGTCCAAAGCACCCAATCCAAGGCAGCGTGTCTCTTTAAGAAGCTCCATAAACACATAATTCTGTAGGCCATCATAAGTGCAGATTTCCATGGTAAGAAACTGCCATGAAATTGATTCACAACTCACCATCCAGTATTTCTGGGTTGGCAGCTACTTCCCTACACAGTGCATTAGTCTGCTGTTTAGGCTTGACTCGCTGTGATCCATCACTCTTCAGTGTACCCCCCCATTTCTCTACCAACAGTTCCGCCTTTATCTCCTGCGTGTAAAATGCACACAATAAGTTGAAACACCAGGTTCTAAATCTTACTTTGAGATAAGAGGTAGGGGATGTGTGTGTGTGTGGGGGGGGGGTTGAGGGTAAGGGTTGGTGCCAGAGGTAGGGGATGGGTGTGGGGTTGGGATAGGTGTGTTGGTTCGGAATGAGTGTGTGAGGGTTGGGAACGACTGCCCAAAAAGTGCATTAATACAATAAAGAAAGGCTCTGCACATGCGCAGGTGTGGTACAATCATACAATGATACATGTACGACATTATGTCACGCCTCCAATACTGTACTTCAGTCACTCAGCACAAACTTCAGGCAGTACTGTTGAACATTGTTTCAGGTTTTGTTTTATCGAGTGTCCGATGCTTTCATTTATTATTATAGCATTAGGATAGCATATTTAATTGCATTTTTGTGTTTTTTTGGTGGGATCCATTCCATTGATGGACGGAAAACACTCACTGGACTTAACGTTTTAAACCTGAATGGGCCAACCAATTTAACTTTCTATCCAACCTAAACTAAAGTCAATACCAAGGAAAAACTGCCTTGCCCTTACTTGCCCTTACTTGCAGAAGCAGGAAGTCTCCAGAGCAAGGCAAAATTTAATCATGCTTGATACTTCCTTCAATCAATTCATATTAATTTATATTCATATTGATATTCAAATTAATCGTTTGTTAACCAATCGTTTGTATGACCGCTGAGGAGAGAGATTCGGCTGTTGCCAGCTTCGCTTGGTCACTGGTGTTTAATAGTAATAATAATACTACCTTCCTTGTGGGAGCTTTGCCGAGTTCCCTTGTAAGTTGTATTGTATTGTAGATCATCTATAAAAAAAAAACAAACAAACAAACAAACAAACAAACAAACAATCTCACCTTTGCTAACTCTTGAACGTCTTCGGTCAGTTTCTTGATGTTTGCTTGACGTATTGTCATCTCACACTGCAATTCTGCCTGGTGAAGCATCTCTTCGTGGTAGTATTTGAGGCAGTCATCTTTATGGATACTGTCACCATCCTCAGATAGATCCATACAGGTCAGATTTTAATTTAAACTTTTTAAAAAAAAACAGGGATTTGCCCGATTTTTCGACCCACTTTCGTTTCGGATTGCAGACGATGCAATTGATCGTTTCCCTAGCCTGTAGCCGGTGACTTCTCGGGTGAAAGGAAAGAAGGGCACAGACTATCGTGTGGTGATTGTTGTTGTACTGCCCTCAAGTGACGGAAGCAAGGATGAATCCGAAATGAAAGTGGGTCGAAAAAAATCGGGCAAATCTCTGGGTTTTTTTTTTAAGTTAAATTATTATTAATGAGAAAAGAAAGAATGTTCAATATTAGATAAATAAATTTGGCGGGTTGAAAACATTTGCCTTCGCAAGGTATGAACTGTTCCTGTTTAATGTTCATCACAAGAGGGCGCCAGACCGGATTTAGTTGTAGCCATTTAAACCTGCGCGCGCGTATTTGCGCGCTCTCGCAGTGTATTTTCAACGTGGCCGAGCATGTGATAAAAAATGGGCAAGGTAAATTCACATTTTTTCTACATTTATCATAATTGTTCTTTCAGTGCGATGCAGAATAACAGTTAACACATCTTCAGGTGTTTGTTGTTCAAGAAATGAAACTGATACTCTTGCATAGCTTGTCAGAGTGGCAACAAATCATTATGTCGCCAGCGTCGAAAATAATATTTCGAATTGGCGGATTTACCCTGGCCCTGCCACACCCAATTGAGATTAGTTTAAGTTACCAGAATACAGAATGCTTCCGTTTCCATTTGTTACCGTTTTCACGAAAGAGACAATTGAGCCCCTGTAGCCACGCCAAGCTTTCAGTCTTTTTAGAAAACCGCATTTTAACTTAAACTATTTTTAAAAATCTTTGTTATCTTTATTCTTTGTTCTGGAGACTGTTCGGAGTTAAGTTTTAGTTTTACCAACTAACCAACAAAAAACACATGAAGAGGAGATCTTAAAATTGTTAAATTATGCAAATCTTTACTTAATCGTTTGTACCATTTATATTAGAATAGTTTGTGGCGTGTCATGGCCGAGCGTTCTTTCACTGGGCCCAAGCTCTTGTGTTGCCATCAGCAGTGTGTGGGTTCAAGTCCCGGTCATGACACTTGTGCAACCACATTTGCTTCGTAAAAAGTTGGGAAGGTAGCGCGTTCTGCTCTACACCAGCCAGTCTCATGCCTCTATGTTTTCTTGTATTAGTGGCCAAATAAACAATAATAATTGGAAGAAAAAAAACCCAGATCAATTGACTTGATTGTTTCTCATTGCATGAATTTGGTTCACACATGCCCTCAAGTGGCCCTCATGTGGTCAAAAATACTGCACATTTTCAACCTTTTTTTACATCAAGTAAAGTTAAGATGTAAAACCAACAACAATGCAGGCCAGCGTGTAACTTTTTGGCTTAAACGAGCCTCCCATCTCCTCGTCCCCTCAGTGAGAAATCTATTTGCTCTGGAGGTGAAAGTGTATAAGCCATCGTGTTTGTGTGGAGGGGCTGCCAAGAGGGGATGCAAAAATGCCAAATAAAGCACTAATAAATTGGATTTGGCACTGCAAAGAATAGCAGGTTTTGGTGGATTTACAATTATTTGACCCCCCCCTGAAATGTTGTAATTGCTTTCGAGACATCTCTACCTTTTTATTTGTCTCTTAGAATAACAAAAACACATGTATTCCCCTGTTGAGTGTGGAGGGCACAAGCATCCAGGAGAAACACAATTTATTTTTTAGATGAGCCCACATTTGTCTTTGTGTATATTTTTATACCACATGGTTCAATTTACCTAGCAGTGGCCATAAGCCCCAATGATGAAAAATGGCTGACAATTCCTCAGGGAATTCCAGGAGAGCTGGTCATTGATGGCTTTTGTTGTGGGTGAAAAAGACCCCGGACAGTAACAAGACATTTACCATGCTATTTGGCTAGGTGTAGATTTGGGAACCTGTAATATTTCAGGTTTTCAAATAATAAAATGGCGGAGTACTGATTATTTATTTAAAAACGGACTGTTGATTGCAGTACGATGGCATCAAGCAGAGTTTTACATGCTACATGATAATTTTATGTACAATATGTAGACCCGACATGTATTTAACTGTTTGGCTATTATTTCTTATGCAGTGTCAACCGACTCCGATATGAATGATGCTTGTCGAGTTGTTACCACTCATGGTACTGTATGCTTGCCCCTCCCTGCATGGTGAAGCATGCAAGCACATCCAGTTACTCGGGTGAGTTAATATAAAACTTTCTTCACTTAAAGGAACATTACAGAATCAATTGGTAAGAAAAAAACTTGTAAAATGAACTTTTTGATCACAGATTTACGTAAAACTTACTCAGTCTAATGATGATGATAGTAGAAAACATACCTTGAAATATTTCTGTCTGAGAAATGAATAAACTAATTTTCCGATTGGAGTTTGTCGCTCAGTTTTTGTATGTGGTGGATTACATAAAGTGCTTACACTGCCAGCAACTGTTTTGTTAGCAAAAACCAATTCTGTAATGTTCCTTTAACTGTCAGTTTTGATGCTTAGAAAGGCCCATGGCAGAGAGTTTTTCCCTTGTCACTCAGTGCATTTTTACAGGCAACTTAGAAGCAATTCAACTGCACACAGGTGCATAAGAAATTAGGATTTAATGCAGGCAATTATCAGAAAAGCAAACCTGTTCATGTCTCAATGCAATTAGGTACTGAATGAGCCTTGTCGAGTGTTTAGAAATACATTTTCTCAAAATAATGACCCCAAAACATTGCAATGTACAGTCCTTTTGCAAGTTGAGGAAATAATTTTGCCGTTTGAACAACTATGACCTGAAGACGAGCAGAGTATACTGTTCGAAACGTCGAGACCAAACCGGCTCTTTTCAGAGCCAACACTCCTCCCAAAAGAGATTTTACACATGGTTGTACCCGCAAGTTTACTACTGTTTACTACTATTTATAGTTATAGTTACTTCTAACTATGACCCCGACGAGTGAACTGACTTCATTTTTTATTTTTTTGCTATGTGTGTTTTGTCCAGTGGTGGATGGTTTCTGGAAGGCAAAGTAGCAACTCGGATATTTTGTTTTCTTGTTGAGTTTCCTTGGTTTATTTTTACCACAGTTTATTTTATTTATTTATTTCTTGTTTATCCTGGGTAATCCATTCAGTGAGAAAAAACTCACTGATCTCACATGGATCACAGCTTACATAAAAACTACAAAAATGCACTGAATATATACAATATGCCCAATAAAAGGTCACAGGATAAAAACATTGCACAAATGTTATAAACAAACTCTGGAACCAATCAATGGATACTTCTTATGCGGAGTGAGGACAAAATTTGCTAAAAAATAACTGACCCCCAAGAAATGAACTGGTTTTATTCTTTTGTGATGTGTGTTTTGTCCAACTGGGAATGGTAGTCTCGCAGACAAATTTACACCACATTGGCCCTACCATTTGTCTTGTTGAGTTGTTATAATGTGTTTGGTTGTACAACAAGACTCAGATGATGTTTAAAGGCACTGGACACTATTGGCAATTACTCAAAATAATTGTTAGCATAAAAACTTACTTGGTAACAAGCAATGGAGAGCTGTTGATAGTACAAAACATTGTGAGAAACGGCTCCCTCTGAAGTAACGTAGTTTTTGAGAAAGAAGTCAAGCATGAAAGCACACAACTTCGTGTGACAAAGGTGTTTTTTCTTCCATTATTATCTCGCAACTTCGATGACCATTTGAGTTCAAATTTTCACAGGTTTGTTATTTTGTGCATATGTTGAGATACACCAAGTGAGAAGACTGGTCTTTGACAATTACCAAAGGTGTCCGGTGTCTTTAAATCCTTTTGCAGATTGAAGTTAGTAAATTAACCCCACCCTCCCCCCAAAAATAAATAAATAAATAAAAACACACAAACAAAAACAAAACAACTAGAACTACATAAGTTTGTTCTGTTACTGAACAGAGCACATGGCTTTTCAAATTTCTACTTGTTAGATAAGAAATCCAAGCCTGAAAGTAATTGGAGGACATAGCTTTTGTTTCCCTGGTCTCGGTCTTGGTGCTCTTTTTAAAAAAACTTCAGATTTTACAGTGGAAGTGCCCTTTGGTAAATGAAAATGGCCTTAGCCCTCTAAAAGATGAAATTCCAGGCCTTGAAAAAATTATGTTATCATTAGTTGACTTTGTATTATAAAAGAACTTGATATAAGAATAACAAAATCCACCTTTTAAGTGAATGTCACGCAATACATGGTAACGTGATCTTGATGTCAGCTAAATTGTCACATAAAACACTTCCTGGTACATACCAAGTTGCAGCGAGATCAGACTTTCTCCAAAAAATTTTTCCCAAACTTTAAGAAATTTTCAAAAATACATTCCAGTTGATGTGATGACGATGGAAGCTAGTTCGTCTTTGTCACCAGACTTGCACTGTATTATTGTAATAAGATTTGCACCACTAGAAAATTTGTTCCTTCATTCATAAAAATACAAACTAGCTCTAGTCCACAAAGCATTATAAGCCCACCTCAAAACTCAAAACCATGTTTACAAACCACTTTTTCTTTCGGTTGGCACGGCTGCATAGACGTATGTTTTACACTAGTTCATCATTGTGGGATTTCATTGGCATACTGCAATGCTTTCAGCTGATTTCTATCTTCAATGTTTGGAAAGGATTCACTCAAACTTATGTCTCCCGAGAAGAATCCAAATATGCGGCCAGACCTTCAACTTTGTCAACCTTGCCTCGGGTTGAACAAACATAAACTTATGCTCCAGCCCCGCCTCAGGCTTGCTAGAGCCAAACTGAAGACCCAAAAAGTGAACTGCCTCGTCCAATTTCTGTCAGCGGTCTGGGAGAGTTTTCACCTACTGCGGAACCTCCTCAGCCATTCCCCAAGTCTCAAGAGTACAAAATATTATTAATTTAACACAATGGACAACAGGAAAAACCTTGCCTTGGGTAGTCTTCCCTCTGGACCGACAGCAATGGACTCTCCCAGAGGCGGACGTGAACACTAGTGGGCAGCATTCATACGACATGGCTGCACCCATGCTGATGATGCTGATGCAGTTCTGGCCACTATGCTGGTCAGTGCCCTCAACAGTTGCCTACCAATTGATGCCAAGGCAACGACGACCGGGGCAAGCTTTCACTTTCACCAGCATCGGTAAGTCCGATTGGGTTTGGCATTCCTAGAGATGACTTCGGGTCCACCAGCGACTCGGTTGCGGATTGTGGGATTGACATTTCATAACCCCCATCACATATCAGTGGGCACTCCAGTGACAGAGAAGGTCCTTCATATGGCATGAAGATTCCAGAGGAACTACAAGCCAACCAGTTTCCAGTGGAGCAAGACAAATATTTCAAGGCCAAGCCAGATAAGAATCCTACTTTGAAGAAGCTCGTTCTTCTTTGGTAACCACCCCAGATGACAAACTGAAAGACTCCCACATATATCGGCTAAAGGTAGCCTTGCCTCTCACACATCTTTTTGATGCTTTGATGAATACATCCTGCTCAGGGTCAGTCAAGGTTAGTCTAATTTTGTAGCATGTTACACATCAGTGCTCATCCTGCTGGGATCAGCTAGCCAAAACCTGGCACTGTCGTCAAGGCAGCATGCTTTTGATGATCACAATTTTGGATCAGACGATTTGACAGCCTCAAGCCAAATTCCCCTTCAGTGGGAGCTTTAGTCAGAGGTAACTTAAGCGCCAAATTGACAGAGATTTTGAGCATATTGACGATCAGATGATTCCAAGGCAGAAAAGTTGTGTGTTTTTTTCAGAGAAGAGATACAAAGTGGAGACAAGCTGTCTTCCAAAGTTTGTTCCCGTCTCGAGATTCCCCGGTCACGCCTAGTACAGTTGGATACTACAATCGGTGATAACGGGCATTTATTTATAGAGCGCTCTCACACTGGGTACCACAGCGCTTAACAGGAAACAAACAAAAGCGAATAAATAAAGCCACTAATAATGGGAAAGACAGTTGGTCCTGAGCAATCAACCATTGAACAGGAAAGTTTTGAGATGTGTCTTGAAAACTTCAAGTGACTCTGCGGAACAAATTTGATGAGGGAGACGGTTCCAAAGGCGCAGGGCATGTGCGTAAAATGAACGATCCCCAGCAGCAGAATGCACCTTTGGAACTGCCAAGAGTGTGCTGTCTGAACCGGAGCGAAGGCAAGGCTGTCCGGGGTGGTAAACCTTGATGACACTGGTGGTGAGATATGCAAGAGCGGTATTGTGGAGACATTTGTATACAATGGTGAGGATCTTGAAAACGATTTGCTGATGGACTGTGAGCCAGTGGAGTTGATGGAGGAGTGGTGTAGCGTGGTCGTGTTTACCACACTTGAAAATCAGTTTGGCAGCCCGGTTTTGAACACGTTGAAGACGTTTGATGTCAGATGATGAGATTCAGTAGAGCAGTGCGTTAGAATAGTCAAGTCTTGACATAACGACTGCTCGAACTGCCTTCTCACATATTTGTAACAATTCCCAATTCAGTTACAGCAAAGAGTGCCAAATTCTTTATGAACTCCCAGTCTCAAGTATAAATTACTCAAGTAGAGGTTCAGATGTTATTGAACAAAAAGGGGCAATCACTGTGGAAAAATCAGTGGAGGGCCAGTTTATTCTATCTCTGTTCTTAATTCCCAAGAAGTCGGGGAAGCTTCGATCAGTCATAAATCTGTGTTCGCTCAACAACTTGTAAAATACCAACACTTCACAGGCCTGTATGTTTCGTTCCAGAAAAGGAAAGGGCACCAAGGCATTCTCTCCTCGGTAAAGGGCACCCTATGAGGAAATTGTAAATTTCTGTTGGAGCATTTTAAGGGCACCAACGCAATGACCAGGGGGCATCGAGGCAATCGCCTCGGTTGCCTTCGTGAAGTATCAGGCCCAGGTGCGGTTCTAGAGCCACAAGTTTGGGGGGGCTAGACCTTTTCACGTGACGTCACCCTCTAACTATCGCTAGGCTACTTCTATTTCATTTTGGGAGTCAAAAAGCAAAATATATATAGCGCATTTTTCGTGAATAAACCATCCCTGTTACATCAGCAACAGAAGAGAGAGGTTTTCCACTAACGACTTTGATTGAGAATTTTATGGGATAGGCATATATATATTGCATTGTTTGAAAAGCTCACGTCTACTTGATTAGTGAAATGCGGCGTCCTTTTCGGGCAAACTCATTGACAACTTTGTCGGGATGTTGGAGTAGTTCCTGTGTCATGTCGCGCTCTATTGCGAGGCCACATAGATGGGTCAGTCGGCTGTTGCTCATGGTAGCACATAAATATGTTTTTACTCTTTTCATCGTAGAAAAAATTCTCTCTGCTGTTGCTGATGTAACGGGGATGGTACAGACCATTTGGAAGAAGCGGAGGAGGTCAGGGAATGCTGATTTCAATTTAAACAACCGTTCCATGGTTTCCTCCGTTGAACCCGGTGCATCTTTTAGAAACATTTGATGTGCCACAGCTACCTGATGCTCCAGGTTATTGTAGGGGTCTATGTTAATGTTTGGAAACTTTGCAATCATAGGTTCCATGTCAGCAAGACGAAGAAAGCGATCTGATTCTGGGTTAGCTGGGTCGCATGCAATGCAGGCCTGGATAACATCGTTGTTCTGAACAAAACGCCGTTGCATTTCTGACATCATCTTGTCAATGATTTCATACATACTACGACGGTAGATTGGTGGAGAATTCTGTTCAGCACCAGTTTCTTGTGTCGTCCCCACAGATTCTGTGACTAGGAAGTCTTCGAGGCGGCGTGGTGGGGCCCTTGTTCTTGGTCTTGTAGTTTCATCTTGCATCTTGACACCAGCACTTTCAGCCATGGTTTTGGAAATGTTCATCATTTTCTGAAAGGCCTCGTCACATCTCATCTTCTCGATGATTGAAATCGTAGCCTCTATTAGCTTTGATGCTTTGGCCATGGTCAATGTCTTGTCTTGAAGAGTCAGTGACAGTAGGTTTGACTTTCCCAGGACATCATAGAGTAGATTGATGGTGAAGATAGCCTTGAATGATCTGAGCTGGAGGAGCAGACCCCGTGCTTCAGCTGCTTCACATCTGTTATCGGATTCGGTCATCTTTGTCAGCGAGCCACATATTTCTTTGAAGCGATGGAGAAACATGGTGGTTGCTTTGAACTTACACGCCCACCTGGTATCACTTTGCTGTTGTAGCTCCAACACCTTCAAGTTACTTTCTCTTTGAGAGTTGACAAACAGATCGTGGCGTTTTGTGGAAGTGGTAATGAAGCGATAAACAGCTTCAAGCAAACCAATCACGTCCCCTGCATAAGGCACTGACTTGCAAGTGTCAACTAAGACAAGGTTCCCTGACATCTGTCGAAATCTTTCCTGTACTCCGGAAAATCGCCCTGACATCACACTTGCCCCATCGTAGCATTGGCTTACACATTCTTTGAGACTGAGCCCAAGCGATGTGAGAGAGTCTGCCAAAGTTTTTGCCAGGGACTGAGCATCCATCTTATGAACATCAACAAACATGATAAACCGTTCGTTAATGTTGAAATCTTTCACGTATCTCAGACAAATGGACATTTGTTCTGTCTTGCTCACATCTCGAGCCTCATCAGCAATCAAGCTGTTCATTCCGCTTTCCTTCACATCATCAATAATTGTTTTCTGTGAAACGTGGAAAGCTGCCGCTAGAAGATCATTCTGCGAATCCTTTGATCGATACGTTGCGTTGTTCGGTAATCTGTCCAGGTTTTGTTTAGTTTCAGGACTTTCCATCTCCAACAGCGTCAGAATTTCAAGAAAATTCCCGCGATTTGTGGTGTATTTTTGATCTGTTTCTTGAGTCTCTCTGTGACCCCGAAGAGCAATTGTCTGCTGTGCACACAACATGGCAACCCTGGCTAGAGTACAGACTGCTTTTCGATTTTGTGTTATTTGGTTTTGCCTCGTATCCTCAAGCATGGTATGCACTCCCTGAGATGCCTTGGTTTGCTTCCATGCACACCACGAAGCCATGGCATTGATATGACCTTTACTTTCACTGTGCTTCTTGACTTTGGTGTCGAACTTCTTCCAGTTGGAAAATCCCTTTGTAGTAAACACATCTTCAACACACGCATGGCCTGAGTAAGATGGAAAGATGCGGCAAGCATAGCAGAAGGCAGCATCTTTCTCCTTGGAGTATGAATGGGTACCGGCTGTAATAGGTGGCACTGAAACTTCGCCGTTGCGATGCAATCTTTGAAAATGGAAAGTGAGCAAGCCAACCATATTGCCAATCACTGACAACATTTTGCTAACACAGACCTTAACAGTCCGGGAGTTGGCATAGTTCATCAGTCGGCTGTCGTCAAGCATACAAGCGGTGTTTCCAGCACCTCTGTATTACCGAAACTTGCAACAGGACATGGTTTGCAGCACTATGCCAAAACAATATCTATAGGCCTGTGCGTGTATGGATACTTTTGGTTTCGGGTACCCGATTGTCAATGCATTTTGGTTTTCAAATACACGTAAAAAGAATTCTAAAAAGAAGAAGAAAAGAAGAAAACAAAAAACCCAAAAGACTTAGGTAAAGTTCGCAAACTACTGCGATCTCATCTCGTAATTTCTGCCCTTATAATATTTTTTCCATCAACAACCATTTTCAATGATTTTTGATTTGAGGATCGCTTTTAAAGTACTTCCTCTGCAATAAAATCTTCGCGATTCAACTATTGGTCGATGACGCACATTGGGACAGACTTCAATGAACTTTGCCCCTCATGATCATCGCCCACTATCGGAAAAAGTTATTGATGTTTGAATAGCCTTAATCCAAGGCTTTGTATGAACAGAATCCGCAGGAGTGCGCCACACTTTACAGCTATTTTTCCTCAGCTCGCGAACGTGTTTCGAGTTCGAGTGTAGTCGAGCTTTCTTATGAATGTGGTAATTATCAACGGTCAATCACAGCATGTTGGTTCAGGTGGACTCTGAACCTGCTGTGTTGTAATGCACAATACATCATGTGTTGTGTGTGCATGGATGACCGAACGTTATGGTGCAAGTGTCGTTAGGTGCATGTGTGTGTTTTTAACGTTTGTATACTGAAATGAACGACCGTTGTCCGACTCTTCTCCTTTTGAGGCGACCATTTCACACAAACGATCAGCAAAGTACATGTATAGCGGCACAGTTCAAATTGTAGAGCTTAGTCTTTCGGAGACATCAGATATCTGTCATTATTTCAGCGTTCGGACTCACTAAGGAAGTTTCTCAATTTGTTGTGGTTGGTGATTGTTTGAAGATTTTTTGGGCGTGTGTGTTCATTTGTGTGTCCGAAATATAAATATAAAATTGGTTAACATAAGTTTCGAGTACCGGAACCCAAAAAATGGAGCCGCGTTCACTTTTGGGTACCCGGATACCTGCCTGGGCCATAAAAATGTAATAGTTAAAGCATTAAGAGCATATTAAAGCCGCTCTTTAAGAGCACCGGACTCTGGTGTTTCTGATTAACAGTGTTTGGATTTGATTCCCAGTCGTGACACTTATGTCCTTGAGTAAGAGACTTTATCATAGTTGCTTTCCCCTTCGGATGGAACATTGAGCCGTAGGTCCTGTGTACTAAGATTAGTAGTGCATGTAAACTTCTCTGGAGGCATCTTGACCGCAGGGGAACGGAGGGAACATGTAGACTACCAGGTTGTTCCAACTGATGGAGAATGCATCTACCTGCTATGCTTGTGGGTCTGGATGCCACGACACAAATTTATGGAGTTTGTTTTGTCGTGATGTGAACAGGTCTACTGTTGGCTGACATTCCAAAGCCTGAACAACATTTTTGAAAACCTTGAGCTGGGAGAATCTGCCGTTATGTGTGATCTTCAATTTTTTTAAAACATTTTGTCTGCAAAGATGTCTCCACTCCTGGGATAAAGTTTGCTGTCAGTATTATTATTAGCACTGGTAATGAAACCAAGGATGCCTCATAAGTGAACTTAATCACTGCAGCTCGCAAGCCTGAGGAAACCTGTAAACAAGGGTGATTTCTATGTGAACCAGCAACACCAGGGTTAAACCCCTACTCTTCTACGGTGAGTGGTCTGGGTTCTTTTAGGTGTACTACCAATCCTTGTACAAGGGACCTACGGATTAATGTCCCATCCGAAGGACAAACCAATTATGGTAAAGCATCTTGCCCAAGGACACCAGTGCCACGATCTACACTCAAACCCACACTCTGCTGATCTGAAGCACCAGAGCTTGAGGCTGGTGCTCTTAACCGCTCTGCCAAGACATGCATTCATGCATTCACTCAATAACCAAAAAATATACCAGCCATTCAAAGTTAAGATACAGAATTGTTCTTGCTGGTGGAGAAATCGCTCCCTCCTGCAGAAGATTGGCGAGGGGGTGGGAGACGGCCTAGAACAGAACAGATGTAGGCCCTACCAAACATTTTAGCACCTCACCAACTTTTGCCCCATCTTTAGTTTTCCCCCAAAACATCGAAGCCTTGTGGTACTTGATAAGTACACCATCGAAAGGCTGACAGGGCCCAAAATTTTACTCTGGACAGCAGGCCCAAGACCACTGGTTTTAGCATTGGGGCCAGTAAACTCATGACTTCTTCTCGAGGGAAGTTCCTTAATGATTCCTTATACAATTTCCTTTTCACTTCCAGCTGACAGGTATAATCAGGTAGTCAGCCCTGACAGTCAAGATGTGTCAACTAATTGAATACAGACACTTGGGTGATGAGATCTGAGACAGGGAGAAGATGCTGATGAGAGTTAATCATGGTGAATTATGACTAATGAGATTTGCTAACCTGTAGCCAGTTGGAATAACAACTTAAACCCTCATAGGTTTTGACAACTAACTATAGATAAAGAGACATGACCAATCACACTGGGGAAACAAACCCAAATGGCTCAGTGTATAGTCACTACAGTTCTGAGGGCAAGTCAAACCTGCATCTTAGGTAACCCTACAGGCTAATCAAAAATATTACTATGTTTTTCAAAGTTTATGCAGGCTATTTAAATGTACAGCTGACTGGAGGCAAGTCAGGGAAACAAAAATCTGGACGGCCTGAGGATACAAAACTGTTGATAGCTCGGGCACATAAATAAGAGTCTAATGCTCTACTGGACTGCTCAACCAAAATAGTTGGAACTCTGGTTTCATTTTGCATTTATGGAAGATTGAATGACCTTACATTTGCTTTTCTATCATTCCTGATTCCATGGAAGCTTAACACATCAAACTTTGTTGTGACGTCTTATTTTCTGCCTTCAATTTTTTTTTAAAGTCTTTATTGTGGCATTGCTGTATGATTCTTTGCAGGTGATGAGTGGACAATCTTCAAGGACTGGAATGAGGCCAAGTCTTTTTCTTCACATATGTTTGTATGTTACTTGCCAATCAATTCAGAGTTGAAAGACTGGTTTTGATTTATTGCTTTGTGGAAGTTTTAAAGATTTGGGGAAAGTCTATAAGGACACTCCACGTTAAACAGAAATGTCAAGACTAATTAGCAGCTTTTGATAACAGAAATAATGGTTTTGCCATTTGCCTGATCAGTTTCATTCTGAAAGTTCACTGACAAATAAAGCTCATACCAGCACTAATCCTTAAGAGAACTGTTTCAAGACTGTTTTAAAGATTGGTAACATTTAAAACATGAAGTACTTCAAACTTTGCAATTTGGTTGTGTTGCAGTCAGGCTTGGTATCTCCAAAGAGATCTACCCATCATACAAGTAGATCTCCAAAGACCAGCCTATGATCAAAGAGCTGCATTTTCCAGTAAAAGGTGAAAGTATACTTTCAGTATTTACCCCCATGTCCCAATGGAGCTCTAATAATTGTGCAGAATGTATGTTGTTGCTTTTGTTCAAGCAACGCCATTGATTCCCCCCTGTATCTGTGTTTTCACTGCCGATCGCCAGACCAGTCCAGAGCAGTAATCCCAAATGGCTTTAGAGAACTGACAACCACCGTGGCGTTTCTTGTTCCTAAGCCTAAAGGGGCCGAAGATTTTTTAAAAAATGCTCCAGCAGTGCCTTTGCTTACACCAAAGCTTTTCTTTGCCCATTGGAGCGGCATTTGCTGGAACTTCCTTAACTAACTACCCCCAGGGCAGTCATTACAGCCTGGTGGACTCCGGGAGAGAAAGGGATTGTACTGGCCATCTAAGGGGACACTGCTATAGTTCTAGTTTGTCCTCTCTTGGCAGTTCCTTCCTGTATCAGCGGCATCACTGCTGATTGCTGGACAAGTCCACAGGGGTTTGATACAGGGCTTTAGAGAACCTACAGCCACCATGGCATCTCTAGTTCCAAAGCTTATAGGGGCCAACGATTGAAAAAGGTCTTGCTCCGGCATTGGCTTACAGTCCTGCAAAGCCACCAAGGCTTTTTATTTGCTTCTTGGAGTGGCAATAATCTTACCTTCCTTCATTGGCTAGCCCCCACGGCAGTCATTACAGCAGGGTGGATTCCTGGGGAGAAAGGCAACATACTTGCTTGTAAGAGAGGTGACGATAATATGGGTAATGTTTAAATCACTAAATGTTTAAAATACTAAATGTTGCAAACTGTGCTTTTTGTTTGTGTTGCAGTCAGGCTTAGCATCTCCACAGACATCTACCCGTCAATGAGTAGATGTCCAAGACCAGCCTATGACAAAGGAACTTCACTCTCAAAAAGAAGGTGAATTCTCAAAACAGTTTACTCTAGCTTTGGTAATTTAATTGTGCATGCTGTTTGCTATATTAGTTTCATTCTGAGACAGAGAGCTAACTGATAGTTAAAGTTCTTACCAGCACAAATCCTCAGAACTTTTTCAGGCATTTGACATCCCTCAAGTTTATACTTTTGCTTATTTTAATTGCAACGTTTGTAATGATCCTGATATATATATTAGTTTCTCAAAACATTTTCTTCACTTTTAAAAATGTAGAAAACAAATCTGAGAAAAGCAATTGACCTGAGCCTAACTGTTTTATTGATGGGTAATGCTTATAACAATAAATGTTGCAAACTGTGCATTTTGTATAAGTTGCAGTCAGGCTTAGCATCTGCAGAGACATCAGCTCATCAACAAGAAGATGTCCAAGACCAGCCCAATGATTAAGGAAGTGCACTCTCCAGTAAAAGGTAAATTCCCAAAAAGTATACTTTGATTATGTACTCCTGGTACCAAATGGAGCTCTGTAATAATTGTGCAGAATGCATGTTGTTGCTCTTGTTCAAACAACGCCATTGATTCCCCCCTGTGCCAGATGAGTCCAGAACAATAATCCTAAAAGGCTTTAGAGAACCCTACAGGGGCCAAAGATTTTGTTGAAAACTCTTGCTCTGGCGGTGCCATTGCCTCATAGTCTAGCAAGGCAACTAAAGCATTTCTTTGCCCCTTGCATTTGCAATTGTCGGAACTTCTTTACTGGCTAGCCCCCCATGGCAGTCATTACAGCCTCGTGGACTGATAATTAAAAGTTCCGATCAGCACGAATACTCAAGAGAACTGTTTCAGTTATTTGAATCCCCTGAGTTGCTACTTTTGCTTATTTTGATTGACATTTGAAATGATCCTGATATGCAATTTTTTTGTTTTTAGATTTTCAAAAATATAGAAAACATATCAAAAAAAGTAATTGACCTGAACCTAACTGTTTTAATGATGGGTAATGCTTAAAACAATAAGTGTTGCAAATTGTGCATTTTGTGTAAGTTGCAGTCAGGCTAAGCATCGATCTCCGAAGACATCAGCTCGTCAACAAGTAGATGTCCGAGACCAGCCTATGATAAAGGAAGGGCACTCTCCAGTAAGGTAAATTCCCCAAAAGTATGCTTTAATCATTTTCTCCTGGTACCAAATGGAGCTCTGTGAAAATTGTGCAAATTGCATGTTGTTGCTCTTGTTCAAACAACGCCATTGATTCCCCCCTGTATCAGCGATTTCACTGCCGATTGCCGGACCTAAATTGCTTTAAAGAACTGACAACCACTGTGGCGTTTCTTGTTCCTAACCCTACAGTGGCCAAAGATTTTTTTTTTACTCCGGCCTTACAGTCGCCCAAGGCCACCAAAGTTTTTTTTTTGCCCCTTGGGGCGGCAATTGCTGGAACTTCCTTTACCGACTTGCCCCACGGCAGTCATTACAGCCGGGCGGACTCCGGGTGAGAAAGGGGGACATACAAGCCATCATAAGAGGGGACACTGCTATTATAGTTCCAGTGTGTATCAGTGGCATCACTGCTGATTGCTGGACAAGTCCACTATGTTACTGATACATGGATTTAGAGAACTTACAGCCACCATGGCATCTCTAGTTCCAAAGCCTATAGTGGCCAAAGATGCATCAACAACTCTGTTGACCCCTGATGCTCAGCTTCCATTTGTCACAGGTGATTTTTCCCTTTTGTCCTTGTGGTAGAATGGCCCATGGCGACGAGACAAGGGCTTTGTCAACACCATGGGCTTACATGAAAGGGGTCCCAGATTGAGACATCCTCCAAGCATCAGCCTGTAAGACTCCCTCAACATTCACAATGTGTTTACTTACAAGGATGTGCTACAGACAGAAGGATGAGTTGGCCATGCAACTTTTGGAACAACAAGGTCTCCCGATCCGGCCTCCACACAATGGCTGGAAGTCGTCTGCATTCTCCTTAGTATGTATCTTGTTTGTTTTAAAAAAAAAAAGAAGCAAACTATGTCATCATAATTATTAGGAAATTGTTTGACTTTCTTGAAATTTATAACCAAATGTACTTGATTGTTACTTGTATAAATATTGTCACTGCAGAACTTATGTCCTCTTCAAGAAAACCAGGTTCATGACAAGCAAGATAAGCACAACAAAGGGGAAATGTAAAAGTTGGACATTTTGTCATGTTTAGATGTAAAGGCAATAAAGGCACCTTTTTCTTGTACACATTTTTTTCCCAGCCCCCTTTTTCAGATTTCAAAAAGTGCATCAGTCAACGCATACTTTTTAGAGTGATGATTGATTTAGAGGAAATTACTTTGGTTTAGCATTGCACCATTTATTTGAATATCCTGATCAGGAGACTTAGAGATCATTAGACTCAAAATATTCCACCCATAAACCTCCCCTGAATGGATAACAGAAAGAAGGGAAAATGTTTGTAGCTTAAAAGTAAACTACTTGTCAAATTTTCCCACTGAGTATGATCTACTTTAAACAAAAACAATGGATGAAAAAAAATGGTTTAACATCAAGTAAGAAAAAAACATTAATAACTTATCACATTTTAAAGAAAAACTAATCCCATCCATCACTGGAGCCTTACCAGTTTTAATCACCCCTTCAATTAATCTTGCACATTAAAATTGTTGGCTTACATGCAATTTCTTATCTGTAAACATGACCTTTCAGAGCCAGAGATGTTGCTAATAGTTCCCTGGAATCAAGTGCAGAGGGAATCCCCACTACTGACAACTTGAAGGCTACAGGGTATAAAGGAGAGCAACGCATATGAAAACATCACTATCATCAAGACATCTTAAATGTTCATTGAGCAATCATGAATGAACAACCAAGCAATTTGTTGTCTTCAACAGTAAGATATTGTAGAGGTGTTAGTGTGATGTTTTTCTGTTTTCGTCGTATAATGGGCTGTTTTTGCAGCATTATACAGTTAATATACTATTTTGTAATAGGTACACCATTGCAAGCAAGCACATATGCGTTTTTGAGCTATAAAATCTTAGAGCCTTGGTGGTGCGGCGGTTCGATTGGTGGTGCGGCGGTTCGATTGGTGGTGCGGAGATGCGATTGGTGGTGCGGAGATGCGATTGGTGGTGCGGAGATACGATTGGTGGTGCGGAGATGCGATTGGTGGTGCGGAGATACGATTGGTGGTGCGGAGATACGATTGGTGGTGCGGAGATACGATTGGTGGTGCGGAGATGCAATTGGTGGTGCGGAGATGCGATGGTGGTGCAGAGATTTGATTGGTGGTGCGGAGATACGATTGGTGGTGCGGAGATACGATTGGTGGTGCGGAGATACAATTGGTGGTGCGTAGATACAATTGGTTGTGCGGATTCGGAATCGATGGTGGTATAACACGGAAAATTCCGAATACTAAAGGGGACCTGGACACTTGCACCTGGCAAGTGGGGCCCTACTTCCCGCCAGGGTGACAGCTGGTGGTCGATCTTAAAGGTGCTATCGGGCTCCTCGACCGGCGAGGATGGTTCCGGTGTAATCACAAATGGTTGACCAACGGAAGTAGTCCCTAGTCTTTGGCCGTGGGGGCTATGGGACCGCGTTAGTACAGTAGGGGACTGCCTTGGGGACTGGTTTGCCTTGGGGTGGCGGACCGGACCCTTCCGATTGGGAGGTGCAAAGGCTCTGACGATCTGGAAAGCGTGTTGGGGCTGGTATCCTGGGACCTGCACGTGGTGGCCCTGCTTTAGACTAACCTTACCAGGATGATATTTGCAAAAATTAATTTGAATTAAAATGCTTGCAATGGTGTACATATAAAATATTTGTTATCTTACTATTTGTGATGTTGAACTTTTTCTGTGGTATATAAAGTAACTTTGATGTGGTGGTATTTGCCCCAAAATAAGTTTACATTGTTTTGAACTTTGGTTATAAACATGATAAGTACGGAAGTGAGGCTGCTGCTGATGGTTTGGAGCGTGAGTCGTGGAGACATAAAGTCATCGCGCGTTAACAATTTTCATCCCGTAAAAAAGAAGACGATATTGTTTGTCCACGAGATGTTTGAAAATGCAGTGGAATGTGTTATTTTTATTATCATTTAAATTTTTCCATAACTCGCTGACTAATTTACATATTACAACCTTTCACAAGTATAAAAAGTATGACAGTAAATGAATTTTACAAAATATATATAAATTATGTGATTGAACAAAATACTGAACCAAATAAAAATTCAAACAAATTTGGAGAAGGCTAGACTGACGGGTAAATAGTTTTCATGTAACACAAAAAATTACAAAGTTTGGGATCAAACAAGGAATTAATAATAAAATATGTTATTTGATGTTCTTTAAAAAATTCATGATTTCTAGATAGGCATTTGATAATAACAAAGTGTGTTTATTAAAATTCCATTAAATTTCACCATTAACATCAGAGCAGAAAGAACTTCTATGATTTGATTACAATGACTAAAAACAACTGACCGGATTACAAGTAGCATAATTGCATTTTAATCAGAAGACAAATTACAGTTATTATTTTAAAAATTCATGATGAAACATGTTTAAAAATGTCCAGTGCACCACACTAATTACTAGCTATAAAAATGAATCCATACACATCTATTACAGATATATATATAAAAAATGTGTCACAATTTTAACACAGCAAAACAAAATTTAACAAATAAAGATAATCTCTATGTATGTTATGTTTGTCTACAGTAATTCATGAGTTTGACAATAAGTATGTGATAAAGGTGATGTATTACCTACTAACATTCCATACAGCTGGTTTTATATTTAAATCTATCATTGTTATTTAAATGCATTAGACATGAAACATCATATGATGATTCTTTTGTGAATATTTAATCCCCTAAATACATAAATCCTTAATCTAAAACTAGCTCTGTATTTTTGATTAAGTTTTTAACCTTTAACAAATCCTGTCATTGTGTTACTTCAGTTAAATGCTGATGAAATTTTCAATTAATAAAATGAATAATATTTATTTGATTAAAATTAACAATTTATGTAAGGTAAACTTACGTTGTTACTCTAACTAGTCTATGATTCAATTGGAATAACTATACATTTTACAGTACTAACTAAAATAAAAATGAGTTTTGAGGACTAAATTAAACTTATCGATGTTAAAAATAACAAATTATTAAGTATAGGCTGACACCCAACTGTCAATTTTTGTTTAAGATACAACTAGTGGTTAAGATTTTCCCTTTTAAAAAGTATATATACAAATGTATTTAAGATTACTTCAAATTCATCCTGCGCAATCACAGGTGAGACAAAGAAATTAGTGTTTGGGGTTTGGGGTTTGCTTTAGGCCTATTTTATTACATACAATAACAGTAAAAACCAATCAATTACAAGTCCTCTTACAAAAGTACAAGTCAGGCTTACTTGTAGATTAACTCTTTCTTAACAATTATGATTACTTACATAAACAAAACTAATCAATTGTATGAACTTTATAATCAGTGAGCGCATGTCCTCTTAGTTCTATTTCTACTGAGTAAGTTAGACCATGTAGACTTACTATTTTGTTAATTATGATTAGGTTCATGTAGATTTACTCTTTTGTTAGATATGATTAATAAAACTAATGAAACTATTACCAATGGATTACTTTCTAACTTCTCAGTGAAACAAATAACTGTCAACAGTATAGGCTAACATTCGTATAACACTGTTCTAACAAGATAAATATTATTATTACATGACTATTACATGATATACTTTCAGCTTGAGGACGTAAACTAAAACTTTTAAGTGGTATTTTATTTATAACAAAAATAAATAATAAACATACTTATATGTCAATGCAATTATTACACTAAACTTTTTCAGTCATAAACTGTCTTTGAAAAGAAAAATATTGGAATTTAAATGTACACTATTATCTACATGTTATTTTGTACATCACTAACAAGAATTTGAAACTTTGTCTTTGTTAACCAAGATGGGTTAAAATGTGAGTCGGGCGGACATAAATTCATCGTGCGTTGAAGATTATTGCGACCAATATCAAAGTTTATTGTGTATAGACAGAGGGCGCTTTTGTCGGTCCACAAGACACATGAAAATGCACTGGAATGTGTTTTTATTTTATTTCTCCATAATTCACAGACAAATGTTTGACATGTTTTCCCATATAACAAAATTATGACAGTACATGTTTATCTATATTATATGTAATAATAAAATTGGATTAACGAACGAAAAAATGTGATCATGGAAACACTGATCATGGGGGGGGAATCAATTTTATGTAACCGAATAATTATAGAGTTATTTGATCACATACAGATGTAAACACATATAAACTATTACATTTATAAAAATTATGAATGATTTGTAGACAACAAAGTCTGTTTAACAAACCAACTTAGTATGATATATATATAATTTTTTTTATCAATTAAAATTCACCATTAACATCTACAAAGCTAATAACTTCTATGGTTTGATTAAAATGACTAAAACAAATGACCACATTAAAAAATAAGCATAATGATATTTTAATTAATTTGTCTGATAGTTCAGACAGATTTTACAATTTATGTGATGAAGGTTCGGTCGTGTCATCTACTAACATTCTATAATCGAATAAGGTTTCGAAGTAAAAATCACTAATTTTATTTAGATGCATTATCATTTGATAACATTTACAATTATTGCTATTTTATATATATATATATGAGTACCTTGCAACTTGAGGATCTAACAACCTCAAGTTGTATACTATTTATTACATAATTAAATAAATAATAAATAAACTTACATCAATACAATTATTACATTGGAAATGTTCAGTCATGAACTACTTGAAAAGTTAAATGTTGGAAATTAACTGTACAATATTATATACATGTTAATATGTACATTGCTAACAACAATTTGAAACTTTACAGTTTCCATTGTATGCACCCCATTTATTTATATTAAGAAATTCATTCGATAGCAATAAATTATTATTAAGAATTAGTTTATCTTATACCGAATGAAACTGAAAAAGAAAATCAAATCACAGGCTATCGGCTTAAATCTCGAGCGACGTCGGTAAAAAAAATGAGTTTCGGTTCTGGTAAACGGGCGCTGCAGAGATTGAATGTTGTTTTGCAGTTTGTACATGATCAACGCGTCTATTAAGCCATGCTGAAAAGCAGCCTCACTTCTGAAACAGATTGTTTTTTACTTGAACCATAATAACGTTAAAATTTAAATTAATTATAAACCACTTTTATTAAATGTAAGAAATATTACTTAGTTTTTAATTTTCAGAAAACTTTGATCTTATCTTTGCCTAAAAAAAGTTTGATACTTTGACGAGAAAAATAAGTAATGTTTGAGCAATTTGCAGAATTTTTAATCCTGTGGGCGTGTGTGAACCAAGTTTACGATGAAATTGAGTAAAATAAACTGTTTTCCCCTGTGTGGTTTGTTTGTTTGGCCAATTTTACAAGATAACAACATACATCGGTCAAAATAAGATAAAACTGATGCAACAAAATTTGTCTTTGAAAGCGCCCTCATGCAGTAAAAAATATGGTCAATTTAATTATTCTTCAAATAAAGTTTTCATTTATTTTGTAACTTTCTAATGTTAAACTATTTATTTCGGTTTGTAGTCTTAATGGTCTTTATTTTTACTCGTTGGTATTTTGTTCTACAAATAAACTTTTACTTAACAGACACCAACAGAGATGTCCTCGTTATTGCAAAGGTCATAGGTCAAAGGGTGCATCTCATTATTTTTCCTCCCCTTGCTCATGCAAAGGTCATAGGTCAAAGGGTGCATCTCATTATTTTTCCTCCCCTTGCTCATGCAAAGGTCATAGGTCAAAGGGTGCATCTCATTATTTTTCCTCCCCTTGCTCATGCAAAGGTCATAGGTCAAAGGGTGCATCTCATTATTTTTTTGACCTTTCCATCCTAAGGTTTATATATAACGTCCGAGCGATTTTTTTCAAGCGGCGATTTAGCCCAGTGGGCTAGCTCACAGCTCCCAGAATTCTGGAGCTGTGAGCTCGGGGGTTCAAATCCTGGTGAGACCCTTTTTTACCAGTAAAAAATATTTTTTTTTTAAATTCTTGAAAAAATCGGTAGGGCTTGAACCTGGTACCTTCAGCTCAGTATGCACTCTCTCGCACCACTCTGCTACTGAGCTTTCATGAAAATTTAACGGTTTTTGACCTGATGAATATTAGAATGGCCAAACTTAGAAAAATTTTCAGAAAAATTTCTGCCTGGCTATACCCTTGGATTTTTTGGCTGATCTGAGGGCTGACCAAGGGCCTTGGAGCTGAGATTGGGGAGTAAAATTTGTAAGTGCTGAGGGGCCAGGGAGGTTGCTGGGCAGTCAGTCAGCCAGTGGGCTGGGCTGGTTGGGATGAGGGTTTTGGGTGATGGTAGGAGTGATGGGCCGGGAGGTTGCTGGGCAGTCAGTCGACCAGTGGGCTGGGCTGGTTGGGATGAGGGCTTGGGGTGATGGTAGGGGTGATGGTAAGGGTATGGGCTGGGATGTTGCCGTTCTGTCAGGCAGTGGGCTGGGGTGGCTAGGATGGTGCTTAGGGTGATGGGACTGAGCTAAATGAGTTCAATTAAATAAATAAAATTATAGGTGTGATTTTTGTATGTGCTCGGTAGAAAATATAACGGTCTTGTTATGTGGGTATGGGTTTATGGGATTTCACTGTGGGGTGGAATTTAATTAAAGGAACAGTAATAAAAGAGTTAAATTAAATATATAAAATTATAGGTGTGATTTTTGTATGTGCTCGGTAGAAAATAAAACGATCTTGTTATGTGGGTATGGGTTTATGGGATTTCACTGTGGGGTGGAATTTATTTAAAGGAACAGTAATAAATGAGTTAAATTAAATAAATAAAAATATAGGTGTGATTTTTGTATTTGCTGGGTAGAAAATAAAAACGGTCTTGTTATGTGGGTATGGGTTTATGGGATTTCACTGTGGGGTGGAATTTGTTTAAAGGAACAGTAATAAATGAGTTAAATTAAATAAATGAAATTATAGGTTTGATTTTTGTATTTGCTGGGTAGAAAATATAACGGTCTTGTTATGTGGGTATGGGTTTATGGGATTTCACTGTGGGTTGGAATTTAATTAAAGGAACAGTAATAAAAGAGTTAAATTAAATAAGTAAAATTATAGGTGTGATTTTTGTATTTGCTGAGTAGAAAATAAAACGATCTTGTTATGTGGGTATGGGTTTATGGGATTTCACTGTGGGGTGGAATTTATTTAAAGGAACAGTAATTAATGAGTTAAATTAAATAAATAAAATTATAGGTGTGATTTTTGTATTTGCTGGGTAGAAAAGAAAACGGTCTTGTTATGTGGGTATGGGTTTATGGGATTTCACTGTGGGGTGGAATTTATTTAAAGGAACAGTAATAAATGAGTTAAATTAAATAAATAAAATTATAGGTGTGATTTTTGTATATGCTGGGTAGAAAATAAAACGGTCTTGTTATGTGGGTATGGGTTTATGGGATTTCACTGTGGGGTGGAATTTATTTAAAGGAACAGTAATAAATGAGTTAAATTAAATAAATAAAATTATAGGTGTGATTTTTGTATTTGCTGGGTAGAAAAGAAAACGGTCTTGTTATGTGGGTATGGCCTATGGGATTTCACTGTGGGGTGGAATTTATTTAAAGGAACAGTAATAAATGAGTTAAATTAAATAAATAAAATTATAGGTGTGATTTTTGTATTTGCTGGGTAGAAAATAAAACGGTCTTGTTATGTGGGTATGGGTTTATGGGATTTCACTGAGGGGTTGAATTTATTTAAAGGAACAGTAATAAATGAGTTAAATTAAATAAATAAAATTATAGGTGTGATTTTTGTATATACTGGGTAGAAAAGAAAACGGTCTTGTTATGTGGGTATGGGTTTATGGGATTTCACTGTGGGGTGGAATTTATTTAAAGGAACAGTAATAAATGAGTTAAATTAAATAAATAAAATTATAGGTGTGATTTTTGTATTTGCTGGGTAGAAAAGAAAACGGTCTTGTTATGTGGGTATGGCCTATGGGATTTCACTGTGGGTGGAATTTATTTAAAGGAACAGTAATAAATGAGTTAAATTAAATAAATAAAATTATAGGTGTGATTTGTGTATATGCTGGGTAGAAAATAAAACGGTCTTGTTATGTGGGTATGGGTGTATGGGATTTCACTGTGGGGTGGAATTTATTTAAAGGAACAGTAATAAATGAGTTAAAGTAAATAAATAAAATTATAGGTGTGATTTTTGTATTGAAGATATAACGGGTGGTTTAGAATGTTTTTCAAGGGTATGGTACTTCGTGGACTAAAGGAGTTCTGGTATTTCCAAATTTATATAATAGGGTTATACTCTTTATGCTAAAGAGATTAAAAGACTCTATTTACTGCAATTTTCTGGAAAAGAATCGAGTGATAAAGAGATGTTTAAATGCGGCCATCTTTGTTGAATTCCCTGTCTACTCATATATCATACATTATGGTGGCTTATGTTAATTGTAAAAGAAACCTGTCGTTTCAACTTTGCTCAAGTGAAACTTTCTTGTAATTTCATTATGCTCTATGGGATGTCTTGTTTCTAATCCTAATAACAATAACAAATAACATGCACATAATTAAATAAGGGACGAAAGAGATTTCTTGCTACATTTTATAGAATCATTTTATTTGACAACTCCAAATAACATGATACAAACAATACAATTTTTTCAATTATCAGTAATATTAATAAGAACATTAATTTTACTGTAGCCTAAAAAATACATCAAACTTTGAATTTTTGAAGAGTGGTCATTTCTGCACTGTCTGAACACAATTCGTTTGTAAGACTAATTTTGAATAAATAATTTGATTTACACAACCAAATTGTGGAAACCTCATCATTTGTTCGGGCACGTTTTTAAGTAAATCCTAAAACCTTGAATAAGGTTTTTTTTGTGCGTTTTATGCTTTTGTTTCCATTTTGTAGAACATTTTCTTGGCCAGGCTAATATTTCTGACAGAAATTTATTTGAGGACTATTGATTCTAAGATAAAGTTTTCAATAAGTATACTTTAAATCGAAATAAATCTTTGCTTTTTGAAAAAGTAAATTAATTCATCTCAACCTGTAAACTTGTCAAAAAATTAGGTATTCATGTCCAGAAACTATAACAAAGATGTCTTTGTTTTTCAGACATTCTGTGCAGATTCATGGTTTTGATTTTGTGGTTAAATAAAAAGGGACCTACTATCTCGCAAAACCCAGAGCTTCTGGGCATTTACCATAATTGTGTAACAGCCATGAGAAGGTCAATAATTGACACCAGGGACCATTAGATTTACAAGCTACCATATAGCATTTTCTCTAGATTTTGATGAACAAATTAATATTGTTGTGAATAATGTTAATTTTCAATATAAATACCGAGCTCTTACAGTTTTGGGGTCAAGCTTTAGGGCAAATAAAATCAAAATCAGATAAAAGTTGGAAGAATATTATGTCTGTTATACTTTACATTTGTTTTAAGTTAAATTTCGGGAATAAAATAAGTGCACCTTGCCAGCAGTTTTCTTTTGATATAATTTTATCATTCTGGTTTTATCATTCTCCTCAGCCAAACTGATGCTTTGGAAAAAAATTGCTGTTGAATTCGGAATAGTGGCAAGTCATCTGCTCTAGAATGGCGAAGGTTGTGGGTTCGTATCCCACCTGTGTAATACGGCTGCGGATTTATTTTTCTTCACGGGAGAGTCTAAAAAGCACTGAATTACACATGTGTTAAGAAGTTTACCTGTTTATGCAGAGAATGCATTTTGCATGAGAGGTTGATGTACAGTGCCGAGATCTGCTTTGTTGGTTGTGGATCTCATTTCAGCTTTACTAGGTCTGTAAAAGCAAAAATTCAAATAATGATTTAATTTTGTCATATTATAATGGAAAGCCAGTCCCTTTTTCTGTTAAATTTGCTTCAGTGATTCAAATCAAATTTAATGCAATCTTTGAGTAAAGGTCACAATCAGCAATATTCGCATTTTGACATTGTATTTTAGGCATTGGTGCTAATGTAAATTGGCAAGGGGGGGGGGCAGTAAATTTAAACACATACTTGTTTCCCCCCCAAAGAAAACAAAAAGGGGGAAAAATTTACTTTCTATTAGTGGGTTTTTCCCTTACACCATTGTGATTTAAGCACTGTACACTCAGTCCCTTCCTAAGTTCTGTGAAAAAAAAGACATCCACAGCAATATCACTCGAATGGAAAAAAAACACATACTGAGTTTTTGGTATAATAAATTTGACTTCATATTTAATTCTTTTGTTTTATTTACATTGACTGGGGGGAGGTCCACAAACAGCAGGCTTCTGAGGGATCCCAGGACAAATCCACAAAGCAAGTTTAAAGTTAATATGAAAAGTCCTTTTCGAGGTATTGCTCAGACAACATTTCTTTTGTTTTAGCAATAATGTTCTTCACAATTGACTGGGGGGGGGGTCCACAAACAATAGACTTCTTAGGGATCCAAAGACCAATTCACATATTAAGTTTAAGGTTAATATGACAAGTCCTTTTTCAAGGTATTGCTCAGACAACATTTCTTGTTTTAATAGCCATATAGGGCCTAATCTTCTTCACAATTGACTGGGGGGGGGGGTCCACGAGCAGCAGACTTCTTCCCAAGACCAATCCACAAAGCAAGTTTGGAGTTAAGCCCACAAGTCCTTTTCAAGGTATTGTTCAGACAACATTTCTTTTGTTTTAGCCGAATAGGGCCTAATGTTCTTCACAATTGACGGGGGGGGGGGGGTCCACAAACAGCAGACTTCTGAGGGATCCCAAGACCAATCCACAAGGCAAGTTTAAAATTAATATGACAAGTCCTTTTCGAGGTATTGCTCAGACAACATTTCTTTTGTTTTAGCCATAATGTTCTTCACAATTGACTGGGAGGGGGGTCCACAAACAATAGAGTTCTTAGGGATCATAAGACCAATCCACAAAGCAAGTTTGGAGTTAATATGACAATTCCTTTTCGAGGTATTGCTCAGACAACATTTCTTGTTTTAATAGCCATATAGGGCCTAATCTTCTTCACAATTGACTGGGGGGGGGGGTCCACGAGCAGCAGACTTCTTCCCAAGACCAATCCACAAAGCAAGTTTGGAGTTAAGCCCACAAGTCCTTTTCAAGGTATTGTTCAGACATCATTTCTTTTGTTTTAGCCATAGGGCCTGAAGTTCTTCACAATTGACTGGGGGGGGGGGGTGGTCCACAAACAATAGACTTCTTAGGGATCCCAAGACCAATCCACAAAGCAAGTTTGGAGTTAATATGACAAGTCCTTTTCAAGGTATTTCTCAGACAACATTTCTTTGGTTTTAGCCATATAATGACCTTCACAATTGAATGGGGAAGGGGGGGCCTTTTCAAAAGAATTCCTCCTTGGGGTTCAAGATAAACAAAGACAAACTTTGTGGGGTCCATTGTTCCATTGTGTAAAAGACCCCACAAGTGCCCTTCTGTAATAAAGCCCACACCCACACAAGGAAGGACATGTTTGAAATGGTATGCCCCTTAGGTAGCTTCTCTAACTGCGGGGCATAAAAAACATTTTACGGTGTTTACAACTCATCAAACTGTCCAACATCTCTTAATTCATCGAAAATTTATGGTTGCTCATGCATTTCAACTTACCTGTTAATGAAGACATCCTTAAATCTTGATGATGGGCAGCATGTGTATCTACTTTTGTGAAGGTAGACTTCATCTGACAATGGCATCTCTACTAGCCTAAATGCAAACAAAATATAAACATTGCTTTGTGAAAGGAGCCTGTTGTTGTTTTTCTTCAAATGCCAAGTTTCTGACCACATTGTTCGGTTCCGGAAAACCCGCCCGGCACTCAGGATTCCCCAACCACCACTGGCAGAATTTTCTCTATTTTCCGACCACCACACATTTTCCAAATATTTAATTTAAACTTGCAATTTTCTCTCAAAGCTTTTCAACGAAATTTAAAATTGGGTATTTACCAGTAAAACAATGGTATCAAAAGCCAAAATTTAGAGTATTTCTTTGGTTTGAGTCTATTTTTATGATCTACCGTGTAACTGATCCATCACACAATGGTTTCCAGGGAAACATTTTTACGTCACTAAAGAAATCGGTAATAAATGTTGGTGCTATCCCATCCAGTGACACTGTATCTGTTGACTTATGCTGTATTTGTGACAATACAGATTCAAGTGTGGTCATTGTGATGGACTATTTCAACTTGTGTTATTTTAATAGAGAAGTGGTGGGGAAATAGAACAACCGAAATATGACCTTTTCGACCAAGTTGGGCAGTAGTGAATGGGGGTTTCGAGAAAGGATATTTTTTCAGATCCTTTGGGTAGCAATAGCTAGCTTTCGGAAGTCATGTTCGCTTCCTCATCAGTTGCATGTGGGTTGATTCAAGGAATCAGGTAAATCTTTTTGAACATCTTAGAGAGATGTGAGGTTGCAACCAGGGTAAGGGAGGGGATAGCCGTGGGTATGTTTGTGAATAGGAGTGACAAAGCGCATGTTCGTTGTTGGGTTGTCATAGTAACGCAATCAGATCCTCAAGTGTTTCTTGTGCTGTGGGGCTTGTGCCTCCGCTAATGGGTCTACCAATAAATAATATCCTGGTGGTGGAGTTTTGTGTATTTTTGGTAGCAAGTACTTAGTCGGGCATGCCACTCTCTGTGTGAGGGGGTCGAGGTGCTCATATGTTTTGCGGTTGATGATGTTTTGGTTAAACATCTTTGTGAGAGCATTGTGTACTAACTGACTAGTTTCTTGTGTAATATCTTGTTCTAGCTCTTCATAGTGCTGAGAACTAAGATGGCAGAAGCCTACTTCCAAATAGTCAGTGAGATTCACAATGCAGATACCTCTGCCTTTGTTATCTGGTTTGCATGATCCAATTTCGCCCCATCCTAATTTAATGAAATTTTAGAGTCTTGCAGCCAGTAGGTGGAACTACCAAGGGAAAGTGGTGCTCTATTTTAACGGAGGAAAGTAGGATAGATTTATAAACTAACAACTGTTTTAATGTTGAGGAGATTCCCTTACCTTTTATAAAGGAGAAAGCAGTTCGTTGCCCAAACTCATTGTACACTGTGAGGAAGCTTATCCACTGCAGGTCTCAGACATCTACTTGGTTGATGAGTAGATCTCTGTGAAGATGACAACCCTCTCTGTATCATGCAAAAAAAAGAAATCAATAATGTTTTACTTAATAGCTTTAAAGTATTGACAAGCAATGAAGCACATGGGTAGTTTGAGATTACCTTAAATTATTGCAATGGATGGCAGTTGCAAAATGTTATGTGATGAACTGCCCACTTGCATATCACTCAACAACGTATCATTGACAGATATTAAAAAGATACCTCAATTAAAAGTCCCTAAATTCCAGAAAAACAAGGAAACGTTGTGTTTGGTAAGTCAGTCCGATTCTTGACATTTGACAGGTGGTCCAAAAACAAAAGACTTCTGGGGAATCCAAAGACCAATCCACAAAGCAAGTTTAAAGTAGATATGACAAGTCCTTTTTGAGGTATTGCTCAGACAACATTTCTTTGGTTTTAGCCATATAATTAATGACCTTCACAATTGACCAGGGGGGGGGGGCCTTTTCAAAAGATTTCCTCTGTGGGGTTCAAGATAAACAAAGACAATTTTTCTGGGGTCCATTGTTCCATTTTGTAAAAGACCCCACATGGGCCCACACCCACACACATGGAAGGACATGTTTGAAATGGTATGCCCATGCATTTCAACTTACCTGTTAATGAAGACATCCTTGAATCTTGATGATGGGCAGCATGTGTATCTACTTTTGTGAAGGTAGACTTCATCTGACAATGGCATCTCTACTAGCCTAAATGCATACAAAATATAAACATTGCTTTGTGAAAAGGGCCTGTTGTTGTTTTTCTTCAAATGCCAGGGTTCTGACCACATTGGTCGGTTCCGGAAAACCCGCCCCCGGCACTCAGGATTCCCCAACCACCACTGGCAGAAGTTTCTCTATTTTCCGACCACCACACATTTTTAAAGCTGTATTTGTGACAATAGGAGTGACAAAGCGCATGTCCGTTGTTGGGTTGTCATAGTAACACAATCAGACCCTCAAGTGTTTCTTGTAATTCATAAGAATTAGAAATTTGTGCTGTGGGGCTTTGTGCATCCGCTAATAATGGGTCTACCAATAAATATTCTCCTGGTGGTGGAGTTTTGTGTATTTTTGGTAGGAATTAACTAGTCGGGCATGCCACTTTCTATGTGTGTGAGGGGGTTGAGGTACTCATATGTTTTGCGGTTGATGGTGTTTTGGTTAACCATCTTAGTGAGAGCATTGTGTACTAACTGACTAGTTTTTTGTGTAATATCTTGCTCTAGCTCTTCATAGTGCTGAGAACTAAGATGGCGGAAGCCTACGGCCAAATAGTCAGTGAGATTCACAATGCAGATTCCTCTGCCTTTGTCATCTGGTTGGATCACGATTTTGATGTTGTTTTTCAACTGAGATAGAGCTGATCTTTGATTCTTTGTCATATTGTTTGTCTGTTGTCTTAAATGAATATGAGCAAGTTCAATTTGGTGGCTCTCAAATAGTTCTCAAGTTTGAGATTAAATGTTGATTTGGGTTGCCAAGTTGAGGGTGGTTTGAAAGTGGGTTGTGTTTGGAAGTCTTATTATGCATAAGATATACGACTCTCATCCTTCGAGTGAAGGTGTTTATGTCACTCAGAAGAGATCGGCATGTAGGTTTGGCGGGGTTGGTGCAAAATTGAAATTTGCCCAATGCAATTTTTGGTTTCTACTAAGTTCAGCATTGGATAGGTCTATTATAAATTGTTCTCTTTTTGTTGACAAATCGGTTAACAGACTAAGTTGTCTGTCATGAGATAAAATAGAGCAATGGCGTGAAAATTGTTAAACCTATCTTTGGTTTGTGACACTAATTTCCTCCCTTTGTATTTAAGATTAACCATTGTGGAAATATAATAGTGTATGGTTTGATTCTAATAACACTCGCTTATATAAAGCAAAATAATACTATACGTAACGACAAGGTTAAATCTCTTTTTGGAAGTTGTGGTGGTCCTGAAAAGGACCGTTGGTTTTGTGAGGAGTTTAGTGACTCTCTTGGTGCTTTTCGCTTGTGTCCTCTAACTGGCAGTTGTCTTGCTCTTGCAAAGAACTTAAACAGTTTGGTGGCTGTTGTGTGTGCTTCTCTTGTCTTGAATTCTGCCTTAAGTTGCTCCTCTGCTGCCTTTCTTGTTGTTGCTAATCTTGACTCGATGTCGACCTTGAATTTCTTGTACCGGTCCAGGGTTAGCTCCGCAAACAAAACTCACACCTTTGTCTCCAGACTTTTCCAAGATTGCTTGAAAGTGTCTTCGTAAGCTAGTAATGGTGTGGGTGTGGAGGTCTTGCTTGGGAGCTGATGCAAGCCGGTGGAACCTTGACCCGGCTTTTTGGTGTGGCGGATACTCTGAAATTTGTCTTGATTGTGCTGTCCAAATCCTTTTCCAAGCAGCTGATCAGCGATCTGTTGCCACAAGGAAAAGATTCGGTGCTTAAATTCGGCGATAGATTCAGAATATCCGACGTGTCGAAAGTTGGTGTCTTGGATCTTGAGTTCTGGCTCTGGACTTGACTCTTGATCTTGCATCGGCGTTTGGTGTAGGCTTGAAGAGGCAGCGGGCTTTGCAGAGGCTTTTTTGTGCAGACATGCTAGCTTGAAGACTTTTACGGCATCACTGTATCTAGCCTAAATGCATCAAAAATAAACATTGCTTTGTAAAAGGAGCCTGTTGTTGCTTTTCTTCAAATGCCAGGGTTCTGCCCACAGTGGTCGGTGCCGGAAAACCCACCCCGGCACTCAGGATTCCCCAACCACCACTGGCAGAATTTTCTCTATTTTCCGACCACCACACATTTTCGAAATATTTAATTTAAACTTGCAATTTCCTTTTCAATGGTTTCATCGAAATGTAAAATTGGGTATTTACCAGTAAAACAATGGTATCGAAAGCCAAAAATTTAGAGTATTTCTTTGGTTTGAGTCTATTTTTATGATCTACCGTGTAACTGATCCATCACACATTTGGTTTCCAGGGAAACATTTTTACGTCACTAAATCCTGGCCAGAACCCTGAAATGCAGCAAATGTGCTTTGACCATAAGAGGGAGCATACAATAACCTAAAAGCACAGTTTACATCCAGTGACTTTAAACAATAACTTAATAAATGAGATGGCCTATGTTTGTCCTTTTCTTACCCACGTGGGTGTATTGTCGAGTGGGGATTTGGTGACTGTTCCACTCTTTTTTGGGGGTGGTCTAGTAGCTAGACATCTACTCTAGAATAGCAAAGGTGGTGGGTTCCAACCCCCCCCCCCCCCGAGCCGTAAGCCTGTGGATTTGTTTGTTTTCACAGGACTCTAGAAAGCACTGAATTACACATGTAATAAGAAGTTTACCTTTTCTGGCAGAAAATGCATTTTGCATAGAAGGTTGATGTACAGTGCACAGAGATCTGCTTTGGTGAATCTCACTTCAGCTTTAATAGGTCTGTAAAAGCAAATAAATTAAATAATATTATCTTATTGAAATGGAATAATAGTCCTTTAAAAAAAATTATTAAAGAATTGATTCAGTGATTAGTCACAAGTAGAAAGATTTGCAGTTCGATCATTGTATTTCGTCACCAGGCATTGGTGTTTGTGTAAATTGGACAGGGGGTAAATTTGCACCAATAGTTCTCCACCAACCCCCCCCCCAAAAAACCAAAAAAAAACAAAAAAAACATGGGAAAAAGAACCCACAAGCCTGAGCTTTTAATATAATAAATTTGGCTTCACATTTGTTTTCTTTTGTTTATCAACACAATTTGCTAAGCAAAACAATCTCCACACTATTGTTTTTTTTTTATCACTCTTGCTGTTATATTTTGATACACAGGAAATTAGATATTTGATTGTCCCAAAACAATTTTATTGCCCCCTCACTGGCCCTATACTCCCAAAAAATATTCAGTTAAATTTCACAGTTTTGTGGCCAGTAGGTGAAAATACTATGGGAAAGAAGGGAACTAGAATAGATTTATGACCTAATGACCGTTTTAATGTTCAGGAGTTTCCCTTACCTTTTATAAAGGAAAGAGCAGTTCATTTAACAGACTCATTGTACACTGTTAGAAGGCTTATCAACTGCAGGTCTCAGACATCTACTTGGTTCTCTGAGGAGTCAACAAGGTGACCTGCTGTATCATGCAAATAAAGAATACAATATTGCTTCTTTTTGAAAACAATAACAAGTAATAAAAACAAAGGTAGTTTGAGAATTATACCTTTAATTATTGCAATGCATGGCAGCTGCAAAATGATGTTATGTGGTGAATTGCTCACTTGTATTTTTCACTTCAAAGGTTTAGGGTCAAACTTTGGCAATGACCCTAAAAATGTGTGTTTCTTTTATCTGAAAGCCAACTTCAGGCAAGTGTTGGAGATTTACATTTATAGTGTCTGTTTGTAAATGCTACAGCTAGAGATGTGGTTGGTACCCTCTGTCAGTCTGTCACCGAGCTAAAGGTGGATGGATTTGGTGATCTTGATTAAAATACCAGGCCAGTTTTTGTTCTATTTTTTAAACAAGTAGACACTGTATTCAGCTGAAACTTTCAAGGGTGACTTTTATTGTATCTTTAGTGATAATTTGACCTAATAAATCAGCATTATGATGAAAAAAACCAATCTATGACACTACCTTTGAGAAACACCTATCATTGACAGATTTGTTTCTAAATATGATATACAAAATAAAGTTTCCTTAACTCCAGCAAAAAAACTATTCAGAAAAGTTTACATATTTTTTCTTACAGCCTAGTAGGCATATCATGAACTGTTTGATTGAAAACATTAATGGTTGTTCACAAGTTTACCTGCTGATGGAGAAGACGATCATCCTTGAATCTTATAGCTGGGCAGCATGTGCATCAGGCATCTACTTTTGGAGAGGTAGACGTTATCTGACAATGGCATGTCTGTAGCTAGCCTAAATTGGAACAAAATAAAAAATAAAAATTTGGTGAATGGGGTGTGTTGTTGATTTTCGTTAAATGCAGCAACAATTTGATGATGCTTTGACCACACAGATAATCTTAAAGCATGATCTATATCTTGTGGTTTTAAACAATTTATAAGCAAAATAGAAAATGAAAAAATGGCACACAATTGTAAGGTTTTCTTGTATGTCCTCTTACATGTCCATAATCATAATATTACTGGGTTCTTATTTAGTGCATTATCACATCCCTATGGGGTGTATCATTATTTGTTTTTCAACAGGATAAGTTTTGAATTATGAGACCCATTTATATAGCACCTTCTAATGGTTTTTTGAGGTGCTGGGTGCCCTTTCAGCAACCACTGCCAGAAACACCAGAGCAAACCCCTTCAGACCCAAGTCAATTAGTCGACTCGTACCAAAGTCATCTTGTACCCAAGTCATCTCTTACCAAGTCATCTCAAACCGACGGTTGACTTAGTCCATTAAACTTCCTTCCTCAATGGTTCATCGATGGTCTACATACACACATTCCTTACTCCAAGTCTTTTTTTTTGCAGGAAGTAGGCCTAAATTCAATAGGTCCAAGAAAAAAACAGATAAAACAATTTGTTTTTGTAGTGACAGAAATATTTATTTATTTATAAATATATTTGGGCAAAATATCAGATAAGTTAATTGATTAATGGTATTTGTAGTTGAAGTTTCTTTTCCCTCTAAATAAATTTCTTCAATTGGTTGAAATTTATTTTGCAGAATATTAACAAGTCCAGGGAAAAACCAGATAAAAATTTACTTTTAAATAGGTCTTCGGGCATCAGCAATTGTACATGCTATAAAACTATCAAAAAAGACAATGGCCTTCCACAAACAAAACCTTAACTTACACAAACTCTCAATAGTGAAGACTCTCTAGATGTGAGCATATGGAACAGAAAACCTTTGGGCCCAAGTGAGACAGCTTGAATCATAACCTAAAACACATCCTGGACCTGTTCTCGTTGTACTTTACCCACTAGAGCCTCCTGTTGAACTCCTAGGAATAGTGAAAACAGAAAACTAATTAAGATACAGCATTGAGCATCCTAGTTTAACTTGATTACAAACACAGTTCCCTCTCACAAAACGGATAGAACAACACATTTTTATCTCTTGAAGAACAACATGCTTTAGGATATCCTACACAATGCAGAAAACTTACCCAAGTAACAAAAGAGTGTGCTGAGGAAGTTATATTGAGTGAGACACTTGCTTCTAGCCGTCTGCTCAACCCCGACAAGAGTATAACCCTGATTCCTGATTGATTGGAGGTAGGTGGCTAGATCACTCACAGGAACCTGTGCATTAATAGAATATTATCAATGCTGATTGTTAAGAAGAGCACATATTAATGGAAAAATGATGGAACACTCCTCTACAATGTATATGTAGACCAATCAAATATGTTTTCCACTATTAATGGAATGCTAACAGGACCAGGGCAAGAAAAGGACATACGTGTACATTTTAAAACAAACAGAATATCACATTTTGGTAGCTTTTAAAGTACATTATAATGACCAATGGCATGGGGGGAAGGATAAGGGAGAGCAAAGACAACTCCTTTTTTATGGGAGGGGGCTGTGTCTAACCATTCATTTGTGCATCAAATCTTAATTGGGGGCATGGGGGAAGCATGTGTTCTAATGTTCTGAGCAAGTGGGTGGTGGGGGGAGGGGGGCTCTCCCCCAAAGTCTCCACCTCTGGTCATGCCACTGATCATGACCACACAAATCTACATAGTTTATTCAATCTTTCAAAATAATGACAGTAATTAAAAGAATATAAGCATTTACGCTCATCTGCACAAGTCCACACAAGCTTCTACAACTAAGCATTCAATTTCCGAACAATCTCTAATACTGTATTTTGAAATAAGAGTACCTACCTCCTAGATTGGGTGCTTTATCAATGAGTGATGCTAAAGGGACCAGGCTACTTCCAGATGACCTATCATGACCTTCTGACCTCAGGTCATCAAATCCAGGTATGATCATTGACTGCCATGGAATCATCTTCTTCTGTACATTGGATTCCTTGTTGCTTGATTCAGCTGATGTCTGGTCTCCAGTGGACTTCGACCTGAGAGTTGAGAGGTATAAACTTTATCTGTAAGTCTTTCAACCAAGTTCTAGAGTTAGAAGTCTCTGATACCAAGCCCCAGTAATGCCACATGCTCACTTCACACAATTTGGCTACAACAGTTACCAAAAGCCCATTGGAAATGCACAGAGCTGTGTTTTGCACAGAGCCTATTCTGTGCCAAGATCGGACCAATAAGCCATCCCTGCACACACTCAAGCAACCAATGAAGTCTTGGTCTTTTATCGTCATCGATGGATGCACATCATCATCATCATCATCATCATCATCATAATATTTAAATTCATGAAGTAAATAAAGTCTAACATAAACAACTGTAAACATACAAATTTTGTAAACATTTGTCTGTATGAATAAAATAGCCACTGTATTTTATTGGACTTGTCTACTGAGCATTTTGCTGTCTCTAATGGATCATTGATTCGCATCACAGGCATTACAGAATATGACAACCCCCCACCCCTCCATTAAAAAAAACACCTCACCAACAAACAAACAAAAAACAAAAAAAACATAGCCCTAACTAAGTTTGCACCCATGAGAAATTTTGAATGTGCTCTTCGGTAAGTAGCAAAGTCAAAACTTCTCCAATGAGTGTTACCTGAGTATACATTTCCAAATAAGACTACAATGTGCAGACCACACATTAAGGACCAGCTTGCTCTTTGTACATGTATAGACTTAAGTCATGGTTTGATATGGAGGAATGGATTGGGTTTGTCTGTCCTTCATTTTCTGGCTTTAAGGTTGGACTTGCACCACGGGAAGTTGTGATAACCTCATCATTGGTTTGTAGATTTTACTGTAAATTCTCTTGCCCCGTCGGTTATGATAATTTTATCGGTTAACGCCGGTAAATTTGATCACTCTTTGCCTTTCCTTTGAACAGACTATACTAGAAACACCCAAACTCGAACAATGCACTTTCCTGGTTTTTTGCAAACGTTCCTCTTAACCTTGCGAGCCACAACGGGGAGCCTCCGGAAGGCACTTTTTTTCCTTTTTTTAATTACTGAAAAATGTTTGGGCCAATTCCGCTGAAACTACATGGAACCCTCAATGAAACCCTCTAGTTTGACATTCTAAAGTCACTTTTAACATTGCGCGCTATGTACAGGTCAGGCAAATTTTGGAATAGCTTGGACTCCAGCCGAACCTTATTCATTTGTGTAGAAAGTATAAGCCCATTGTAGTGTGTGCAGATCTAATCACCTTGAGTTTTTTTGCAGCTAGGCTAGCAAAGCTCAATGCTATGAGTCATCCTAGTCCAGTGACAGGTTGTAAATAAACAGCGGTTCCCACAGGTGCTGTCTACCACTGTTTTATGTCCATGTTTCAGACGACTGTTTGATGTACTGCTCATATTGTATGGCAGTTACTGTACAACAAGAAATCGTGTAGGCCCTACTGTACTTATAAGAAGTGGCAGTTACTGTTAAAAAAATCATGTGAACCAACCTATAAATTGCCTGAATGCTTCAATCCTTTCTAGGTGTGTCCAGGGGGACCTCCATTCATCTATATAGACCCTTAGAAAGGGATTGTGTCATCCAAACAATGTTATATACGCTTATTAAGAAACTGCCTTCTGTGAGCTCCCCCTTTGCTGCATGAGGACATTCAAGGGGGGTGCTGCTCGCAGGGTTTTAAGAGTAATTGCTACCATTAGGCTTGTCTACCCCTGTAGTAGGTTTTATCTTCTAGAATGACGTCACCACCTACGCCTACGCCACTGATTACTGGTACTCGTCAACTCTTTACTGTGCGATGAGCTTCTAACGACTTCAAAACTCAATATTTTTAATTACTACCAATCCGTTACTGTCACTGGGGAGGTATTGGCTATACGCAACCAAGATCATTATAGAAGCTCTTTGAGTACCAGTAGTTCTTTGCCTTTACGACATCAGGCCATTTATTTATTAATGGATTTTCTAATTTGCCTCACCAGCTCTTTGTGTGGCTGGATCAGGAGGTATATACACACATAACCAAACAAACTTCAACAGTGAACAAAACAGCAACATCAGAACACTTTGAAGTAGCAAAGTGTGGTAGTGTACAAGAGAGGGTATTAATATATTTCTATAAGCTGGCAAGATAACAGAGAAATTATAGATCTACCAGGCAGCAATTATTCCAAATTTAAGACTTCTTGAAAAAACTTGATGACAGACCAGTTCTGTAAGTATGGCAACATCAATCGTCATGTTTAGTATCATTGCAGCTCTCCTTCAGTCACATTTCCTGATCGTATCTCCCTGCATGTCTTGCAGCAGTCCATGGACACATTTTGGGAATCATAAATAGTATCATTATAATGCATGCGGATACATGTAGTTACGATCTTGGAAACCTGTGAAAAACAGAATGACTAACAGCATAGTCAATCGATGGCAAAACTGAACAACTTCAGTGTGTCTAAAGAGACAGACCCATCAAAGTTACACCTAAAGAACCCTGTTAATTAAAAAGGAAGACCCAATTCTAAGCACCTGTCAACATCATCAGATTTATTGACAGAATTAATCTGAGCGCTACTCAGCAGACTTGTGTGTTTCTGTGCATGGAGCATTTTAGGTGATGCTCACGCTCACACTGTCCATATCTAAATTTAACTTATTATAGTGGACTAAAGCAATTTTAATTCTCATCGATCCTGTATAGGTCATAACATGAAATAACGTCATGCTCAAGAGGACACTTTCAAGGTTTATATTACTCTAAAAATTTACCAGCCCAATTTGTCCAAGAAGTGTCCATATTGTACTACATTCTTCAAATTAGAAAAATACTCCCTATATGCAAGGTACTGTATTGACAGAATGGCACCTACAACTCCTACTTCATTTTTACTTCGATGTAATAATAAATGCAATCTATTAACTCGATGACTACATTATGTCATTTACCATTAAGCCTTGTCTAGGCGCATTGTTCATAGCAGCATGACACGTCAGCCGATAGCGATAGCTAACTTAATAGCAATAAATACTGTTTACTCCCTGCCAATTACAGATGCCGTCACTCTGAGCTCAAAATGGCAGCAAACTTCACTGTTTTAAGTATTCTTGTACATGTGGCTCTCCTTCAGTCGCATTTCCTGATCGTATCTCCCTGCATGTCTTGCATCATTCCATGGACAAGTTTTGGGAATCATTGCTACCTTCTTGTGACCAATGCCAAGACCTTTGATGAAGCTGAACAGTACTGTCAGGGTTGTCACGCCTGGCAGACCATCTCATCTGACGTCCATTATGAGCAAAGAGGAAAATGCCTTCCTGGTCCTGCTTGCCACACAGATGAACGGAGGGGTGTATCAGAACACATGGCTTGGCAACCGAAAAGACTCAAGCACCGGTCAATTTGGTTGGATCAACGATAGCCCCCCTATGAGCTACACCAACTGGGCCCCGAATGAACCCAATGGAGCTGGTAGGGAGGATTGTGTCGAGATGTATAAAACTTCCTTGTGGAATGACAGGTCTTGCACTCAATCGAGGAGCTTCATATGTAAAATACCTGAAAGATTCTCAGCTAAAATGTGATGAGGATGTTAAAGGGGTCTCACCTTGCTCAAATGTCAACAGACTATAGCTGTTTGAGAACTAAGACGTTCTTAAAACGAGACGAGGATTGTTGAAGAAGCTGAGAATGTTTCGGGGCAGCAATGAAATGAGAAGGATTTGAAACTTTGCATGAGAAGGTCTACAGTGAAATCATACCAATAGCTGCAGCGAGTTGTCAAATCATCAAGACCAGTCCACTGGACACAGTAACTCTCAATGAAAATTGATTATGTGTTTAAATAGAGAAGATTCAATCCAACCCTTTAGGCTTATAAAACACATCATTCAAAAAAATTAAACTTTCATCAAATTTTGGTCTCGTCCTTGTGAAAACAACAAAACTTGTTTTGTCAGGGATTTTATGCACTCTCAAATTGGCTTTATATTTCATTGCGCCATTCAGAAGAAGCAACTATGACATCTGAGTATTCTTACCGTCAGAAGGAAAGATTCATTGCAAGAAATTGTAAGATATGAATAATTTCATCAGTAAGATCGGAATGAAACTAATATTTTCTTTTCAATAACAACCAAATCCTTTTTATGATGAAACAAGAACAAATCTAATACTGGATTTTAACAATTCAACAGTGTTAATTTGTAATGCTCAGAAAGAGCAAGTTGTATTATGAATATAAAATAAATGCCACATATTTTGAGAACCTCAACTGTGAAAAAGTAGTGTCTACGCCACGCTCTGTTTCTAGTTTACTATTCTGTTGTTATTCATGCCCTTTAATTTGCCGGAGTTGTTTCATTTTAAAAATTGTTATGGCAGAAACTTGAAAAACACTGAAAACTCCACACTTCCGTGTGGTTTTAATATTTCATGTTTACTATCATGTGCATTTTTTGTAGTTTAAAAAAACAAATAGTTTGGGGTTGAACATAGAAAAATTGACAGGGCAGGATTTGAACCAACGACCTCCAGATTAACATATACCGGCGCTCTACCAACTGAGCTATCTAGCCCTATATTGGCGGTCTCCCTATTTTGTCAATATCTTTGTTCAGGGTTGCCAGTCAGAAGCCATGCAACCGTTGACTGCCGTGTAGCCAGGGATCACACCCAAGTTTACGATACAACCTGGAAAGCGCAGCCATGGGATCACCTTGAGGGGATGCGACGTTGCATTTACAGCATGCAACATCATTATGTGACATCTTTGATTGTCTGTGTTTAGTGTATAATATTGTTTTTGTTTGCCGTTTTCTGTTTGTACCGGTATTGTCACGATGTCTTAGAAATCTATTATTCAATTCTAAAGCAAAAAACAAGTTCAAAATCGAACTGTTCGACTGTTTTAGATCTATATAAATGTAGATGTATTAAAAAAACTAACCTAAAAAAAATAATTTAAAAAGTGAGTGGTGTTTTTAAGGTATTGCCATAAACCTGGAGCGGTTGTGTCCACACAGGAAGAATAATTCGTACTTGGTATACACGATCTGAGAAACGTTTCTCTCAGATTGAATTTTTTTAAATCCCTTTCTCTAAAACCACATTCCTTCTAAAGAATCCTTTACTCAAATGTTATACATTATCAACAGCTGCAGTGCTTCTAACCAATTAAGTTTTTATGGTCAGTAATTTTTGGAATACCCAAAGGTATACTCCACTTTAAAGGTCAGATTATAATAACAATAGATTTAATAATGAACACAATTTTTTACCTCCATGATTACAGACTTACTTTTACCATTAAGCCGCGTCTGGGTGCATTGTATTCACAGCAGGTCAACACTGCTGATAGTGACAGCTTACTACAGTACTACCCTGTTTACTCCCTGCCAAGTATAGACACTGTCACTCATAAACTCAAAATGGCAGCAAACTTCACTTTTTTCAGTATTCTTGTAGCTCTCCTTCAGTCGCATTTCCTGATCGTTTCTCCCTGCATGTCCTGCATCAGTCCATGGACAAGTTTTGGGAATCATTGCTATCTTCTCGTGACTGATGTCAAGACATTTGATGAAGCTGAAGGTACCGTCAGGGGTTGTCACGCCCTGGCAGACCATCTCATCTGGCTTCAATTATGAGCAAAGAGGAAAATGACTTCCTGGTCCTGCTTATTGCATCCACGTTCGGGCAAAGTGGCATGAAAACCTGGTTCGGCTACCAACGCAGTAACCTGATCTCAACTTGGCACTTTATCGACGGAAGCCCTTCTGGGGGCTACACCAACTGGCACAAGCAAAACCCCAGCGGCGATGGACACTGCGTAGAGCTCCTTGCTAGTTCAGGTGACTTCTTGTGGAATGACTTGTCTTGTTCCTCAACCCGGAATTCCATCTGTAAAAGACCAGCCCGGTTCTGAGCAAAACTCTGATTAACTAGTAATAACCAACAACTCAAATGCCTTCAGTTTGATGTATCTTCAGAATCTTCAGAAAAATTAAACTGCATGAAAACGCTTGGAGTAGCTTTCTAAACATGCATGTATTGGCTTCATGGGATTGCACAGAGTCTTCTGGGAGACGCACAAAAAACGTTGTTATATTCTTATATATGGTACATTCATCTCATTTGAAATCAAGCATCTCTTGATAAGGACAATGATGGACAAACTGGACGTTAGTAACAATATTGTTCTAAAAATATCTTGCTTCAAGGTTGGTTGAAAGTCTGTTATACTTGCTGTTCGATATCATAATGCTATGGCACAAATTAGCGTACTCAAATTTTTTATTGATGGACGTCGTTTGGCATGCTCAAATCTGCATCCTGTGAGCCAGACTCCAATCTGCTGTTGTGAATCTTTGAGATGTATCTTACAGGATTTTAACTTATTACATACAATCTACAAAGGACTGGGACATTACTTCATCATTTAATTCTCATTGTTCATTCAAATAAAGATTCGCTTTAAAAATTGAACACCGATCCACTGTTTTGAAGAACCCGAGGAGAAGACAATCGCATGGTTGTAAATATTGATATTAACTTGAAGTGTAGTGTATGAAATACCATCAAAAATAATTAGGTCACACTTAACTTTCAACAAAATAGATCAACGGTTTTTGTTTTATCAGAGATAGTGTGAACTTCCCATTGTTTGGTTCTTTTGGTTTGAAAATCAAAACAAGAAATTCACTCCGTGGTAAAAAATCTCCTTGTATGAGATGGAACTACCTCAGAGTTCATATCGATCAACCAGTTTTATTTTATCTGTAAACTACATGGAGATCTAACCTGATAGGATCAGTTTCTCTGATTTTTGTGACACGTACATTGAAATGACGCTTTATTGAGACTATCTCGGCAATCTGAGTCTGTATTTCATGACGCATCTAATCAGTCTAATAAAAATTTTGAACTAGTTTGCTTCTAAGTGAAGTTTAATGTTTTATTATTAAATTTGCAGTATATACTCTGTTTTGGTTAAAGACCATACAAAAAATAATAAAACTATTTATCTCTTTCTCAACTTCAACTTGTATTTTATTTGTATAATTGTATAGGCCCTATTATAAATATAATAAATATATCTTATATCATCGGACCATAAGGAAACACCACAGCGAAGGATACAACTTGCCATTAACAGGGCCCTCAGCATACCTCACCATACTCTTGACTAACACAGGAGAAAAAAAAGTCCCAACCAAGACAATTGCCCTGGTCACCACCTTCCACCCTAAACTACCCAAAGTTCCCTCAATCCTCATGACAATGTTATATATATATGTGTACAACTAATAGGGGATATGGCCTTAGCTTTTGATCCAAACCAGACCTTCGTCAAAGGTATATAAATGGCGCCCTTATATGCCAACCTATTCATGATTGACTTCTGTCCTCTGCCCCCAACTGCCCACTATAGTTTGGTGGAGATTTATTGATGACATTATCTGCATCTGATGTGGCGGTCAAGACAGCTTGGATGAGTTTATATCAACCACATAAACTCATTCCACCCCACCATAAAGCTCACTGCTGAATACCCTCTCACAATTGCGTAAAATGTCTAGATGTATAAGAAGGCAATTGCTAACAGTCAGGCCTTACGCATGAGGGTTTTTTGCTCCATAGATACCCTGTACAAAAGGCGCTCATCAGGCCATAAGGAAACACCATAGCGAACAAATTTGGGTCCAACTTGCCATCAACAGGGCCCTCAGCTTATAGCTTACCATACTCTGATGACCAACATGGAAAAAAAAAAGTCACAACAGTTGCCCTGGTCACCACCTTCCACCCTAAACTACCTAAACTTCCCTAAATCCTCAATGACAATATAACTATTCTTCACTCAGGTTACACTCAGCAATCCCTGAACACCCCATGGTCAATTTCTGCCGCCTTAAAAACTTAGGAGACATTCTAATTAGGGCCAGACTCCCCCCCCCTCGGTACAGGCCAAACACCCCCCTTAACAGAAATACAGGGTTGTCACAACTGTACCCACTCTAGATGCAAAATGTGTCTCTACATCAAACCCGCACTTAAAGTGAAGAGTGATCATAGCACTGGCTCTTCTTACAACATCAAGACCGACTCCTAATGTTACACACCCAATGTAGTCTATGTTATATCATGTAAGAGATGAGGACTACAACATGTGGGAGAGACTAAGACCAAACTATGTCCTCACTTTGCGAACCATGTCTCTTCCATTAAGACCAAAAAACCGTACCCCGCCTTCAACAGCCCAAACCACAGCATCAAAGATGTTGAACTTACTGTGATTGAGGCTTGCAATGGTGATGACACACACCACAAGCTCAGGTAATCACACTGGATTCACCCTTTGGATTTAAAATAAAAATTGGTGTTAAATAAGTTCCCATCACCCCTGCTTGTTTATTTTTTTATTTAATATAAATACAGTTACTGTAAAATACCTGTTCTCTCCACTGGCTTATATTTACCCTTCTTTCTCTTGATAAGTTTTTTAAAAATCACACATTCTTTTTCTCTCAACAGAATTGTTCTTACTCAGAATATAATTATGTATTTAAAGGCATATAAAACTAGTAAGGGACCTTCGTCAGAGGCAATAACAGGCACGAACAAAAACATATCCATGATAGCAAAATAGAGAAGCAAAGAATAATGGGAAGGTATCCAGGAAAAAGAGGGAAAATTATAGCCAATCAAAGTTATTAATTTTGAAACAGTGGATTGGCAAAGAACCAATCAGAGTAAATATTGTTGTTTTTACTCTTTGCTTTTTTACTTCATCAGGCTGACTTTTTTTGTAACATTTTTTAATATTTTGTGGTGAAATGGGCACAATTATTTTAAAATGTGGTACTATTACATGTTTCATGGATGTGATTTAATGTCAGTATCCCGACTTAAGTCTTTAAATAACTACCACTTATCATTGGTGTGTTTTGTTTGTGCAACACATCTCTAGACATGTCAACCGATATAGTCCGATCAAGCCTCAGTCAGACTCAATGTAGGGCCAAGAAGAAGCAGTGGGGAGCAGCCCACTAAATAGGGAGAAAACAGAGCCTCTGTCTCATAAATATTTTGTAGCAGACTCGATTCTACAGAGGGATGGGGGGAGGGGGCTTAACCCCCCAAAACTATGATCTAACCAACCCTCCCCAACACAAAAAAAAATGCTGAGGGGAAAAAGAAGAATAAGATACATACTGGGAAAAAATGGATCTTCTTTCAAAGTTCAACTGAATAGATTTGCACAGACTGTCTGTCTTGTCACATATAGTCATGGCCCAGACTACATGTACAGTTGAATGTTACCCGACCTAATCAATATTTCACATTGAACAGGCATAGTGCTTAGAATTTTCGCTTCCACCTTGTTTTATGAATTTCATGAATATGAAACCAATCTCAGTTTGGAGACAAAATTTGCACGCGACTGCACCATGTATTGTATGATCGTTTTAACTTTCTTCTTTTACATACGTGCCAAACACGTATGTAAAAGACATGAAAAATGCACTGTTTATATATAGGTTGCTTTTCGACTCCAAAAAAGAAATAGCAGTAGCGAAAGTAAGAGGATGACATCACGTGCGAAGGTCACGAATATTGGCTTGTTTTGTAGGCCATCTTAAATGTTCTATATTAGACAGATTTGAGAACCAAATAAAAGGGGTACAGTGTAAAACTGTTGCACACTTATGACCTGGGGTTGTTGACTTCCAATTTGAAGTATTTTAGACGACTAGGCCTTCAAAAAAAATGGTCTGCCGAGAGGTGTAGGGTGATTTTTTCAAGATTGATTATCAGACGTTTGGAAGTTAAGTGTGGGGGTGTTTTTATTTGGTTGGAAAATATCTCGACAGGCCTTGGGACAACCCATGTCAAATTGAGCAGAGGGTAAAAGTTTAGGAGTAAAAAGCGTGAGCTTTCTTTGAGTATTTTAAGGGTAGTTTTGAATACTGGGAGTTTTATTTAGTCAAACGCCCGCCAGTGTTGTATAAATCAGTGTCAATTTATTTTCAGGTCCTACTTGCTCTATGGTTTAATGGTTCAATTATTGTTGGATAATTCAAACTTATCATAGTTCTACCGCAACTTGAGCCGATATAATTTTTACAAATCTCTCAGATCATCGATGGCCCAAAGTAAATGTTTAAAAACGTACTCTTTGTATAAATTCTAATGGTACTGTTTGTTACTTGCATTTTGCTCAAAAATAAGAAAATCAAATTCCTGACTTATTATCACATAAGTTTTGAGGAAAAAACCTACAGCAGGTCTTCTGAGTAAAGAATGAACACATGTTTTTACACCAGGTTGAAACAACGATTGTTCAGTGTATAGAATGCAAGAAAAGGTTGTCATGGATGCTCTGTGATTATAATGCTTCCATTAACAAGCCCTACAGGACTTTTACCAACTGGAAAGGAACTGCAATTTATAAATCAAATATTTGATTCTGACCCAACATCTTCAATCTAGCTAGAAATCTGACTCAAACATAGATTTTGTGGCATTTCTTTTTAGGCAAACCATACACGCATTGCTGTCAAGTTGGATGTGCAGTCTAATTACAAGGCAATCATTGAACAGTGTTATTATGGTTGAAGCAATAAACTTGATTGGTTTTTGTGACCTTTAGAATTGTTGAGATCTGGTCATTTGCTAGCTTCATACAATTACTACAGGCAGTATGTGCGATGAAGTCATTGTATAAAAACCACCTCATTTTGACAGAAACCCCCCAAAAAACAAAAACAATTATACTAAACAATTCTTAAACAATGTGTAACACATGTAATAAAGGGAGGGGGAGACCAGTGAATCTAACTGCTTATGGGGGACTAACGATATACAGTATCATTTAGGCTTATCAATATGAAGTTAATGATATGATAGTATTATCTAAGTTCATCATTGAAGTATTTAAACATTTGCCCACAATTTCATTTTGTTTATTTTTATTTGGAAGAAGAAATATCCCTTTTCCAAGTTGGATGTGTCTACTGAGCATTTTCTCATCTCATCTGGCATCCTGAACGAAAAGAAAAATGACTTCCTGGTCTTGCTTGCCACACAGATGAACAAAGGGGTGTATCAGAACACATGGCTTGGCAACCGAAAAGACTCAAGCACAGATTACTTTGTTTGGATCGACGGTAGCCCATCTATGAGCTACACTAACTGGGGCCCGGATGAACCCAATCAAGCTGATCCGGAGGATTGTGTCGAGATGTTTAAAACTTCCTTTTTGAATGACAGGTCTTGCAGCTTCATATGTAAAATACCTGAAAGATTCTCAGCTAAATTGTATAAGGATGTTGAAGGGGTCTCACCTTGCTCAAATGTCAACAGACTAAAACGGTTTGAGAACTTAGTCGATCTTAAAATGAGACAAGGATTGTTGAAGAAGCTGAGAATGTTTTGGGGCAGCAATGAAATGAGAAGGATTTGGAACTTTGCATGGGGTGGTCCACAGTGGTCCACAAAATAAAAATCATAACAAAATTGGTTTGATTTGTCAGGGATTCTAGGCACTTTCAAATTGGCTTTATATTTCATTAGGCAACTATGAATGATATGTGGGTATTGTGACTGTCAGAAGGAAAGATTCATTGCAAGAATTTGTAAGGTATGAATGATTTCATCAGTAAGATCAGACTGAACAAAATATTTTCTTTTCAATAACAACAAATCCATTTTATGATGAAACAAGAACAAAGCTAAAACTGGATTTCAACAATTCAGCAATGTTAATTTGCAATGCTCGGAAAGAGCAAGTTGTATTAGTCATGAATAGAAAATAAATGTCACATTATTTGAGAACCTCAACTGTGAAAAGTATAGTGTCTATGTTACACACTGTTTCTAGTTTACTATTTCGTTGTTATGCCCTTTAATTTGCCGGAGTCGTTTAAGTTTTTTAATTTGTATGCCAGAAACTTGTTTCTCAACAAGGTCACTGAAAAACTCCACACTTTCGTGTGGTTTTAATATTTCATGTTTACTGTCATGTGCATTTTGTAGATATAAAAAATAAAAAAATTAAAAAGTAATTACATTTGTGCACAAATGCCGAGCTGTTTTGCCAATAATATTTTCAAATTACTTATGTAATCATGAAAGTCTTTTTGTATTCAAAGTAGGTATGACGTATCCAGCCTGTTTAAAAAAGAATTTAGATTATACAATGTTCAATGAGCAAATTATGACTTAAAGGTGCAAAAAGTTTAAAAACAAATCATAAATAATCATGTCACCTATGCCGTGTCACGTGACCGTGACCCCCCGATGACGTCATTGATCTGAAATTTCACACATATGATGGTTGCCTGACGGTCAACATAAAATGTGTAAATTTTGAAGTGATTATACAAAACTTCCCCACACACATCTTCAAAAAGTCCATTTTGAACAGTTTTCAACCTGCCGCTAGAGGGCGCTCTTGTGTATCATGACGTCATCGGTATTTTTGTTTTTATGCACACCCTTGCCAGACACTAACATCGTTGAAAGCATGTTCATAACATTTAGCACTTTTGATTTACAAGGCACTTCTGGTTTCGACCGGAAGTAGAGGTCATGTGAGGTCACGCACACTGAATAAAATGAAGATCTTATTTATCCCTATACAATCCCACAAACAGAAACCTTCGGTCTCTTGTGGCTGATTTGATACGGATTTTCAAACATTTAAAATAGAAACCTTTAAGATGACGTCACGTGACAGGTGATGACGTCATCATGACATCATTGTTTTATGATCCTTATTGCACCAATGCCTTTCATCACTAAAAGTTTCGTCAGCTGTTTCGTGCAGCGAATTAGCTCTTGTTTTCGTTAAAGTTTTTGTTTTTCCTTTTTTTATTTGTCTGTTTCAGTAAAAAAAGCCATTGAGATAACGCACGTTCGTTCCAAGCGGCCTTTTGCATAGTTTCTAAAGAGCAATTGCACTGAAACTTTCAGTGATGAAAGGCATTGGTGCAAGGAGGGTCCTAAAAGAAATTCGTCATGATGACGTCATCACCTGTCACGTGACGTCATCTTAAAGATGTATATTTTAAATATTTGAAAATCCATATCAAATAAGCCACAAGAGACCGTAGGGTTCTGTTTGTGGGATTGGGTAGGGATAAATTAGGTCTTCATTTTATTCAGTGTGCGTGACCTCACGCGACCTCTACTTCCGGTCGAAAGACTTTGAGAAGATGTGTGTAGCGAAGTTTGTTGTAATCGCTTCAAAATTGATACACATGATGATCTTCAGGCAGCCAACATACGAAGTTTTAGATTGATTACGTAATCAGGGGTCACGTGACGTGACATTAAAGGTGCAAACTTTGAAGTCGTATATCTCCAAAAGTATAAATTTGATCAAGTTGAAACTTGGCAAGTCGTTAGAAAGTGGCAAGCCTTTGTTGAACTCAAAATGACATCATGATGACGTTATCACACGATTTGTTATGATTTTTTTCATTTTTTGCCCCTTTAAGTCAGAAATTGCTAACGGAACATGCTATAATCAAAATTCTTTTTTAAACAGGCTTGATATGTCATAAATGATTCGAAAAATAATTGACGTCATCATGACGTCAACACACGATTTGTTATAATTTTTTTTAATTTTTTACCCCTTTAAGTCATAAATTGCTAACGGAGCATGCTTTAATCCAAATTATGTTTGAAACAGGCTTTATATGTCATAACTGATTCAAAAAATAATTGACGTCATCATGACGTCGTCATTTGACAGGTTATATTATCTTAAAGGTACAGTTTTGAAAGATATATAGACAATGAATTCGATCTCATTAGGCATTAAATATTGTCATATTAACTTGATTATGTGAACACTACAAACTTTCATATTTACTTGAGTAATTTGAAAAAATTATTGGCGAAACAGCTGTACATTTGTTCACAAATGCAATCATGTCTAGTTGCAATTGCTCTTTTAGAACTATGCAAAAGGCCGCTCAGAACGAATCGTGCGTTTATTCAATGACTTCTGGTTTACTGAAACAGACAAATTAAAAAAACAATAAAAACAAAAACTTTAACGAAAACAAGAGCTGCTCCGCTGCACTGCGCTGCGAAACAGCTAACTAGAGCTTAATTGCATTTGTGCACAAATGCATAGCTGTTTCGCCAATGGCATTTTCAAATTACTCAAGTAATTATGAAAGTCTTTTTGTGTTCAAAGCAGATATGACATATCGAGCCTGTTAAAATTTTGTTTTAGATTATACAGTGTTAATTTAGCAATTTATGACAAAAAGGTGCAAAAAATGAAAAAAATCGTACAAAATCATGTGATGATGTCATCATGACGTCATTTCAAAATTTACAAGAACTTGCCACTATCTAACAACCTACCAAGTTTCAACATGATCGCACTAATACATCGGGAGATATACGACTTCGAAAAAGGCACCTTTAATTTATCCCTATACAATCCCACAAACAGAAACCTATGGTCTCTTGTGGCTGATTTGATACGGATTTTCAAACACTTAAAATAGAAACCTTTAAGATGACGTCACGTGACATGTGATGACCTCATCATGACATCCTTATTTGAGGGACCTTTTTCCCCAATGCCTTTCATCACTGAAAGTTTCATTGCAATTGCTCTTTAGGAACTATGCAAATGGCCGCTTAGAACGAATCGTGCGTTATGTCAATGACTGAAATGACTGAAACAGACAAATTAAAAAAATAAAAACAAAAACTTTAACGAAAAAAGAGCTGTTTCGCAGCGCGCTACGCTGCGCGAAACACCTAAAAACAAAAACTTTAACGAAAACAAGAGCTGTTTCGCTGCGCTACGAAACAGCTAAAAAATATAATAACAAAAAAACTTTAACAAAAAAAAGAGCTGTTCCGCTGCGCTGTGCTGCGAAGCAGCTAAATAAAAAGATAGTGTTACTAACCCTGGGCAAAACCTTGAATTATAACTGCTGACGTGCATTTGGTTTTATGCCCTGCATTTGCTATGCCGTGCTAAAATCACAGTCGCAAGTTATTAAGAATAATGAAAAAACAGAATTAGCTGTTGCAAAACTGCTTTCCAACCGAAAAGGACCTATGGTAAAATTGCAAAAAACAGTTAGTGGTCTGATGATTCGGCCTATATAAGCAGAGACTTTCTCAAAGGCTAATAATGACAAGACAACGGGGGGGGCGGGGGGGGGGGCAGAAAGCACACAGAAAATTCAAGGGATGAACAATGAAGAAGGGGACAAAGCGGGGGCAGGTTCAGACCACAATAGGTTGGAAACACAAAAGATTAAATCAATAGTGGGAAGAGGGAGAAAAAGTAATTAATTATCTGAGGCAGACTAAAAAGGGGGATATCTGAGGGAAAAAGGCAAAGGTCAAGACTGATGAGAAGAATGAAAGCAACCAATCAAAAGAAACAGCCAGATATTTTTACAGGGCAGATTTAAATAACAACAGATTTAATAATGAACACGATTTTTTGCCTCCAAGGTTACAGACGTACGTTTACCAATAAGCCGTGTCTGGGTGCATTGTATTCACAGCAGCTCAACATTGCCATTAGCAACAGCTAACTACAGTACTATATAGACTGTTTACTCCCTGCCAACAAGTATAAACGCTGTCACCCAGAGCTCAAAATGGCAGCAAACCTCACCGTTTTCGGCATTCTTGTAGCTCTCCTTCAGTCGCATTTCCTGATCGTATCTCCCGCATGCATGTCCTGCAGCAGTCCATGGACAAGTTTTGGGAATCACTGCTATCTTCTCGTGATGGATGCCAAGACCTTTGATGAAGCTGAACAGTACTGTCGGGTTTTGTCACGCCCTGGCAGACCATCTCATCTGGCGTCCATTATGAGCAAAGAGGAAAATGACTTCCTCGTCCAGCTTATCGCATCCACGTTCGGGCAAAGCGGCATGAAAACCTGGTTTGGTTACCGCCTGGAGCAACGCCGTAACCTCTCAACCTCACACTTTATCGACGGCAGCCCATCCGGGGGCTACACCAACTGGCACAAGAAAAACCCCAGCGGCGATGGACACTGCGTAGAGCTCCTTGCTAGTTCAGGTGACTCTAACTTCTTGTGGAATGACTTGTCTTGTTCCTTAACCCAGAATTCCATCTGTAAAAGACCAGCCCGGTTCTGAGCAAAACTCTGATTAACTAGTAATAACCAACGACTTGAATGCGTCCAGTTTGATGTATTGGCTTCATGGGTTTGCACAGAGTCTTCTGCCGGGAGATGCACAAAAAACGTTGTTATATTCTTATACCTTCATCGCTTAAAAAGATCTCATTTGACCTCAAGCATCTCTTGATAAGGAGAACGATGGACAAACTGGACGTTAGTAACAATATTGTTCTAAAAAAATGATTTGCTTCAAGGTTGGTTGAAAGTCTGTTATACTTGCTGTTCGGTATCGTAATGCTATGGCACAAATTAGCGTACTCAAAAATTTAATTGATGGACGTCGTTTGGCATGCTCAAATTTCAACAATCTGCATCCTGTGAGCCAGACTCCATTCTGCTGTAGTGAATGTTTGACATGTATATATACAGGATTTTAACTAACTACATACAATCTACAAAGGACTGGGACATTACTTCATTATTTAATTCTCATTCTTCATTCAAATAAAGACTTGCTTTAAAAATTTAAAATCGATTTACTGTTTTGAAGAACCCAAGGAGAAGACAATCGCATGGTTGTAAATATTATTGACATTAATTTGAAATGTAGTGTATGAAATACCATCAAAAATAATTAAGTCACACTTAACTTGCGACAAAACGGATTAACGGTTTTTGGTTATATCAGAAATAGTGTGAACTTCCCATTGTTTGCTTCTTTTGGTTTGCAAATCAAAACAAGAAATTTACTCCTTGGAAAAAAAATCTCCTTGTGTAATGAGATGGAACTACCTCATAGTTCACATCGATCAACCAGTTTTATTTTATCTGTAAACCACATGGAGTTCCAACCTGATAGGATCAGTTTCTCTGATTTTTGTGACACGTACATTCAAATGTCGGCAATCTGAATCTGTATTTCACTACGTGATATCAGTCTAACGAAATTTAGAAATAGTTTGCTTCTAATTGAAGTTTAATGTTTTATTATTCAATTTGTGGTATATATTCTGTTTTGGTTATAGACAATACAAAAAAAAATAAAACTATTGTATCTCTTTGTCAATTTCAACTTGATTCATTTTTTTTTGTATTTTATTTGTATCCATATATATAATATTATATTATATAAAACTAGTAGGGGAGATGGCCTTAGCTTTCGATCCAAACTGGACCTTCGTCACAGGCATAATCAAGCACAAGCGAAAAACATATCCATTTACAGCAAAAAAGAGAAGCAAAGAATAATGGGAATAGGTATCCAGAAAAAAGAGGGAAAATTTTAGCCAGTCATTAAGGAACTCATTGACCACATTCTTTTCATTTAGAACAACTTTTCATTTACTGACAGGCAACTTCTACAGATACTGGGTACTGCCATGGGTACCAAAATGGCGCCCTCATATGCCAACCTATTAATGTCTGACATGTAGGACAGACTTCTATCCTCTGTCCCAAACCGCCCACTAGTTTGGTGGAGAGTTATTGATGACATTTTCTCCATCTGGTGTGGTGGTCAAGACAGCGTGGAATGCACACAACTATTTTAAAATGTGGTAGTATTACATGATTGATGGATGTGATTTAATGTCAGTAACCACTTATCATTGGTGTTTTTTTTTTTTGTGCAACACATCTCTAGACATGTCAACCGATATAGTCCGATCCAGACTCAGTCAGACTCAAAGTAGGGCCAAGAAGAAACAGTGGGGTGCAGCCCACTAAATAGGGAGAAAACAGAGCCTCGGTCTCATAAATATTTTTCTTTTTAAAGAAAAGTCAACAAATACAGCGCCACTGGATGGGATAGCACCAACATTTGTTATCCTTTGCCCGAAAAGGATGCTGCATTTCACTTATCAAGTAGACATGAACTTTTTCAAACAATGTAGTTAAGCCTATCCCATAATATTCTCAATCAAAGTCGTTACACCACTGCAAGCTTTTGTTCTGTCCACCGTTTTTGAGTCAAAATAATTTGCATCTTTCTACTTATTACGCGCCAAATACATAAAAAATGCGCTGTATATAATGTTGCTTTTCGACTCCCAAAATGAAATAGCAGTAGCGAAAGTTAGAGGGTGACGTCATGCAAAAGGTCTAGCCCCCCAAAATTGTGGCTCTAGAACCGCGCCTGCCTTGTACATCACCGATTACTGCTACCCGTCAACTCTTTACTGAACTGTATGTGCAACAAACTTCCAAATTAAAAAAAATGAAAAGTCAATATATTAAAATTATTACCGGTTCTTTACTCCGCCTGTGGGGATGTTTTATTGGCTAATTTTATTTATTTATTATTGCTATGTAGGGCCTACATGTATGCAATGGATTTTTCTAGGTTGCCTATTGAATAGCTTAATAATGCACTTGCTACCCAGCTCATTGTGCCTGGCTGGATCCGACAGGAAAATACACACATAAGCAATTGAACATTTGAATAGCATCAAAAACAGAACAGCAACATCGGAATACTTTAAGTAACGAGGTGTTATAGTGGACAGACGAGGGTGTTGCTATCTGTCTGAGCTGGCAAAAATAGAGCAATTGATCACACAGACATAAGTTACTCTCAGTTACAAACTTCACAAACACTGAATGTCAGACCAGTTCTGTAAGTATGGCAACATCAATCATCACGTTTAGTATCTTTGCAGCACTCCTTCAGTCGCATTTCCTGATCGTATCTCCCTGCATGTCCTGCATCAGTCCATGGACAAGTTTTGGGAATCATTGCTATCTTCTCGTGACGGATGCCAAGTCCTTTGATGAAGCTGAACAGTACTGTATGGGTTTGTCACGCCTTGGCAGACCATCTCATCTGGCGTCCATTATGACCAAAGAGGAAAATGACTACCTTGTCCTGCTTATTGCATCCACATTCGGTCAAAGAGGCATGAAAACCTGGTTTGGTTACCGCCTGGAACAACGCGGTAACCGCTCATCAACCGCGCATTTTATCGACGGCAGCCCTTCCGGGGGCTACACCAACTGGCACAAGACAAACCCCAGCGGCGATGGACACTGCGTAGAGCTCCTTGCTAGTTCAGGTGACTCTAACTTCTTGTGGAATGACTTGCCTTGTTCCTTAACCCAGAATTCCATCTGTAAAAGACCAGCCCGGTTCTGAGCAAAACTCTGATTAACTAGTAATAACCAACAACTCAAATGCCTCCAGTTTGATGTATTGGCTTCATTGGTTTGCACAGAACTGCTAGGAGAAGCACACAAAACTTTGTTACATTCTTATATATGGTACATTCATCTCATAAAAAGATCTCATTCGATAAGGACAAAGATGGACAAACTGGACGTTAGCAACAATATTGTTCTAAAAACAATTTGCTTTAAAGGTATTGTACACTTTTGGTAACAGCTCAAAATCAGTGTCCACATTTTGTGTGATTCAACATATGCATGAACAAACAAACCTGTGAAAGTTTGAGCTCAATTGGTCACCGAGGTCGCAAGAAAATAGTGAAAAGAGACCTTTTTTGTTTTCTGTTTTTTCAAACATCAAGTTTTTATCACTCGTGATAAAAACGATTGTTTTACTCATTTCACAGAAACGATAGCATTTTAGGCAGAAAGGAGCCCTTTCTACCATTACTTACTTTAAATCATGTAAGTTATGTGTGAATCTGTGAACATTTGTGTTTTTCGATCTCACCAATCAGGGCCTTTAAGGATGGTTTAAAATGGGTAATTGCTGTTTGGTATCGTTTTGCTATGACAAATAATGGCGTACTCAAAATATAATCAATGTACCTCGTTTGTGTTCATTAATCTCATAGTTCACATCGATCAATCAGTTGTATTTTATTAGTAAACCACATGGAGATCATACCTGATAGGATCAGTTTCTCTGATTTTTGTGACAAATAGATTCAAATGTCAATTTATTGAGAGATAATTAATGTCGCTTTAATGTCACGAGATCTCGGCAATCTGAATCCGTATTTCATGACTCATATCATTCTATGAAAAAATTTAAAATAGTTTGCTTCTAATTGAAGTTTAATGTTTTATTATTCACTTTGCTGTTTATATTCTGTTTTAGTCAAAGACCATACAAAAAAAGAATAAAACTATTGTATCTCTTTGTCAATTTCAACTTCGTTAATTTTTCTTTGTATTTTATTTGTATAATATGTATATTACAAAACTAGTAGGGGAAATGGCCTTAGCTTTCGATCCAAATTGGACCTTCGTCAGAGGCATAAACAAGCACAAACGAAAACATATCCATTTATAGCACAAAAGAGAAGCTAAGAATAATGAGAAGGTATCCAGAAAAAAGAGGGAAAATTTTAGTCAACCATTAAGGAACTCATTAACCACATTCTCACTAAGAACAACTTTTCATTTACTGACAGGCAATTTCTACAGATACAGGGTACCGCCATGGGTACCAAAATGGCGCCCTCATATTCCAACCTATTAAAGTCTGACTTAAGACAGAATTCTGTTTCCTGCCCCAAACCCCCCACTAGTTTGGTGGAGATTTATTGATGAGATTTTCTCTCTCTGGTTTAGTGGTCAAGACAGCTTGGATGAGTTTATCGACCACATAAACTCAGTCCAACCCACCCTAAAGTTCACTGCTTAATACCCTCTCACAAGTGTAAAAGTTGTATCATTGTAACATTTTTGAACATTTTTGTGGTGAAATACACACAACTATTTTAAATCGTGGTACTATTACATGATTGATGGATGTGATTTAATGTCAGTATCCCGACAATAATTATTTTAGTCTTTAAGAGCGTGTCCATGAGAGGACCATGCAGACCGTGATAAGGTGGGGGTCAACGGATTTGGCTGAAATTTTGGTGGTTGGTGGGTCATGGGTAGCCTTGAGGCTGTGCACAATATTTGGCAGATCCGACCTCCCTAACAGAAAAAAGAGCCAAAAATGTGTTTGTTAGTGGTAAAATGGCGTTTTTGATGATTTTGGGCTGCAAAACTTTAAACGCTTGCTGCTGAACGGTGGAATACAGTAGAGCAATGAAATTTTTAGGGTCTTTAGTTTGTATCCTGAGCTAAACCAGGAAGTTAAAATTGTGGGAAAAAAACCTCTTACGTGGCAACGGTAACTCTTCATTTAAGGGTACCCCTAAATTTGCGTCACATCTTTGAATCGCTGTAGAGTCATTAGTGCAGGTCTGTGAGCAATGACACTCGGGAGAAAGAGAGTTCTTATTATGGTCCTTAGGTAGCATCAATAAAATATTTGTCAGCAGTTTTTTTTTTGAAATAGCAGGAGCCTGTTTTTGCCTAATAATGGCGGTTTAGCATTGCATTGTTAAAAACTGGTACCTGTTGTGATTTGCGATTGCCTTGTTTTCAACGGTAGTTTCGATGCATTGGACATGAAGCAAACCTCTCATTACTCTACATGAAACAATTATGTTGGTCCTTGAATCCTTTATTAAGTGTTATGGTGAACATGACCAATTTCCTCAGGATTCAGTCAATGACCTAACATCTAAACGTTTTGTTTAGTTTGTCATACTCAAATCCTGATTCATATTTTAGTTGTGACCCCCCTCCTCCAAGCCTTTCACCCTTTCTGATTTGTATGATCACATGAGTAGCTACCAGTGCAAGTTATTTGGTCCTTGTCAGGCATTTGCTGAGTTGCAAAGGCAAAATCCTCTTCAGAATCAGGTGATTAGAAAACAAAATAAACACACCAAGAGTTTATTATAGTTTAGATAATAACACAATAAGTGTCAATGGTTTTATTTATTGACATATTCATATGTGCAACGGTTCAATATATTTCAGTTTTTACCTTCACACTACCGGTGTGTGGTATTCACTGACTATACAGTCAAGATAGAGTGGTACAAGTATTACAACATAGATAATACACCAACGGCATCTAAGTTGGAAGCATTTCTGGTCATTGATGGATTTTTTTGGTGTGAAAATCAACCCTGATGGTAACGAGACAACTGGAATGCTAATTGGCTAGGTATAGTTTGGGAAATTCAAAATTTGAGATTAACAAAAATTAAAAATGGCAGAGTACTGACTGTTTAATAAAAAACGGACACTTGATAAGCGTCCGATGGCATCATGCATTTAAATGCCTCAAAGCTCAAAGCTCACACTGGTTCTGTATAGCATCCACGAGAACCAGTCATCTCTGTGAAACTGACTTTTCAATCGACGGGACACAGTTTCTGGGTTGTCCTTCTTTCCTGTATTGGCGCCAATCATGAACTGGGCAAGCAAAAAATCCTTCACTTGCTGCGAAAACCTCTTCCTTGCCTTGGAAAACTTGTGAGCCCAGCCAGAATGGATTGCCTGGGACATGGTTGCCGAAGCTGCTCCCGAATTGACAGTCTCAACCGGGGGGGGGGGGGGGACCCAAATTAACCCCCCCCCCCCCCGAAAAAAAACCGCCCCCCAAAAAACCTTTCACATTCGCCCCCACCCCCCCCCCCCAAAAAAAAAAAAAACTCACACAAAAAAAACAACAACAACATAAATCCTGGTTACGGGACTGGCAGTATGGAGTGGATGACAGCATTTCCTTGTTGATGTGCAACTCAACTCTAACTTGTACCGATGCGCCGGGCATATCGTCTTATCACTGTAACTAGTGTAAGCATCAACGTCGCAGGAGGATCAACTTCGACTCGACATTCACTTCATATGCAGCAACTTTCCACTTAGTTCTGCAAATGGCTCCGTATGTTTTTTGTGCATTGATGAAGGTGCAGGGTATTGCTCTCGCGCAGATAAGAGGGATATACACCACACTCAATGGCTTTGCAATGCTCAAAATTACAAAAATCACACTGCAGCGATACAGCCGCCGTATCCGATATCCATGGCTGACATATTGACATCGCTCATGACCGGGGGGGGGGGGGGTGCGATGCGATGTGTGGCGCCCTCTTGTGGTACTTCGCGCTAACTGGGTGGGCGGTATTACTGGACGTTCCTCTTCCATTATCACGGTCGGTATTATTGCCAGAAAAACTCCCCCATCCACCTCAATACACAAAACTTGCAAAAACTTATGTTTCATCTTTGTTGACATATTTTTTTTAAATGTTATAACAATCTATTCCAGACGTGAATTAAGGGCAAGATATTTTACTCAGAACTGTATGTAGGTTTGATACTTACTATGAACTTTTCCATCTTTGTTGACCCTTGGCAATTAAAATCAAGAAGAGCTGACAATATTTTTATTTTTTATTATTGTAGTTGGATATCTGAACTATATTTCCACCAAGTTTGTTGACTCTCACACTATGAAAATCTTTGCTGTGAAACCACGGTGAAATCTCAGTGAAGTGCAGGATTTGGCTGAAATTCAAGGAGTTTCTTCTCTTTCACCATGCTTTAAGGGAATTGCAGTTCCCTTAAACCACCTTGAAAAAAGAGTCTCCAGACCATTTACTGGCCTGAATGAATTTCACCCTGATTTCACGGAATGCTCTGCATCAGAGCCTAGAACTCTTTAATTGGTAGATAATTCTCTGGAATGTCATTTTCCCACTTCCCCCCACTCCATAGTCTCATGGGGGTGATTAGCCATGCTATCGTGCTCTACTCCAAAATGTAATTATTAGTCTATGCACACTGTGCTGACCAGTATACTGATGACCTGAAACAAGGTGAACCCAAATGGCTGACCAATAAACCATATCAGGTTGACTTCCCCTCATTGAACAGTAATCTATCCAGTTGTATTCATACCAAGGACACCTTGAAAACTTGGTGAATACTCCTTGAATTAAACCACACTTTATACAGACACCCAAAATAGCCTTGGGCTGTTTTCAGCAGTACAGCAAAGTGAAAACAACGTGAAACACTTAGGCTCTGGCTAGTTAGAAAAGAACTCCATGAAAACAAGGTGAAAAGGGAGAATTAACAATTTCAAGGAGAAAAGGGATTTCACTCCATTTTCAAGACGAAGATTTTCATAGTGTCAGCCCTGCACTAATTAAGTTATGGGTAACTGCGTAGATGGCTTATTTCCTTAGTAGAAAAAACCTATATATCTGCAGTGAAGATTTTCACACAATTCTTTTTTATTTGATCGTGTAGAGGACGATGAGCTCTTTCTTTTGATGTATAAGTTGACAGAAATTGATACAGTTTAAGGGAATTAACAGGGCTATAATTATACACCAGAAACACTACAAATGAACTCCCCGGAAATGTCCATTTTGCGCTAAAAATAGTTGGTTCCCCGTACTCGGCCATTGTGCGTTTTTTGAGCGAGCTGCTTCACCAGGTGTTATGGTCCCTGGTGGGATCAAATAGCCAAGATTTGAGTTTAAATCGCCGACCCCCCACCTTGTCGATTTTTCAAGATTTTGCATGGTCTTCTCGTAAACGAACACTTAATTAACTACCACTTATCATTGGTGGATTTTTTCATGCAACACACCTCAAGATATATTGTCCAACATAGTTCAATCCAGCCTCAGTCAGACACAATGTAGGGCAAAGAAGAGGCAGTGGGGTGCAACCCACTAAATAGGGAGAAAACAGAGCCTTGGTCTCATAAATATTTTGTAGCAGGCGCAGTTCTATGGAGGGTAGGGGAGGGAGGGTTTAACCCCAAAAACTGTTGTCGAGCCCCCCCCCCCCCCCCCACCTCCCCCTAAAAAAAAACTGCTAGGGGGAAAAAACAAGAATAAGATACATGCTAGAAAAAACTGGATCTTCATTAAAAATTCAAACGAATAGATTTGCACGGTATGTAGGTCTTGTCACATATAGTCATGGCCCGGACTACATGTACAGTTCAATGTTTTCCGGCCCATTCAATACTTCATGTTGACAAGCACGGTGCTTAGAATTTGCGGTTTCCACCTGTGTTTCATTCCGCCTTGTTTTGTTTTGTATTTCATTAACATGAAACCAATCTTAGTTTGGAGTCAAAATTTGCATGCAACTGCATGTTTTTAAACCATGTTGAAACAACATTGTTCAGTGTATAGAATGCAATAAAAGGTAGTCCTGAATGCTTTGTGATTATAATGCTTCCATTAAAAAGCCCTACAGGACTTTTACCAACTGGAAAGGAAACTGCAATTTCAAAATCAAATATTTGATTCTGACCCAACATCTTCAGTCAATAGCTAGAAATCTGACTCAAACATAGATTTTGTGGCATTTCTTTTTAGGCAAACCATACAGGCATTGCTGTCAAGTTGGATGTGCAGTCTAAATAAAAGGCAGTAATTGGACAGCGTTGTTATGGTTGGAGCGATAAACTTGATTGATTTTGTGACCTTTAGAATTGTTGAGATCGTGGTCATTTGCTAGCTTCATAAAATTACGACAGGCAGTATTTGCGGTGAAGTCAATGTACAAAAACCACCTCATTTTGACAATCCTGAAACCCCCCAAAAAACAAAAACAGTGATACTAAACAATTCTTAAACAATGTTTAACACATGTAATAAAGGGAGGGGGAGACCAGTGAATCTAACTGCTTATGGGGGACTAACGATTCACAGTATCATTTAGGCTTATCAGTATGAAATTAATGATATGATAGTATTATTTAAGTTCATCAGTGAAGTATTTACATATTTGCCAACATTTCAATTTGTTTATTTTTATTTGCATGACGAAATATCCCTTGTACTTTATTGGACACGTCTACTGAGCATTTTCCTGTCTCATAATGTATCATTGATTCGCACCGCAGGCATTACAAAATAATATGGCAAACTCCCAACCCTCCAAACAAACAAGCAACTACAATGTACATACTTAAAGGAACATTACAAAATTGGTTTTCACTAACAAAACAGTTGCTGGCAGTGTAAGCACTTTATGTAATCCACCATATACATAAACTGACAAACCCGTAGAAGTTTAAGATTGATCGGCCATCTGGGTCACGAGAAATAGTGAAAAACCGATTACACATTTGCATGAAATCATAGATTCAACAAATGAATAAAACGCTCACTGAGCGATAAACTCCAATCGGAAAATTAGTTTATTCATTTCTCATCAAATATGGCATTTCAGACAGAAATATTTCAAGGGATGTTTTCTACTATCATCATCATTAGACTGGTATAAGTTTTATGTAAATCTGTGATAAAAAAGTATAATTTACAAGTTCTTTTCATACCAATTCTGTAATATTCTTTTAAATTGGCACCTGTGAGAAATTTTGAATGTGCTATTCTGTAAGAAGCGAAGCCGAAACTTCTCCAATGCACATGTACAAAAAGTGTTACCTGAGTAGTTTCCAAATTAGAATATGGTGTACAGAAAACACATTAAGGACCAGCTTGCTCTTTGTATAGACTTAAGTCATGGGTTGATATGGAGGAAGAGGATGGGTTTGTGTGTCCTTCAATTTTGGGCTTCAAAGTTGGACCCTTCCTGGTCTTTTCAAACTATAAAGATTTATTGCTTTCTTCCGGCTTTTCTAGCCCACAACCAATTCTTAATTCTTCAAGAATTTAGATGCCTTGTACATAGCCAATTACTGCTACCCGTCAACTCTTTACTGTACTGTATGTGCAACAAACTTCCAAATTAAAAATGAAAAGTCAATATATTACAATTATTACCGGTTCTTTACTTTGCCTATGGGGATGCTTTTATTGCTACAAGCAACCCAGGCCAAATTGAGTAGTTCTTTGCCTTTTTCGACACGTTATTAAGTAATTTATTTATTATTGCTGTGTAGGGCCTACATGTATGCAATGGATTTTTCTAGGTTGCCTATTGAATAGCTTAATAATGCACTTACCATCCAGCTTATTGTGCCTGGCTGGATCCGACAGGATATACACACACGATAAGCAATTGAACATTTGAATAGCATCAAAAACAAACCAGCAACAACGGAATAATTTATTAAGTAACAAGGTGTTATAGTGGACAGACAAGGGTGTTGTTATCTGTCTGAGCTGGCAAAAATAAAGCAATTGTTCACACAGACATAAGTTACTCTGAGTTACAAACTTCACGAACACTGAATGTCAGACCAGTTCTGTAAGTATGGCAACATCAATCATCAGTTTAGTATCTTTGCAGCTCTCCTTCAGTCGCATTTCCTGATCGTATCTCCCTGCATGTCTTGCATCAGTCCATGGACAAGTTTTGGGAATCATTGCTACCTTCTTGTGACCAATGCCAAGACCTTTGATGAAGCTGAACAGTACTGTCAGAGTTTGTCACGCCCTGGCAACCATCTCATCTGGCTCCATTATGAGCAAAGAGGAAAATAACTTCCTGGTCTTGCTTGCCACAACAGATGAACGGAGGGGTGTATCAAAACATATGGCTCGGCTACCGACGTAACTCAACCACCGGTTCTTTCATCCAACTGAACAGTAGCCCTTCTATGAGCTACACCAACTGGGCCCCGAATGAACCCAATCAAGCTGGTCCAGAGGATTGTGTCGAGATGTATGAAACGTCCTTGTGGAATGACAGGTCTTGCACTCAATTGAGGAGATTCATATGTAAAATACCTGAAAGATTCTCAGCTAAAGTGTAATAAGGATGTTGATGGAGTCTCACCTCGCTCAAACATCAACAGACTAAAGCGATCTGAGAACTAAGACATTTTAAAAATGAGATGAGGGTTGTTGAAGAAGCTGAAAAGAATGTTTTAGGCAGCAATGAAATGGGAAGGATTTGAACCTTTGCATGAGGAGGTTCACAGTGAAAACATAACAATAACTGCAGCAAAGTGTAAAACCATCAAACCAGTGCACTGCATGGACACGATAACTCTTCATTGAAATGTATATTATTGTGTGTTTGAATAGAGTAGACTCATTCCCATCCTCTAGCAAAAAACACCACACCATTCAAACAACCTTTTAAATTCCCATAAAATTTGATGGTCTTGTTTTCATGAAAAGAAAGAAATGTTGGTTTGTTTTGTTGTCAGGGTTGTTATTTCTATTTCAGTAATCAGAATAAGCAGCTATTATATGTGGGTAGTTTGACCATCAGAAAGAAACATTCATTGCGAGAATTTTTCAAGTAGGCCTCTGAACTTTATTATCAGTTGGGCCTAAAGATCTCAGACTGAAACCAATATTTCCTTTTTGATCAATCCTTCTTTTTTTGGGGGGAGCTATAAAAAAAAAAAACTTAAAATGCTAAAATGCCTTTGTGGACATTAATTGTGGAAAGACGTGTCTACATCACACACAGGTATTAGTTTTTGATTCCATTCAATGCTGTTTGCTGGAGTTGTTTCGTTATTTGGTTTTTATGCCAGAAACTTTTTTCTTAACAGAGTCACTAATAAAACTCCATACTTCATGTGGTTTCAAATTATATTTCGATTTGAACTGGCTTGTGCATTCATGGAAGCAAAAAATATTTTAAAAATTAGACATGAAATGAAACAAGCCCTGGACAAAACCTGTGGGTATTTTTGATTTATAACTCCAGTTTTGCATTTGATGCATGACAGGACCATCTGTTTGTTGTTTATTATTGGTTTTTGTTTGATGTTATGTTTCTTTTTTGTACCGCTATCGTAACAATACTACTCTTCTTAGGTGTTGACTATTCTGACATTTTCAAAATTGTCCTCATCATTCACTATGCAAATATTGGATGCATATGAGTACAGCAAAATATAACCATGAGGTAAAATCTGGAATGTTCCATTTTACTAGGCGAAGCCAAGTGAAGCTGAACAGTCTAGATGTCAATGAGTGATTATATTCTGCCACATTGTATGAATAAAAGACATCCCATATTTGTTTTCATTTTTTTTTTTTTTTGCTTGTTGGTTCAATGACCTAAAAATAAATGTTATTGGACACAGTATCCATTATTAAAATTTAGAGTGTCGCTGTAAAACAGTCATGTGGTGTATACTATCAAGCATGAAACATAGGCCTAATTATGTTCCTATACCAGAACGGGAAATATGAGATTTCACAATCCAAAACAACACAGTTTTCTGTTTTGATAGTATACTCTATATTTTCTGGATGTCATAAGTCCCTGAGGTTGTTTTGTACTACATGGTTTAGCCAATGCGCCAATATGTAAACTTAATTTGATGCAAATGAAGCAAGCAGCAAACCAGGTGAATGTTAATTGTTAGCAAGATTCAAGATGATACTTAATAATAATAATAATATCAGTTCTTATATAGCGCAATTCCAAAAATGATCATTGCGCTTCACAAACGAACATAAACATCAGCAATGTGAACACACTAAAATAAATGGGTTTTGAGATTGCGCTTGAAAGCATCAACCGTTGGTGAGGATCTTAAGGTCTGCGGTAATTTGTTCCAGAGAGTTGGCCCGAACACACTAAATGATCCATCGCATGTCCTGCAGCAGACCTTGGACAAATTTTGGGAATCATTGCTACCTTCTCGCGACGGATGCCAAGACCTTTGATGAAGCTGAACAGTACTGTCAGGGTTTGTCACGCCCTGGCAGACCATCTCATCTGTCGTCCATTATGAGCAAGGAGGAAAATGACTTTCTCGTCCTGCTTGCTACACAGATGAACAGAGTGGTGCATCAGATCAAATGGCTCGGCAACCGAAAAGACTCAAGCACAGGTCACTTTGGCTGGATTGACGGTAGCCCTTCTATGAGCTACACCAACTGGGCCCCGGATGAACCCAATGGAGCTGGTAAGGAGGATTGTGTCGAGATGTTTGAAACTTCCTTGTGGAATGACAAGACCTGCACTCAATCGAGGAGCTTCATATGTAAAATACCTGAAAGATTCTCAGCCAAAATGTGATGAGGATGTTGAAGGAGTTTCACCTCGCTCAAACGTCAACCTAGACTAAAGCGGTTTGGGAAGACATTCTAAAAATGAGACGAGGATTGTTAAAGAAGCTGAGAATATTTTGGGATGTCACTGACATGAGATGGATTTGAAACTTTACATGAGGAGGTCCACAGTGGAAACATAACAATAGCTGCAGCGAGTTGTAATACTATCAAGCCAGTGCACTGGACACGATAACTCTTTAATGGAAAGGCATTGTGTATTTGTATAGCATAAATTCATTCCCACTATCTAGCTTAAAAAACACACCATTCAAACAACCTTTGAAATTCTGTAGGACTTCTCATTTCCATGAAAATAATGAAAAGTTGGTTTGTTTTGTCAGGGATGTAGTGCATTTTCAGACAGGCTTATTTCAATAGCGGCAATCAGAATAAGCAACTATATATATTGGTATTTTGACACTGACAGTCAGAAAGAAACTTTTATCATGAGGAATGCTACTTCTATGAACTTCATCATAGATCTCCATTCATATTGTTCCTCTATTATTACCAATAATATCTTGATTAAACCAAGTAGGCAGCATTGGTATTATTGTCAAATACAGTTTCCATTTAATGTGAACCGACATACATGAAATAACAAACCTGTGAAAACTTGGCCATGGGAGTCACAAGAAAATAGTGAAAAAAATTGGGTTTCGAACTAGTGAGATTGAAACTAAATGCTTTACTTATTTCTCACAAACTATAACATTTCAACCAAAATATTTCAAGGGAAATCTTCTACCATGACCATCTGTATACCATGTACGTTATGTGCAAATCTATGGACATGTATATTTTCTTACCAATGTTGTGAACACCCTCTATTTTAGTTAAGCACGAATTGAGTTTTCACAAACAATCCAAAATAACTTTGTCTGTTTTGTTTTTAGCTTTTAATTTTATGACATAAAAAGTGAGTTTATACTTCTGTGGTTTAGCCTGCATTATCAATGAGGAAACTCAATGTTTAATGTTATTTGCTAACAAAATTCAAGTTCATACTTCGTATTAAAATTAGGGAAATACTGGCCACTTACAGGATGCAATTCGACTGCATGGTACGCTACAGCTCTTACTTGTTGTTACATTGATCAATAACAATAGTTGGTTTTTAACACAATCCATTAGCTTGACGGCTACATGCTTTAAGAGCAATAAATTTGAAAAACAGAGTGAAATATCATCAAAAATAATTAGGTCACTTTTAGCCGTTTACAAAACAGATCAACAAATTTCGTTTGATTATAGTTAGTGTAAATTCCCACAATTTGTATCATTTGGTTTGCAAATCATAACAAGAAATTTACTGTTTGGCAATCTCCTTTATAATAAGATGGAATTTGTTCATACTTGTGTAGTTCACGTCAATCAATTACCAGTTTTGTTTTCTCTGTGAGTCACTAACAACCTCCTTTGAAGGCAGTGGACACTATTGGTAATTACTCAAAATAATTATTAGCATAAAACCTTACTTGGTAACAAGTAAAGGGGAGAGGTTGACAGTATAAAACATTGTGAGAAACGGCTCCCTCTGAAGTAACGTAGTTTTTGAGAAAGAAGTAATTTTCCACGAATTTGATTTCGAGACCTCAGAATTAGATTTTGAGGTCTCGAAATCAAGCATCTGAAAGCACACAACTTCGTGTGACAAGGGTGTTTTTTCTTTCATTATTATCTCGCAACTTCGACGACCAATTGAGCTCAAATTTTCACAGGTTTGTTATTTTATGCACATTTTGAGATACACCAAGTGAGAAGACTGGTCTTTGACAATTACCAATAGTGTCCAGTGTCTTTAATTTACAATCAAAATTTTCTCTGTTTCAGAAAAGTGAAGATTAATTTAAACCTTAACTGTACTCTCCAATCAATCTAGTCTCATCACACTTCTTGATCCGATTTAGTCGTATCTAAGCAAAACAATTACTCTTAAATGTGATATTTTTGGGAAATTAGAAAGGTTTCGCAAGGTTACGGATACAGATACGGATACGTCAACACTTTGTGTGTTCACGTGACGCGTAACGGTGGCTTCCGTGTTTTGCATGTGCGTTGACAACGGATACGGGAGCTCATTCACGTACGTTAAAAACGGACACCGTTTTGCTGATTTTAGTTGTATTTTTGCCCTAGATTAAAAACATTTCCCCTGGTATTGCTTTTAAAGGTGTCATTTATGACATAGATGGAAATGTTTTCATCATTTGTAAGCAAAATAATATGGGGAAAAACAGTATAAACAGGAGTCTCTATTTTGCCGTGCTTACCGGAAACTTTCTTTACACACGTTTAACGTGGGGGTCCGAAAACGATCATTTAAATAAAAATACTACTCAATCAAATTATCCAATGTAACAAGAACACACACACACACAATGTTTTTGGATTTATTTTGCTCGCAAAACCCATGCCAACGTGTGTCTATAGTTTGGCCCAGGCCTGACACATAACTCTATGATTGCGAAACAAAATCTGAGGCGCATCTAACGTGAACGGATACGGTTATCGTATCTGTATCTGTATCCGTACGCTTGCGAAACCTCTCTATTGAAAACACAAACTTCAAGTTAACTATTGGTTCAAATATTGCTCTTAACTTAATTTTATTAGAGAATTGTCATGCGTCGTCACGGAAGAAAATAATATTTATAGACAAGCAGAGCCCCTTTGATCATTATGATGAACAAAATTTCAAGGAGTACATATTAAAGAGCAATATGAACTAGCACAAAAATACGTTTTCTGTTTCAACTTATGTGATAAAGACGTGCCTTGCACACAAGAAAAGACAGCATATTTTGACCCGAGTTTGTTTCAGACCGGACATCATTTTGCGAAAAGAGTGGTCGTCATCAGTTCATTAACATGTCATCAATTATAAATTCTACTGGTCAGCAGCAAAGACGAACAACAGACTCAGATCGAAGTCCGCTGGTGCGTAACCCTACCGCTTTGAGCCAGTTGTTCCATCGCACAAACTGAATGACAATGAAGCTTTTTCACATGTCGGTCCATATGCGGGAAGTTAAGTTAAGGAGAATGGACGATAAAGTGTAGATTCGTGAACAGAATGTACGAGCCGAAGGCGAGTACATTGTGTTCACGAATCTACACTTTAGAGTCTATTCTCTGACTTAAACTATTTCCTGAAAGCCTTTGATTATGTAACAATGGTATCAATAAAACGATTCTCTATACTGGTATAGACTACTAAAAGTACCCATGCGTGCTGTTTGTTTAGAGAGCAGTGTGATCGTGTCAGTTGTGCGTTGGCTTACTTGCGTAATACAGTAATCATGTGGACAGGGAAGTTCTGATGATGTTGCCTTGACGCAAAGCACATTTAGACCCTCTAGTTCATCAAGTGATGAAAATGCCTCCCAAGCTGCGAAGTTTCTTTTAGAACTGGGGGACGACTTTGATATATTATCTACGGTGAAGGAGGTTGTGTTTGAACCTTTCCTCCATGCTTGATTCTTCGATCATGTTGTTGATTGAGTGATTAGCTTTTAAAAAAGCTTTTACATATTATGTATGTGTGATGAGTTGTTTATTAGATTCCTGCATGTGATACAGTTTCTATGGTAAAGTACATTAAAAGCTGTGTTTGGTGCACATCATGTTATCCTTTCAATTTGGAAAGACAGTCATTTTCCCGTCGAACATTTCACTTTAGTTTGTAACGAATCCACTCAACTGTAGATTCGTTACGAATCTACACTTAGATTCGTAACGAATCTACAGTTAAGTGTAGATTCGTAAAAATAATCTACACTTTGAACAATAGAGTGACGTCACAGAAATAGTTTTTAAAAAAATAATAATAAAAGGATTTCAGGTTTCTGCTTACCAGAGACTTCACTGTACCTTCAGCTCAATGATTTCCTTTTGATATCAGATCCATTGGTCTGCTGTCCTCCTGCTGCTCTAAGCATATCCAGTGACTTAGGTTTGACCAACATTTTGGCTTCTTGGATTCAACCTTTTTATTTAAAAAATGAAAGCAATTATTAAGCAATTTTGACACAAATGCCACTGCAAGTATATACACTGGCATGAACAAGTCACAATGCTTACACATAAATGAGAGTTATGTCTCAATGACATTAATAGGCCAGGAATTTCATTTTTAGTCTAAGGAAAGCTTTTGAAGGGGCACAAGACCAGGGCCCAGTTTCATAGAGCTGCTAAGCACGAAAATATGCTTAGCATGAAATTTCTTCATTGATAAAAACAGGATTACCAACCAAATTTCCACATGATTTTCAGGATAAGCAAAAAACAGCTTAGTTGCGATAATCGTAACCCTCCATCCTCCCGATGGTCGGAGACCGGAGGGTTACGAGTCATGCAGTGCAAAAAAGTGGCGAAATTGCAATTTCAACTATTTTGGTCAGACTAGTCACCAGATTTGCCCAATTTTTACCACTTTCAAAAAACATGACACATTCTAATATGGATTTGATCTTCAATGTGTAATGAATCCATTCATAACACTCTAAACATCGTTGAAAAATTATTTGAAGAAAAAACGAACAAAAACTTACCAGAGACTGACCGAAATGTCCATGGACCGCGCTTCCCCTAAATCACCAATCAGCGTAAACCAAACCGTTGTGTAGGCGTGGCGATCGTCCATGTGCGACTGTGCGTGCATGCAGTTAATGTATACAACAGATTTGCGCCATCTGCAGTTTGCGCTGATTAATTGCAGGAACAGCATTCCAGAATGCGCGCTCAATCTGGAAATTTTTCCTCACAAATATCCTGTGATTGTGCAACTCAACAAAAAGCGCTCAACGACGAGTCCGCTCACGCTGATTGGTCGAGATGTTGCTAGGTCACGAATCCGAGGTTCGAAAACAGGACCTGAGATTGTCTACGCTTCATGAGAATTTCGCTCAGTCTCTGGTAAGTTTTTGTCTTTTTTTCTTAAAATATTTTCTCAATGATTTTTTGAGTAATACGAATGGATTCATGACACATTGATGATCACATCCATATTTTTAGAATGTGTGTCATGTTTTTTGAAAGTGGTAAAAATAAGCAAATCTGGTGACTAGTCTGACCAAAATAGTTGAAATTGTAATTTCGCCACTTTTTTGCACTGCATGACTCGTAACCCTCTGGTCTCCGACCGTCGGGAGGATGGAGGGTTACGATTATCGCAACTAACAACAGCTGAATACCAGTAACAAGCAATATGCAACACATGGAAATTTGGTTGGTAACCTAGTTGCGACAATCGTAACCCTCCATCGGAGACCGGAGGGAGGATGGAGGGTTACGATTATCGCAACTGTAACCCTGTTTTTATCAAGGAAGAAATTTCATGCTAAGCAAATTGTTGTGCTTAGCAGCTCTATGAAATTGGGCCCAGGTAGCCCACCTTGTTTGGCTGTTATGGCTCTCAAGAGTCACTATCTATTTTCTGTATTCATAAACTACAAACCAAACATTTCAATTTCATATCTATCAAGATCAAACAAAATATATCAACTTTTTTACAACAAAAGCAGTTTGTTTTGCGGATGAAAATTACAAATTTTTTATAGTTTATTACTTTGTCCTTACACCTGTTAAACTTCACTTTTTGTATCCAAAGAGAAATTGAGTAAGCAGAAAATGTTTTTGTATACAGACATGCTAACCATCGCGCGCGGGTTGCACCGTGACTGACACATGACAAGTGACTAATATTAATCGGGCAACTACGACGTGGGCACCGCACGGTAGCTGTCACTGCACGATTCACGCTGTGAATTGATCATATGACTGGGTCTATCAACCAAAGCCTACTCTCTTTTTTGTACATTTAAAACATAGGCCCATCTCACTTTTAAAAGTTGTACTGCATGACCACAAAGGAATCCATTCTTTAACACACAAAAAAAACCTCAACAAACAACTGTGTAAAAAGTCTACTTACCACGAGCTGGTAAAGTTCTCTGTGGCGGTAATAGCAAGGCCGGCCTGAAAAAGTTTCAGAGCTCAAAGTTGGTTTACAAAGGGAGATCACGCACTATTTGAATTGCTCTCCATGCACTAGCACTGCGTGCCGTTGAGACTGCTTGAACGAGTCCATTTTATCAGAGGGTGTTGTTATCTTCAAATGTTGTAAACTCACAAAATCTTTACACCAGAAAACATTTGTATTTTTTTTTTTTTCGTTGCCAACTGCTTCAGTAATTTACAATTGAATAAACAACATATATTTTAACGTAAATGACATGTATAACATATCTGTGTAAGATGTGTATGTTGCCTCAGAATTAAAATTACCTGCGAAAAATGTTCCCGTCCGTCAACAGAGATCGTTTGAACGCAAACTAAGAATAGGCAGAAACCATTCTCTAAAACCAAAACTTTAAAAAAATCGTCAAATATCTAGAGGATGCACGGAAGGATTTTGTTTAAACTTTCAGGAATGAAAGATCTATTCCTAAATATTACGTTAATGGAAAAAAATCAGAGGATGAACGAGAATTTTCTTCACATTATGTCGATATTTGTAGCCATTTTAGGGGAGACGTTTTGTAACGAAATTCCAACCTGGACCCATTCATACACGTTAGCCGCTGCAATAAACCAACGGACAATTTTCGGTAATATTTTTGCCCATTTTATTTAAAACTAAGCACCTCAACAATTGAAAATACTCTTACGATATACACTGCTATGTTTTCAGTGCTGTTAAAGAGATAATTTTAACGGTATACATGGATTTCTTTTTGTTTTTTAATGGTCATCACCTCTTTTTAAAATGGAGTGTACCCAATCTGCGATCGCAAATGATTACAATCACCTACATTGTGCCTGTCCAGTGACACGATTCATAAATCATTTTTATTCAAATTATCAAATTATAAAAGGGGCAGCATCCCCACCTGCCCGCCCTAACCATACCTCAAACAAGGATTATGGATTTAATGATAATATATTATTTTGTCAGCTATACATTGGCTAATGCTAATAGGCTATGAAATTATGTTGTACTTTACTTTCATTTTCTGGGAAATATTAAATATGCACAGGTCCCATCCCAATGCACACCTCACCCTTTGGACTGACAGAAACTTTGATATTTGATTTTTTTAAACTAGCTGCAGGGTATCCATAAATATATATATATATTTTCAAATACATAAAAGTATGAGCTTACTCTAACCCCCCTTTCCCATTCCTCATAAGTAGTTTATCAATGATATGATAATAATTTTGAGCTGATGTTTTTTTAAACATTCTTTTCCACCACCCCCCTCCCCCGTCTCCCCTGACATAATGGACTGTCATTAGACCTATTTTACAAGTATTTAGTTGGATCATCATTTTGAGATCCCTTATCCATTGTGTCAAAATCATCCTCCAATTAATAAGCATCTTTTTGGCCAAGCATAAGAGAATGATCACCTCTCATATTGATTGTTTATTGACCATTACCGGTTACTTAAAATCGATAACATCCATTTATTAACAGTGCTCTTAAAATGCAGAGACAAACCCATAATCATTAATGCGTAATGTGTACAGCCGGCCATGGCGTCCGTGACATGACCGATTTGAGTGCGCACAATTATTTAAATGAACCCTTTTGTTCTCAGCTTATAGCCTTTTATCTTAGGGAGTGGAAATATTCTCCTCCGCCTTTTTGCCGCTGATCCGGGTCTTGTTTTATCTATCGTCTGCAACTGTGAAAACGGGTACGTCATTGCACTCGAGACCAATCACAGTCGACCATTCTTGGTTGGAAAAATGTGCGGAGCAAAAATTAGACCTTTTAATCAACTCGAAAATCCAATAAACCGTCGTTGGGAATACATAATAATTTGATTATTCTAGAGATTTTAATCAAAAAAGTAAAATCAGGCATAATTGTGTTGGTAAACTTAAATACAAATGACTAAAACTTTACAAAAATGGCTCGAGCGGAGGGATAAGTTCACCCGGAATTCCAGATTGTCACATGTTTGTGTACAAATTAGCCTCATTACTGCTATTCGGCTGCCCCCTGCTGCGGCGCCTGGGCGGGCGGGCACATCACTGCGGAGTTGGAATTCAACTGGTGTGGTTGTGTTATTGCAGTGGTATTTTTAAGTTAAATTTTAACATTTGTTCACATGACTTCCCCGTGAGTTTTGAGGACTTTTCCACACTCTAAACCCAGATAATGAGTTCGCTGGTCATAAGGTAAGAATAAACTACATACTTAAAACAAAACTTTTAGTCTGAAAATGGAAGATAAAACTCGACATCCATCTTGGCTTTCCAGTCTGCCAAAAACGTTTTAACCATGGCCTGTATTTAAATTAATTTGAGTATTCTTGCCACAAAATGCATTACTAAACAATTATGTAAAGTTCACTCATGATGCTTTGTTTATTTTTGTGTCAGCAGGGCGACAATTAACAGCGGTGAGGAGCAACTCTCGCAGAAGACTTCTCCAACCAAATGAAGCTCCAGAGTCCAAGAGTCAATTTTACAAAAGGCAGCAAGCTAGGCGAGGCAGAGCTCTTCACAACAGCCATACTCAGACAGACGAACTTCAAGAGTTCGTCTGGGGTAAGTCGAAAACACTCCCTTATCTTTACGTGGAAAAAACTGCTCCCAAACTCACACGCCATGCACGCGTTGATTTGAAGGGGGAAACAACAAAACAAAACACACTGTCTTTTGTTAAATTTTAGGCTAAATTGTTGCCGTCAAAGTTTTTTCGTTTGGTTCTAATCAGGTGTGTGTTAAATACCATGGCTTCAATTGTCAACGTTACAGCGTACACCGAGTCGTTTTATACCCGTTTTATACCCACCCCTGTCCGACAAGATAAAGTTACATGACAATGTTAGTCTCATGTATGGAAAAAAAGAGTTAAAATAGGGCCTGTAGACATGGTGAACTCAGTTTTCATTTTTGAGGGGTGACAACTTGCAAAGTTCACGTTAAGTTTGCCGAAGAAATTCGTGAGGCGTAAACGTGCAAATAAAGAAAAATCATCCAATTCCAAACTTTGCGGTCGAGTGGCAACATTCTCATCAGTATTGTTAATAACGAAATGCTGTTGCCAGCCCTCTGATACTTTAATACGTGATGATCAGTCATCTCGTGAGTCCGTTCTTAACCTCGTTTGGTCATTGAAAAATTGCTAAACCGGTATTTGCATATCAATTACTTGTGAGTAAGGTAATAGGTGACTGGTATAAGTTGTAGCAACATTGTTGAATGTTACATTTTGGCTGAATCAAACAACAGGTGGATTGGCTGACGATGATTTGTTGGTGGGGCTCCAACTAGTCTAGTTGTGATTAACATATCCTGTCTCGAAAAGTATTCAAAAGCAACTGTCAGATGATTGCTTTTCCCAAACATCAAGAATACAAGTTGGTATGCAGACTTTGGAATGAGGCCAGGTGCATGTTTCTGTACAGGCATGAATAATATGATGGGATGGGAGTGTATTTTGAAAAGTCTGTTCAAACAGCATTAGCAACCTTTCAATTTCTCAATAATGGCCGAGTTAGGTGCTAAGACTTCTTCACAGAAAAGACCAGTGGTCTATTTGGATTTTTTTTGTTTGGGGGGGGGTGTTGTAGAATGTGTGAATGTTTTGAAAATATGGATACAGTATGGTTTGTCAGCCTGAACTTCTTCCTAGGTGTGTCTTTGTGCAAATACAGGGAAAAAACAATAGTACAAAATGTTCCTGTTTGAGTTCTTTCATGGGACAACAAGTGCTACATCAGGCAAATGCACATAGAAAAGGTTGTTTCTGATGTTGATCTAGTTTAGATGTATGTGCTCTAGGTGTATACCTTGATGTGCAACAACACAAAATAAAAAAATAAAAAGTGTTAGTTTGGAACATTACAGAATTGGTTTTTGCTAACAAAACAGTTGCTGGCAGTGTAAGCACTTTATATAATCCACCATATACATGAAATGACAAACCTGTAGAAGTTTGAGATCGATCGGCCATCTGGGTCACAAGAAAATAGTGCCAGCAACTGTTTTGTTAGCAAAAACCAATTCTGTAATGTTCCTTTAAATTTCTGAGTGACTCAATGTTTTTATTTTTATTTTGCATATGGAAATTTTCTCAAGCCAAACTAAGAATAAAGAATGTGTCTGTTTTCACAGAGAGCATGCAGTGAGTTTGCCTGTATGCAAAAACAATGTTCAAATTAAATTAAACTTATCTAGTGCGTAAAATTTGTTTACAAGGTGACTTAAGGTTTAATACACATGGTAAATACAAAATTTGCTGTTTTGAGTTTTGTGGCAAAGGTGTGGCATTGTTCAAACATATAGAGGATGTGCCTGTATACAAATACAGATTTCAAGGTTAACAAAATTATCTGTGTCAAGTTTGTTTACAGAGAGAGTGACAACGTTTTGTCAGCAGGGACAATTACAAATTTGCTAATTTGATTAGATTTTTTTTGCGCAAGGTGTCACCTTGTTGTTGCATACTGAGGGTGTGCCTGTATGCAAATACAGGGTTAAAACTAAACAAATTAACTATCTCTGTCAATTTGTTCACAGAATTATCTAGACATGGAAAAATACAGATTTGTTGTGTCCAAGCTTTTGCGCGAAGGTGTGACAAGCTTGGTAAAACATTTTGCAAGTTTATACAACTGCAAGTTAAAAGTCAACAAAATTTTAAGTGTCAAATATGTTTACAGAGTGATTATAGATTTACTAAGCAGGGAAAATTAAAGATTTTCTGTTTTTAGGTTTTTTTTGTACATAGGTGTGACCTTGTTAACACATACAGAGGGTATGCCTGTAAGCAAATAAAGATTTTATAGGAAGCAAAATTATCTGTGTCAAGTTTGTTTACAGAGTGACTTTAGACTTGGTTTTAAAGAATGGAAAACTTAAACTTAAAAACTTCTGTTTGTTTTTTTTGTTGTTGTTGTAGTTTTTTTTTGCGCAAGGTGTGACTTTGTTGAAACATACAGAAGGTGTGTCTGTATGCAAGTATAGAGTTAATAGTAAACAAAAATATTTGTGTCAAGTTTGTTCACAGAGTAACTTCAGGTATAGCACACATGGAACATTTAAAATTTCGTTGTTTTGAGTTTTTTGAGGCCTTGTTCAAATATACAGAAGGTGTCCCAGTATGTTAATACAGAGTTCTTTGTAGAAAAAAAAGTTATCAGTGTCAAGTTTATTTGCAGAGTGACTATAGGTTCTGTAAACAGGGACAATTAAAAAATATATATTTTAGAGGTTTTTGTGTGTGCAAGGTATGCCCTTGTTAAAACATACAGAGGGTGTGCTTGTATGCAGAGTTCACAGTAAACAATATCATCTGTTTTAAAGCTTGTTTACAGTTACTTTAGTACACAGCAAAATGTTGCTGTTTTTGAGTTTTTCTAACATGAATATGTGACTTTGATGAATAAGAGGGTGTGCTTCTATGTAAATAAGGGTATTGGTTTTAGGTTTTTATTTGCTTGTAAGTTTGATTAGCTTGTTAAAACATACAAAGAGGGAGAGTTAAAGTTAACAAATGTATCTGTGCCACACAAGGAACAAAGGCCATATATAGGGCAATGCATGAATTAAGAGAGCAATAAAAGATTTTAACTCATGTGTCACCAAAAAAATTTAATGGTTTGAAATAACACTCATGACTTTGTCATAAAGGGCAGCCTCATGTGGCCTTAATCAAGGGATGAATAAGGATAAGGGATAAAGTTTCTTAAATTATAGTCTTTTTCACTGCAGATGCAAGAAACTTTGACTTGTAGAGGCTGCCTTCATTTCCAAGTGTTCCACCTGGGGAAATGTACGTGTCCTTTTGGCATTATTGAAAGAAGCGTTAAAAAAACACATTATATATGTCTATAAAAACCAGGTAATCACATACATATTTTTGACACCCCCTCCTTAATCATCACATTCTCTTTTGTCCTGGAGTATGACAATAAACTGCACCATAGGCTAAGCTGGCTCAACATCTGTCAGTGCCTGATTAGGGCCTCGTAGCTGTGCATCAAGAGTTCCCACATACTGTATAGAGAGAGTCATCTGAATTCTGTACCTGTACAGCTACAGACACACCCTCCCTGTTGTTCTTCATTCATGTGCTTTAAACTGTAAAACACAGTTCACAGGTCAAATTTCTGTAAAACAATGACCTTTGTGGATTTATTTCTTCTTCATCATCTAAAATCTAGTCAAAATTATCTTCAGTAAATAATTGCATCTGTGTGTTTGTTGTTCATTGTTTCAAATTCCAACATACCATTCAAATGGTGTATTCTTCTTCAGACATCGAGATCTAAGACATATTGGCCAATTTCTACTTCCGCAACTAAGACCTCCTTCACTTTGAGGCTCATCTTCTTCAACGACTCAAGTCTCTGTTGTTCCTCCCTTTCAAGGATCTATTGCATAGAGATTTACTCTTCAGTGCATAATACGCGCTCGTACCACGAACTGACCTGATGAAAAAAATCACTCATTTTGAAAATTATTATTTAAAAAATTATTAAAATACTCATTACTGTTAACATTTTCAGCAAGTTTAAGAATTAAAAATGTAGTAGTTTCGTACTTACACTAATTACTAAAACGACATATCACTAGATTTGCCATTTTGTCTTTCCACAAAGTGACCTATCTAGATACACCACTTTCCCAATGATGTACTATGTCGCTATAGGGCGTGCAGCTCGGCCGCATGTGTAACATTTGCTTACCACAAAGTGACCTATCTCGAAGCATGGTATTTTCACGAAATAGTTCTCTACTATGCATTGGTTTGTACAAAACGCTCTGCGGGCAAAATTTGTTTTTTAATTTTCATGAAGTGATCTATCTGTTTAAGAATCATTTACCAAATAAAATAGTTGTAGGGATAAAATCAAATTGACAGTTCTGTATTAATAAAGTATTCGGCTTTATTTTTGTCTTAACAAAATTATATACAAATAGTTAGCAGACCCTGAAAGAGCAGTTGGAAAAATAATGCAACTTCAATTGTGATTTTCTCCAGGTCGGTTCGTGGTGCGAGCGACATTGTAGCACTGATTACTTTGAAAGAGTTCCTCTTTTGCTCAAAATGGAAATCTGAAAAGGAAAGAATATAAAGTTCTCCTTCATTATGGGCCTATTTTCTACTTCAGCCTCCAAGATTTTCATTTATGGCTTTTCTTCAGTAACTTGCGTCTCCAGTGTTCATCATTCATGTCCTTCAAAGCCCAAAACACAGTTCACAGGTCAAATTTCTTTACAGACAACACTATATTTTGTGGCCCATTTCTACATCAGCAACTAAGATCTGCTTCATTTTCAGTCTTCTTCAACAACTCGGGTCTCCGTCGTTCCTCCTTATCAAGTATCTGTTGCATAGAGATCAAACTCTTCAGTGCATAGCACTGATTGGTTTGAAAGAGTTCCTCTATCGCTCAAAATGGAAACCTTAAAAGAAATGAATATAAAAGTTCTGCTTCATTATGGCCTGTGGGGTAATTTCTTCTTCAGCCTGCAAGATTTTCATTTCAAGCTTGTCTTCAGTAGATTGCGTATCCAGTGTTCATCATTCATGTACTTCTAACTCCAAAACACAGTTCACAGGTCAGATGTCTCTACAAAAACAACTTTTGTGGATGTATTTCTCCTTCATCATCTCAAATCTCCTTCATAGATATCTTCAGTGAATCGCATCGCTGTGTTCGTTGTTCAGCATTTCATATTCCAACGTATCATTCAAATGATGGATTCTACTTCAAACATCAAGATCAAAGATGTATTGGCCAATTTCTACATCAGCATCTAAGATCTGCTTCATTTTCAGTCTTCTTCAACAACTATGGTCTCCTTCGTTCCTACTTTTCAAGTATCTGTTGCATAGAGATTAAACTCTTCAGTGCATATTTGTAGCACTGACTATTTTGAAAGAGTTCCTCTATTGCTCAAAATGGTAAGCTGAAAGGGAAGGAATATTAAAGTTCTCCTTCATTATGGCATGTGGGCCTAATTTCTACTTCAGCCTGCAAGATTTTCATTTCAAGCTTGTCTTCAGTAGATCGTGTCTCCAGTGTTCATCATTCATGTAACTACAAAACACAGTTCACAGGTGAGATGTCTCTACAACAACAACTTTTGTGGATGTATTTCTTCTTCATCATCTGAGATCTCCTTCATAGATATCTTCAGTGAATCGCATCGCTGTGTTCGTTGTTCAGCATTTCATATTCCAACATATCATTCAAATGATGGATTCTACTTCAAACATCAAGAACGAAGATGTATTGGCCAATTTCTACATCAGCAACTAAGATCTGCTTCATTTTCAGTCTTCTTCAACAACTACGGTCTCCTTCGTTCCTACTTTTCAAGTATCTGTTGCATAGAATTAAACTCTTCAGTGCATATTTGTAGCACTGACTATTTTGAAAGAGTTCCTCTATTGCTCAAAATAGAAACCTGAAAAGGAAGATATTAAAGTTCTCCTTCATTATGGCCTGTGGGCGTAATTTCTTCTTCAGCCTGCAAGATTTTCATTTCAAGCTTGTCTTCAGTAGATCGCGTATCCAGTGTTCATCATTCATGAACTTTGAACTCCAAAACACAGTTCACAGGTCAGATGTCTCTACAAAAACAACTTTTGTGATGTATTTCTCTTCATCATCTCAAATCTCCTTCAAAGAAACTTCATGAGTCGCATCTGTGTGTTCGTTGTTCAGCATTTCATATTCCAACATATCATTCAAATGATGATTCTACTTCAAACATCAAGAACGAAGATGTATTGGCCATTTCTACATCAGCAACTAAGATCTGCTTCATTTTCAGTCTTCTTCAACAACTCCAGTCTCCTTCATTCCTACTTTTCAATTATCTGTTGCATAGAGATTAAACTCTTCAGTGCATATTTGTAGCACTGACTATTTTGAAAGAGTTCCTCTATTGCTCAAAATGGAAACCTGAAAAGGAAGGAATATTAAAGTTCTCCTTCAATATGGCCTGTGGGCCTAATTTCTACTTCAGCCTGCAAGATTTTCATTTCAAGCTTGTCTTCAGTAGATCGTGTCTCCAGTGTTCATCATTCATGTACTTCTAACTCCAAAACACAGTTCACAGGGTCAGATGTCTCTACAAAAACAACTTTTGTGGATGTATTTCTCCTTCATCATCTCAAATCTCCTTCATAGATATCTTCAGTGAATCGCATCGCTGTGTTCGTTGTTCAGCATTTCATATTCCAACGTATCATTCAAATGATGGATTCTACTTCAAACATCAAGATCAAAGATTGTATTGGCCAATGTCTACATCAGCATCTAAGATCTGCTTCATTTTCAGTCTTCTTCAACAACTACGGTCTCCTTCGTTCCTACTTTTCAATTATCTGTTGCATAGAGATTAAACTCTTCAGTGCATATTTGTAGCACTGACTATTTTGAAAGAGTTCCTCTATTGCTCAAAATGGAAACCTGAAAGGGAAGGAATATTAAAGTTCTCCTTCATTATGGCATGTGGGCCTAATTTCTACTTCAGCCTGCAAGATCTTCATTTCAAGCTTGTCTTCAGTAGATCGCGTCTCCAGTGTTCATCATTCACGTAACTCCAAAACACAGTTCACAGGTCAGATGTCTCTACAAAAACAACTTTTGTGGATGTATTTCTTCTTCATCATCTGAAATCTCCTTCATAGATATCTTCAGTGAGTCGCATCTGTGTGTTCGTTGTTCAGCATTTCATATTCCAAATATCATTCAAATGATGGATTCTACTTCAAACATCAAGAATGAAGATGTATTGGCCAATTTCTACATCCGCAACTAAGATCTGCTTCATTTTCAGTCTTCTTCAACAATTCCAGTCTCCTTCGTTCCTACTTTTCAATTATCTGTTGCATAGAGATTAAACTCTTCAGTGCATATCTGTAGCACTGACTATTTTGAAAGAGTTCCTCTATTGCTCAAAATAGAAACCTGAAAAGGAAGGAATATTAAAGTTCTCCTTCATTATGGCCTGTGGGCCTAATTTCTACTTCAGCCTGCAAGATCTTCATTTCAAGCTTGTCTTCGTAGATCGCGTCTCCAGTGTTATCATTCAGTAACTCCAAAACACAGTTCACAGGTCAGATGTCTCTACAAAAACAACTTTTGTGGATGTATTTCTTCTTCATCATCTGAAATCTCCTTCATAGATATCTTCAGTGAGTCGCATCTGTGTGTTCGTTGTTCAGCATTTCATATTCCAACTATCATTCAAATGATGGATTCTACTTCAAACATCAAGAATGAAGATGTATTGGCCAATTTCTACATCCCCAACTAAGATCTGCTTCATTTTCCAGTCTTCTTCAACAATTCCAGTCTCCTTCGTTCCTACTTTTCAAGTATCTGTTGCATAGAGATTAAACTCTTCAGTGCATATTTGTAGCACTGACTATTTTGAAAGAGTTCCTCTATTGCTCAAAATGGAAACCTGAAAAGGAAGGAATATTAAAGTTCTCCTTCATTATGGCCTGTGGCCTAATTTCTACTTCAGCCTGCAAGATTTTCATTTCAAGCTTGTCTTCGGTAGATCGCGTCTCCAGTGTTCATCATTCATCATGTAACTCCAAAACACAGTTCACAGGTCAGATGTCTCTACAACAACAACTTTTGTGGATGTATTTCTTCTTCATCATCTGAAATCTCCTTCTTAGATATCTTCAGTGAGTCGCATCTCTGTGTTCATTGTTCAGCATTTCATATTCCAACATATCATTGAAATGATGGATTCTACTTCAAACATCAAGAACGAAGATGTATTGGCCAATTTCTACATCAGCAACTAAGATCTGCTTCATTTTCAGTCTTCTTCAACAATTCCAGTCTCCTTCGTTCCTACTTTTCAAGTATCTGTTGCATAGAGATTAAACTCTTCAGTGCATATTTGTAGCACTGACTATTTTGAAAGAGTTCCTCTATTGCTCAAAATAGAAACCTGAAAAGGAAGGAATATTAAAGTTCTCCTTCATTATGGCCTGTGGGCGTAATTTCTTCTTCAGCCTGCAAGATTTTCATTTCAAGCTTGTCTTCAGTAGATCGCGTATCCAGTGTTCATCATTCATGAACTTTGAACTCCAAAACACAGTTCACAGGTCAGATGTCTCTACAAAAAACAACTTTTGTGGATGTATTTCTTCTTCATCATCTCAAATGTCCTTCAAAGATATCTTCAGTGAGTCGCATCTGTGTGTTCGTTGTTCAGCATTTCATATTCCAACGTATCATTCAAATGATGGATTCTACTTCAAACATCAAGATTGAAGATGTATTGGCCAATTTCTACATCAGCAACTAAGATCTGCTTCATTTTCAGTCTTCTCTTCAGTAGATCACGTCTCCAGTGTTAATCATTTATGTACTTCTAACTCCAAAACACAGTTCACAGGTCAGATGTCTCTACAAAAACAACTTTTGTGGATGTATTTCTTCTTCATCATCTAAAATCTCCTTCATAGATATCTTCAGTGAGTCGCATCTGTGTGTTCGTTGTTCAGCATTTCATATTCCAACATATCATTCAAATGATGGATTCTACTTCAAACATCAAGAATAAAGATGTATTGGCCAATTTCTACATCGCAACTAAGATCTGCTTCATTTTCAGTCTTCTTCAACAATCCAGTCTCCTTCGTTCCTACTTTTCAAGTATCTGTTGCATAGAGATTAAACTCTTCAGTGCATATTTGTAGCACTGACTATTTTGAAAGAGTTCCTCTATTGCTCAAAATGGAAACCTGAAAAGGAAGGAATATTAAAGTTCTCCTTCATTATGGCCTGTGGGCCTAATTTCTTCTTCAGCCTGCAAGATTTTCATTTCAAGCTTGTCTTCGTAGATCGCAGTCTCCAGTGTTAATCATTCATGTTAACTCCAAAACACAGTTCACAGGTCAGATGTCTCTACAACAACAACTTTTGTGGATGTATTTCTTCTTCATCATCTGAAATCTCCTTCATAGATATCTTCAGTGAGTCGCATCTCTGTGTTCGTTGTTCAGCATTTCATATTCCAACATATCATTCAAATGATGGATTCTACTTCAAACATCAAGAACGAAGATGTATTGGCCAATTTCTACATCAGCAACTAAGATCTGCTTCATTTTCAGTCTTCTTCAACAACTCAGTCTCCTTCGTTCCTACTTTTCAAGTATCTGTTGCATAGAGATTAAACTCTTCAGTGCATATTTGTAGCACTGACTATTTTTGAAAGAGTTCCTCTATTGCTCAAAATAGGAAACCTGAAAAGGAAGGAATATTAAAGTTCTCCTTCATTATGGCCTGTGGGCCGTAATTTCTTACTTCAGCCTGCAAGATTTTCATTTCAAGCTTGTCTTCAGTAGATCGCGTATCCAGTGTTCATCATTCAACATGAACTCCAAAACACAGTTCACAGGTCAGATGTCTCTACAACAACAACTTTTGTGGATGTATTTCTTCTTCATCATCTCAAAATCTCCTTCAAAGATATCTTCAGTGAGTCGCATCTTTGTGTGTTCGTTGTTCAGCATTTCATATTCCAACATATCATTCAAATGATGGATTTACTCTCAAACATCAAGAATAAGATGTATTGGCCAATTTCTACATCCGCAACTAAGATCTGCTTCATTTTTCAGTCTTCTTCACAATTCCATCTCCTTCGTTCCTACTTTTCAAGTATCTGTTGCATAGAGATTAAACTCTTCAGTGCATATTTGTAGCACTGACTAATTTTGAAAGAGTTTCCTCTATTGCTCAAAATGGAAACCTGAAAAGGAAGGAATATTAAAGTTCTCCTTCATTATGGCCTGTGGGCCTAATTTCTACTTCAGCCTGCAAGATCTTTCATTTCAAGCTCTTGTCTTCGGTAGATCGCTCTCCAGTGTTCATCATTCATCAGAACTCCAAAACACAGTTCACAGGTCAGTATGTCTCTACAACAACAACTTTTGTGGATGTATTTCTTTTCATATCTGAAATCTCCTTCATAGATATCTTCAGTGAGTCGCATCTCTGGTGTTCTTGTTCAGCATTTCATATTCCAACATATCATTCAAATGATGGATTCTACTTCAAACATCAAGATCGAAGATGTATTGGCCAATTTCTACATCACAACTAAATCTGCTTCATTTTCAGTCTTCTTCAACAATTCCAGTCTCCTTCGTTCCTACTTTTCAAGTATCTGTTGCATAGAGATTAAACTCTTCAGTGCATATTTGTAGCACTGACTATTTTGAAAGAGTTCCTCTATTGCTCAAAATGAAACCTGAAAAGGAAGGAATATTAAAGTTCTCCTTCATTATGGCCTGTGGGCTAATTTCTTCTTCAGCCTGCAAGATTTTCATTTCAAGCTTGTCTTCAGTAGATCAGCTTATCCAGTGTCTAATCATTCATGTACTTTAACTCCAAAACACAGTTCACAGGTCAGATGTCTCTACAAAAACAACTTTTGTGGATGTATTTCTTCTTCATCATCTAAATTCCTTCAAAGATATCTTCAGTGAGTCGCATCTGTGTGTTCGTTGTTCAGCATTTCATATTCCAACGTATCATTCAAATGATGGATTCTACTTCAAACATCAAGATTAAATGTATTGGCCAATTTCTACATCAGCAATAAGATCTCTTCATTTTCAGTCTTCTTCAACAACTCGTCTCCTTCTTCCTACTTTTCAATTATCTGTTGCATAGAGATTAAACTCTTCAGTGCATATTTGTAGACTGACTATTTGAAAGAGTTCCTCTATTGCCAAAATGGAAACCTGAAAAGGAAGGAATATTAAAGTTCTCCTTCATTATGGCTGTGGCTAATTTCTTCTTAGCCTGCAAGATTTTCATTTCAAGCTTGTCTTCAGTAGATCCGTTCCAGTGTTATCATCATGAACTTTAACTCCAAAACACAGTTCACAGGTCAGATGTCTCTACAACAACAACTTTGTGATGTATTTCTTCTTCATCATCTAAATCTCCTTCAAAGATATCTTCAGTGAGTCGCATCTGTGTGTTCGTTGTTCAGCATTTCATATTCCAACTATCATTCAAATGATGGATTCTACTTCAAACATCAAACGAAGATGTATTGGCCAATTTCTACATCAGCACTAAGATCTGCTTCTTTTCAGTCTTCTTCAACAACTACGGTCTCCTTCGTTCCTACTTTTCAATATCTGTTGCTAGAGATTAAACTCTTCATGCATATTGTAGCACTGACTATTTTGAAAGAGTTCCTCTATTGCTCAAAATGGAAACCTGAAAAGGAAGGAATATTAAAGTTCTCCTTCATTATGGCATGTGGGCCTAATTTCTACTTCAGCCTGCAAGATTTTCATTTCAAGCTTGTCTTCAGTAGATCCCGTCTCCAGTGTTCATTATGTACTTCTAACTCCAAAACACAGTTCACAGGTCAGATGTCTCTACAAAAACAACTTTTGTGGATGTATTTCTCCTTCATCATCTCAAATCTCCTTCATAGATATCTTCAGTGAATCGCATCGCTGTGTTCGTTGTTCAGCATTTCATATTCCAACGTATCATTCAAATGATGGATTCTACTTCAAACATCAAGATCAAAGATGTATTGGCCAATTTCTACATCAGCATCTAAGATCTGCTTCATTTTCAGTCTTCTTCAACAACTACGGTCTCTTTCGTTCCTACTTTTCAATTATCTGTTGCATAGAGATTAAACTCTTCAGTGCATATTTGTAGCACTGACTATTTTGAAAGAGTTCCTCTATTGCTCAAAATGGAAACCTGAAAGGGAAGGAATATTAAAGTTCTCCTTCATTATGGCATGTGGGCCTAATTTCTACTTCAGCCTGCAAGATTTTCATTTCAAGCTTGTCTTCAGTAGATCGCGTCTCCAGTGTTCATCATTCATGTAACTCCAAAACTAAGTTCACAGGTCAGATGTCTCTACAACAACAACTTTTGTGGATGTATTTCTTCTTCATCATCTGAGATCTCCTTCATAGATATCTTCAGGGAATCGCATCGCTGTGTTCGTTGTTCAGCATTTCATATTCCAACATATCATTCAAATGATGGATTCTACTTCAAACATCAAGAACGAAGATGTATTGGCCAATTTCTACATCAGCAACTAAGATCTGCTTCATTTTCAGTCTTCTTCAACAACTACGGTCTCCTTCGTTCCTACTTTTCAATTATCTGTTGCATAGAGATTAAACTCTTCAGTGCATATTTGTAGCACTGACTATTTTGAAAGAGTTCCTCTATTGCTCAAAATGGAAACCTGAAAGGGAAGGAATATTAAAGTTCTCCTTCATTATGGCATGTGGGCCTAATTTCTACTTCAGCCTGCAAGATTTTCATTTCAAGCTTGTCTTCAGTAGATCGGTCTCCAGTGTTCATCATTCATGTAACTACAAAACACAGTTCACAGGTGAGTTGTCTCTACAACAACAACTTTTATGGATGTATTTCTTCTTCATCATCTGAGATCTCCTTCATAGATATCTTCAGTGAATCGCATCGCTGTGTTCGTTGTTCAGCATTTCATATTCCAACGTATCATTCAAATGATGGATTCTACTTCAAACATCAAGAACGAAGATGTATTGGCCAATTTCTACATCAGCAACTAAGATCTGCTTCATTTTCAGTCTTCTTCAACAACTACGGTCTCCTTCGTTCCTACTTTTCAAGTATCTGTTGCATAGAGATTAAACTCTTCAGTGCATATTTGTAGCACTGACTATTTTGAAAGAGTTCCTCTATTGCTCAAAATGGAAACCTGAAAAGGAAGGAATATTAAAGTTCTCCTTCATTATGGCATGTGGGCCTAATTTCTACTTCAGCCTGCAAGATTTTCATTTCAAGCTTGTCTTCAGTAGATCCCGTCTCCAGTGTTAATCATTTATGTACTTCTAACTCCAAAACACAGTTCACAGGTCAGATGTCTCTACAAAAACAACTTTTGTGGATGTATTTCTTCTTCATCATCTGAAATCTCCTTCATAGATATCTTCAGTGAGTCGCATCTCTGTGTTCATTGTTCAGCATTTCATATTCCAACATATCATTGAAATGATGGATTCTACTTCAAACATCAAGAACGAAGATGTATTGGCCAATTTCTACATCAGCAACTAAGATCTGCTTCATTTTCAGTCTTCTTCAACAATTCCAGTCTCCTTCGTTCCTACTTTTCAAGTATCTGTTGCATAGAGATTAAACTCTTCAGTGCATATTTGTAGCACTGACTATTTTGAAAGAGTTCCTCTATTGCTCAAAATAGAAACCTGAAAAGGAAGGAATATTAAAGTTCTCCTTCATTATGCCTGTGGGCGTAATTTCTACTTCAGCCTGAAGATTTTCATTTCAAGCTTGTCTTCAGTAGATCGCGTATCCAGTGTTCATCATTCATGAACTTTGAACTCCAAAACACAGTTCACAGGTCAGATGTCTCTACAAAAACAACTTTTGTGGATGTATTTCTTCTTCATCATCTAAATGTCCTTCAAAGATATCTTCAGTGAGTCGCATCTGTGTGTTCGTTGTTCAGCATTTCATATTCCAACGTATCATTCAAATGATGGATTCTACTTCAAACATCAAGAACGAAGATGTATTGGCCAATTTCTACATCAGCAACTAAGATCTGCTTCATTTTCAGTCTTCTTCAACAACTCCAGTCTCCTTCGTTCCTACTTTTCAATTATCTGTTGCATAGAGATTAAACTCTTCAGTGCATATTTGTAGCACTGACTATTTTGAAAGAGTTCCTCTATTGCTCAAAATGGAAACCTGAAAAGGAAGGAATATTAAAGTTCTCCTTCATTATGGCCTGTGGGCCTAATTTCTACTTCAGCCTGCAAGATCTTCATTTCAAGCTTGTCTTCGGTAGATCGCGTCTCCAGTGTTCATCATTCACGTAACTCCAAAACACAGTTCACAGGTCAGATGTCTCTACAAAAACAACTTTTGTGGATGTATTTCTTCTCATCATCTGAAATCTCCTTCATAGATATCTTCAGTGAGTCGCATCTGTGTGTTCGTTGTTCAGCATTTCATATTCCAACATATCATTCAAATGATGGATTCTACTTCAAACATCAAGAAGAAGATGTATTGGCCAATTTCTACATCGCAACTAAGATCTGCTTCATTTCAGTCTTCTTCAACAATTCCAGTCTCCTTCGTTCCTACTTTTCAAGTATCTGTTGCATAGAGATTAAACTCTTCAGTGCATATTTGTAGCACTGACTATTTTGAAAGAGTTCCTCTATTGCTCAAAATGGAAACCTGAAAAGGAAGGAATATTAAAGTTCTCCTTCATTATGGCCTGTGGGCCTAATTTCTACTTCAGCCTGCAAGATTTTCATTTCAAGCTTGTCTTCGGTAGATCGCATCTCCAGTGTTCATCATTCATCATGTAACTCCAAAACACAGTTCACAGGTCAGATGTCTCTACAACAACAACTTTTGTGGATGTATTTCTTCTTCATCATCTGAAATCTCCTTCATAGATATCTTCAGTGAGTCGCATCTTGTGTTCATTGTTCAGCATTTCATATTCCAACATATCATTGAAATGATGGATTCTACTTCAAACATCAAGAACGAAGATGTATTGGCCAATTTCTACATCAGCAACTAAGATCTGCTTCATTTTAGTCTTCTTCAACAATTCCAGTCTCCTTCGTTCCTACTTTTCAAGTATCTGTTGCATAGAGATTAAACTCTTCAGTGCATATTTGTAGCACTGACTATTTTGAAAGAGTTCCTCTATTGCTCAAAATAGAAACCTGAAAAGGAAGGAATATTAAAATTTCCTTCATTTTGGCCTGTGGGCCTAATTTCTACTTCAGCCTGCAAGACTTCATTTCAAGCTTGTCTTCGGTAGATCGCGTCTCCAGTGTTCATCATTCACGTAACTCCAAAAACACAGTTCACAGGTCAGATGTCTCTACAACAACAACTTTTGTGGATGTATTTCTTCTTCATCATCTGAAATCTCCTTCATAGATATCTTCAGTGAGTCGCATCTGTGTGTTCGTTGTTCAGCATTTCATATTCCAACATATCATTCAAATGATGGATTCTATTCAAACATCAAGATCAAGATGTATTGGCCAATTTCTACATCAGCAACTAAGATCTGCTTCATTTTCAGTCTTCTTCAACAATTCCAGTCTCCTTCGTTCCTACTTTTCAAGTATCTGTTGCATAGAGATTAAACTTCTTCGTGCATATTTGTAGCACTGACTATTTTGAAAGAGTTCCTCTATTGCTCAAAATGGAAACCTGAAAAGGAAGGAATATTAAAGTTCTCCTTTATTATGGCTGTGGGCCTAATTTCTACTTCAGCCTGCAAGATTTTCATTTCAAGCTTGTCTTCGTAGATCGCATCTCCAGTGTTCATCATTCATGTACTGTTAACTCCAAAACACAGTTCACAGGTCAGATGTCTCTACAACAACAACTTTTGTGGATGTATTTCTTCTTCATCATCTGAAATCTCCTTCATAGATATCTTCAGTGAGTCGCATCTCTGTGTTCATTGTTCAGCATTTCATATTCCAACATATCATTCAAATGATGGATTCTACTTCAAACATCAAGAACGAAGATGTATTGGCCAATTTCTACATCAGCAACTAAGATCTTGCTTCATTTTAGTCTTCTTCAACAATCCAGGTCTCCTTCGTTCCTACTTTTCAAGTATCTGTTGCATAGAGATTAAACTCTTCAGTGCATATTTGTAGCACTGACTATTTTGAAAGAGTTCCTCTATTGCTCAAATAGAAACCTGAAAAGGAAGGAATATTAAAGTTCTCCTTCATTATGGCCTGTGGGCGTAATTTTCTCTTCAGCCTGCAAGATTTTCATTTCAAGCTTGTCTTCAGTAGATCGCGTATCCAGTGTTCATCATTCATGAACTTTGAACTCCAAAACACAGTTCAGAGGTCAGATGTCTCTACAACAACAACTTTTGTGGATGTATTTCTCCTTATTCATCTGAAATCCCTTCATAGATATCTTCAGTGAGTCGCATCTGTGTGTTCGTTGTTCAGCATTTCATTTCCAAGTATCATTCAAATGATGGATTCTACTTCAAACATCAAGATCAAAGATGTATTGGCCAATTTCTACATCGACTCTAAGATCATGCTTCATTTCAGTCTTCTTCAACAATAAGTCTCCTTCGTTCCTACTTTTCAATACTTCTGCATAGTATTAAACTCTTCAGTGCATATTTGTAGCTGACTATTTTGAAAGAGTTCCTCTATTGCTCAATGAAACCTGAAAGGAAGGAATATTAAAGTTCTCCTTCAATTATGGCCTGTGGGCGTAATTTCTCTTCAGCCTGGCAGATTTTTCATTTCAAGCTTGTCTTCAGTAGATCGCTCCGTGTTCATCATTCCATGTAACATTTGAACTCCAAAACACAGTTCACAGGTCAGATGTCTCTACAAACAACAATTTTGTGGATGTTTTCTTCTTCATCATCTGAATCTCCTTCATAGATATCTTCAGTGAGTCGCATCTGTGTGTTCGTTGTTCAGCATTTCATATTCCAACATATCATTCAAATGATGGATTCTACTTCAAACATCAAGAACGAAGATGTATTGGCCAATTTCTACATCAGCAATAAGATCTGCTTCATTTTCAGTCTTCTTCAACAACTACGTTCCCTTCGTTCCTACTTTTCAATTATCGTTGCATTTGAGATTAAACTCTTCAGTGATTTTGTAGCACTGGACTATTTGAAAGAGTTCCTCTATTGCTCAAAATGGTAAACCTGCAAATGGAAGGAATATTAAGTTTCCTTCATTATGGCATGTGGGCCTAATTTCTACTTCAGCTGCAAGATTTTCATTTCAAGCTTGTCTTCAGTAGATCGTCTCCAGTGTTCATCAGTCATGTTTAACTACAAAACCAGTTCACAGGTAGTGTTCTCTACAACAACAACTTTTTGGATGAGTATTCTTCTTCATCATCTGATCTCCTTCATAATATCTTCAAGTGATCGCATACAGTGTTCGTTGTTCAGCATTTCATATTCCAACGTATCATTCAAATGATGGATTCTACTTCAAACATCAAACGAAGATGTTTGCCAATTTCTACATCTGCAATAAGATCTGCTTCATTTCAGTCTTCTTCAACAACTACGTCTCCTTGTTCCTACTTTTCATGTATCTGTTGATAGAGATTAAATCTTCATGCTATTTGTAGCACTGACTATTTTGAAAGATTCCTCATGCTCAAAATTGAAACTGAAAAGGAAGGAATATTAAGTTCTCCTTCTTATGGTCATGTGGGCCTAATTTCTACTTACGCTGCAAGATTTTTCATTTCAAGCTTGTCTTCAGTAGATCCGTCTCCAGTGTTCATTTTGTACTTCATAACTCCAAAACACAGTTCCAGTCAGATGTCTCTACAACAACAAATTTTGTGGATGTATTTCTCCAATTCACTCTGAAATCTCCTTCTAGTATTTCATCGTGAGTCGCATTCGTGTTCGTTGTTCAGCATTTCATATTCCAAATTATCATTCAATGATTGGATTCACTTCAACATCAAGATCAAAGATGTATTGGCCAATTTCTACATCAGCAACTAAGATTCTTTCATTTTCAGTCTTCTTCAACAACTCCAGTCTCCTTCGTTTCTACTTTTCAAGTATCTGTGCATAGAGATTAAACTCTTCTGCATATTTGTAGCACTGACTTTTGAAGAGTTCCTCTATTGCTAAAATGGAAACCTGAAAAGGAAGGAATATTAAAGTTCTCCTTCATTATGGCGTGGTGCCTAATTTTACTTCAGCCTGCAAGACTTCATTTCAAGCTTGTCTTCGGTAGATCGGTCTCCAGTGTTCATCATTCACGTAACTCAAACACAGTTCAAGGTCAGATGTCTCTACAACAAAACTTTTGTGGATGTTTTCTTCTTTATCATCTGAAATCTCCTTCATAGATATCTTCAGTGAGTCGCATCTGAGTTCGTTGTTATAGATATATTTCCAAATATCATTCAAAGATGGATTCTACTTCAAACATCAAGATCAAAGATGTATTGGCCAATTTCTACATCAGCAACTAAGATCTGCTTCATTTTCAGTCTTCTTCAACAACTCCAGTCTCCTTCGTTCCTACTTTTCAAGTATCTGTTGCATAGAGATTAAACTCTTCAGTGCATATTTGTAGCACTGACTATTTTGAAAGAGTTCCTCTATTGCTCAAAATGGAAACCTGAAAAGGAAGGAATATTAAAGTTCTCCTTCATTTTGGCCTGTGGGCCTAATTTCTACTTCAGCCTGCAAGACCTTCATTTCAAGCTTGTCTTCGGTAGATCGCGTCTCCAGTGTTCATCATTCATGTACTTCTAACTCCAAAACACAGTTCACAGGTCAGATGTCTCTACAAAACAACTTTTGTGGATGTATTTCTTCTTCATCATCTGAAATCTCCTTCATAGATATCTTCAGTGAGTCGCATCTGTGTGTTCGTTGTTCAGCATTTCATATTCAATGTATCATTCAAATGATGGATTCTACTTCAAACATCAAGATCAAAGATGTATTGGCCAATTTGCACATCGACATCTAAGATCTGCTTCATTTTCAGTCTTCTTCAACAACTACGGTCTCCTTCGTTCCTACTTTTCAATTATCTGTTGCATAGAGATTAAACTCTTCAGTGCATATTTGTAGAACTGACTATTTTGAAAGAGTTCCTCTATTGCTCAAAATGGAAACCTGAAAAGGAAGGAATATTAAAGTTCTCCTTCATTATGGCATGTGGGCCTAATTTCTACTTGAGCCTGCAAGATTTTCATTTCAAGCTTGTCTTCAGTAGATCGCGTATCCAGTGTTCATCATTCATGTACTTTGAACTCCAAAACACAGTTCACAGGTCAGATGTCTCTACAACAACAACTTTTGTGGATGTATTTCTTCTTCATCATCTGAAATCTCCTTCATAGATATCTTCAGTGAGTCGCATCTGTGTGTTCGTTGTTCAGCATTTCATATTCCAACGTATCATTCAAATGATGGATTCTACTTCAAACATCAAGATCAAAGATGTATTGGCCAATTTCTACATCAGCAACTAAGATCTGCTTCATTTTCAGTCTTCTTCAACAACTCCAGTCTCCTTCATTCCTACTTTTCAAGTATCTGTTGCATAGAGATTAAACTCTTCAGTGCATACTTGTAGCACTGACTATTTTGAAAGAGTTCCTCTATTTCTCAAAATGGAAACCTGAAAAGTAAGGAATATTAAAGTTCTCCTTCATTATGGCCTGTGGGCGTAATTTCTTCTTCAGCCTGCAAGATTTTCATTTCAAGCTTGTCTTCAGTAGATCGCGTCTCCAGTGTTCATCATTCATGTACTTCTAACTCCAAAACACAGTTCACAGGTCAGTTTTCTCTACAACAACGACTTTTGTGGATGTATTTCTTCTTTTAAATATATTTAGGCATCTTCTTGGATGAACAGTCATCAAGCAATATTTGCTTTAATTTTTTCACCCATACTATGTTCTTACTTGTAGATGGTAAGTTGGCAAAATGTTGGTTACGAAAATTCCTGGCATTAAATAGCTAGGCCGATTCTTTATTTTAAAGCTTTACAGAATAACACATAAACAAAGATGTCATCCAAGATGAATGGATAACATCTGCTCAATGCCTTTCTCAACTGTCATTTTGTTCTGATGCTGGTAAATTGCTTTTGAGAAAAATTCAAAAGCCTTGTATATTAAATAATGCCATGCCAGCCAACCTTTGTTTGTCTTTCATAGCTTGACACACCGAAGGTGACAGTCTCTCATCTGATGGAAAGGGCCATCAACTACTTTGATTAGGCTTTATCAGCCAATCAGCCGTGAATGTTCTGCAGACATGTAGCATGGATGATGTCATTTACTCTCTGTGGAGGTGCTCAGTCAACCTGATGTTGATGATTCTTGATTCTTGTGACACATTGCCTTACCATGAGGGATGTACTAGATGTGCTACTGTGATCATTAAAGGTAAACAATTTATTGTCTATTTATCTTTCTTTCACTGGAAACCATTTCATCCTCAATTCACGACTTCAGCATTATGTTATCGTTTCCAACAGGAAACACATCTTTCTTTCTTTTTCACAACTAATAGTTCATTTCAAATATTTTGTTTTTCCTTCATCAAAAGTGTTGCATATCGCAGTTTTTGCTTGTTTTGGTTTTCCTTTTAAGACCAATTTTTAGTTTTAAAAGGTTCCTGGTGCCATTTCTTCAACTTTCACTGTTTCCAAATCAGGCTCAAACTTCACTTGTCTTAACAGAGATCACAACATATTGTTCCTCCATTTTCTATCACAGAGACTCCTAGTTTCAATATCAACTCCTACAAGATGAACATACTGCCTTCCCCATCTTCTCACATGATTTAGTGTGTGCAGCTGCATTGGGACAAACCTGGAGCAAATACAAAGCTTGATCCGCTCTTCTGAGGGTCGGTAGAAAAATTTCCAGATTTTTTAACCCAAGTGGGTCTTTATCTGGTTTTCGCTTCCCCTAGGTAAATTTGAGCGTGGCACACTTTTATTATTAGCAGCACATTAACTGTCTCCTCCAAAAGTCTTTTCTGCCTTTATAAATGCAGCTTTAAAAAAAAATACAATTTCCGTCAAATTTGAAAACTTTTTACAAAAGTGAGAACTGATAGGAAGCCAAATACAAAAACTGTTTCTAAAAATTCTCCAAACGTCATGGAACAATTTTCAGTTTAATTTAATTAATTAATTTGTTTAATTATTTATTTATTTGATGTATCAAACCATTTAATTGTGTATGTTTTCAATCTCATTTTGAGGGGTGGGGTGGCAAGGGTTCTGAACAAGGAAGCTTCCACCCCCTGCCACAATTCCCCCTCCCCCAGTTACACCACTGGATGAGACGTTAGTTAAGTAGGCCCACACTAGTTACAAAGAGTGTTATTTTCCCTTTGAAAAACTGATGACCAAATATGACTCATTGTGGGGAACAATAGTAGTTCTTCATAAAAGGACTGGAACAAATATTGTTCTCTTAAAAGCAGTGGATACTTTTGGTAATTACTCAAGAAATCCCATCAAAACTTACTTTTTAACCCTTTAGAGCCCATAGCGGCCGAAAACAGCTGCAACATCTGACCTACTTCCACTCAACCAAAAAGGTCAAAGTAAAGATCATGACCCCAATATACATTTTCCAATGTTTTCCATGTTAACATAGTATAAATGTATCTAAACCAAAAACAAGTTTATGTTCTAAATTGTTTTTCAGACACTTTTACACGTAAACAAATGTTTCCAAAAGTAAACAATAAAACCATGTCTGGGGGTAGGCCTATATGGTGATGATTATACAGAAATTAATGGTCTCTAAAGGATTAAGGAGCACCTCAGAGCTGCTGATAGTATAAAACATTGTGAGAAACGACACCCTCTGAAGTAATGTAGTTTTTGAGAAAGAGGTAATTTCTCACTATAATACTTTAATCATAGGCTTCTCAGGCATTTGAAAGCACAAAATTCTATGCAACAATGGTGTTTTTGTTTCATTGTTTTCTTGCAACTTTGACGACCAATTGAGCCCAAATTTTCACAGGTTTGTTATTTTATGCATAAAAAAGTTTGAATATACACCAAGCGAGGATACTAGTCTTTAACAATTACCAAAAGTATATCATGCCTTTAAAAACAGATGTTGCACCATCCTTAGTATGATCTTAATAGGTGGATTACTATGAGCTGTCTTTTTCTGAAATGATTATGGGAGAGATTTTTTTCCAATAATATCCCAATGCTAAGGCATGCAAAGTGAGTCATAAATTTACTGAAAAAACACACACAATATTGTACATTGTGTTAATCATTGACCTTCTGGATCAGTAAGTCTCATTTATGACCAAACTCAAATTACTGGGAAAAGATGCATTAACGTTATTGCTCTTTTGTAAGTACTTTGTTGTGATAAGGGACAGTTTAAGTGGAAACTAAACAAAGTATTATTTTCAAATCTAACTATTCAAATCAAGTTACCGTCTTTGATTATCTGTAATTGAGAAGCTATTTAAACACTCCTAATGTCTATGAAATAAATCTGGTGGAATGTATGACAATTATTATGTGGAGAATAATCTTTCCTTTAAATAATAAAATGTAAATAAAAACATGAATAGAGAAGAGACTCAAACTTGTTTATTATTCACAGTGACTTTTTGATGTGTTGGAAGCACTATTTAATGTGTAGGATTGGTAACACAAAAAATAAATTGACATTTCCTAAGCTCTTTTGGTTTACTTGTTTCAAAAACAGTTCCTTTTGATTTTTTTGATCTTCTTTTGTCATCCTGAATTTTTTTATTTGTTCCAACATCCCCCTTTCTTGCAAAACATGATTATTTTGTTTACTCACTTGCATGTGATTATAACAGATTATAATCCTCCACAAAGAAGCATCCTTCTGAAGCAGTATCACAGTCCATGGCCCAATTTAAAATTACAAAAGTAACTAATAAGCAAAAAACAATTTTGCTTAGCAGAATAAGGTTACCAGCTACAATACTATTTCCCTGGTTTCCACTGCCTGTTATTTTTGCTTAGCATTAAATTTTCTGCTTAACAGGAGCTCTATAAAATTGGACCCTGGAGAGGCGATATGGGTTGAGGGCGCCGTTGCATAAACAATAATTGTTCATGAGACAAATACGTTTAAAAACAATTGAACATGTTTGACAATGTGCAAGATATAAACGTCTATTAACAATGATGATCTCCGACTGCTCTGGGGTTTGAAGGAATGGAGTCTCTGCACTCATAAATTTTGAAATGAGTAAAGCTAATGGTCAATGTCTTGTTTGAATTATGTCTTGCTAATTCACAATTCTTGTGCACATAGGGCCTAGAGCGTTCAAGTTAGTATTAATCTATGCCGACCAAAAGGAAAACAAACCCAAATTGGCATATGCAGTGACACAGGATTTATGTAAACCTTTAAGTGTTTGTTTATATCAGACCCTCTTAACCCAACACAAAATGCTTTCCAAACAGGGCAGCATCCATCATTGGATTTGTGAGTGTAAAAGGGGGGGGGGGGTGATACACTGAGACCACTCTAAAGGCCAACAACACTGAAACAAATAAGACAAAATTTCTGCGTCTAGGTTACAAAAAAATACCAGTAATGAACTGCATTATGTATAAGGAGGAAGCCATTATTTGCTTACCGTCCCATTAAGACGTTCACGCAGAGGGTGTTGTTTCTATTACCAGAACAGCAATAACAAACAACGAATACTGCGAAATACATCTCCTTTCAAACGATGATGAATGACAGAGGGCGCTATAACAAGAAATGCTCCTTGTGATGATGAGCCTGCGCCTTTCCTTCCTCCATGATACAATTTACTAGTATTGTACTTTTTGGAATATTGACTTTTAAGAACTCGTCAAGTGTAGTGCTAAGCTAAATGAATCTAAAATAAAAATGTATACAAGGTGGTTCTGTCCAGGGCCCAATTTCATAGAGCTGCTTAAGCGCAAAAAAGTACAAAACAAAATTATGCTTATCAGAATAACGTTTCCAGCCAAAATACCGTGCACATAATTGTTTCAATTTGTAAGCATTTTCCCCTCAATCAGCTCTATGCGTGGACACAGGGCCCAATATCATAGCGCTGCTTAAGCACAAAAAGTAGCACAAGATTATGCTTACCAGAAGGGAACCCCATCCCCCAAAATAATACGAACAAGCAATCTGTATCTGGTATCCGCTCATTTTGCAGAAGATACCGAAGTAACCAAATTTGGGCCAGGGCTGGTTATAAAATATTTTTGTTCAAAGATCTTTATGGATAGTTATGAAGAAATGTTGTTCGTAATAACACTTTTGTTTACCAGATCGGTGGAGGGGGACTTGCTCCATTCTTAATGGGGGTGTTCATCCAGGGATGTCAAATCTCATAGCTGTTTTCTTCCACACATATCTTTCCAAAACTCTTCGTCAAAACATCAAAATGTTCAATCACAATGCTCAATATTTCAACCTTAAAACCCATATTTATGGGGAAAAATGTGCGTATCTTATTTTGGATCACCCCCCTCCCTCCGACATAGCGAGAAAAGTGTCTCCCAATAGTGTTTCTTGCACGTCTCATGGTGTACGCAAACTATTTACGGTGGCTTGCTCCTTTGTTATTACAATTTTTCTTTGGGGCGTAGGCCTACTCCATGCATGCAAAATGGCCGACCACGTAAGACTCCACGTTTTGTCATCAGTTATGCCGTATTTTACAGTAAATTCGGTTGACGAAACCACTGCAAAGTGAATGAGGTGAGTTGAATATTAGTTATAGAATCCCTTGAAAGAGTCTCTAAGGTGAATAAAAGGTTTCAAAACAGCCAAAACGAAGCAAAAATATAGGCTTAACTGTTCGGTGTGGCGGCAACCTTTGAAACACGTGTCCTGACAATGCCTGAAGGCTGAAGCTTGTATCCAGCTCATACAGTTGTTTAACTTTAAGATAAACAAGACATTCATAAATGCTTTCTATGTAAAGACCGAAAAATGTTAGTTTAAATTGCTTTTATATTTTGAGACACATGTCTTTACAACTGGCTAAGGCCTGTGTTGGTGTATTTAATTTGGTGGTTCCCAAAGGGAAAATTTGCCCCCACATACAAATTCTTTAAATTTTCAGTGTTTGTTAGAAATATCAGCAAAGTAGCTATAGCCTATCAACACGATTTTGCTTTCAATTGTCATTTTATTCTCTTGTCTTACATGCACAGAAAGATGGAAAACAAATTCTTATTCGACTCGCACTTTATCGTCTTAGTTAGGTCAAGTTATATTATTACCTGTACAGAAAGGTTGACAGAATGTAATCTAAGAGGAACAGGCACTTGAACTACAATATTACAAAGTGTTAAAATCATTTGTGGGTCTGTGGTGGTCTTGAAAATGCTACTCACTAATCACCACACCATATTTAGGCCAAGGTAATGAAAGTTTCCGACTTGCATCCATTGCCGACACAACAAGGTAAAACATGCCACAATAAATTAAAAAGGAATCGCTTTTTGAAAATCTTATGTTTTAGCCTTTTGCCCATCCATGCACACCTTAAAGCAACAACTTTTGTCTTGTTTCCACATGTTTTGAAGAAAAAGGCATAAATTAGCGAACAAATTTAATTAGTTGTTGCACTGCTTACCAACCGAATGACCCACATGTATGGTATTAAATCTGGGCTTGATCTTGGGAAAAAATCCACAAAACCGCTGATTAAACTTGTGTAGCAGAATTTGTTTTATTTGGAGCAGAAAAATTGGTACAAGACCCAAATAAAAATGAAAAAAAAAATCTATCTACACAGGGTCATAATTTGAATAAGCACTAAGAGAAGATATCTCATTTGTCTTTGTCTATGGGTTATACTTTTATACTCAACTCAAATAAAATATAGTCAGCATAGTCAAAGTCAGCGTTTGAACACAATTTTTGCAATCAATGATAAGGTGAGGCATTTCATTATTGAAGTACACAAGACTGTCAGACTTGTCTGGTCATAAGTTACTGGCCCAATGCTAAAAACACTGGCCTCTGTCACCTGCAGTCCAGTGTATACTTTTGAGTCCTACATAAATTTAAAACAAAAGAAGTTGTTCTCAAGGCTAAAGCCTTTTGAAAAGACTCTGCTATTTTGTTTAATAGCATCATGGTAGTTAGACGACTGGGGAATGTTCATGCATGTTTCCTTCCACTTTTCGGTGTCTAAATTCAGAAAATTGTATGATAATAACAGTAGGCATACTCTGAATTCTTACTCTATTTGAATCAAGATAAGGTTGAACATCAGAAATCTTGGCAAAAAAGTATCTTTTGTATCTCAGGAATCAGTATTGACTATTGTTAATAATGGCAAACCAATTGCTGCAAGTTTGCTTCATACTATGAATTAATATTGAGGTAAAAACCTTCTGCTGTAGTTGGAATTTCTAAATGTTTGACCCTCACTCTGAAAGGAATGTACCAGACAATTCCTTTAACCTTAACATTCATTTGTTGGCATTCAAGTAGTTGACTAGTTGCAATTCTTTACAGTGACTGAAGGGTGTATGAAGTAGCTACAGGTTTGCTTCGTATTCTTGGTGTGGGATGACATAGAAGAGGTCAAATGTAGGCAAAGGGTTTAACAATTGGACATGAATGAATCTGATCTTCGGTTCCTTTTGCCTTATAAAGATGTCTCTGTAGTTTAAACAACCAATTAACAGGAGATAAATAGATTAAACTTTATTGGCCTTTTAACAGTAAAAATATCAACATTAAAATTCTATAGGAACTGTAAAAACACGAAGAAAAATCCAACAGGAATAATAATAAATTTAAAAATCCTTAAAGGCACCTGGCAGTGGTGTTTTGTAAAAATAAAGTTTTGTCATTAATGTAATGTATTTTGATGAGTGGAATGTGAATAAACAGTTAACTAAGGTTTAAAAAAAAAGTTTTTATTTTATTTACCAATTTAAGAGTAGGCCCCTTAACCTTGACCCATGGTGGCGCTGTTCGTGACATCAATCGAGACGCGATATTTGAAGAGAAAATATGTAGTCTGGCCCCGTACATTACGTCTGGGTACCTGATCGGTGTGAAGTGTTCGCACCACTTTGCCCTCGTTAGTCTGACTTTCGCGGCCCACAACCGCCTATACTTGGGATCTGCAGGAAACAGATGCAGACTGATCCCATCTTTAGTTGTTTTGCTGCATCCAGCTGCAATACACCTGGTCAACATTGCCTAAAAAATGCAAGAAAAACCCCTTTTTTTGAAACGTACAAGCTCGCTACTTGGACCTACTTGCACGTGTGTTTACAATGTAAATGCAGGCAAATTCGAAGGGGGTTGATGTTCGATCGAGTCGAAGTCTGCCTCGATTGACGTCACAAAAGGGATAGGCGGAGTCTACCCCCAAACAACTTTATCTATTATTTTAACATATAAATCCTGACAAACAATTACTAAAAAATTTTGATTATTGTTAATATACTCTTATGTTTAAAAAAAAAATTATATTTCCAGTTGACTTTAAAGGCCCTGTACACTATTGGTAAGATCGAAAAACACAACGTTCACAGATTCACAGATAACTTACATGATTTAAAGTAAGTAATGGTAGAAAGGGTTCCTTAAAATATGTCTGCCTAAAATGCTATCGTTTCTGAGAAACGAGTAAAACAATAGTAATTATCGCGCGCGATAATTTGAAAAAACAGAAAACACATGAGACCTCTTTTCACTATTTTCTCGTGACCTCGATGACCAATTGAGCTCAAACTTTCACAGGTTTGTTTGTTCATGCATATGTATAATCACACAAAATGTGGACACTGATTTTGAGCTGTTACCAAAAGTGTACAATACCTTTAATGTAATGACACTTATTCTTGTGAAGATGTGATGCCAATGCTCTCTAAAAATAGGAAGACATTAGCATGCTACGCAAACAGACTTTGGGGATTGACACTTTCATGCATGTTGTTTGAAGATCAGTGACAATGCAAGGAAAACAGACTGTTGTTATCACATGGTGAAGGTGGCCTCTGCACACATTATATCATCCACAACACCATCGCTGTAACATACATCAAGCTGAACAAGGTTTTTGGAAGAAACATAGAAAATCTTCTTCTTCATACAATAAAACATCTATTTTTTCACGAAAAAACAATGTACAAATTTGAAAAACTTTTGGTAGACTACTCAGGCCTATTTCTAGAATACCATTTAAATCCTGACAGTTTTCTTTACATTATAAAGGCCCTACATGTATTGACTGTTTGGTGGAACGATTTCTTACGCAGTGTAAACCAGCCTCAATATGAATGTTACTTGTTACCACACAGTGTTTGCCGCACTAAAAACACATACTGTACATGCTCGTGTGTCCCTCCTTGCAGTGAGAAGCATGCAAGCACATACATGTAGATGAGGAACAGCGTGGATCACAGCTACAACGTCAAGTTGCTCAGGTGAGTCAATATCATGAACCTTCGATCTTCAACTATAAACTGTCAGTTGATGCTTAGAAAGGCACAGTGGTGAAAGTGGACCCCCAATTAATGGCCATGGTGTTTAGAAATACATTTGACCCCCCAAAAAACTATGACCCCCAACATAAAAAGCTTGTATGATTCTTTGTTCAGAGTTGCCAAATAAATTTGTCCTAACGATATGCCTTCCAAAACATGTCTTGCATTTTATTCTGTGTCAAGAAATTTTTGTGATGTATGTTATGAATGGTTGTCTTGAAGGCAAAGTAACACCAGATATTACTTGTAAAACAATGTTTTCTCGTTGCGAGTTTCCATTATTTATTTTTATTGTAAATTTTAATAGACTGGAATACTTCTTGTGCAGAGTAAGGAAATATATTTGCCCCAAATTAAATGAAACCGAAGAGTGAATTTGTTTTAATCAGTTTCAAATTATTGTTGTTGTGATTTGTTTGTCTAACTTGGAATGCTTGTCTTGCAGGCAAGTTAAAACTTCATTATATTTTCCATATAGTGTTCTCTTGTTGAGTTTTTGTTATTCTTTTGATTGTACATCAAGACTTAGAACATGTACAATCTTTTTTAGGTTAAAGGCAGGATATACTTTTGGCAATTGTCAAAAACTAGTATCCTCACTTGATGTATCCCAACATTTGCATAAAATAATAAACCTGTGAAAATGTAGGCTCAATTGGTCATCGAAGTTGCAAGAAATTAATGACAGAAAAAACACCCTCGCTTGCATAGAATTGTGTGCTTTCAAATAACTGAGAAAGGCTTCATGCCTGAAACCTTTCTCAGATTCAAGTATTTTAGTGAGAAATTACCTCTCTCTCAAGAACTACATTACTACAGAGGGCGTCATTTCTTATAATGTTCTATACTATCAGCAGCTTTCAGGTGCTCCTTACCAAGTTAGTTTTTATCTTAATGTGTTTCTTGAGTAGATACCCAAATTATCCACTATATGGAAGGGAAATTTGACGCCCCCCAAAAAAAAACGTCAATAGGGCCTAATAATATTAATAAACAAACAGATTAATACATAATTAAATATAATAAAAAAAAGAGATAAACAAATATAAATATATAATGATGATAATAACAAATTAATAAAAACCTAAACAAATAAATTAATAAACTAGACTTAAATTTTTGTTGAAACAAAAACATGGTGTTCGGTGAATATTTCCATGGACGCATGGACAAAGCTATTACCAAAATCAGGTTGCGTGAACCTTGAACAGAGACTAGTGTACAAGCATGTTTGGACTTTGAGCCTTGTGAACAATAGAGCTAAAAGTCGCTCACAATGCAACTGGTATAGATCACGCATTGTGTGTGTTTTCAGCGCAGTTATTTTCCCGCGGTTTGACAGCGGGTCAATAAATACCCGTAATAATTGGTCAAAATTTCAAATATTTGTAACCAAAAAATGAAGAAACGTCATCATGTTGTTTCTTTAGATTTACGTGGTCAATATCACTGTCTATCAACATGCCAAGTTTCAACTCAGTCAAACTTGCGGTTTTGTAGATACACGGCTTCAAAAAGTAAATCTTTAAGGCAATACCACGTAACACACGATGACGTCATCAATCTAAACTTCACACATATGTTGTCTGCATAAAGGTTATTATGTATACCAATTTTGAAACAATTATCCTAAACTTCGCCACAGACATCTAGTAAAAGCGTATTTTTAACTGTTTTTAACCTGCCGCTAGAGGGCGCTCTTAACTTTTATGACGTCACTTGTCTTATTTTTTAAACCAGACCCTTGCTTGACTATAACACTGTTAAAAAAACTTCAAAAATGTGCCAGTTTTAAAATACAAGGCATTTCCGGTTTCGACCGGAAGTAGAGGTCAAGTTGTGTGAACCTTGAACAGAGACTAGAGTACAAGCATGTTTGGACTTTTGATCCTTGTGGTCAATAGAGGAAGCCGCTCACAATGCAACCGGTATAGATCACGCTTTGTGTGTGTTTTCAGTGCTGTTATTTTCCCGCGGTTTAACAGCGGGTCAATGCGTACCCGATTTCAACCGGAAGTGAAGGTCAAATAGGTAACATCTCTGTGGCAAAGTTTGAGACCGCTTAAGGACCTACAACATGGTGTAACATTTGTGAGTAGTGTATGTGTAAAAAGTATGAATATTTCTTAAAGTATGAAATTTGAAATTTTAACTTCCGGTTTGAACAGGAAGTCAAAGTCAAATGGTGTAACACTTGGTGGAGTAATTGCTACATTTTTCAAGACCTCTCCGATGACGTATAGATTGAACTAATAGCTAAAGTACTTCTAGAGTTATGAATTTTTATAGCATTAAAGTTTGATTTACTGTATTTTGACACGATGATGACGTCATCATGACGTCACAACTACCTGAGGGAGGTTGTATTACGGTCCTAACATGGTGTTAATTCGAAGTTGATCTGAAATACAGAAGTTAATGTTTTTACAAGGAAAGTGTTTTTTTAAAGAATTACACAGAGGCAAACTTTGACCTTCCGGTACGACCGGAAGTAAAGATCATGTGAATTTGACTTTAACTTGTTAAATGTTGCACATGTCTTGATCTACCATATGTTAAAATATGAATACTGTAGCTATATTATTCAGAAACATACATGTATTGGCATGAGGTCATTTTTTTCACTTAATTGGCTTGTAACTCGACACCTGGTGACGTAATAATTACATCACTGCAACGGTTTTGACTCCTAATAAATATCTAACTATGTGTAAAGTTAGAAGGTTGTGTGAGCTTAGGAAGTGTGCTTTTGTTAGCGGACAATCGCGAGAGATAAGAAGAAGAAGAAGAAGAAGAAGAAGAAGAAGAAGTATAAAGAAAAATATTTAAAAAACCCTTACAAAAACAAGAGGTGTTCCGGGCGGAGTGCCCGAACACCTAAAAATACAACCCCAATAAGTCAATCGGTTTTTAGTTCTGAATCCTTCAAATCTTATTTACATAGTTGACTTAATTTGTATGATTTAGGATCCAAAAACCAAATAATGTCATTGAATCAAGCATACTGTTCATTCTTTCATAGTTGAGCATGTAGTTGAGTATTTTGGAGGATGTGGGATTGAGGGTCTCAATACCCTAGGGATTTAGAGTTAAGGAAATAAATTTGATCCCCCAAAACTATGACCCCAACAAAATGAGTTTTATTCTGTTGTCAGTATTTTTTTGTGCAGTCTGTTTTGTCCAACTGTGAATTGTTGTCTTGTCAAGGAAAATAAGTAAGGAAATAAATTTGCCCTTGAAAGTAACTTACCCCAAGTCGAAGTGTGTTCTATGACAATAAGTTAAGTCCACCTTACTGTAGGGTGCCTAAACCTGGGCGCTCACTATGCTGAGAATCCTTGGTCGTGTCAAGGACTGACCATAATTATGAGGAACAGCCTTCTCTAAGTTGGTCAAGACTTGCAAGGCACTGTTTTCAGCATGCTCTTCAATCGTCTTGTGGGAACCAACTCAGCATGGAGGAGGAGAGCAGAGGATGGAGTCTCCACAACTGAAGACCTGTGATCTTGTAGGAAGGATCTATCTTGTTGGACAGAGAGGATGTGGATCCAATTGCATAGAGCTGCTTAAGAAAAACTAATGCTTAACATTTTCTGCTAAGCAAAATTAAGCAGGATGTCAGTCACAAATTTTACATGTGGCATGTTATTTTTGCTAGCAACCTTATTCAGATAAGCATAATTTTGAAGTGCTTAGCTACTTTTGCGCTTAAAAGGAGCTCTTTGAAATTTGGCCCAGATGGACCCATGTTGATAGAGGATCTCCACCAGCCACAAACTAATTGATTTCTTCTATGTTAAATTACACAAAATGTTGGCCTATTTTTTCAAAACTGTGATAAATGGTGGGGCAAGCACTACAATATATTATTGTCAAAACGTTGTTAAATTCTTTTATTATTCATTTAATCAATTGATCACACTAGCAAAGACAATATATAGTTATTGTAAAGAGGGACACAAACTAATTGGCTTGATATTGTGACCCCTCAAGAAATCCATTGGTTTTTATCCTGTATCTATTGTTTTTTTTGTTTTGCTGTGTTTTGTCAAAAGAGATGTCTTGAAAGGAGTTACATGTAACAAAAGGGTATAATTTATAAAGCTGCTTGAGCAAACAATATTGCTCAATAACTTCTTGCTAAGCAGAAATGAGCAGGATACCACTTACAAATGGCACATGCATGTGACACACTATTTTGGCTGGTATAAGCTTAATTTTGTTGTGCTTAGCTTATTTTGTGCTTAATTAAGCAGCTATATGATATTAAATTGGGTCCTGATATTGTTTGTACAAAAAGTACTTCTTGTATTCCTTATTCATTTTGTTGTACATATAGACCATGTTACATTTGTTTACAGAGTGGTGACCTCGTACATTATAATGCTATTCCTGATGGGCAAGATGCTACACAGGCTCAATGGGAAAATTTATATTTGGTGTCATAATTTTCACATAAATTCAAAATTTACAAAAGCAACAGCTGTACAGCTTTTGAGATGTCCCCCCTTTCTTCATATCAAAAGTGATCTCCATAAAACATAAGATTTGTTGTATTCTTCCATTGAGCTGTGTACAAATGTGCACGCCAGAAGTCCAAGGGTGGTTCTTTTGTAAACATGTGATGTCACAGGTCACATCGTCTATAGTTTCTTGTGCTCATTGTTTGTCTGTTGATGTGGAAATAAAACACTACATTACATTGAATCATAGTGTTTGACTCTTACATTGATGGAGCAATCCCTTAGCTGCCAACTGCATCTGGTGAAAAAGGTTGGAAATGGTGGAGGACTAGTAGTGATCCAGCTATAATTCTGAAGTGTATTCATACATTTTTCTGGAATGAACATTATCCGCTGATAATAGTGAGTGTGATGCAAGGGATGGAGTGGTGAAGTGCGACTGTTAGACCTGGATGAGATATGAAGGACTATCTAATGACAGCATGGATCATGAACACAGTCACTCTCCAGAAAGGAACACAGCCACAGACAAGAGAGCTAACATTAGCAGGACCAAAGATGAGCAGTGTGATGGAAACACCACCAGACTTCTTTAAGATGAAACACATGAGTCTCAGCTCAGCAACATAATGTGAGATCTAAGCATGAAGAAAAAACCCATCCAGAGTTGGATGATGAGGCTATTCAAGTTCAACAAGTCCTGATATATTTTTGTGTGTACCTACTCACACATCAAGGACCATCTTAAGCCACTCAGACCTGTAAGATGGAGAACAAGATGTGATGACTGTAGTCTAAACAGTCTATTGTGCAGGATGCCAAAATGGAAAGCTCTTTTTAAAGGGAAGGGAAATGTTTATGGTAGTTTAAGTTTTGATGAACTATAATGTAGTAGGGTGTAACTGTGAAGAGACCTTACTAGGTTATCATTATTTTATGCTTTGTTTCATCCAACAAAAATGTGTGATAAGCACTGTATATTTGATCTTTTACATGTTAGATTTGGTCCCAATTTCATGACCCTGCTAACTGTAAGTGATTTATTAGCGCTTATAAAAGCAGAAAATTCTGCACTGAAGCAATGAATTTTTGCTTGTTCAGGTTTGTCCATCATGCTACTAAGTATTCTTCACTTACATGTACACACATCAGCTAGTGGAGAAATTTTGCGCTTACCCTGTAAGCAGAGAATGATGACGGTAAGCGCAGAATTCCGCACTAAGCAAAGCCATGAAATTTGGTCCAGATGTTTACACTAGACCAAGAAGCTTGTTCATTTCTCAGAAAGGTTATTATCAAAACATAATACCAAGTACAATGAGGTTAAGAACTGAATTTTTGTCAGTAATCATCGTTCAAAGACATTTTTCTGTTAGATACTTTGCAGGCTAAAAACCACCTCTGTAGCTAAGGAGATTCTGAGGCTGACATACCAGAGAGACAGGTTGCTGGCAGGAGGTAAATCCTCATTATCAAAACTCATGGTGAGTCTTAATTGAAAACTTGGGAAGTTCATGCATTCTTTCGATAATCAAAAATTGACCATCACTTTAAAGTTAAAGGAACATTACAGAATTGGTTTTCGCTAACAAAACAGTTTCTGGCAGTGTAAGTACTTTATGTAATCCACCATATGCATAAACTGACAAACCTGTAGAAGTTTGAGATCGATCGGCCATCTGGGTCACGAGAAAATATTGAAAAACCGATTACACATTTGCATGAAATCATTTAGATTCAACAAATGAATAAAGCGCTTACTGAGTGATAAACTCCAATCGGAAAATTAGTTTATTCATTTCTCATCAAATATGGCATTTCAGACAGAAATATTTCAAAGGAAGTTTTCTACTATCATCATCATTAGACAGTGTAAGTTTTATGTAAATCTGTGATCAAAAAGTATATTTTACAAGTTTTTTTCTTACCAATTCTGTAATTTTCCTTTAACATAGGATATTGTTCTTGCTGGCGGCGAAATCATTCCCTCCCGCAGAAGATTGGCAGGGATGGGCCTAAGACAGATGCAAGAGTGGCAGCCACCAAACACTCCCTGTTAACACCAAAGCCTTGTAGATCTTGATGATGATACCATCAATTGGCTGGCAGGGCTTGAAACTTACACTGGACTGCAGGCCCGAGGCCAGTGATTTTAACGTATGGGTCAGTAAACTCACAACTGGACAAACAAGCCTGGTGGTCATGTGTTTTTTCAATTTACTGTGTAATATCTTTAATCACAATAAATATCATTCAATTCACTTGAGTATCAAAGTTTACTTACCCATAGCATAAATGAAATTAATCTTCTCTAAATAGTGCTTGTTAAACTGTTGTGTTATTTTTTTCATCCCTTTTTGCTGTAAGTTTATTTCTAAGAGACAGAACACTGATAATTAAGCACTAAATGCTGTTAATGTGCACTTTGTTTTATTTGTTTGTGTCACAGTCAGGCTTAGCATCTCCGAAGACATCTATCCGTCTACAAGTAGACGTCAAAGACCAGGCTGTGATGAAGGAGCTGCACTATCCAGTAAAAGGTGATTTCCCAAAAAGTATACTCTAAATATTTACCCCTGTCCCAAATGGAGCTGTGTAGCAATTGTGCAGAATGCATGTTGTTGCTCTCGTTTAAACCAAAATATCAGTAATTTTCTTGCAACATCAAAATTCATCAAAAAATAGGGTCTCTAATGGCAGAATTTTTATCAGTCTCTACAGTGGATAAACCTTCATGGTCCCTGTCCTCTAGAAAAGCCACTGCTGCTGACCCTTTCACCAGAGACGTACCTTTCTGGCCCATGTCCCTCCAAAAAGGTGTAGTTACTGGAACCGAAAGAAGATTTAGAGACATACCTTCGTGGTCACTGGCCTCTGGGTATACCATAAAGGCACCATTGCGTATGCCTACTGGTAATATACCTCCCCAGTTTCTGTCATTCAGAAAGGCCACCACCACCGGGCCCCCTAATTTTACTTGAGATGTGCCCTTGCGGTCACTGGCCTCCAGTAAAACAGTAGACCAAACTAATCAGACCACTAACACCACCTTGTCGGGATTTCCTGGTTTCGTTTGGGTGGTAAAACCCCCCAAGTGGTTGCTTCTGCGTTACTTGCCTCATAGTCTCACAAGGCTACCCAAAATTTCTTGGGCCCCTACTGGCTAGCCCCCACAGCAGTCATTACAGCTAGCTGGACTCCAGGGGAAAAAGGGGGAAAATTTCTGTCATAAAGCAATAGTTAAGATGCATATTCTTGAAGGACAAGTCCACAGTGCTACTCCTAAAGGACAATACTACAGTTCTAGTGCGTCATCTTTGGGCAGTCCCCCCCCCCCCCCCCGGTAATAGTGGTATCACCATCGATTGCCAGACTAGTCCACAATGCTCTGGCATTGCTATTGCCTCTCATTCACACAAGGCAATCAAAGGGAACATGCTTGCCATCTTAAGAGGGAACACTGCTATAGTTCTTGCGTCATCTTTGGGCAATTCCCCCTTGGTAATGGTATCACCATCAATTGCCAGAAGAGTCCACAATGCTCTGGCATTGCTATTGGCTCACATTCACACAAGGCAATCAAAGGGAACATACTTGCCATCTTAAGAGGGGACACTACTATAGTTCCCGTGCGTCATCTTTGGGCAGTTCCACCCCCCTCCCACCATCTTTGGGCAGTTCCACCCCCCTCCCCCGGTAATAGTGGTATCACCATCGATTGCAAGACTAGTCCGCAATGCTCCAGCATAGCTATTGCCTCACATTCACACATTCCAGTGCCATTTTAAAGGCACTGGACACGTTTGGTAATTACTCAAAACAACTATTAGCTTAAAAACTTACTTGGTAACGAGCAACGGAGAGCTGTTGATAGTATAAAACATTGTGGGAAATGAATCCCTCTGAAATAACATAGTTTTTGAGAAAGAGGTAATTTCTAAGAGACAGCACACTGATAATTAAGCACTAAATGCTGTTAATGTGCACTTTGTTTGTGTAACAGTCAGGCTTAGCATCTCCGAAGGCATCTACCCGTCTACAAGTAGACGTCAAAGACCCGAGGCTGTGATGAAGGAGCTGCACTATCCAGTAAAAGGTGATTTCCCAAAAAGTATACTCTAAATATTTACCCCTGTCCCAAATGGAGCTGTGTAGAAATTGTGCAGTATGCATGTTGTTGCTCTCGTTTAAAAAAAAAAAAATTTCTTTGTTCAACCCCATACTAAAAAAAAAATATCAGTAATTTTCTTGCAACATCAAAATTTATCAAAAATCGTTTGGCAATCATTTCAGAGTGGGACAGGCTGGGGGTTGCATCTTCTCTGTCAGGTTTTAAAGGTTCTGGAAAAGTGCCTTGGAAAACTTTAAACACTATAATGTCAAGACAATTCGCAGCTTTTGCTTATTTAGCGTTTGCATGCCATTTGCTGTGTAAATTTAATTCTGAGAGAGAGCTCACTGATAATTAAAGTTCATCAGCACCAATACTCCAGAGCAGTTGACTTTGCCTAGAGCCATACTTGCTTGGTCCTAGGCATCTGACAATGTGGCGCAAGTGGTACCCATTGGGGGCATACCATGGTGGTTCCTGCCTCCTGGTAGGGTCTCTATTGGCAGATTTTTCAGTCTCTGCAGTGGATAAACCTTCATGGTCCCTGTCCTCTAGAAAAGCCACTGCTGCTGACCCTTTCACCGGAGACGTACCTTTCTGGCCCATGTCCCTCCAAAAAGGTGTAGTTACTGGAACCGAAAGAAGATTTAGAGACATACCTTCGTGGTCACTGGCCTCTGGGTCTACCATAAAGGCACCATTGCTTATGCCTACTGGTAACATACCTCCCCAGTTTCTGTCATTCAGAAAGGCCACCACCACCGGGCCCCCTAATTTTACTTGAGATGTACCCTTGCGGTCACTGGCCTTTAGTAAAACAGTAGACCAAACTAATCAGACCACTAACACCACCTTGTCGGGATTTCCTGGTTTCGTTTGGGTGGTAAAACCCCCCAAGTGGTTGCTTCTGCGTTACTTGCCTCATAGTCTCACAAGGCTACCCAAACTTTCTTGGGCCCCTACTGGCTAGCCCCCACAGCAGTCATTACAGCTAGCTGGACTCCAGGGGAAAAAGGGGAAAAATTTCTGTCATAAAGCAATAGTTAAGATGCATATTCTTGAAGGACAAGTCCACAGTGCTACTCCTAAAGGACAATGCTACAGTTCTAGTGCGTCATCTTTGGGCAGTCCCCCCCCCCCGGTAATAGTGGTATCACCATCGATTGCCAGACTAGTCCACAATGCTCTGGCATTGCTATTGCCTCTCATTCACACAAGGCAATCAAAGGGAACATGCTTGCCGTCTTAAGAGGGAACACTGCTATAGTTCTTGCGTCATCTTTGGGCAATTCCCCCTTGGTAATGGTATCACCATCAATTGCCAGAAGAGTCCACAATGCTCTGGCATTGCTATTGGCTCACATTCACACAAGGCCATCAAAGGGAACATACTTGCCATCTTAAGAGGGGACACTACTATAGTTCCCGTGCGTCATCTTTGGGCAGTTCCACCCCCCTCCCACCATCTTTGGGCAGTTCCACCCCCCTCCCCCGGTAATAGTGGTATCACCATCGATTGCCAGACTAGTCCGCAATGCTCCAGCATAGCTATTGCCTCACATTCACACATTCCAGTGCCATTTTAAAGGCACTGGACACGTTTGGTAATTACTCAAAACAACTATTAGCTTAAAAACTTACTTGGTAACGAGCAACGGAGAGCTGTTGATAGTATAAAACATTGTGGGAAATGAATCCCTCTGAAATAACATAGTTTTTGAGAAAGAGGTAATTTCTAAGAGACAGCACACTGATAATTAAGCACTAAATGCTGTTAATGTGCACTTTGTTTGTGTAACAGTCAGGCTTAGCATCTCCGAAGGCATCTACCCGTCTACAAGTAGACGTCAAAGACCCGAGGCTGTGATGAAGGAGCTGCACTATCCAGTAAAAGGTGATTTCCCAAAAAGTATACTCTAAATATTTACCCCTGTCCCAAATGGAGCTGTGTAGAAATTGTGCAGTATGCATGTTGTTACTCTCGTTTAAAAAAAAAATATTGCAACATCAAAATTTATCAAAAATTGTTTGGCAATCATTTCAGAGTGGGACAGGCTGGGGGTTGCATCTTCTCTGTCAGGTTTTAAAGGTTCTGGAAAAGTGCCTTGGAAAACTTTAAACACTATAATGTCAAGTCAATTCGCAGCTTTTGCTTATTTAGCGTTTGCATGCCATTTGCTGTGTAAATTTAATTCTGAGAGAGAGCTCACTGATAATTAAAGTTCATCAGCACCAATACTCCAGAGCAGTTGACTTTGCCTAGAGCCATACTTTCTTGGTCTTAGGCATCTGACAATGTGGCGCTAGTGGTACCCACTGGGGGCATACCATGGTGGTTCCTGCCTCCTGGTAGGGTCTCTGTTGGCAGATTTGTCAGTCTCTGCAGTGGATAAACCTTCATGGTCCTTGTCCTCTAGAAAAGCCACTGCTGCTGACCCTTTCACCGGAGACATACCTTTCTGGTCCATGTCCCTCCAAAAAGGTGACAGTACTGGAACCGAAAGAAAATTTAGAGACATACCTTCGTGGTCACTGGCCTCTGGGTCTACCATAAAGGCAAAATTGCACATGCCTACTGGTAACATACCTCCCCAGTTTCTGTCATTCAGAAAGGCCACCACCACCGGGCCCCCTAATTTTACTTGAGATGTGCCCTTGCGGTCACTGGCCTCCAGTAAAACAGTAGACCAAACTAATCAGACCACTAACACCACCTTGTCGGGATTTTTTGGTTCTTGTTTGGGTGGTAAAACCCCCAAAAGTGGTTGCTTCTGCGTTACTATTGCCTCATAGTCTCGCAAGGCTACCAAAACTTTCTTGGGCCCCTTGGAACAGCAATTAATAGAGTTTCCACTACTGGCTAGCCCCCACGGCAGTCGTTACAGCCAGCTGGACTCCAGGGGAAAAAGGGGAAAAAGGGGAAAAATTTCTGTCATAAAGCTATAGTTAAGATGCATCCTCTTGAAGGACAAGTCCACAGTGCTACTCCTAAAGGACAATAGTACAGTTCTAGTGCGTCATCTTTAGGCAGTCCCCCCCCCCCCAATAATAGTGGCATCACCATCGATTGCCAAAATACTGACCCTGGTTTTCAAATGCCTCAATACTGACCCTGCACCTTCATACTTAAAGGAACTAATTCAATTGTACCAGCCAGCCAGAAGCCTCCGATCATCTGCAGATACAAAAATTACTCGTCATCCCCAAAACCCGTACTGTCACTGGCGACAAAAGCTTCCATGCTGCTGCCCCAAAACTCTTGAACAATTTACCCCACAACATCTGCCACTCTACCTCACTAGCAGCTTTCAAAAAATCCCTAAAACCCACTTGTTTAAATAATCTCTTATGTATTTGCTTATTCTGTTTACTCGTTTTGCTTGTTGTTTATTTATGATGTAAAGCGCTGTGTTACTTTCTTTGGTTAGTTAGGGCGCTATATAAATGCTCTGTATTATTATTATTATTATTAGTCCACAATGCTCTGGCATTGCTATTGCGTCACATTCACACAAGGCTTATCAAAGGGAACATACTTGCCATCTTACACTGCTATAGTTCTAGTGCGTCATCTTTGGGCAATTCCCCCCGGGTAATAGTGGTATCACCATCAATTGCCAGAAGAGTCCACAATGCTCTGGCATTGCTATTGCCTCACATTCACACAAGGCAATCAATGGGAACATACTTGCCATTTTAAAGGCACTGGACACGTTTGGTATTTACTCAAAACAAATATTAGCTTAAAAACTTACTTGGTAACGAGCAACGGAGAGCTGTTGATAGTATAAAACAATGTGGGAAACGAATCCCTCTGAAGTAACGTAGTTTTTGAGAAAGAGGTAATTTCTCAATAAAATATTAAAATACTTCTGGCCAGAAGTCTTTTATTATGCACCTGAAAGCACACAAATTTGTGCAATGAGGGTGTTTTTTCTTTCATACTGTGATGACCAAGTTTTCACAGATTTGTTATTTTATGCCTATGATGGGATACACCAAGTGAGAATACTGGTTTTTGACAATTCCCCAAAAAGGGGACACAGCTATAGTTCTAGTACCCCTTTTTGGGCAGTTGCCCCCCCCCCAGTATCAGTGGCATTGCTGCCTATTGCCGAACTAGTCCACAGGGCTACCTCTACAGGGCTTTTAAGACGACAAATGTGGCATCTCTAGTTCTAAAGCCTACAGGGGCCAGAAATTATCAAAAAGGGTTGCTCTGGCATTGCTATTGCCTCACACTCACGCAAGGCATTCAAAGCTTTCCTGGGCCCCTTAGAGTGGCAATTACTGGAACTGTGGTTACCGGCTAAGGCAGTCATTACAGCTGGTTGAACTCTGGGTAAGAAAGGAGATGTACTGGCAATCGTAAGAGGTGACACCACTATAGTTCTGGCACTTACCAGACCTTAGTCCTAGGGCATCCTCTTTGGAGAGTTCCCCAGGTATCAGCAGCATTGCCGTCGATCACCATGGAGCTAAGAAATATTTTTTGTAGCTTCTTGTTAACTTCTTGTTAAACTTTCTCACAGAGTACTATGGTATAGTTTGAACAAAAACAAAGGATAAGAAAAGAAATTGATTAAAAATCAAGTGCAAAAAAAACATGTATATCACACTGTATAAACAAAAATGTATACCATCCATCACTGGATGAGGGGAGCCTCACCAGTTTTAATCCCCACTGCAATGAATCTTGCACATTAAAACTGTTGGCTAACATGCAATTTCTTATCTGTATATACTTGACCTTTCAGAGAAAGAGATGCAGCTAATAGTTCCCTGAAATCAAGTGCTGAGGGAATCCCCACTACTGACACCTGGAAGGCTACCGGGCATAAAGGAGAGCAACGTGTATGCAAACATCGCTATCATCAAGACATCATAGTTGATCATCTAACAATCACGAATGAACAACGTAACCATGCAGTTTGTTGTCTTCAGCAGTAAGATATTGTAGATGTGTTAGTTTGATATTTTTTATGTTTTTTGTAGGACCTGTACGTACGTGGTGGCCCTGCTTTAGAGTAATCTTACCAGGATGTTATTGGCAAAATTTAAAACTTACTGAAATAAAATGCTTGCAATGGTGTGCTTACAAAATATTTGTCATTTTTAATTGTAATATTATGGGTCCATTTTGAGATGACTGTTGGTCAATCACCTCAGATTCCTAAGCAACACTTATCAAGGACTGTTCATGTATGTGCTGCATTTATACTGTTTGTAATGTTAAAACTTGATCACTGGTGTTTACACCAGTAACTTTCATGTGGTAGTTTTTTGACATATTTTCGGGTGCGGAAAGTACAGAAGCGAGGCTGCTGCTGATAGGTTGGAGCGTGAGTCGGGCGGACATGAAGTCATCGCGCAATGAAAATATTTTAAGACCCATGAATATACACTGGAGTGTGTTATTCTTATTGTTTAATTTCTCCATACTTCACAGACAAATGTTCATATTACAAAATTTCACAAATAACTAATATATGACAATATAATACTAATTTAATTATGGAGAAGGCTAGACAGAGGGGGAAAATAATTGTCCTGTCACCCAAAAAATGACAGAGTTGGGGGATTAACAATGAATTAATAATAAACTATAAACCATTGATTATACACACATTAAATGATTTGTGGTAAGGGCTTTATGATTTGATTAAAATGACTAAAAACAAATGACCATATTACAAAGTAGCATATTGGTATTTTAATAAGAAAACATTAATTTTTCAAAATGAAGAATTCATGATAAAACATTAAGACTTTAATTTTGGGAAGTGAGGTCCGCTCTAAGGCCCGTAAAGACTGCCTAATTTTATTACATTCAATGACGGTAAAATAATAACAAACTAATATTTATGTTATTTGTTTATATTAATTGAAAAGATTATAGCATTCCGGTGGGTTGTTGCATTAGGTTCAAGCCCTCTTACATAAGTCAGGCCCATGAACTGTTTCTTAACAATTATGATTACAAATTATCTTAACAAACAAAACAAGTTTATATGTATTTTATGTTTGTCTATAGTAGTCCATGAAATTGACGATAAATATGTATAACGGTAGTGTAGGTTTTTCTTACTAACATGCCATTATTAAAGTAGGTTTAACATATCTTACGATGATTTTATTTTTCGGAATATTTTATCCCCCAAATACAAAAATGATCAATCTAAAACAAGATGTTTTTACTTATTTGTGTTTTTAAGGGTTGAACAAATCCCTCATTGCTTTACTAAAGTCAAATGAAAAGAATACATTTATTAACCTTAATATGACAAAGTAACACAAACAAATTAATTAAATCAACAGTAATTAGTCTATGTTTAGCATTGTATAATACTAACTATCTAATACAAGTAAATGTACATAAAATAACTTGATTCAAATTTATAGGGAAAAAAATTCTTTTGAACTAACTTAACCATAATGATGTTAACAATAATAACAAACTATAGGCTGACACCCATTTGTCAATTTTTATGTCAGATACAACAAGTGGTTAGGAATTGTCTTAAAAGTGTTGATTTCTTTAATTAATGGTCATCCAGTGAAATCACTGGTAGGGGTTACAGGTGAGACAAAAGAAATTAATGTTGGGCATTAGGGTTCGCTGTAAGGACAATGAAGATTGCCCTTTTTGATTACATACAATGACAAGCCCTCTAACATAAGTCAGGCCTACAATGACAGTGAAATAATGAAACATATAATGCTGAATAGTTAAGTTATTTGTTTGTAATTATTTGAAAAGGTTATATCACTAAGGTGGGTGGTACTTTTGGGTTCAAGTCCATAATTTAGGCCTACATGTGGATGCTTCTCTTTCTTAACATTAATGATTACTAACAATCATAACAACATTTACATTCTCATAACTTAAGTTCTTTTTAATTAGATTGCCCTTTTTATTACATCATGACAATCCCTCTAACATAAGTCAGGCCTACAATGACAGTAAAATAATACAAAATAGAATGCTGAATAGTTATGTTATTTGTTTGTAATTATTTGAAAAGGTTATATCACTTAGGTCGGTGGTACTTTGGGGTTCAAGTCCATAATTTAGGCCTACATGTAGATGCTTCTCTTTCTTAACATTAATGATTACTAACATTCATAACAACATTTACATCCTCATAACTTTAGTTCTGTTTAATTAGATAGACCTACATGTACATGCAAATGGATTACTTAAACAAATTACTCTCAACCGTACAAATTATCTAACATAATGTTCTCTTAAGATTTTTCTGACAAGATAACTTATCAATAGTAAGATTACTAACATTTATATCAAAATTCACTTGATGAACTTTAAAATCAGTGAGCACACGTCCTTGTAACTTTAGTTCTTTTGTAATTGTGATTTTTACTTAAATTGATGAAACTTATTACCAATGGATTATTTTCTAACTTTCTCAGTGAAACAAACTAATAACTATCAACAGTTCAAAGTATCTAACAAAGTATCTTAGGACTTTTCTAACAAGATCATTTATCATTAATCTTATTATATATATATTACATGAATTACTTGCTTGAGGATCTAAACTCAAACCCCTTGTAGTATTTTGTTTATTACAACAAAGATTAAAGTACTTAAATAATTGCAATTATTACAATAGCATTTTAAGTCATGACAAGTTTTATGTTGGAAATAAACTCGCCTACTTGTTATTTTGTGCATCACTAACAAGAATTTGAAACTGTTTTTTTAACGACAGTTTCCAGTATGTGCACCACATTTAAATAAGAAATTAATGAAGTAGTAATAAATTATAACTAGGAATTAATTAACTTCATTGATAAAATGAAACTAGGAAAATTATAAATTGGGCTATCACTTTCAAGTACGTAAAATCTTGAGTGACGTCGGTGAAACAAAAAGTCGTGTTGTGGTATTAATTAACGGGCGCTGCAGAGATTGTACGCAAACGATGCCTCTATTAAAGCCATGCAGAAAAGCAGCCTCGCTTCAGAAAAGTATCATTTTAACATTAGAACTGTGATAAGAAAGTAAAGAAATGATTATCCCAGTTGCAGTGAAGTTAGTGAAATCAGTGTGTCACATATAACTTAATTTGGTAGTAAATAAATACAATAAAAGTATACCTTGATATTATGAATTGAAATAAAGTATTTTAAACCCTGCCGAGGTTAAATCGGAGGGGGGGGGGTTGCTGAATTTATCCTACCTTTGATAAAAGATTGCAAAATTTTGATACTATTTTACAGCAAATAATGAGTGTTTTTATCTGTTAACAGGATTGCATAGTATAACTGTTGCAGTGGCATAACCAGACACTTTCGAAGGGGGGGGCAATCAGGGGGGGAGACATAATGGGGGAGGGGCTACTTCATGTATCTAACCCCTTTTTTGTGCACTTTTTCGATCTTATATGGGGGGGGGGCAAGAATTCTGAATGGAGGGTTCTCCTACCCGACCCCTCCCTGGTTATGCCACTGAAATGTTGCAATGAATATTTTATATTGTTTAATTTGAGTTAACGCATCTTATTTATTAGGCTTAAAAAGATTTGAAACTTTAATAAGGAAAACAAGTTACTTATGTTTGAGCAATTTGCAGTATTTTTGACCACGTGAGGGAATGTGTGAGCCAAATTTGTATTATGAAAAACTGAATTCCTTTTTTCTTTTCTTTTTTGTGCCTTTTATACAAGACAGGCGGTCAAAATAAGATAAGACTGTAACTGTGATGCAACAAAATTTGTTGTTGAAAGCGATTCATGTGGTCAAACATACGGTTAACAGCATTCTAAAGTATAAATGTTGCAGTGGCATAATTAGACACTTCCATGGGGGCAATCGGAGCAAAGACATAATGGGGGGGGGGGTTACTTCATGTATCAAACCATTCTGTTGTGCACTTTTCCAAATTTTGATGGGGGGCATAATGGGGGGTCTCCTACCCAACCCCAATCCCCCTCCTCCCTGGTTACGCCACTGAACTGTTGCAATTACAGTAATAGTTTATTTTGTTCATTTTGAGACTACGCATCTTATTTTCGCTTAAAAAAACATCGACACTTTGACAGGGAAGACCAGTAACCAATGTTTGAGCAATTTGCAGTATTTTTTATCGCATGTGTGAACCAAGTTAACTTTAGACAAAACAGTTAAACGAACTGGGTTTTTTTCTTGTTGTTTGGCCTTTTTCTTTTACAAGAAACAACATACGGGTAGTCTAAAAAAGATAAGCGTTGAAAGCGCCCTCATGTGGTCAAAAATACGGTCCATTTGATTTGACTTCAAATAAATGATCAATAGCTCTTTTAAATGGTTTTAAAATTATTTAAGCTTTAGTTTTCTAATGTTAAAGTGTTACTTATTATGCTTTGTAGTCTTTACTTGTACTCGTTAAATGCGTTTCTTATTTAGTATATGGTTTTGTTCTACGAATAAACTATTTTTCAACAGACACAACACACATGTCTTCATTATCTTTTTCCTCTCCTTGCAAAGGTCATAGGTCAAAGGTCAAAGGGTGCATCTTATTTTAATTTTTTGGGTTGACCTATCCATCCTAAGGTTTAGGTCATAGGTCAAAGGGTGCGAATTATTATAATTTTTTTTTTGACCTATCCATCCTAAGGTATATATATAACGTCCGAGCGATTTTTTTCAAGCGGCGATTTAGCCCAGCGGGCTAGCTCACAGCTCCCAGAATTCTGGAGCTGTGAGCTCGGGGGTTCAAATCCTGGTGAGGCCCTTTTTTACCAGTAAAAAAAGACTTTTTTTTTATTTCTTGAAAAAATCGGTAGGGCTTGAACCTGGTACCTTCAGCTCAGTATGCACTCTCTCTCACCGCTCTGCTACTGAGCTTTCATGAAAATATAACGATTTTTGACCTGATGAATATTAGAATGGCCAGACTTAGAAAATTTTCTGGAAATATTTTTGCCCTGGCTATACCCTTGGATTTTTGGCAGATCTGAGGGCTGACCAAGGGCCTTGGAGATAAGATTGGGGAGTAAAATTTCTAAGTGCTGAGGGGGCAGGGAGGTTGCTGGGCAGTCAGTCAGCCAGTGGGCTGAGCTGGGTGGGCTGTGGGCTTTGGATGATGGCAGGGGTGATGGGCTGTGAGGTTGCTGGGCAGTCAGTAGGCCAGTGGGCTGGGCTGGTTGGGATGAGGGCTTGGGGTGATGGTAGGGGTGATGGGCTGGTTGGGATGAGGGCTGGGGTGATGGTAGGGGTGATGGGCTTGGCAGTCAGTGTCAGTTAGCCAGTGGTCTGGGCTGCCAGGTTGAGGACTTGGGGGTGATGGTAGGGATGATGGGCTGGGAGCTTGCACAGGACAGTCAGTCGGCCAGTGGGCTGGGCTAGGCTGGTTGGGATGAGGGCTTTGGATGATGGTAGGGTTGATGGGCTTGGCAGTTAGTTGGATGGATTGGGCTGAGGGCTTGGGATGATGGCAGGGGAGATGGACTAGTAGTCATGTTTCTGGATGATGGGTGGCTTGGCAAGGGATGATCGGGCTGCGTAGAGGACTTTGGCTTTTGGCTGGGTGGTTGACAGGCAGTCAGTTGACGAGTGGGTTGATGATGAGCTGGTTGGATTTGGGGTAGGGGAGATGGACTAATAGTCATTATGATAGGGAATGGCTAGCTGGAGATGGGAATTACTTGGATAGGTACAGAATTGGGTGTGGTTGGGAGGGTGATGCTGGGTAGAAAAAAAATAACATTATGAGGGTATAGGTTCATGGGATTTCACTGTACGGTGGAATTGATTTTAAGGAACAGTTTAGTTGAAGGAATACAAGAATACGTAACTGTCTTGCAACATTGATTTAAAGGTATAAATGTATTAATTAATTGTTATATGTTTCTATGTTTAAGGAAGTTTTAATTTAATGTTAAGGTAGTCTATTTTTTGTAGGTGTTATTCATTTCACATTGAATGGGTGACATGCTTTTATTTAAAGGTATGGAACTATTTATTCTAGAAGGGTTACAGTGCTTGACATGGGTATGGTTTTTGTGTTGAAGGTATGACTGGGGTGGTACTTTATGGATTAAAGGAGTTTTAGTATTTACAAATTCATATGAAAAGGATTATACTTGTTATGCTTTTTAATTAGAGCACTAATCTGGAAAAGGATTAGGAGGATATAGAGATGTTTTACTGCAGCCATCTTGGTTGGATTCCCTGTCTACTCATATATTACATGATAATATGTCCTGGCTTACTGAATGGAACCAGTCTATTTTAATTTGCACAGGGTTGGATTTCGTCATAAGAAATTTTGTGTTGGGGTAGGGTTAAAAGACAAGTTTATATCCAAAGTGAGTTTTGTTGATAAAGAAGAGCTAGAGTTCAAACTTTGCTCAAATGAATTTATATTGTATTTCTAATAAGCTCCTATCGTGCTTAATAGTTTTAACCGTCAACATTATTTCGACAATAATAGCACATAAAATAAGGGAATGAAAGAGATTTCTTGCTATATTTAAAGAATCATTTTATTTGATAACTCCAAACATCACTATATAATCACAATTTTTTTATTATCAGCATAAGAACAATAACTTTAATGTAAATTTGTACTTGAACTAGCCTGAAAAAGAAAAAAATTGTTTTTCCATTTTGTGGAAGGTTTGTACATTTTAGATAAAAACTACTGATTTGGGTGGTAAGTTTTTAAAAACTATTCCTTTTTTATGGTATTTAAAAAGATCAAACTTGTTTTTGCAAAAGAGCTAGAGTTCAAACTTTGCTCAAATGAATTTATATTGTATTTCTAATAAGCTCCTATTGTGCTTAATAGTTTTAATCGTCAACATTATTTCGACAATAATAGCACATAAAATAAGGGAATGAAAGAGATTTCTAGCTATATTTAAAGAATGATTTAATTTGATAACTCCAAGTAACACTATATAAACACAATTTTTTATTATCAGATAAGAACAATAACTTTAATGTCAATTTGTACTTGAACTAGCCTGAAAAAGAAAAACTTTTTTTCCATTTTGTGGAAGGTTTTTACATACAGATTTAGGTGGCAAGTTTTTAAAAACTATTCCTTTTTTATGGTATTTAAAAGATCAAATTTGTTTTTGCAAAAGTGAATACATTTAACTCAACCTGTAAAACTGTCATCTATTTAGGTATTTATTTAAAGAAACTATTACAAAGATGTCTGTTTTTTAGACAATCTGTGCACATTCATGGTTTTGATTTTGGATAATCATAATGCAACCTGACATTACCCAGGAAAACCCCAAAATTTCTTGGTACGTTATTTACCATCTGTATAGCCAAGAAAAGGTTAAACATTCACAGGACTATTGACTTTTGTGTAAATGTTTTTAAAATTGTGCTTTGTTTAATTTAGGTTTTTTAAAGGAATCAAGTACCAAGTAATGCTTTTTGCAAAAGTAAATTCATCTACTTAACCTGTAAAATTGTCAAGTTCTGAATTTTTCTTCAGAAACTATAACAAACATGTTTTCAGATATTCTGTGAACAGTCATGGTTTTTATTAATCAAAAATGAGACCTGCTTTCTAGCACAACAAAATATTGGCATTTACCATTGTGTAAAGGTCAACAGTTGACCCCAGGGACTAATTTAAGATTTCCATGTCACCATTTAGAACATTTTCTCTCTCTCTGTTCTTTGGAAAAGAATCGTAGCTTTCAAGGTAAATAACAAAATCTCAATGTCTGTGCCCAACCCCGAATTTAAAATCTGGCCTTTCATGATAAAAAATTACTTGAATAGTCTGTTACATTGTATAAGCTTTAATGTAGTACTTTCATTGTTTTAAAAACCGTTGTTCTATTTACAGGCAGATATTATATTTGTTCAGGTCAGATTAGATTATCTTATAAAAAAAATAGTTAACGATTATATAGAGCGCTGAAAAAGGGCTTGTTTAAGAAAAATGTGAACAAAAAATACAGTCTGATTTGCAAGAAATGCGCACCCCCCCCCCCCGAGCAAAAATGGTGCACCCACTTATGCCCCCTAATGTTTACCCTAGTTTTGTTGCTGTAAGACCGAACTGGGAAAGGATATCCTTTTCATAAAATGTGATGCGATCAAGCTAAATGAGTCTTTTGTCGACCCCTGTCAATTTTTTTTCTTCATCTATTTAAAAGAAGTAAAATCTCAGCGTTAAGGATATGAAATCCCCGTGTTGATACCACCTTTGGTTCAAAAGTTATGGAAGTCAAAACACCAAGAGATATATAGAAATGTAATTTGGCTTGTTATTCAATAATGCATTTACTGACAAAAGACTCATTTAGCTTGATCGCATCACAAATGTAAGCTTTGGACTTAAAACTAATATTAATTTACTGATATGATCTTTGTCCATCATGTATATATGCCTCTGTAATTAAGAATAAACCATTGGCTCATTGCTGTAAGGTCGTTAATTGCAATTTCTTATCCGAAATGATCAAAAGAATGTTAGGAGTTTAAATTTGAAAGCAATGATTCCAAATCCACAAAAAAATGTTTTTCTTCAGTAGAGAAATGAACTCTTTGTTTTGCCAAATTTTTGGGGACCATACTTGATCAATAAACTCCATTTTACAGGAGCTCCAAAATAAGCAAAACCAATTTTACGAAATTCATGCAAACTGCACTCACGACCTTACAGTTCTGAGCTGACCAGGTATAGAGTATTTATGTAGATGTAATAATTGCATCAGGGATGTACTTGACATCATTATTCAACATTTCTACAATCTTACAAAAGAAGTCAATAAGTTGGTTGGTTGTTTATCCATGAAACATTTGATGTTTCCATTATGAGTTGCTATCCTCAAACTCTGAAGTCTTCAAGACTGTAGTGAAAGTTATTCGCTACACACTTGGCTGTATGACATCAGTTTTCTCATGCTGTGAAAGGTTAAAGAAAACATTTGTACAGAGGTAACACATTAGGGGACATGAACAAAGGGAAATTCCAAAAGAACTGGCCCTCCCCCTGGTGGTATTAATTTTTAAGAAAATTAATTTGTTCAATTCAAATTGTACAAAGTACATCTACCTTAATTTGCATCGAATCTGATTTGCCTAAATGGTAATAGGCCTATCCTAACTAAAAATTGATAGGTGTTTTTGGTCAGAAGTGCAGCGAACTCTCTGTTTCTTTATTATTTCATCTTATGATGCAAAAACGTTCTATTCCAATTTTTACTTGAGGTAAAAACAGTTTGGAGGAGGAATATCGTTGGTTTGTAATTAAAAGCTTATTGATTTCTTAATATTTATTTTGAATTAATTTAATACTAAAGAAGTTTTGTTAATAAAAACATGTTTTCAATTTCAAATCTGTAATCAATCTGTAGGGATAACCACTCATATGGGTTAGGCTGGTGCCCGCATGATGTCCCCAAAATGTTGTGGTATGTGGCGTAGGGGTGCTGTTTGTATTGTGCTGCAAAAACAGCCCACTTTTCGATGTTAGTGTTAAAAAATGTAGTATAACCTACATGGATTTTACATACCTCTTTTGTAACCCCCTCACATTTAAATTAGTTATGGGTAGACAATGGGCTGATGTTAGGCATTTGCAGGTCTCATGAATCTAATCTTCGTGACAGGTAGACTTTATCTAAAGATGGCACTCCTTCAAAATACAAATAAAATGAAATCTGTTTTTCATTTAAGCTTTACGGCCTGATTTTCGCTGAATCTATACAAAAGCAATTTAGAATTTTAATTTTCAAGCCAAATTGTTTAAAATAAGACCTAGCACCTTAACATCAAGCAAACATTTATTTTGATAGAGTATAGTTTTAATTTTTTGACTTTTGAATTTAATGTTGTTTCTTAGTTTTTCAAGTATATTAAAAGGTGATTGAAGTAGAACCATGAGTTGTAGAGTTTGAAAAAAACAGAATTATTGATGTGGAGGTATGTGTAGAAACTAACTATTCTTTAACAAAAGGGATATCATTGGAGAAAACAAATCATCTATTATAGTTTTAATAAAAATATTTTATCAGATCGAAATTCTGATTAAACCAAAAAAGGGTCGTTGTTCAAACTTACAAAAGATTACATGGCATTTCTTCTTTAAACACATTCAGCTAATTTACGTGTATATTATACCTTTAGCATCCAGTAAAAGAGAAGGTTATCCTAAAAGACAAGACATCTTATCAGAAAAAGTTGTTTCTAACCATTCATGTTTGATATTACTTGGTATTTGTACAAATGTTTATAAATTTACCTTGTGCATAGTGTACAGTGCATAGACATCATCTTGGCCTACTTTGTTGATGGATCTCATTTCAGCTTTTCTAGCTCTGAAAGCAAAATTAACAAATGATTTAATTTTTATCATGTTATGGAATAAAAGTCTCTGTATCAATATATAAGAACTGATTCAGTGATTCAAAATAATTTCAAAATGGAAGGTTTTATTTGTTACTTTGTTGGGGGGTGGTTGGTCATGCAATTTTTCACAATAAATTATTGTCTTCAAAACACTCTCCACACTACCAAGTTTTTAAATTAATCACTCTTTAATAGATGTTAAATTCGCATCGGTGATAAAAACCCACACACCGATGTGTATTAAAGGGAAAGTACACGATTGGTAATCACTGACTTAGTTAAAAGTACAGCAACTTTCGATAGTATAAAGCATTTTGAGAAATATTTCAACTCAAAAATAATGTGGCTATGGAAAAATATGTCAGTTTTTATTCCTCTCAAATTTCTGTCAGAAACGTTTCTCAGATCTTGTATTCCTATTAGGGATTATTCTTTATGCATGGACATATTCGCTGCGGAACCCAGAGAAGCTCAATGGGGGACATCAATGGGGAAACCCAGGGGGACACGGACATCAATGGGGGAACCCAGGGAGGCACGGACATTAAAGGGGAACCCGGCCAGGGGGGCACGGACATCAATGGGAACCCAGGGGGGCCAAACATCAATTGGGGAACCTAGGGGGGCACGGACATCAATGGGGGAACCCAGGGAGCGATGACATCAATGGGGGAACCCAGGGGGGCACGGAAATCAATGGGGGAACCTAGGGGGGAACAGACATCATGATGGGGGACCCATGCAGGGGGGGGGCAAAGACAAAGGGGAACCCGGCCAGGGGGGCACGGACATCAATGGGAACCCAGGGGGGCCAAACATCAATTGGGGAACCTAGGGGGGCACGGACATCAATGGGGGAACCCAGGGAGCGATGACATCAATGGGGGAACCCGGGGGGCACGGAAATCAATGGGGGAACCAAGGGGGCACTGTCATCAATGGAGAACCCAGGGGGCACGGCAGTTAACTGGGGAACCAGGGGGGGACGGACATCAATGGGGGAACGCAAGGAGGCTTGGACATTAATGGGGGAGCCCATTGAGGTTGGACATCAATGGGGGAACCCTGGTATTCTTTGTATGAAAAGACCAGATTTCAGATGGGGGAACCCAGAGGAGCTCAATGGGGGACATCAATGGGGAAACCCAGGGGGACACGGACATCAATGGGGGAACCCAGGGAGGCACGGACATCAATGGGGGAACCCAGGGGGCACGGACATCAATGGAGAACCCAGGGGGCACGGACATTAACTGGGGAACCAAGGGGGGCACGGACATCAATGGGGAACTCAAGGAGGCACGGACATCAACGGGGAACCCAGGGAGGTGGGACATCAATGGGGGAACCCAAGGAGGCTTGGACATTAATGGGGGAGCCCAGGGAGGTTGGACATCAATGGGGGAACCCAAGGAGGCTTGGACATTAATGGGGGAGCCCAGGGAGGTTGGACATCAATGGGGGCCGGAACTCTGGTATTCTTTGTTATGAAAAGACCAGATTTCAGATGGGGAACCCAGAGGAGCTCAATGGGGGACATCAATGGGGAAACCCAGGGGGACACGGACATCAATGGGGGAACCAAGGGCCGTCACAGACATCATGATGGGGGAACCCAGGGGGGCACAGACATCAATGGGGGAACCAAGGGGGGCACGGTCACCAATGGAGAACCCAGGGGGCACAGACATTAACTGCAAAAACAGCCCACTTTTCGATGTTAGTGTTAAAAAATGTAGTATAACCTACATGGATTTTACATACCTCTTTTGTAACCCTCTCACATTTAAATTAGTTATGGGTAGACAATGGGCTGATGTTAGGCACTTGCAGGTCTCATGAATCTAATCTTTGTGACAGGTAGACTTTATCTAAAGATGGCACTCCTTCAAAATACAAATAAAATGAAATCTGTTTTTCATTTAAGCTTTACGGCCTGATTTTCGCTGAATCTATACAAAAGCAATTTAGAATTTTAATTTTCAAGCCAAATTGTTTAAAATAAGACCTAGCACCTTAACATCAAGCAAACATTTATTTTGATAGAGTATAGTTTTAATTTTTTGACTTTTGAATTTAATGTTGTTTCTTAGTTTTTCAAGTATATTAAAAGGTGATTGAAGTAGAACCATGAGTTGTAGAGTTTGAAAAAACAGAATTATTGATGTGGAGGTATGTGTAGAAACTAACTATTCTTTAACAAAAGGGATATCATTGGAGAAAACAAATCATCTATTATAGTTTTAATAAAAATATTTTATCAGATCGAAATTCTGATTAAACCAAAAAAGGGTCGTTGTTCAAACTTACAAAAGATTACATGGCATTTCTTCTTTAAACACATTCAGCTAATTTACGTGTATATTATACCTTTAGCATCCAGTAAAAGAGAAGGTTATCCTTAAAGACAAGACATCTTATCAGAAGAAGTTGTTTCTAACCATTCATGTTTGATATTACTTGGTATTTGTACAAATGTTTATAAATTTACCTTGTGCATAGTGTACAGTGCATAGACATCATCTAGGCCTACTTTGTTGATGGATCTCATTTCAGCTTTTCTAGCTCTGAAAGCAAAATTAACAAATGATTTAATTTTTATCATGTTATGGAATAAAAGTCTCTGTAGCAATATATAAGAACTGATTCAGTGATTCAAAATAATTTCAAAATGAAAGGTTTTATTTGTTACTTTGTTGGGGGGGGGGGTCATGCAACTTTTCACAATAAATTATTGTCTTCAAAACACTCTCCACACTACCAAGTTTTTAAATTAATCACTCTTTAATAGATGTTAAATTCGCATCGATGATAAAAACCCATACACCGATGTGTATTAAAGGGAAAGTACACGATTGGTAATCACTGACTTGGTTAAAAGTACAGCAACTTTCGATAGTATAAAGCATTTTGAGAAATTTTTCAACTCAAAAATAATGTGGCTATAGAAAAATATGTCAGTTTTTATTCCTCTCAAATTTCTGTCAGAAACGTTTCTCAGATCTTGTATTCCTATTAGGGATTATTCTTTATGCATGGACATATTTGCTGCGGAACCCTGAGGAGCTCAATGGGGGACATCAATGGGGAAACCCAGGGGGACACGGACATCAATGGGGGAACACAGGGAGGCACGGACATCAATGGGGGAACCCGGCCAGGGGGCGGGGACATCAATGGGAACCCAGGGGGGCCAAACATCAATTGGGGAACCAAGGGGGGCATGGACATCAATGGGGGAACCCAGGGAGGCATTGACATCAATGGGGGAACCCAGGGGGGCACGGAAATCAATGGGGGAACATAAAGGGGCACAGACATCATGATGGGGGACCCAGGGGGGCAAAGACATCAATGGGGGAACTCAGGGGGGGCACTGTCATCAATGGAGAACCCAGGGGGCACGGACGTTAACTGGGGAACCCAGGGGGGCACGGACACCAATGGGCCCAAGGAGGCCTGGACATTAATGGGGGAGCCCAGGGAGGTTGGACATCAATGGTGGCCGGAACCCTGGTATTCTTTGTTATGAAAAGACCAGATTTCAGATGGGGGAACCCTGAGGAGCTCAATGGGGGACATCAATGGGGAAGGGAAACCCAGGGGGGACACGGACATCAATGGGGAACCCAGGGAGGCACGGACATCAATGGGGGAACCAGGGGGGCATGGACATCAATGGAGAACCCAGGGGGCAGGGACATTAACTGGGGAACCAAGGGGGGCACAGACATCAATGGAGAACCCAGGGGGCAGGGACATTAACTGGGGAACCAAGGGGGGCACGGACATCAATGGGGGAACTCAGGGAGGCAGGAACATCAATGGGGAACCCAGGGAGGTGGGACATCAATGGGGGAACCTAGTGGGCATGGACATCAATAGGGAACCCAGGGGGGCCGAACATTAATTGGGGAACCAGGGGGGCACGGACATCAATGGGGGAACCCAGGGGGTCACGGACATCAATGGGGAACCCAGGGGGGCACGGACATCAATGGGGGAACCCAGGGAGGCATTGACATCAATGGGGAACCAGGGGGGCACGGAAATCAATGGGGGAACCCAGGGGGGCACATACATCATGATGGGGGAACCAGGGAGACACGGACATCAATGGGGTAACCCAGGGGGGCACTGAATTCAATGGGGGAACCCAGGGAGGCACGGACATCAATGGGGGCACCCAGGGGGCACGGACATCAATGGGGAACCCAGGGGCGGGCGGCCGAACATCAATTGGGGAACCCAGGGGGGCACGGACATCAATGGGGGCACCCAGGGGGCACGGACATCAATGGGGAACCCAGGGGCGGCCGAACATCAATTGGGGAACCCAGGAGGGCACGGACATCAATGGGGGAACCCAGGGGGGCACTGACATCAATTGGGGAACCCAGGGGGGCACGAACATCAATGGGGGCACCCAGGGGGCATGGACATCAATGGGGAACCCAGGGGCGGCCGAACATCAATTGGGGAACCCAGGAGTGCACGGACATCTATGGGGGAACCCAGGGAGGCACGGAAATCAATTGGGGAACCCAGGGGGGCACAAACATCATGATGGGGGAACCCAGGGAGGCACGGACATTAATGGGGGAACCCAGGGGGCATGGACATCAATGGGGGAACCCAGGGAGGCACGGTCATCAATGGGGAACCCTGGGGGGGGGCCGAACATCAATGGGGGAACCCAGGGGGCATGGACATCAATGGGGGAACCCAGGGAGGCACGGTCATCAATGGGGGCACCCAGGGGGCACGGACATCAATGGGGAACCCTGGGGGGGGGGGGGCCGAACATCAATTGGGGAACCCAGGGGGGCACCGACATCAATGGGGGAACCCAGGGAGGCATTGACATCAGTGGGGGAACCCAGGGGGGCACGGAAATCAATGGGGGAACCCAGGGGGGCACATACATCATGATGGGGGAACCCAGGGAGGGGCACAGACATCATGATTGGGGAACCCAGGGGGGCACGGTCATTAATGGAGAACCCAGGGGGCTCGGACATTAACTGGGTAACCCAGGGAGGTGGGACATCAATGGGGGAACCCAGGGGGGGGGGGGAATGGACATCATCGGTGGAACCTAGGGGGGCACAGACATCAATGGGGGAACCGAGGGGGCATGGACTACAATGGGGGAACCCAGGGAGGCATTGACATCAATGGGGGAACCCAGGGGGGCACTGACATCAATGGGGGAACCCAGGGGGGGGGGAATGGACATCATCGGTGGAACCTAGGGGGGCACAGACATCAATGGGGGAACCGAGGGGGCATGGACTACAATGGGGGAACCTAGGGGGGCACAGACATCAATGGGGGAACCCAGGGGGGGGGGGAATGGACATCATCGGTGGAACCTAGGGGCGCACAGACATCAATGGGGGAACCGAGGGGGCATGGACTACAATGGGGGAACCCAGGGAGGCATTGACATCAATGGGGGAACCCAGGGGGGCACTGACATCAATGGGGGAACCCAGGGAGCATTGACATCAATGGGGGAACCCAGGGGGGCACGGAAATCAATGGGGGAACCTAGGGGGGAACAGACATCATGATGGGGGACCCAGGGGGCAAAGACATCAATGGGGGAACCCAGGGAGGCACGGTCATCAATGGAGAACCCAGGGGGACACAGACATAATGGGGGAACCCAGGGGGAACAGACATCAATAGGGGAACCCAGGGGGGCACTGACATCAATGGGGGCACCAGGGGGCACGGACATCAATTGGGAACCCGGGGGGGGGGGGGGCTAAACATGAATTGGGGAACCCAGGGGGCACGGAAATCAATGGGGGAACCCAGGGGGGCATTGACATCAATGGGGGAATCCAGGGGGGCATGGACATCATTGGGGACACCCAGGAAGGCATTGATATCAATGGGGGAACCCAGGGAGGCGTGGGCATCAATGGGGGCACCCAGGGGGCACGGACATCAATGGGGAACCCTGGGGGGGGGGGCCCGAACATCAATTGGGGAACCCAGGGGGGCACGGACATCAATGGGGGAACCCAGGGAGGCATTGACATCAGTGGGGGAACCCAGGGGGGCACGGAATCAATGGGGGAACCCAGGGGGGCACATACATCATGATGGGGGAACCCAGGGAGGGGCACAGACATCATGATGGGGGAACCCAGTGGGGCACGGTCATTAATGGAGAACCAGGGGGCTCGGACATTAACTGGGTAACCCAGGGAGGTGGGACATCGATGGGGGAACCCAGGGGGGGAATGGACATCATCGGTGGAACCTAGGGGGGCACAGACATCAATGGGGGAACCGAGGGGGCATGGACTACAATGGGGGAACCCAGGGAGGCATTGACATCAATGGGGGAACCCAGGGGGGCACTGACATCAATGGGGGAACCCAGGGGGGGGGAAATGGACATCATCGGTGAAACCTAGGGGGGCACAGACATCAATGGGGGAACCGAGGGGGCATGGACTACAATGGGGGAACCTAGGGGGGCACAGACATCAATGGGGGAACCCAGGGGGGGGGGGGGAATGGACCTCATCGGTGGAACCTAGGGGGGCACAGACATCAATGGGGGAACCGAGGGGGCATGGACTACAATGGGGGAACCCAGGGAGGCATTGACATCAATGGGGGAACCCAGGGGGGCACTGACATCAATGGGGGAACCCAGGGAGGCATTGACATCAATGGGGGAACCCAGGGGGGCACGGAAATCAATGGGGGAACCTAGGGGGGAACAGACATCATGATGGGGGACCCAGGGGGCAAAGACATCAATGGGGGAACCCAGGGAGGCACGGTCATCAATGGAGAACCCAGAGGGCACGGACGTTAACTGGGGAACCCAGAGGGCGCAGACGTTAACTGGGGAACCCAGGGGGGCACGGACATTAATGGGGGAAACCCAAGGAGGCTTGGATACTAATGGGGAAACCCAGGGAGGCATGGACATCAATGGGGGAACCCTGGTATTCCTGTTATGAAAAGACCAGATTTCAGATGGGGGAACCCAGAGGAGCTCAATGGGGGACATCAATGGGGAAACCCAGGGGGACACAGACATAATGGGGGAACCCAGGGAGGCACGGACATCAATGGGAGAACCCAGGGGGTCACGGACATCAATGGAGAACCCAGGGGGCACGGACATTAACTGGGGAACCAAGGGGGGCACAGACATCAATGGGGGAACTCAAGGAGGCACAGACATCAATGGGGGAACCCAGGGAGGTGGGACATCAATGGGGGAACCTAGGGGGACATGGACATCAATGGGGGAACCTGGGGGAACAGACATCAATGGGGGAACCCAGGGGGGCACTGACATCAATGGGGGAACCCAGGGAAGCACGGACATCAATGGGGGCATCCAGGGGGCACGGACATCAATGGGGAACCCGGGGGGGGGGGGGCTAAACATGAATTGGGGAACCCAGGGGGCACGGAAATCAATGGGGGAACCCAGGGGGGCATTGACATCAATGGGGGAATCCAGGGGGGCATGGACATCAATGGGGGAACCCAGGGAGGCACGGACATCAATGGGGGCACCCAGGGGGCACGGACATCAATGGGGAACCCTGGGGGGGGGCGCCGAACATCAATTGGGGAACCCAGGAGGGCATGGACATCAACGGGGGAAACCCAAGGAGGCTTGGATATTAATGGGGAAACCCAGGGAGGCATGGACATCAATGGGGGAACCCTGGTATTCCTGTTATGAAAAGACCAGATTTCAGATGGGGGAACCCAGAGGAGCTCAATGGGGGACATCAATGGGGAAACCCAGGGGGACACAGACATAATGGGGGAACCCAGGGAGGCACGGACATCAATGGGAGAACCCAGGGGGTCACGGACATCAATGGAGAACCCAGGGGGCACGGACATTAACTGGGGAACCAAGGGGGGCACAGACATCAATGGGGGAACTCAAGGAGGCACTGACATCAATGGGGGAACCCAGGGAGGTGGGACATCAATGGGGGAACCTAGGGGGACATGGACATCAATGGGGGAACCTGGGGGAACAGACATCAATGGGGGAACCCAGGGGGCACTGACATCAATGGGGGAACCCAGGGAGGCACGGACATCAATGGGGGCACCCAGGGGGCACGGACATCAATGGGGAACCCGGGGGGGGGGGGGGGGGCTAAACATGAATTGGGGAACCCAGGGGGCACGGAAATCAATGGGGGAACCCAGGGGGGCATTGACATCAATGGGGGAATCCAGGGGGGCATGGACATCAATGGGGGAACCCAGGGAGGCACGGACATCAATGGGGGCACCCAGGGGGCACGGACATCAATGGGGAACCCTGGGGGGGGGGCCGAACATCAATTGGGGAACCCAGGGGGGCACGGACATCTTATCAGAAGAAGTTGTTTCTTACCATTCATGCTTGATATTACTTGGTATTTGTACAAATGTTTATAAATTTACCTTGTTAGCAGAAAGGGCATTATACCAGCTTAATGTACAGTGCATAGACATCATCTACTTTGTTGATTGATGGATCTCATGTCAGCTTTACCAGCTCTGTAAAGCAAATTAACAAATGATTAAATTTTATCATGTTATGGAATACTAAAGTCTCTGTATCATTGTTTAGGAACTGATTCAGTGATTCAAAATAATTGAAAAGTGGAAGATTTTATTTGTTACTTTGTGGGCTTTTTTGGGGGGTGGGGGGGTGGTTGGTGATGCAATTTTTCACAATAAATTGTTGTCATCAAAACATTCTCAACACTACAACATTTTAAAATGAATCACTCTTTAATAGATGTTAAATTTGCATCGATGATAAAAACCCATACACCGATGTGTATTAAAGGAAGGTACAGGATTGGTAATCACTGACTTAGTTCAAAGTACAGCAACTTTCGATAGTATAAAGCATTTTAGGAAATACTTCAATTCAAATAGTGTGGATTTTTCTTTATGCGTGGACATATTCGCTGCGAATTTTGCGATACGAAATGAAATTTTTACAGGTTATTTTTACAGTATATATCTACATTTATATAGGATTAAAAAATCAAACGGTCCCAAAAACCAAAGGTATACTTTGCCTTTAAGCACTGCATACTGTAAAAACGAGAATGCACAGGCATTGCATGGGATTAGAACCTACAATTACCATTGCATTCTAGAGCAGATTTCATACCACTAGACCACCGAGCTTGCCAGATAGCTACAGGCAGTTTAATTCCTGTTTTTTAGCAGCGGGTAATGCAAGGATTTAATGGATGATAAATTTGCATCGAAGACTAAAAGACTGATATTGGTTATTTTTGTGTTTTACCCAAACATCAATTGGGGAACCTAGGGGGCAGGGACATCAATGGGGAACCAAGGGGGCACGGACATCATTGGGGACACCCAGGAAGGCATTGATATCAATGGGGAACCCAGGGAGGCGTGGGCATCAATGGGGGAACCCAGGGGCACGGACATCAATGGGGGAACCTAGGTGGGCATGGACATCAATGGGGGATCCAGGGGGCACGGACATCAATGGGGGATCCAGGGGGAAACGAACATCAATGGGGAACCCAGGGGGGGGGCACAGACATTATTGGGGAAACCCAGGGAGGCATTGATATCAATGGGGAACCTAGGGTGGCATGGACATCAATGGAGGATCCCAGGGGGCCAGACATCAATGGGGAACCCAAGGAGGCACGGCATCAATTGGGGTCCCCCTCTTAGTAACACCACTAAGCACTAGCAAAGTCATTACAGAGCTGTGACAGGGTGTAAATACATAAATTGTACTTTTTAAAGGAATTTACCTTTTTTGGAGAGTATGTGCGCCCTTTTTCATTTTGGCTGGTCTTAGACATTTACTTGTTCAATGGGTAGATCTCTTTGCAGATGCTGAGCTTTTCTGCAACACAAACAAACCGCACAATTCGCAACATTAGTGATTACAAACATTACCAAGATCATTAAAACAGTTAGTTTCAGATAAATTGTTTTAACCTTTAAGGATTATTGTGTATACTTTCAATCAAAACTAACTGAACAAAAACCAACATTTAAAACATAAAAACAAGTTGGAGGAAATCATGCAACTCATGTTTGACTGTTGCAATCAAAATAAGCAACAGTGATTTTTGGGGGACGACAAATGCCTGAAACAATTCACTTGAGTCTTGAGGTTTTGTGCTGTCATGAACTAATCTAGCAAGTTACATGCAATTAGAGCTAAAAATCTGCCTCGACCTTTGTTTTTGATGTGAATCATCCAAAGGATTCCCAAACTCTTTAAAACACAACAGAAAAAAATGAAACCGAGCCTGCCAACTCAAAATTGATTGCCAAATAACATACTAATTACATCTCTAAATGAATTGTAATGCTATGGGAAAATTCTGATGGATTTGACATTGGTGTGAAATACCATGACAGCTTTTTTGCTGTTTTCTAAGCAAGTAGACACTGTATTCAGCTGAACTTTCACAGGTGACTCTTATTGTAATTAATTTTTCCTATAAATCATCATTACATTGACAAAAACCAAACGATGATCCTACTTTTAAAGGCATAGTACACGTTTGGTAATTGGAGCCTACAGATTGTGTTAATCCTATATAAATGTAGGTACATACAATAAAACTAACCTGTGAATTTCACTTCAAAAGGTGGTTGCATATTTGAGATATCAACGAAAAACCAGAGCGAATATTTCCACGCAGGAAGAATATTCCCCATAGGAATACACAGTCTACAAAAACGCTTCTCAGATTTAAATTTTGGGGAATAAAAAGTGATATATTTTCCATAACCGTAGTACTTTGAAGTTAAAAGTTTCTCAAAACTCATTATTTTTTACTACCCAAGGCTGCTGTACTTCTTACCAAGTAAGTTTTTATTGCCATTAATTTTCAGAGTCATTACCAAACGTGTACTGTGCCTTTAACTTGGAGCTGTTTCAGCAACAACAGACACTCTACACAACTGTTACTATACCGGGCCCAGCTGTTGAGCAGAGCAAAAAATGAATTGGGAACCAGTGGCAACTATGTAAACTCTATGAAATTTTGGCTGGTAACTCGTTTCAGCTAAGCAAGATTTGTCTGGGACGAAGTGTGAATATGATAAGTTTTTCTTCTCAGGAATTTACCTTACAGTCCATGCAGCTTCTTTATCATAGACCAGTCTTAGACATCTACTTGTCAGTGGGTATAGATCTCTTTGGAGATTGTAAAGCCTCACTGCAACACAAACAAAATGCACAATTTGCAACAAGTCTCATAAAGGGGTTGCAGAGAGGGTCAGAAGTCATTCCAAATTTGTTGTAATTTTGACCGTGTGAGGGCATATGTGAGCCAAATTCATGTGATGCAAAAAAAGTAAACAAACTGTTTTTTCATAGTTTTTATTTTTTATAAATGTAGATATATACAATAAAACTAACCTGTGAAAATTTCAATTGAAAAGGTGGTCGCATTTTTGAAATATCGCCAAAATGTGTCCACGCATAAAGAATAATCCCTAATGGGAATACACAAACTGCAGAAACGTTTCTCAGACTCAAATTTTGAAGGATAAAAACTGACATCTTTTTCCATATCCACACTATTTTAACTAAAATATTTCTCAAAATACTTTATACTATCAAAAGTTGCTGTACTTCTATAAACCAAGTAAGTTTTTATTGCCATTAATTTTTAGGGTGATTACCAATCATGTACCTTCAAGGATCATTGAATTTTTACATAATTTAAGTCTGAATTTAGACCTACTATGTGTAAGTTAATATATTGTACTTCACATCGGTCACCCACCCTGAACATCGAATTGTTAGGGTATGGGCCATGGTTGTTGCAATAGCCGACGATGTAAACGAGTGATTGTCAGCGCCCAGTCACTGGGCCTTCACCACTGCAAAATGTTCAAAGCAGCTGGATGTTGGACTGTAAGACTTTTAAAATAAATGTCACCTTTACTAAAAAAAAAAACCTCTTCAGATCGAAAAACAAAGAGTTTGTACAAGTACAACTCTTTTCTTAGCCTTTAGAAAATTTGTTAAAATGATTGTTGAAGTATGTGAAGAACAACTCACACAAATTACAAGGCATTTTGAAGGCTTGTACTAAAGCTTGTAGCACTCTTTTCTTGGCAAGCTTGTCAAGTATTTCAGTTACACATGTACACATGTTAAGACATTCAACTTATTTTGCAAAAAATTCCCTTACCCCGCGATTTGCAACAGGTGCATCAAAAGCAAGTAAAAATGTGTGGTTTTTTTAAACTCGCGCCGTGCACCGAAAACACCCGAAATTTCTTTCAAATTTCAAAATATAAAGTCCCTTCCAACACTTCAACTCTTGAGACGACAACATTCTCAACTCACCATTCTTGATTTTGATGTAGTTTGCCTTCAGAACTGCCGTAAAAAATACGATTTCTGCGGAGCAGAAGGCACAGACTCGAACGTCATGAACTTCTTCTCAGCAACACACAGTACGGGTACGGCCACCGGGTGCTGGTGCTAGGTGTTGGGTCGCTCACATGGCGGCCGGACGCGTACCGGCTTCCGTCATTTGCATAACAAAGCACTGGACCTTCTCTTATTCTAAATTTGCCAACCTATTTCAAAATAAACTGGACTGATCTCAAGAGATTAGGTTATTATTTTATTTAGAAGTGTCAATCAGATACATTTATTCACAAAATGCACAATGTGTATTTGTTTAATTAATAAACAAGTGTTTACCTACAGGGCGGGATTCTGATTGATTGTTTTTTTTCCCCCGAACAATAACCTATTGGATGGAAAATACAATAAAATAGATCAAATATGTGCGTCTAATTAAAGGTATTGAGAATTTAGAAGTTAATCAATACTACCCATCCAATAGTTAACACACCTTACGTGCGACTGAGAAATAGAAAACACTGTTTTCTGTATAGTAAAGAGAAATTAAAAATTGACCTGTAATTTTGTAAAGGTTCTTATATTGCAAACGTTGCCAAAAACTTCATAAGGGTATTTCGTAGTTACAATGACATTTCCCCTGGTTTCATTTATTCTTTTCAATTATTTTTTTCTGAATTTTTTTTGTTTTAATAGGCCTACTGTGGATCACTGCTATTATTCCATCGTTTCTTTTTAAAAGTTGTCATAATATATTGATTAATGATTATTCAAACAATAAAAAACATGTATAAGATAATTAATATTCCTTTAAAATATATCACAAATGTTAGATGCATATGAGTACAATATAGCAGAATATAATTTTCTTATCAAATATGTACCGTTCCATTTCACTCGGCCTCGCCTTACTATATTCTGCTATATTGTATGAATAAAACGCATCCTATATACCTCACACCATCACATATAGATCCTTATCATTTGGTATTTTTCATATAACTCAAAAATGATTTCAACAATAAATAATAAAAAGTTTTGAACAATATATAATTCATTTCAACAATGAGGTATTAAACGGCTGATAAAGACATAGTTAAAGACACGGCTGATAAAGACATAGCTGTTTAAGACCGGTTGGCTAAAGCGTGTTCGGTGTTCATAGCCGTACGCGTGTTTGCGCGGAAGTTTTTGAGGGCAATAATAACGTGTAATGCAATCAATACATAAGGTACTCAATGTGAAATCTGTTAGTCATGTGAAGTGTAGCTGCAAAGCGTCCCCAGCATCCTATATTTATCAATATAGGACTCCCATTAAATTTTGGGAGTGTTGGAACAGTATAGATGGCAAAACAAAGTATGACACGTGACGCATGTTCCACCAATCAAATGACAAGGATCTATAAGTGCGGTATATAATAGCTGACAGTTGGAGCAGAAATATGAAATGGTAACGTATTGACCCAGTATGCAATACTGCCAGTGTACTCAGATTCCTAAAATTTGAGCAAAATTTCACGGCTCTGCTTACCAGAGTTCTGCAGGGCCAAATTTCATAAAGCTGCTTAGCAGAAAATACCGCTAAGCAAGTTTCTTCGCTAAGCAAAAAAATGAGTGCAGCACTAGTTGCAACGTGTACTTTATGGCATTTTGGCTTGTAACAAGTTTCTGCTAAGCAAGATTTTGCTAAGCAGAATCATAAAATGGTTATGTATTGACCCAGTAGGCAATACTGCCAGTGAACTCTGATTCTTAGTGAGCCAAATTTGATGGCTCTGCTTACCACAGAGTTCTCCAGGGCCAAATTCATAAAGCTGCTTAGCAGAAAATACCGCTTAGCAAGTTTCTTCACTAAGCCAAAAAATGAGTGCAGCACCAGCTGCAACATCGTGTTCTTTTATATGGCATTTTGGCTGGTAACAATTACTTTCTGCTAAGCAAGTATTTTCTGTGCTTACATGTAGCTAGTATTTGTGCTTCCAAGCTTAATGAAATTGGACCCTGCACTTAGTCCGTGGATAAGACAACTGGCACCCAGGGACCTTAGTTTGCCTTTGTCGTGTGAAAAGGGCTTTAGTGCTAGACTTGTTGACAAGTTGTTCATTGTTTGTTGCGGTAGCAGCAGTATTGGGAGAGAGTACAGTCGCCCAAGAGCCGGTTATGCTACCACTGCGACAAACATTTTACGCCTTGTCCACAAGTCTAGGTCAGTGCCAAATTTCTGTCTTAGCTGTGTCAGCAAAGAATGCCTAGTATGAATTGACAGCCGTGGCTGTTGCCAAGGGTGTTGCTATGGGCAGCTCATACTTCAATAAGTTGAGGAAGCTATTTCATGTATCTAACAAGGCATTCATTTGTGCATTTTCTTTGATCAAATTTGTTTCGGGGGGGGGGGGGTGGCAAGAAAGGAGGGTAAGGGTTCTTAGTCCCCCGTCCTTCGGTTATGCGTAGAAGACAAGACATAATGGAACACATTGTTGTTTCTTAATGCATATAAACAATGCTTAAAATACAATATTTAATCCAGCATTTTAAACATAATTCTTAAACACTCAAATTAGAAGTTATAGTAAAATATGCTTACATACATCAAAGGAAGATTATCATGTTTACAGACTAAAAACCCAGCAGATACACTCAGGGTCAAACAGTGCCAACAAGATTACATAACTTCTTTAGCAAATCTATCTGTTTATATTATCAGTGTGAGAAGTTGACCTTTGACACACAGTTAAGCATACAGTACATGCAGATATCAGATTAAAAGCGCATTAAATTTCACCCACACCCATATCTGCGATCAATGTTCCTTCACTAAAACAGTTCAACTATATGCTGGTATACCAGCGCTCTGCCTGAATCAAAGAGGGGTCCCAAAGTCGAACTCAGCTTTGTGATGCACTCTTTTTCAAATAGAGAACAATCTTTAGACCCAATTGGTTGAGGTTCTAGTTGTTCTTACGACTCAATTTCATAGAGCTGCTTCAGCACATAAAGTAGCTAAGCAGGAACAAAATTATGCTTACTGAATGAAGTTTACCAGCCAAAATACCATGTCACATGTACAATCTGTGACTGGTATCCTGCTTATTTTCCACTATTAGCAGACTGTTGTTTCCCATGATTTTCTGCTTAAGCAGCTCTTTGAAATTGGGCCCTGGTCTCCATTTTTAAGACTCGGTTTCAGTCTCGGTCTTGGACTTTGTAGTCTCTTCCACAACACGCTGAGGACTAGTCAAAAACCTCTCTGGCTGGCTAGTTCAGTGTTGAAAAGCATCCCTATTTAATATGAAATATGGATTTAGTGAAAAAGCTGGCTGACAAGTGAAACGACAAAACAAGTTATGTGGTATCGCTGGCTTGTGACTGACAGGCATGCAACTGTAACTTCACCAAAAAAGAGGAAATTACAAAATTTCAATGAATTTGTACAGTGTTTTTCAATTTTGAATGGTAAAACTGAGAATAAAAAAAGAGAAAATCAGCTGATCCGAGGAAAAGTTGCATGCCTGGACTGAAAAAAAACTTCTCAAAGAAGAAGAAAAAAGCAAAAACTTCAGTGATCACAGGAAAATTAACCCATACAATCATGTAGTTGCACCAACATGGAAAACAATTTTGGAATCTGCTATATTTTTTTATAGCATATAAATGAGACACTATAAGGTAAGCTGCAGAATAGGTACACTAAAATTCTGTAATATATGTAAGTATTTCCATACTAAAAACAAATATATATTGCAGCAAATCAGCTGTATTTGATACCGCATATAATTGAATTACTTTCTGCCGAGTTGTAGATTAGGGAAAACTAACATTCTTGTACGTATAGACAGATATTGGAAAAACGGTTAGTACATGTATGCATTTTCATACTAAAAATAATTATATATTGCAGGAAATCAGCTGTCTTACATCCTTCTTCCGAGCACATGACCAAACAGTGGTTTTAAAAAAATACAAAAGTTGGTATTTTTAATACATTCATGCTGGCATTTATTATATTGATAATTACTGCACAATGTTTACCTCAAACATGCATCTCCATCAAGGCATATTGTGTGAATAAACGACCAGACTTTTACAGATGCTTTGTTTATACTATGGATTCATGTTGAAATTATGTACATGCCACCATTAACGGGGCCCAATTTCATAGTGCTGCTTTATGCAGAAAAGTAACTAAGCACAAAACAAATTTGATAACCAGAACAAGGTTACCCAGCCAAACTGCCATGTCACAGGTACCATTTGTGACTGGTTCCCTGCTTATTTTTGCTTAGCAGGAAAATTTGTAAGCACTATTGCGTGCTTAGGCAGCTCTATGAAATTGGACCCTGGAAAGCACAATTCCTTACATAGCAAAGCAGTGGGAAAACTGGTCATAGTCTGATCCCCCTTACATGGCATGAAGAATCACAACTAAATATCATTGTGCTGTATACTGGAAAACAAACAAAGATGGCTGTGCAAGGATTAGGGTAAACAAATATTTTTATTTTTTTTTAATCAGCAGCTGCTGATGGATTACCATGTTAATGGATTGCTGGCTAGAACTCTGGATATATTGCAGCAGAGTGGATGCTAGTGAATGGTAAGATAGTGGAACGGTTAACATGGCTAATTAAACTCATTCTGAGTAAGTTATAAAAATAGCATTCAATAACATTAAATACATTATAATTTGAGTAAAAGAACAGCTGACGTAGTTACGAAGGACGATTTTTTAATCCACAATTTAAATAAAAAACTGTTTATATAATTTCATTAAAAGAATTTATCTTGCTTGGAACAATAATCTAGCTTTGCCAACACAGAAAGTAAATAGTTTATATCAAAATAATCTGAACCAATCAGATGTTGAAGTTGGTTATGTCAGTAACTCTCTGCTTTGGCGTGCATCCTAATGGGTCAAGAGATTAAACATCCTCTGATGAAGTCCTTTCTGCCTGTAGCATGGTATCCCTTGAAAAAAATGTAAAGAAAACCTGAAACGCGCCACCCAGGCAATTTCTCCCTCCAGAAAACATGCTGTACCAACTGAGGTATCTAGCCCCCATGTTGGCGGCCTTCCTATTTTGTCAATATCTTTGTTCAGTGGGGAGGAGGGGGGGGGGTTGCAAGTTAGAAGCCATTCAACCTTAAACTAGATAGCTGGGTAAAAGAATAACCGACTTAATTACGAAGGAAGATTTTTTAATCCACAATTTAAAAACATTTTGTTCCTATATACTTTCATTTTTAAAAATTGATCCCGCTTGATCAGTTGGTGGAGCGCTGGTCGCAGTTTAAAATCAGTTTGTCATTGTTCTTCCCAAATTTCTAAAAGGTCGAAATTGAAGCGAATACCCACAGGCAAGCTTTAGTCCCCTTTGTTTCTTAGTCCTGTGCAAGCTGTTGTTTGAAAACAAAAACAATTACTGCTTTGCCCCATTAAGAGAAACAAAAACGTCCAACTGTAAACCAAGGTCTTTGTAAGGAATGGGTATAGCACATTTTAAAAACACAAATACAACAACATTTTGTCTCTTTTACTGTTCCGTTTAGAGTTAAAACCAAATTACTTGGTAGTTTTGTTTGAGATGATTGATAAGTGATGGCGCTGTCCAATTCAGTGACACTCCAAGACTAGTTGCTTGAAAATCATAAAACTGTCAAATCATGTTGGATGAAGTTCATGTCAGGGTATTATATTCATTTTATGTCATGTTGACTGGGGTTATTGGTGAATATAATTTGACCAGGAACACAAGAACATGACTATTTCGTCAGTAGTTACAACTGGGGTAATGAAACTGAGAATATTTTTTACAGATTCTCGGATGGCAATAACAGTTTTCATGCCTCACATGGGCAATCATCAGTTGCAATGGTTGATTCTGGAAGAATCAGTATGTCTCGTGTCTATTATTGTAGACAGTATGGTTGATTTAAAGGCTTCGGTTCGAGGTTTAACTGTAACTAACTGTGGTCCGTTTGGGGACTGTTATACTGAGTGAGATCAAGATTTCTAGTGCTTCGTCGTGATGACCGTCGCCAAAACCAGAGTCGTTGGGAATGGGGGAGAGCTGTTGGGTGGGTGTGGAGTTGTTTGGACTCTGATTAAATTTCGCTCTGATTAGTGTGTTTAGTGATTAAAATTGTCAATGCATTGATTTAAAATCCAACCACTGCATCAATTCAAAAAGAGTATAAAATTGAGAATCTTGATACCTTGAAAAAAAAGAGATTATTTTCCAACTGATTGCACCTGTTTATTCTTCCTTGACGACCTTCACATTGACATGATGCCAAGCAGTATTCATCAGTCCCCTGACATTCCAGATCCCCTTCATTGTATCCGGCTGCACGTTGTGAGACGAATCGATGGCTTTGCAGTAGATATCCAACTTGCCCTTGTGATCCTTAGGAATCGGTATCTCAGCCTCCCACTGTGTCCACGCCCAGACTCGTCCGATCCTCTGGCCGGCATCATTTAGCTCAGCAACATGCCATTTCTGGCCACCATCCACGGACACATCGACGCGCAGGATCCCGCGGCCACCTCCGCTCCATGCATACCCCTTGACAGTTACTTTCTCCTCATCAACATCAACACTGCTGCCTTCCTTTGGATAACAGATTGCTGACTGGACGGGGTACTCTTGAACGGGCGGTGCTGTCTTATAGTCAAGCTGTCCGAATTCTACGGACGGATTGAAACTCTTGTAGTCATTCTGCTGCCAGTGACTTGGACTCTCTTTGTCACTGACAATGACCTTGGAGAGCCATTTTACGCTTCGGGCGCCGATGTTTCCCGGAATGATGACTCTCAATGGATGACCGTGATCGACAGGGATGTCCTGACCATTCATTTTGTAGGCCAGGAGGACGTCCCGGTACGGATTCATGGCCACTGAGAACGGTATAGAAGAGCCGTAACTGCCGCCGTTGGGCTCCTTGTCCATCCCTTCAAACTGAATATAAGCAAACTTAGCTTCGTCTTTGTCCGTTACACCAGCCTGGAGTAGAACATCTCTCAGCAGCACCCCAGTCCACTCAGCAGTACTGATCGCTCCAAATTTCCAAGACAGACCTTTGACGGTTTTGTAGTTAGACATTTGACTGCGCCGATTTCCGGCACACTGCATGGTTCCGGTGATGGTATGCTCCTGTACTTCTTCTTCAATTCATCCACAGATAGCTTGATGGTCTTCTTTCCTGGGACCTCAACATCGAGCTTGAAGCTCTTTTTGTCGAACTCTGGGACTGGGAGGTGGTTGCGGACAAAGAAAAGCTCATTGGGCGTGATGAAGCTATCGATGAGAAGCTCTGGTGGGGGTTCGGCGTTGAAAGGCTTCTTGGAGTTGACAGTGAGTGCCGGGTGTCGATACGGCTCGTTGGCGAACGGATCATTTACGTCCCTCTTCTGTTTCCTCCCATCATCTTTGTAGTTTCCGATGCGTAAGGTTTCCAGTAGAGCAAGCGTTTCGTCGCCCTGGTGCACAGCATACAGAGCCCAGAATGGTTCAAGTGAACCACCTACAATCAAACATAAAACAAACCAATGACAATCAACCTGGGGTGGCTTTCACAAAGCACTAAGTTTCATCTTACAAGATGGTTTGACAGTAAAGTGATGTATTGTCACATCACACTTTGCTTAGCAGTTAAGATTGATTCCAAGTTAAAGGCAAAGTATACCTTTGGAAACCGTTTGATTATTTGAATCCTATATAAATGTAGATATATACAATAAAACTGACCTGTGAAAATTTAATTTCAAAAGGTGGTAGCGATTTTGAGATATTGTCGAAAATCTGGAGAGATTATGTCCACGCAAGAAGAATAATCCGTAATTAGAATACACAATCTGAGAAATGTTTCTCAGATTGAATTTTTTTTTAATCCCTCTCTCTAAAACTACTTTTCTTTGTAGGGATTTTTTCTCAAAATGTTATACACCATCAACAGCTGCAGTGCTTCTTACCAAGTAAGTTTTTTTGGTCATTAACTTTTGGAGTAACTACCAAAGGTATACCGTCCATTTAAGATCTATCTTGGCTATTTGTGAAATCAACCCAGATGTGTAATAAGCACTGTATACTGCAAATGGGAAGGGGGGGGGGGAATATCCACAAAACATTCTGATGGGAATAAAACAAACAATCCATGCATTCTAGAGCAGATGTCTTAAACCAGTTGAATGTTTTCAAATGGTTGGTCAACGTGCTGGAAAAAGCTACCGGTAGTAGGAGGTTTAATCAATGTCAAGGGCATTTCTTCACTACTGGGCCCAATTTCATAGTGCTGCTTAAGCACAAAACGTAGCTAAGAACAACAAAATTATGCTTACCAGATTAAGGTTACCAGCCAAAGTACCACGTCACGTGTACTATTTGTGGCTGGTATCCTGCTCATTTTTCGCTAAGCAGACACTCGTTAAGTAATATTTTCTGCTTAAGCAGCTCTATTAAAAGGGGCCCTGATCGTTTGATTCTCACCTCCAGCCAGCAAGATTTTGTCCCCTCCTGGATGATTGGCCACGAATGTAGTCACATCATAGACGCCTTTCTTATATGTCACCCAGATTCCAGTTTCTTGCGAGTTGTGTTTTTCGACATCGCCATGGTTGTACTCTGGTAGGCCCTTGACGACACTCCCTGTTTGTGAAACAATAAATGTATTATCTTAAAATCAATGAATGTTGGGTTTATTTTTAACAATGCATTATGTCTACCTCCTGATTTAATCTGCAAATGTTGTTCCACCGAGCCACAAATCTACATGATAGATGTGGGAAAATTCTTTTCTGCTTTTCAGCTTTCTTCAATTTGAACAACCACGATAAAACTGCCAGAGTCTTATAATAGCCCACGTACTACCAATAAGGTAGTCAAGATGTTTGACCAAAGATTATTTAATATTTTTAAATATGAGACCATTGTAGCACCTTATAAGGGTTTACAAGGCCAGAAACACCAGGGCAAACATGTATCAATGTAAGTGTTGTTTGAAGCTTTGCATGGTGTAGAAAAATAGGAAGAAACTATAAATAAATAGTAAACTTGCGGGTACAACCATGTGTAAATCTCTTCTGTGAGAGTACTGGCTCTGAAAAGAGCCGGTGTGGTCTCGACGTTTCGAACAGTATACTCTGCTCTTCTCAGCAGAGTATACTGTTCGAAACGTCAAGACCACACCGGCTCTTTTCAGAGCCAACACTCTCACAAAAGAGATTTACACATGGTTGTACTTGCAAGTTTACTATTTATTTATAGTTCCTTCCTATGTATAAATGTACTAAATCGTACTACTAGTACTGCTACAAGTACACTTGTTGTATTTTACTAGTATTAAATACTTGTAGTCTCTTACCTGCTGACTGTGTAGCATGCTGAACATTCGTCTCGGCACACCTGGATCTGTTCACAAAGGTACTCAATCCAATTCCTAATAATTGTAAAATTAAAGACAATTTTTGTTACCCTTTTTCCTACAACTTTTGGGACCATTTGAGATTAATATTTTCACGAGTTGACAAACAATACGCTGGGGGGGGGGGCTGTGGTCTGTTTCATGCCAGCAATCAATGGCTATTCTCAACAGTAAGATTGTTGATAAATCAATGTAAATTAAATAGAGTGCCACTCCCAGCCCCAATTTGCACATCATTTAAATGCATTGAATCAACAGCGGTACTAACTCATATCTTTACATTTTAAACTAATAACAGTAACATTAACATTAGACTTGAAATCAAGTCATTGTATCAAAATGTATCGGCCGTAATTTCACTCCCTCAATGGCTCTCCTTACCAACCATATATGGATACACTTTTAAGTGGAAGGGTCCTGAAAAAGTGTACAAATTGAATGCTGGTACGTGAAAATGTTGATAGTAAACAGCCCCTTATTAAAATTAAATTATTCTAAATTTCAGGCCTATTTTTTTTTATCAGTTTTTATATTTGTCAAGTAATGAGACACAAGGGAAACTGACTGGGTAAATTTCAAATAGTTTGGGGTTGAACAAAGAAAAATTGAATAGAGCGGGATATGAACCAACGAGCGGGATATGAACCAACGACCTCTGGATTTACGTACCAGTGCTCTACCAACTGAGCTTCTAGTTCTAGGCCTTTGTTGGCGGTCTCCCTATTTTGTCAATATCTTTGTTCAGGGGTGCCAGTCAGAAGCCATGCAACCGTTAACTGCCGTGTAGCCAGTGATCACACCCAAGTTTAGGATACAACCTGGGAAGCAGCAGCCGTGGGATCACACCTTGAGGGGATGCAACTTGGGTGTGATCCCTGGCTACACTGCATGCAGTTAACGGTTGCATGGCTTCTGACTGGCACCCCTGAACATACATGTACTCGCTATCGGCTCCATGGAGCCGATAGCGGATCGAACCTCATAATTCTCAGCCCAGGTTGGACTCCTCCGTTGCATACAACGCGACGGAGTCCAGAATATAATAAAGGTCCCGTACCATTGCGAAAAAATTTATAACAACATTTTTTCATACTTTTACCTTTTTGAGGAGGCTGAAACTTGACTCACATATTCCTTGTGTCCTAAACCTTACGCCTGCTTTATTCAGAATTGCAAATTATATCCTTGGATGACATTATTGTGAAAATAAAATGAAAAATTTACGCATTCTCGGCGACAGCCTAAACTGACAAGATGTGAATGCTTTAGCGCATGTGCGTCCTCAGACACGCCCACAAAGCTAACGCGGAAATCGGTCGGGTTGCTTCGCATGCCGCGCATGCGCACATGAGCTTTAACGGTCACTTGGTACACGATGGTCACAACGCCAGTACACAACTCGGACTCGGATAATGTCATGTTGTGAACTCATCAAATCAGGTAAAAATATGAAAAAACATTAGCTCAAAATATGTTCGCATTGTAGAGGAGTTTTCTAAAGTGGCAGTCGGATACGGAAACCTCCAACGTACCTCCAATTACAGCAGCAGCAGCTCCTGCAATAAGCAGCCCCGATGATTTACTCCATTGCCCGGCATCCGCATCTTCTCCCGCAGCACCACCATGGCCATGAAACCCACGTTGTTTTCCCTCGAAGTCAAAGTTTATGTTGCATTTTGTTGACGTGGTCACTGCCAGTCCAAATCTTTTTGTTTCCCTTATTGGCAAGAGATTGGGTCGGGTTAGCCGGCAACACCCAAGTGCAACCCTGCTACCAAGTAACAGTTGAGACATTTTCTGGGAGGAAATCTCAGCCAAAACACAACAAGTGGAATGGCTGCTCACCACACTTGACTGGCAATATCCGGCCCGATGACATATAACTTGTCTACGTCATGTCTATGGTTATATTATCTCCTGGTTGCCTGAAATAGCGCCCTCTTGTTGATTAACCCCTACATTCTGTTAACTTCGATTACGGGGGGCGGGGCGGTGTGGGGCGGGGGGGGGGGGATGGAGAGTGTCACAGTTAATCTGCAGGGGAGTTTTGCGTGGCTGATGGTGATAATAAATAACTGCGATCTCAGGTTTAGACAGTCTTGACTTGATCTTCTCCGTGACCTTTGGTAGGTTGGTGTAGAGGTCAGGTTTCATTATATGGGCCTTCCAGCTGATGTCCTCCTGAGCATCAGGTGTATGAGATGTAGCACCCTAGAATGACCCTCTCTTCCCCTTGTTCAGAAGTAACCCCCCCCGGCCCCCCTTAAAATCCTTGAAAGAATTCCTGAAATTCTCAGAACGCAATGAAAACACGATGGGAGGGGGGGGGGGCACGCCAAGCCACATATCAAGCACCAAGTGCAGGCACTTAGCAAGGTCTTTCTAACCCGAGGCTGATGGGGACAGATTGTGTTTTGTGAACAGGGTTTCTGCCAGGAAAAGACTGTAAGGTATGAGAATTTATAAGCGAAATTGTGAGCACAAAAAGCATGAAGCCATTAGGGCGTTGGGTCCAAGAACTGTTTAAGGGCCCAGGAAAATTTAGGTCCTAGATGCTCTCTGGTGCAATCTAGGTCACTTCAAAGGCTTATGCAAATAATGCAGTACAAGTGAGTCCACATGACATCGTTGGACCTTTTTTCTGAGATAATTGTTTCTTAAAAAAAAAAAAGCTCAGTTGCAACAGCTCAACACTGCCTAAACAGCACAACTCAGTATCAGCCCACCAGAATTTAGAACACCAACTCTGAGGGAAACATTTGTTTCAGGCAAATAAATAACAACACAAATTAATTGATGGACAAAAATACATCATGGGAAGATTGCAGGCGGGTTTAATGAGTCAATTTGCATAGTACAGAAAAATACACATTGGGAGAAAAAACATTTTGAGACTTCTAAACAATAATTCATAATTTGAAATGTTTAATATTTGAAAAAAAAGAAAACAAATATGGCTACAAATTTCTGACTATACTTGATCACTGTTTTGTTTTAATATCCATAATGTGTTTTGTTTATCGGCTGCTATACAAAAGTAGAAAATCATACATTAAGATAAGTGATGACTACAAGAAGTGCTTGCTATTCCATTGTCTTCATTATAATGACAAGTCAAAGTTAATGTCATGAACATGTCGTGAATTCCAGTTGATTGCAGCTTGCTAATTCTAACCCTGCCAAATGCGAAAAACAAGTTGGTCACAGTTTATTATAAAATCCCATACTCAGTTGCATTGTACTGCATTTAGCACGTTGTACAGCAAACTTCAGTGCATGTAGATAGGTTGCAATATGACATAAATCGGCCATCTTTACAGGGCAATTTGGAACACACAGTTGTGCGTTTCGCGTGAGAGCGGCGTGCAGCAACCACACATTTCACAAAACTCATTGTACGATTGGTTAGTGAACGACGCGGCTGCGTTCATAATTTGAGCACTCGACACGCCTGCAAGCCAAAATGCAATTCGCCCGTAAGTGATGGCGTCTATTGCAACCTATTCTATTGGTGCATTTTTTTGCAATGCAATTCCCAACAGAACCCTCTGTTGCATTTTGCTGCATTCAGTAGGGCGTTCATTCAAACGGTGTGCATCCGAACCAGGGTGCCAAGAAAACACCCCGATATTTACAGGACACCGAAAAGTGATAATGCCCGTGTGTGACAACTTATTCTAAAATTCTTACCGAGACAAACACAAACAATCAAAACCATATTACCATATTGAATTCATAACCAAAATTAACAGTTATTTATTACAGCTGTCCCAAATTCCCCCTCTAATACTTAGCATTTATATAACAAGTCAGTAATCGATTTTTTTAATTAGTTTTCCCCAGTACTCAATACGATGCAAGGTGCAACCGAGAACATTCCGTTCTCCACTATGCTCCTGCATAATCAAACCACTTCAAAAATACTTGGCGTTTGTCTCTATGCAGCAGAAGATTATTACAACTAAACTACATTTTTAACCCAAACAATGACTAAATTTTAATTTTTAAATTTACATATTAAAATAAAGATAGATTGGGTGGTTCTGAAAACAAATGGTCGACTTCTAAAACTACATGCCAGTGCTGTTAATCCCAGTGTTATCAAAAAATTGTTAAAACAGACAATTCTATAAGAAAATAGTCACCAAATGATGGAGTTACATGGGACCTTTACCCAACCTCAATTTAAGCTCCTGCTACTGGCTACTGCTCCAAAATTAATAATGGAGCCCAACAAGCCGGAACCAGAAGCCAGGCCGGAGGCTCCAGGCTCTGTTTATTGTTGAATCACTGAGCAAAATGCACACTGCTCCAAAATTAATGATGGAGCCCAAGCTGGAGCCGGAGCCCAAGCCGGAGCCAGAACCCAAGCCAGAGCCTCTAGGCCTGAGCTGGAGCCCAAGCCAGAGCCTCTAGGCCTGAGCTGGAGCCCAAGCCAGAGCCCAAGCCCAAGCCCAAGTTTGGAAAAGGCCCATGCAATACTAACTGTTTACCTTCACATTCTTGAGCCTGTAAAATTATACAGGGCTTTGGCTTTCTAATCACTTGAACAAAAAACCATTGACATGGATTATCTTAAGATCAGAAACAAAGTGTAGTTTTTTTTTAAATATCAGTTGTTTAGCTGCCCCCTTGAAACATTTCAGAATTTTAAATCAAATAACACTCAAATTTCTAAATTTCAAACACATAGTTATCCTGACCGGCCTTTTGAATTGTAAAGTGTAGTGGAGACAAATAAAAAAAAAAAAAAAGTCTTCAGTACAAACATATCAAAGTTTGATTTTCGACAAGGTTATTATGTAGTTTTTGGACAACACATACAAACTAATATTCAGATCAGTTTGTAGTACTATAACGAGGTATGACAGTACATCATTGTTTAGCCTGTTCTTCAGATAGTCCCATCTATTTAGGCACATCCAAATTAGTTGAAAAGGGCCGAATTGTAATTTGGTTAGCCCAACTACAGATGTGACAGCCCCAACATGAGCATACTCAAGCCCAACTGTAGTTGGGATTGTTACTCAAGTAGGAGCATGACAAAACGTGGATTTACAACCCTTACAGTCCCAATCGACCGTATTTTTGACTGTATGAGGGCGCTTTCAATGATGAATTTCCTCGCATCACAATTACAGTTATCATCTGGTCTCAGATGCCAAACAGATAATAGTTATATTAATAACAAGAGAAAAACAGTTAACTTTACTTGATTTGCTGCATCTTGTAAATTTGGTTCACGTGCCCTTACAGTCAAAAATACTTTGAATTTCTTATACATGTATATCCAATTGCAAAAAGTGAAGTATTCTAAAGTAGTAGGCCCCACTAAAAAATGGCTCATCACTGGGTCAGGCATTCTAATCAAAGCAATCTTCTCCAATCTGTTGTGGAGTGACATAAGGAGAAGAGGATAATGGAGGATTGAGGTCACACGCTAACCAAACTGCCTAGTCTGTCAGGGTTACAAAATGCAGGCTACAAATAAAATAATATATGATCCGGTGTTTATTTCATGTAGATTTGTTGTACATAGATCTGTAGAGAATGTAGTGTGCCTACTTCTAAAGTGATTTAAGACCGTTTCATGACAGCTTGAGCGTCAAGGTATTTTGTTGTTAGGACGCCAGAGTTTCATAAACCATTTTCATTTCATTGATACATGTTGATACAAATTTATTAGTGCAGGAAGAATTAGTTTGACAACAACCATGCGGGACTACCTTTGTATCAAACAGAATGAAGCCATTTTTAATTCTAATTAATGTTTACTCTAAACAAAATGTACCCATAACAAAAAAAAAACAAAAAAAACTATTAACAGAATATATATTTTCTTGCATTATCTGAAATAAGGTTCATTATCGTGAACTAACTGTTTAAACATTGAGTGTGAAATTACATTTCTTTGTTGTGAAAATAAAGGTTCATATGAATTATGAAGGCAATAATAATTAACTGTAAACAAACAGATTTCATGAAATGATTATACATTTACACTATTTAAGACTGAAGCAACATTTGAGAGTCAAGCATTAAATCCAACGTATTAGCTTAATTAATATACTTTGACATCACGGAAAGGGTAGAAATTTAACGTTTTAACTCTGCCAAATCACTCTTCACCAGATGCTTTCAGGAAGTTCATTTATATCTGACTTGGCTATCATTAAATTTAGATTGTTTTTTCTATAGAACCCCTTGCATATGACATCACAAGCTAAAACAGCGCCCTCACTGAGGTCAAAGACAGACCTATCATTAGCTGAGAGTTGTACATGGTGTGCCCATATCGATTATTTTACCTCAATGATGCCAGCCTATGCAATGGGTCTATATCTTCCCTTGAGGCAAAAAACCCCCAACCCCAAATAAACGCAATAAAACGAGAAGTCGCAAGCTTTATATCTGGATTTGCTGGTTATAAAAGCACCATTCGAAACAACCAAGCAAAGTCATAAATAGTTCTGCACGGTTGCCGTATTACTGGACAAGACATCGAATCTCATCATGCTATTTTACAGCCGGGTTTTGTCACAATACCCTTCAGCTTAACACAAGCTATAAAAAAGAAGAAGGCTCAAGCGAAGATTACAGCTTTTGCTAGCAAACTTTTAAAACCATAATGTATAATGACGCCTAAAACAGAAAGCCGCTTACTGCGACATCGATGTGTTCTTTCAGCAGACTCACATATTATACCATTTATTATTTTTTTCTACTTTTGAATCCTGCGAGTATACATTTACATATTCTTAGATGTGTCTAACGAATAAAGTTTTTAATTAAGGGGGCTCACCACTAATGTACAAATGATGAGTAAGGCACTGCTTAAATCCATTTTTCCATAATCATAATTCAATTTTAAATTCTTATTTGGTATAGTTTTTTTCTTCAAGATTCAGTTAATACATCTTAAATCTACAAACAAAATCGTTAACAATCACCATCAGTCATACACAGTAAATAAAAATGAGTAATTTTAAAGATTTTTTTTTTTATTATAGTTAATCTTGCTTTTTATGCAAACGGAAATATATAACAAACTTGTAACCAATCCCATAACTATAATCCCTGAAGTAACTAAACATCTAAACTAATCAATGAACTATAAGTTGATAGTTATCTAACTAGGTGGTAAAACCAACTAACCGGGTTTAAAGCAAACTATAAACAGAGTATGTTGCAAACAGGTCTGATTCTATGTGGATGTAGCTGGTTATCAGTGACCTGTTTAACGGCACATCAACACAATGACAACATTTCAGATGTTATCCCAGTTTAGCAAACCATAAAAGCAAATGCCCTACTGTCCCAAATCCATCAATGTTCTCCACTCTGTGTTAAACTCAACACCCAAAAGTGTGTGGACTTTGATAAAATTCGTCTGCCTGGCCTGATGCTTTGAGTGGGGGTGGCTAGAGTACAATACCAAATCCATCAAATACAAGCTGTCCATGAGGTGGGTTGGGTAGAGTTACAAAGGGATCAAATTTGACAATCCTGCCCACATTATACACCATACGCTTATTTGCATTCACTACTTGACCATGGTTGAGTAGCCAAAAGTTAGTAGCCTGCAAAAGGCCTCAGATGTGAATAGGCAAAACTGAGTAGCCAGTAAAAAGTCTCAGGTTTGAGTAGCCAGCAAAAGGCCTTGTGTGTGAGCAGCCAAAACGAAGTAGCCAGCAAAAAGCCTGAATTATGTAAGTAGCCAGCAAAAGGCCTCAGGTGCCAGTAGCCAAATTGAGTAGCCAGCTAAAAGGCTCAGGTATGAGAAGCCAGCAAAAGGCCTTATGTGTGAGTAGCCAAAACTGAAAAGCTAGCAAAAAGTCTCTGGTGTAATGAGCCAAATCTGTGCACCCACTTTAACCACTACACAAGTGTAGTTGTTTAGCCTAGCATCATTCATCAGCCTAGTATCAGAATGAGCATTCAAATCCTCGTAGAACAGTGGTATTTTGATGAATATGACACATGTTCTTCACCATGATTGCTTCTCTTCACCCCGGAGTAAAATGGCCTTGACCCGGGGCAACAACATGAAGTGCTTTATGTAACCATTGTGATAGCTTAAGTGCTGAACAAGACTCCATTAAAAATTGTTGTTAAATTCATTTAAATTTTTTTTTTAAATTCTTTTTATTTGTTACTTAATTGAAACATTGCTTCAATAACATTTCTTCATTCAATGAAAATATAAAACAGCTACACTGTCACTTCAATGCTGCACATTTTATTACTCATTTTTTTTAGCAAATTCACTTGGAAAGAAATTTGATTTTAATAAAAGGGTCATTAGGATTAACCTTTGGAGGGAGGGTGGGGGTTTATAAATTTCCCCATGGAAGCGTGACGTCAATGAGGTGGAGTCTGCGGTACAAATTTAAAAAAAAAACAAGAACATCAACAGTTCGGTGACAAAACGAAACAAAACATAATTCGTAAACATCAACTGACAAATCTCTTATACAACAATAAAATGCGTCTTGATTGAAAGTATGTCTTTAAAAAAAAGGAAAAAAAGGCAAGACTCTTCTGAATAATGTGATTTCTTTTTTGGGGAAGATGACACAATAAAGTTAACAAACTCACTGCTATCTATAAAAACACTTCAGTGACTTCATAATGCTGCTACTGGTTGAAAACCTGAGCAAGAACTCAGCCTTGGAGAAAAGAAGGCCGTGTTCATCAAGCACCTGATGGAATACTCGTGGAGCATTGGAAGTAACGAGCACTCTAACCCCAAACATCTGACGTCACACTTCGAGGCTCGTGAATAACACCAGAGACTGGCATTTAGAACCTGGCAGGTAAACTGCCAGATGTACCATTGACCTTGCTCGCCATAATACTATGTGTGTACCATACACAGACACACACACACACGTATGTAAACACTTGCAATCGGGGACCTCCTATTGTTCCTCTTTTGTTTGTGCCTTAACCTTTTGGCGACAGCTCCCATTGGTTTTGTACACACTTTCCAACTGGGGACCTTTACCCAACCGGGGACCGTATTGTCCTCTTTTGTTATGGGTCTCCCGATTAGAATATGTGTACCTACCCACACCGCCACCCATCACACTGTGTAGGGCCGCATTTCATAGATTTGCTTAAGCAGTTAATTTTGCTTAACAATTCTGTGCTCAGCAAAACTTCGCAGGACACCAGTCAAAGTTGGTCCATATGGTTCTTTGGCTGGTAACATTGAGCTGATAAGCATAATTTTGTTGTGCTTAACTACCTTTTGTGCTTCAGCAGCTCTATGATTTTGCGCCCTGGTAGTTATGGGTCATGGCATGTATATGTGTATCCATTGAAACCACTGGGTTTGTAAGACCAGTGCCTTGCGGATAAAGACAGGGGACCAGTCTACAAGCACCCAACCCTGACTAATAGAATGTCAGCAGCAGTCAGGAAGGAGGCTGGGGGGCGGGAAGAAAAAACTACTATACATTTGTGTAATATACATTTGTGTAAATATTCGTTGTATATCGATTGAGAAGCCCACAGCATTGCAATAACTTCTATCACACCAACTGGCCTACTAACAAAATGCCAGATCTCTCATTCAACTCATCAATTAAAAAAGAAATTAAAAAAATCCCCGAAAAACAATAAAACCTAACTATCTAATGTGAAAGAGCAGATCTTGAACAGAAGTTTGGTACTAGAGGAGGAAAGAAAAAACCAAAAAAATGAGAAAAAAAAAACCAACCAAAACCCGACCAATATACACTCTTGCTACAGCTGTTGGTATCCAACTAAAAGTACCATGAATTCACCTTTGTATATAATAACTGTGTCAACTACACTGTACTATTGTAAAGCTCTTACAAGTCGCTCTCACCGTAGAGGGCGGTAGAGAAGGACATGTAATCTAAAGCTCCAGGGACACCATCGGGTCCTTGGTAGGGGGCCATTCTGGCAATGCAGTACTCTGCTTGATCCGGGGGCAACTCACGCATCAAATCTTCTTTCGTGATGTAGTTCTGTTGAGAGAAGAGAAACAGGCATGTAAAATAAACTCAAAAGGAAGAATTGCGCTCCCTGTTTTTATTTGTGGATTCTGTCTATTTCACAAAAACGATCTACAGGCTGTTTTTAAAACCACAGCTTGGGCCTAGGCCGTATCCGACAGCTACGGCTATGGCTACGACAGTTGCTAGGGGTGTTGCTAGGGATGTCCTATACTTTAATGCATGATGACACGGCGATCCAGCTGCAGCTGTAGCCGTAGCCGCCAATTCGAACACAGACTAAGGTGCCCTCAGTTATTTATAAAAAGCTTGCTTTCTTTATGAGGCTTCAAACAGGCTGGCAGCGCCCAAGCCAAGGTTTTGAATACAGTCATACACCATATCACCTTGTTTACAAACAGAGTGTACAATCCATTGCTTTTCCTGGCAGACAAGATACTAAACTGGTCATGTAAAAAGTTATACATCTTGTATCAGAACTGCTACATAAAATTAAGAATTGTAAAAGTAACAGCTGAACAAGTTTTGAGATCTGCCCCTTATTTCTTCATAACAAATAAAATTGATACAAAACAGTGCAACCTCCTTAAAACATAACAATCCGCTTCAAATCCACTGTAAATTCCAGACTAGAGGGCTTAACCGCTTCAGGTCAGATGGCGTGTTTTCCTGCCAAACTTTTCCAAAGTGAATAACGGTGGACGTTTCTAAATGCCCGGAACAACTTCGGAGCGTCCTTTTTTTGGTTGCGGTCAGTTGACTGGCTGACTGACGCATATTATTTGCCCAAGACAACTTAATCTGTAGCACAGGCATGCATCTAACATGCTACGCTTCATTTCCCGCATATCAAAAGGGACACAGGGTACCGGAATTCATGCTTGAAATCTCCCTTTTTTTCAGGGGTTATTGTGTAATTCCAGTCCTTTTGTTATACAAATGTGGAACACAAGAATGGACAGACTGCCATTATTCATTATCAGTGTATTCATCTCAATGGGAGGCAAGTCTGAGTGTTTCGAGATTCCAGCATACCCAGGCAGACGATTGGCCGTGGCTTACGTTCAAGGCGAGTGCCTACTCATATTTTCTCACCCAACAACATCAAATCCCGGTGCTAATTATGAGAACATTTGTTGTCTTTCCTTTGTCAAGTCAGGGTTTTTATTGTGGCCACGATATTTTCAAAGGAATACGATTACTCCAGAAGCTCCAAAAAGTTCGGGGAAAAAAACCTGCGCATGGGCACAGAAGATTCTCCAAATAGCGACGTTAAGTATGCTGTAGAAGTTCCAGACTTGAAGGCCTGAATTTCTAAACAGTTCTGTGACTCACCTTATTTCCAGCCAACACTTTGAAGGATCCCTTCACCTGTTCCGACGTATCGGTGTCCGTGGCTTCGCGGGACATGTAATCCAAGAAGGCTTCAAATGTAACGTGGCCTTCATGGTTGGGATCCACGCTATCCATGATGCGGTCAAACTCGGGGTTTCGTCCAGATTTGTCGTCGGGCGGAGCAAGACTGAGGGACATCAGGCACGATTTGAACTCGGTGCGGTCCAGCTTACCAGTGTGGTCCTGTGAATCAAAACGGATGCAATGTAATTATTACTCGGAGGTTTAATTTTACAGAATGACCAAAACACGAGCAGGTTTACCGCGATCTCAAGTATGAAACTGCTCGCTTCTTACTGTCCGGGCCTAAAATTGAGAGATCCCAATGCCCAGTAGGGCTTTTACTTCAATTAAAACATTAAGAGGACCTCGTTCCACCTCAGCGTGCTTAGGCAAAACTTCAAAAATTTGGGTCCAGAATGCCCAGTAGTTTTGAAAAATCCTGGGGAGAACCCTGGATCCCATTCAAGGGATCTATACATGGTTTTATCTTTCAAGCTTCCTTGATTCTGATTGGTCGATCCATGGCATCAACAGTGTGATACTATTAGTTATCACGAAAGCATGAGTGGAATATGGAAAAATATCGCACTTCCTATGTTCCACATCCAATGAGGCCCAAGGCCAAGTTGGTTATGGGACGCAGGCATGCTATATGACATTTTTGCACTGAGCCTTTTTGAGGATAACGTTTCTGCACTGACGTGACGACATGGTCTATATACCCAAAGCAAATACTGCACTTTCAATTTTGCCGTGACGCCAGAGGGCACATTGTATACAAACCTAGTCTTAAAAGTGAGTCTGATAGTTATAAAGAACTACGTCTTAATGTATATTCGGTTTGTGGTAGCACCATGTGTACATCTACTTTGCTGTGTAGATTTTGTTCTTCAGAGAACTTGTCTTGCTATTTGTTCTACTACCGCGGAGTAGATTTTTGGAATTAGGGAGACTTTTCAGTTCTGAAAGGAACTGTCCTGCTTATTAACTACTACCTGAGCGGAAGGTAGGAAATCGGCCTGAACAACTACATTCGTTTAGTGGATCGGGGGGACTTCTTGTAATTACATCTTACCTTGTCGAATATATTAAAAGACTGTCTGAACATCTCAAACTGCTCCTCGGTGATTCCCTTGGAGTCCCTTGTGAGGATCTGGTTTTCAATCTCGTTGATGAGGCGCCTAACCGTTGTCATCAGCTGCTCGTATCCAACACGAATTGTCTGACAGATAGAAAACAACATCCCCAAAAATAAGTCATGAACTCATAAACCATCACTGTGCATGCGCTGGGTTTACTAAACTGGGCGCCAGTCCCTCCATTGTCCTTCTGAGTGTGAATATACAGTACTAGTGAATAATGCAACCATGAAGACTAGGAAGTGCAGACCAGACGGGAAAGGACTGAAAGTCTCAAACGTAATCGCCTGTGATTATGCAAAATTAATTTTTTTTTCACACAATGAACCCATATATGTACACGTTGGGATCACATGCATGCCGTACTTAAAAAGTTTTTTTTAGAAGAAACATGTTTTTGAAAATGGCACCCTCAAAAATAATAATAACAACTATGTATCGCGTAAAATGGGTGAAAAATCGTAAAAAGTATGCCAAAATATTATATTAAGTTTGCTCAATTGGGGTTGCACTCGTGGCAGTTGACCCTTTGACCTATGACCTTACCTCCATAGTGTATTCCGTGTGTTCATTCTCAAAGATCATGGCTTCTTGTACTGACTGATTGTACATCTCAAGCTCGTCCATGTGGTTCTTGTAATCAACGACCTAAAAGAAAAACAATTAATGACAAAAAAATGAGCCTGGACAATCAAACAGCTACAACAACAGTAGGTTAAAAATAACCATAGGAATAAAATCTCTGTAGATATACTTGAGTCTTGATATTTCAAACAGTGTTCTCTGTTCCTTGTCAGGAGAAGACTTGCAGGTTTTGTTCTGCATTGCTAAGACAGTCATGATCAGAATAATAATAATAAATAACTTGGGAGGCTAATCATCCTTAGTCACAGCTGAGAAGCTGAATCGCAAAGGACGCAGCTACAGTGTTCGAGCCACAGGCATCCAAGAGTGCCTTTTGGCAGCCGGCCTCATCGATCCATATACGACCACGGAGCACAGCATGAGCTCAAACGTGTCTGGAAGGAGGTAAACTGGAACGCCCGGAGAAAAACCCCTCGTGGCATAGGAGAGAACCAACACACAACTCTACTTTGGCCTCAGGCTGGAATCGAACCAGGGCCACAGTTGTGAGAGGTGAGGGCTTTACGCAGAAGCCGGCCATATCATGGGGATTGACTTTTCTTTTGCTATGAGGATGTAGGTGGGGGCGGGGATAAGGGTGGTGGTGGTTAGGGGGGGGGGCTGGTGGGAGTAGATGGAGTTAAGTACTCACATCTCTTTCAATCCTCTTCAAGAGACTGAGATGGTCTTCCAGGACACCCTTCTCCTGGTACATGTTGTTCACTTTCATGGTGACACCTTCAATCCAAGGGCCAACCACGTTGGCCTTCTTGGCGAACTGGTAGCGTAGACGTTCATTGGCTGTGTGTACGCTCAGGAAAAAAACAAGATTCTTATGCAATTTTTGGAGAGCCTACTATTTTGAAACATGAGCAAATATATAGATGACCCTGTCTGATTGCCTGGGCTTTCCCTGATTAGGTTTCCCACCCACATTTCTTCATCCTCTACTCTACCAGGGCTCAAAATTAGCAAGTTGTTCTCTAGCCTGAGGTTAGTGAATTTGCCCTCGGACTAATAGCTGCAGGGGTCTGGGTAGTCCAGAGGGCTAAAAAATTCAAACAAAACACATTTAACAAGGTGCTGTGCCGCAAAAAAACTTAATGCAGCCATCCATGCCAGGAACACTGAGGCAAACCCCTTCTCTTCTTGATATTTGCACTGGATTCTTTTACGTGCATTAAACAACACACTGGATCTACGGCTTTACGTCCCATCCTAAAGACAAAGCAATAATGGTTATGTGTCTTGCTTATAGAGGAAGGAAATGTCAAATACAGATTTGTGATGTTCTTATTTTCCAATAGATAGAGTCCTCATGTGAGTGGGGAAAAAATTACAAGTCTCTATCCTGTAAGTTAAAATGGTTTAAATTGCCATTGTATTTGATACCCTTCCAGTGCAAAGTTTGTCAACATCCCAAAACATCCAAAAATATCCGATGATATCATTCTGAGAAAAATGGGACAGTACATTTTTTGTATGGGGACGTTTTTGGTTCATGTTTTGGTGCACTGAAATGGTATCGAATACAATGAGTACATCACAAAATAGAATTTGGCATTTCCCTTCCTCTTTAAGGCCACAAGTGTGCTGTGCCGCACTTTTGGCATTTCCCTTCCTCTTTAAGGCCAAAGTGTGCTGTGCCGCAAAAAACTTAATGCAGCCATCCATGCCAGGAACACTGAGGCAAACCCCTTCTCTTCTTGATATTTGCACTGGATTCTTTTACGTGCATTAAACAACACACTGGATCTACGGCTTTACGTCCCATCCTAAAGACAAAGCAATAATGGTTATGTGTCTTGCTTATCAGACACACCAGAGCTTAAAGGAACATTACAGACTTGGTTTTTGCTAAAAACAGTTGCTGGCAGTGTAAGCACTTTATATAATCCACCATATACATAAACTGACAAACCTGTAGAAGTTTGAGATCGGCCATCTGGGTCACGAGAAAATAGTGAAAAACCGATTACACATTTGCATGAAATCATATAGATTCAACAAATGAATAAAACGCTCACTGAGCGATAAACTCCAATCGGAAAATTACTTTGATCAAAAGTATATTTTACAAGTTTTTCTTCTTACCAATTCTGTAATGTTCCTTTAACTTCGGTATGTTGACTGCTCGGCCAAGCCACGCCACAGGTACTGCACCTTCAGGCCTACAGTTTACGATGCTAGTCACTTTTACGGAATCCCTGACCTCATTATCACTAGATGTCATTAATTCTCAAAAATGAATTTTAAAAATGGCGCTTCTGACATGATGCCACAAAAGGATACATTCCTGTTTGAGGAGCTCCGACTGTAGGGCAGTGTCTCTCTCTGGCACTAGCCTCAAAACCTCTTGCCATTTACTGACCAAATCCTGCAGAGAATCAACAAAAGTAATCATGGCTCTGGTTATGAGAACAATTGAGAAGTAATTTGAAAGTAATGGGATGTTTAGCCGGCAACCGGTGTAGATGGTGCAGAAGATCTGGGGCATCAGGGAGCCGAGCAGCTCAATTTTCAGACTTTCCGGAGTCTGTCGAGTTCCCCTCGACTGACACCAAACAGCAAAGCAATACAGCAGTCATGGTGAGATAGGACAAGAGAATCAGTGAACTTCCACTTTTCAGTTATGTTCTTTTTCTTTCCGCTACTTAGCAATCCTCTACTTAGTCTTAACCACTTCACATCGGATGACGCGTATATCTGCAAAATATTTCTAGACTGGCCCACGGTCGATGGTTTATTATGGCCGGAACAACTTCTGAGCGCGCTCAATAGACAGCTGATGTAAATATTCGTCCTAACATTCCGTTGTGTAGCACGCACAGGCATGCACCTATTGTGCTATGCTTCGTTTACACCAGTACAAAGAGGGACAGAAGGTACTGGCACTCATGCTTGTAATATCCCTGTTTTACGGGGGGGTTATTATGAAAACCCCGATTCCAGACCTTTGTCCTGTTGTTGTACAAATGTGGCATACAAGAATGGACGGGCTGCCATTATTGTTTATCGTTGCGTTCAGCTCAATGGAAGGTAAGTTCGAGTGTTCCGAGAATCAAGCATACCATGGCAGATTATCAGCCCATGCTCATGGCCGAGGTTCTGCAAATCACGGTGAGTGCCTTCTCATATTTTCTCACAAGACAACATCAAACCCCAGTGCTTATAATGGCAACCTTTGCTGTCTTTCCTTTGTCAAGTCAGGGTTTCATTGTGGCAACGACATTTTCAAAGAAAAACAAGTACTACAAAAGCTCCGAAAAATAGTACCGCGAGTGGGGCACAGAATTTTTTCCCCCGGAATACGGACCCGAAGGGGTTAAAACATTTTCACACCATACCTCTACAGTAAGTGACGAGTACGGATTAGACTTGTCCATATTCAGGTCGTGTTCGGCAAACAGGTTCTTGATCTTGTTGCCGATCTCTACCAGATCATCGAAGGCTAGCTGAGCATCAGGAAGAGTTGATTTGAAATCTTCGTGTGGTTGAATCAGACCCTGGAAATATCAACAGCAAATCACAATCAGTGAAAAGCAGGTTTAAAGGGAGGCTATACCTTTGATAATTACTCCAATAATTAATGACCATAAAAAACTTACTTGGTAAGAAGCACTGCAGCTGTTGATAATGTATAACATTTTGAGAAAAAATTCCCTTCTTAGTAAATCTAAAAAAATTAACTGTTCAGGAAAGTGTTGATTATTCTTAAAAATATACATTTAACAGTAGATATGCTGCAAATCTGTAGTAAAGTGTACAATTGGAAAAGACCTTTGTAAACTAAAAATACACCTTATACCTGTAAAAGTATGGAGTTGAATTTGTTTATTTTTTCGAATGAGGGAAAATCTGAAGCAATAACTATGCAAGGGATAAAACCTCTTTTTGTAAGATAAATAATCAATTTGTACGAAAGTCATTTTACATATAGCCTGCCTGATATGGGGTAGAGGGTCCCCCCCCCAATGTTCCCATACTATAACACACTATTTTCCTCTTGTATAAAACTACTACCCCCCAGAAAATCCTCAAAAGAATTCCTGAGATTCCAAGCACACAATGAAGACACAATAGGTGGGGGGGGGGGTACCCTCTGCCCCATATCGAGCACCAATATCGAGCGCCAATCGATTTTACAACATACATCCAAAGGTTATAAATGAACAGGTGAAACCAACTGTTTGGTGAAGTTGAATGGTGCTCGATATGTGGCATGGTGTGCCCCCCCCCCTATTATGTCTTCATTGTGTTCTGGGAATCTCAGGAATTCTTTAGATGATCTTGGGGGGGGGGGTACTTCTGTACAAGAGGGGAAGAGTGCGCTAGAGTATGGGAGCATTTGGGGGGGGGATGACACCCTCTGCCATATATCGGGCATGGTACGGACCAACTCACTGGAAAATGTTTCCAGGAGTAGGGCCGATTCAAACAAAAAATGTTTTGGCAACAGTTACCAATTTTGCAAAGTACTGTGGGGAAAAATCTCCACTTTTGACTTACTCTGATTTCATCCACAGTGTGAACACTGAACACGTCTACCAGGTCTTCGTTAGCTCCTTCCATCCAATTGTTAAATGGTGCGGCCTTCTTGGCGAAGTCTAGGAACAGTGAGTCTACTCTTTGCAAAAGGTTTTCTATTTTCTGGGGAAAAAGATGGAAAGAAACACACAGGTTAGGTTTGGGGTGTTATAAATGGTTCCACAAAGGTGCGTTTACAGCCCCCTTTGCATATCATGTGACAAGCTCAATCAGGGCCCAATTTCATAGAGTTGCTTAAGCAGAAAATATTGCTTAACAATTGTTTGCTAAGCAGAAATGAGCAGGATACCAGTCACAAATTTTACATGTGACATGCTAGTTTGGCTGGTAATCTTATTCTGGTAAGCATAATTTTGTTGTGCTTAGCTACATTTTGTGCTTAAGCAGCTCTATGAATTTGGACCCAGATCTCTAACGGTTCAGTGAAAACAACTGAAACGTCAGCCATGACATCAATGTGCTGTTGGGAAATACTTGCCTTATAGGCATATAGGCCATCAGCATGCAGGGCTCGAATTTTACACTGGACATCCCGCCCGATTTGAGTTTCGAGCGGGTAAACTCATGATCAGACAAGTCCGGCTGTCTCATAATCTTTTCAATTGAATAAAAATACCTCACTCCGCAATATCTTGCTCGGAAACAAATTCTGTTCAAATGTTGACTTTGAGTCTGATAAATACTTTTCAATCTTGTTGAGTAGTGAAGCAGGGCTCGCCCTTAACACTAGCCCGGTGTACATTGTCTAGTAAAAACTGCTATGGGCTAGTAAACACCACTACTCAACTTGCCCTGTGGGCTACTAAAAAACTGTGCAACCTACTTGTTTAGAATGCTCATATTGTTCCTTTTTCAGATGTAAATAATACATTTTAAATATGTGTACATTTATTTATGAGTGTGTGAATGTAACTTCATTTGACCATACTGGTTAAGATCAGAAAGATACATTAATGACATTTCATGTTTAAAATATTGGCTACTAAAATAGCCTTGGGACAAGGGCAGGGCAATGTTTACTAGCCCGGTGGGCTACTTTACAAAAAGCTTAAGCGCAAGGCCTGAGTGAAGTATACTTAAAACCCCTACGAGACAAATCAGATCAATCTTCTCTTACAAACGTCTTAGTGCTTGTTCAAATTAAAACAGTTAAATGCATGTTCAACTGTGTCAGCAAAGTCTTTCCCATTCTGATTCTGGTCTTGTAAAAAAACACTCTGGTCCTAAAAAAGATTGGTTAGCAACAAGCTCTGCCATCTTGTGGATTTCCACCTGGTCATGTGCCCTGTATCCAACACAACAGTAATGAATGAAAACATTCATCGCAGAAAAAGGAGCCAGACTGTTTCTCCTTCCAGCCTCGGTTTGGTGAAATTGATTTGAATGGAAGCAAATCAAGATGGCCGTACCATGATGATGGTCTATTAGGTGTTGTTAAGTTCTCATTTGCATATATTCAATGGACAAATAAGCCTAGTTTTGTCATAAAAAGTCACATCTGCATTACATCTCTATGAAATTCCCCCCCCTCCCTCCCTCCCTCCCCAATTAAATTTCAGAATGATTGCTGTGCATTTGTTCCATTCTGACCACGTACAAAGAATCCTGCTAGGATAGAGAGACTCTTGAAGACACAGCAGTGGGACTTACTTCCAGTGTTTGCCTGCGTGCAGAAGTCAGGGTACCCAACCGGTCCCATTGATCACAGATTGACTGGCATCGAGTATTGATCGGTCCGATGTCATGATATTCTAGGATACTGCACAGAAAAATCACAAAAAATATTACAACAGAGAATTAATTACAATTATAATAGTGCTCAGTTTTTTTTAAAAGTATTTTATTATTATTTGTACGAAAGGTATCCAGAGCTATGCTTGAATTAATAGACTAATATGACTGGTATCCTGCCAATTTCTGCTTAGCAGAAATGTTTTAAGTCATACTCTCTGCTTAAGCAGCTCCATGAAATTGGACCCAGATAAGTCCAGTGCACTAGACCCACTCGGCCATGACACTACACGGTTGTATCCACACTTTAGAATCTTACTCCTTTTTCTTTAACCGTTTCCCCTAAATCTGTCTTTCATCTTCCTTCCATGCAGTAATTGACAAATCATTTGATTTATGACAATTTGCAGTCCCTCCACAAAAATGTTTGGATCCAGGAAGGCAAGAGAGTGAAATGTTGCCAAAGGCTCGAAGGAAAAGAGGAACAAACAAAAACGAGAACAGGAAATTCAGACCACTTCCCCAAACAAGCAAACAGGGAAAAACCACAAAAATTTCAGAAACTGTAAACATAGATAACCAGTTGATGACATTCATGTATGTGAGCTTATTTATAAAGACCACATACATATGTTTACAAAAGAGCCACGGCCTGGACTTTCTCCAGGCCTGATTTGTACACAACTAAGGAAGAAAAGATTTGTACAAAAGGAAGAAAACATTTAATCTTGTATTTTATGGAGACGGCATTGTACGATTTCATATCAACTTTTTATATGAAGAAAGCAGGCACATCTCCAAACTCGTTCAGCTGTTATTTGTTGCTAATGAGTGGTAATTATAATACAGAATGTAAAATTTCTCACATGATCATTGTACATTTGTAGCATCTTGCCTGCCAGGAAATGCCTTAGAATGTGCAAAGTCACTCTTTTTGCAAGCAAGGTGATATCACAGACAAAAGCAGAGCGAATACTGAGTGCCGCCATTACTAGGTCAGGGATGAGATTGGATGAATGCGAAAAAATTCCTGAAAAAAAAACCGACTTGCGACTCTGGGCTCCCCCGTATTCCAGACCCAGACCTCTTAGCTGTTACAATTCAGGAGGTTGCACAAAATAAAATTGGCTGTTGCAAACTGCTTACCAACCAAAAAGGACCTATGGTGTAAATGCAAAAAAATAGTTAGTGGCCTGACGTTTCAACCCTAGCAGAGTCTCCCTCAAAGGCTCAACGTCAGGCCACTAACTATGTTTTTGCATTTATACCACAGGTCCTTTTGGTTGGTAAGCAGTTTGCAACAGCTACATCACCAAAACAAACAAAACTGCAGGTTTGGTGACAGCTTTACTTCTCTCAAAAATGTTGTAAGGCTTAAGGCCACTTAGAGAAAATCCCCCAATCAGGACAAATCCTGAGAAATCACTCGCCTGCTAGGTAGGCACGTCACCATGCCCCCAGCATAAAATTCTTTCATGCCTCACAGGCATCTTGGCAGCGGAAAAACTAGGGTCAAATTTTAAGAGAGGGGGAGGGGGGGGGGGCAAAAGAGGGTGCATCATGTCTTCTAGTGGGTCGTTCTTGCTAATTAAAACTGCAGCCCCCTTTCAGCTCTCTCTGTATGTCATTTACTATTTTTTTGTAAGATAATCTACCGTGGAGGTTAAAACCGTACATTGTCAGCGTGTCAATCACATGTGAAATTTTTGGGGGTAATATTTAAATCTAAAAGTCCAGATTTCAAATGGGGGGGGGGGGCATAGACATCAAATGGGGCAGGCGTAGTTAACAACACTGCATCTTGGACCTATGACGTTGACACAACTATACAAAGCAACTGCCTCAGTGACTGAGTTAAACCCCATACGCGACGTGTTATGCTACAATATTGCATTCGGTAATGAATAAAAACACCGGCGGATACCAATAAAAATGGGATAAACTGGTCTTTCATCTCTTGTGATTCACAAAAAAAAACACACCTCTTTCCTGTCAAAAAATATAGAAAACGAAACCAGATTCTTACTTCATTTCTTGAGCGATTGCAGCAATCTGTTCTACACGGTCTTGATGAGCTGCCAGATCACTCTCGAAGGCCTCGTGTTTCTTCTTCAATGCCTGTGAACAATCAGCGGAGAGAACGATTTCAAAGTGAGGCTGCCATATAGATAACCGTTAACACGTTGACTGCCGGTCATGCTTATCATGAAATTCTTTGCTTACGGTGCCCTTGTAAAAGACATAATATTATGGGCCGTAAGCGCAGTAAGCAGTCCCATGAAATATCGGCCCAGGGGTCGATTTCACAAAGCACTAAGATTCATCTTAAGATGAGTTATCAGTATTACCATAGTGATATGTATTGTGACATCACTTTTTGCTAAGCAACTGCGATGCGATTTGCAGTTACGATCAGTCTGAACTCTTTGTGAAATCGAACCCAGGCCTGCAAATTATTGATAGTCTGACAGTTAACAAGCAGCTTTTTGTTTCAGAGGCACGTTATAAAGAATTCGATGCAGCTTTTTCATTCCATTCACATGATTCACAAAAACAGACAATAATATGAAAACAAATTTGCCCCTGTTGGAGACAGGGGCAAATTTTTAACTCAGGTGTACAAACAGTAGCAAGCTCAGGCTACAGTGACAGTGTGGAGCTTTATTAATTAATTCATTCATTTTTATTAAAAAAACAACTGGCAACACAAAGCTGAATTGTGTGGCATTACAAGATACAAAAAATAGTTAAAAATTGCATTAGTGTTAATGTTGGACGCGGGCCATTGTTTGGCACGATCTTATCTGATCAAGCAATTGAGCTCGATATGAATCGGACATTCTACTCTGTAATTGCAAAAACAGACGGAGAGATAAAAAAAGAGGAAATACTCAAGCACACAAAACTTTGTACAGTGTGGCCTATCTTTCCATGGTGTTATTATTATTTTTAGACAGAGAAGGAAATCAGCTGTAAATCACCAGATGAATATCCTGAGTAAAATAATATTATGGGATTGTAAATGGAGAATCCAGCAGTGGCCTTTGTTTCTCTGTTTTATTCTGATGTGTGATCAAGGGTCCCTATTTAGTGGGCCTGCGTGCCTGCTCGGTGTTTCCCTCTTGCACCACAGTGTATCTTGATGTTTGTGCAATAAAGGTGATAAACTAAAGGTAAAAAAACTAACAAGTAATGCTTTTGCATACAGTTTAGTTGACTCCAACTTTCCCATAAAAAAAAACTACCTTGTGTGACGAGGGCCTTAAAGGCACTGGACACTATTGGTAATTACTCAAAATAATTCTTAGCATAAAAACTTGCTTGGTAACGAGCAATGGAGAGCTGTTGATAGTATAAAACATTGTGAGGAACGGCTCCCTCTGAAGTGACGTAGTTTTTGAGAAAGAAGTAATTTATTTGAATTGATTTTGAGACCTCACGCGTGAGGTCTCGAAATCAAGCATCTGAAAGCACACCACTTCGTGTGACAAGGGTGTTTTTTCTTCCATTATTATCTCGCAACTTCGACGACCAATTGAGTTCAAATTTTCACAGGTTTGTTATTTTGTGCATATGTTGAGATACACCAAGTGAGAAGACTGGTCTTTGACAATTACTAAAGGTGTCCAGTGTCTTTAAGTACGGTGCTCTAGAAGTGCCATCCGGCTTGTTTAGATCCTCCCAGGATGTTAACATCCTACTTTCAATTTGTTGTCATCCTGAGTTAAACTACCTTAGGAATACTAATTGGTTTTATACATACACTGTTGTGTGTAAAGCATTGTATACTCAGTATTCCCCCCCCCCAAGTCCTGTGAAAAAAAAGGCGTATTACTAATGTGGGATTCTAACCCACGACCTTTGCCATTCTAGAGCAGATGTTTTACCACTAGACCACCAAGATTGCCCGGTAGCTAGGGGCAGTTTGAATCCTATGTTTGGCACCACAACCCTTGCCAATTCTAGATTAGATGTCTTACCAGTAGACCATCAAGATTGTCACGGGTTCGGATCCAGTTATAATTCTGTGTTTTTTTTTCACAGGACTCAAGACAGTACTAAGTAAAAAGTGATTTACACACATCAGAAAAACCAAATAGTATTCTCTATCTCAGGAAGTCTTTTCACAGGACTCAAGAAAGTACTTAGTATAAAGTGCTTTTTTTTATACACACATTGGAAAAACCAAATAGTATTCTCTATCTCAGAAAGTCTTTTCACAGGACTCAAGAAAGTACTTAGTATAAAGTGCTTTTTTTATACACACATTGGAAAAACCAAATAGTATTCTCTATCTCAGAAAGTCTTTTCACAGGACTCAAGAAAGTACTTAGAATAAAGTGCTTTTTTATACACACATTGGAAAAACCAAATAGTATTCTCTATCTCAGAAAGTCTTTTCACAGGACTCAAGAAAGTACTTAGTATAAAGTGCTTTTTTTTATACACACATTGGAAAAACCAAATAGTATTCTCTATCTCAGAAAGTCTTTTCACAGGACTCAAGAAAGTACTTAGTATAAAGTGCTTTTTTTTATACACACATTGGAAAAACCAAATAGTATTCTCTATCTCAGAAAGTCTTTTCACAGGACTCAAGAAAGTACTTAGAATAAAGTGCTTTTTTTTATACACACATTGGAAAAACCAAATAGTATTCTCTATCTCAGGAAGTCTTTTCACAGGACTCAAGAAAGTACTTAGTATAAAGTGCTTTTTTTTATACACACATTGGAAAAACCAATTAGTTTTTCCAAGATGTCACAAACATCATTAGTTACATTTTCTAAGACTTCATCATCCTACTTTCGAAACCTCATCATCCCTCATTTATTGCAAGATCTCAGTAAGTCGATGGCACTTCCAGACCACCGTACTTACGAATTAACAGAGGTATGTACTCACGTATATTTCATTGAGCTTGACACCTGTGTAATCATTGTTTTCAAGATCTGGTTCCTTGCCTTCTGCCCATCCCTCATGGATGTTACACTTGTGACGGAACTTCCTTGCCAAGTGATCCAAGCGCTCCAATCTAAAATAATAAAAAAAGCCACACAGTTAGTTTATTTCACTGCAAGTTTGTACCTTGTCCTTACAAGTGTTTACACTTCCGACTGCATCTTTCCATAGTGATATTGATCTCGCTTCCAGCTAAAAAATAACTTTCCCTTCAACGGCACGTTCATTTGTTTCTTTAAATTTTTGAGAAACCATAAATTAAGAAAAAACTAAAGTAGAAAACTTACAGGTACAGCCATGTATAAAACTCTTTTGGGAGAAGTGTTGGTTCTGAGAAGAACCGGAGTGGTCTCCTTCTCAGAACCACAATTCTCTCAAACTCGTATCAAAACACAGTTGTACCCGCAAGTTTACTACTTTAGTTTTTCTCCAATATCCACACCACGCAAAGCTTTAAACGTCACTTACATAAAGCAAGAATTTTCTGTTTACATTTACAGAAAGGACCGCTGTCCAAAACACTACATTTTTTTTAACTCTTTTGATTTTGAGTTTGGGTAAACCTTGTTCGACCAACAGAATGTGCATATTCATGACCCAAATCATATTTAGCATAAACTCCGCCAGTAGACACATTTGTAACAGTAACATCTCTATTAGCTGCTGGCTGTTCCATAATGCACCGACACCATGTGTGGCCTGCAGGCCTTCAATTAAACCAATTCCATGCACCACTGCTTTCTGAATTTGAATCGGCAGCAATGTACTTTCATAATGTGTGGATACGATAAATTGTTTGCCAACGGTCAAAGCTAAATTATGGTAATTGTGACAAGGATCGCTAACCATAACAGAGGCTGCCTACATTTGCATCTCGCAATCGATTTTTATACAACAATCAGGGAGATATTTGGAGTTACATTCAACACAATAGGGAGAAAAGTTTCCGTCATCAGGGAGATTTTCAAAATTGTTCATCAGAACATGGAAAGATTGGTTTATTGTCAGGAACTTTCTGCAGAATCAGGGAGGTTGGCATAACACAGTCATATGTTTTCCCTAACAACTGTACACTTAATCACATTTGCCCTCTTTGAAATAACAACTTTGACTTTAGCTCCATTCGCCAATTTAAAACCCCAAAAATGCAAGTTTCTCACATTAACTGATTAAGCCTTAGCCGGAGCCAAAGTCAGAGCGTGGTTTCAAAAAGAGCCATAGCCACTGGAAACACAAATAGTCTGGCCTCCTTCTGAAGCCCGATTCATACTCCATGCAAATTTTGACGTCACAATTTCTAAACTCGTTGCGAATGTTTGGAAGAATTGTGTCTTTGATAATACAAGCATGGAATTTGGCACACAGTCAGAGCACTGTGGGTCCTTTCTCTATGGTCAGAGTACATCATGAGAAAAATATTTGGCTCTAGGGCCATCGTAAATTTGAGTTTTGGAAAAAATAAAGGTAGAATAATAACCAGTTTTCAAAGCGTTAAAAAAATGCTGCCATTGCTCGTTACACTACCTATATATAGGACAAATCTGCGATGGCCTTACAGCCAAATATCCTTCTCATGACATACTCAGGGATGTGATAGGCTGTGATAAAACCAACCCTGAACTTTGAGTGCAAAATGCAAAAGCTTGCTCTTTATTTTATCTTTACAATTTTTGGGCCCCCAAAATTTGATACTGGGAAAAATTTGATGCTTGTATCTGATGCCCAACATTTAAGTAAAAATCCATGAGTTATAATCTGAATAGGAGACCTTTGAGGCGATAGCAGTCGTCCAACTCACCGGTCCTTTTCTATTGTTCTCATCGCTGAGAACAATGGAAAAAGGATCGTTGACTGAGACGCCCGCTATCGCCTCTCATTGTTTCTTGGGTGTCCCAAACAAAACTGCACAAATTCTTGGACTTGTCCTTAACAGCATTGAACTGGCTTCACCCGACATAAAGATTAGCCTCAGCCCTAACTCTGTTTCACAGCCATCCATTACTTTGATTGACGACATTAGCTGTGGTTACTTGGTTCACCCAACAAAAGATCTAGCCATAGCCAACTCTTGATTTCACAGCTAACATGCTTTGATGGAGGGCATTAGCTGTGGTTACTGGCTTCACCCAACATAAAGATCTAGCCATAGCCGTAGCTCTTGTTTCACAGCCATCCATGCTTTTGATGGAGGACATTAGCTGTGGTTACTGGCTTCACCCAACATAAAGATCTAGCCATAGCCGTAGCTCTTGTTTCACAGCCATCCATGCTTTATGATGGAGGACATTAGCTGTGGTTACTGGCTTCACCCAACGTAAAGATCTAGCCATAGCCGTAACTCTTGTTTCACAGCCATCCATGCTTTATGATGGAGGGCACTAGTTGTGGTTACTGGCTTCACCCAACATAAAGATCTAGCCATAGCCGTAACTCTTGTTTCACAGCTATCCATGCTTTATGATGGAGGACATTAGCTGTGGTTACTGGCTTCACCCAACTAAAGATCTAGCCATAGCCGTACTCTTGTTTCACAGCATCCATGCTTTATGATGGAGGACATTAGCTGTGGTTACTGGCTTCACCCATCGTAAAGATCTAGCCATAGCCGTAGCTCTTGTTTCACAGCCATCCATGCTTTATGACGGAGGACAATGCTTACCTTCTCATCTCAGACAGCAGCCAATCTTCAAAGCCGCGTTCAGACTGCTCCAGCCCCTTCCATGCTTTGGCTATATCCTGAAGGCGAAAGGATCAAAATTATCTCAGAACCATCAGTAATAAATCTTGATATATGATGAGACCATGGTCACAAGTCTCAAGTGCTTTAAAGGTACACATTGCCTTGGATCGGTCGAGTTGGTCTATAAAAAGCGTTTGTAACCGTTTGTTAAAAAATGCATGTGGTTAGAAAGATGTTTTAAAAGTAGAATACAATGATCCACAGAAATATGCCTCGAAATTGCGTGGTTTTCCTTGAACTTTGCGGACTAACATGGTCGGCCATTCTGTGGAGTCAAAAATTTGACTCCATAAAATGGCCGACTGTGTTAGTTCACGACGTATAAGGAAAACCACACAATTTCGAGGCATATTTGTGTGGGTCATTGTGTTCTCCTTTCTTTCTAACCATATGCAATTTATAACAAACATGTTTACAAATGCTTTTTATAGACCAACTCGGCCGATTCATTGCAACGTGTACCTTTAAGTGCTTGTTCAAATTTTTTTGGGGGAAGAGAAAGGAGCATTTACGTACCGACACCAGCTTGCCTTCCTGTGGGATGTAGGCAGGTCTGTTGCTGAGACGGAGTTTAGTCTGCAGAGTGTTATAGTTCGTCTCCAGCTGGCCCTTCTCTTCCGTCTTCGGAGGCTTCTCCTTTCCACGGTAGTTACGGAACTCATCAAGCTTATTCTGCAAAGAATAAATCACAAGATAAATTGTCAGAAACCTAAAATATTGAGTCGGGTAAAAAACGAAAACAACATCAATACTTCTGAATGGTTCCCCAACACCACCCGAGTAAAATGTGCAAAAAATGCAGTTTTGTCCAGTATTCTTTTCGTGATTCTACCCTGATAAGTAATGTGTCTGTACCCATTTTTACATGTCTGTTTGTTTGTTTGTGCGTAGGGTCGCCAACTAATTTCAAAATCAGGTTCACAGTTCTCCTCCGAAATAGTGAAAAGGCATTTTAAGCCATTGTCAGACATGTTACCTTGTAGTAAGGAATCTTGTAGTAAGCCCTAATTAGGTGATATTCCCATTTCAAAGCTCCAACTTTCACAGAATCTATTTGATTGCGGGAGATGACGTTGGGGCCCAACTTCAAGGCTCTGCTTACCCTAAGCAAAGAATCGGCGTTTACGGAAGCAGGGAATTCCGCGCTTACGTTCACAGGTTAGCAGGGAAATTTTGTTTGTGCTTGTGCATACTCCATAATACTAGGCTTTCTCCGCTTACACAGCTAGCGCAGAAACTCGGCGCTTGCTCTGTAAGCAAAAAATGGTACTAATCGCAAGTGCAGAACTCGGAAGTAAGCAGAGCCATAAAATTTGGCGCAGGTGAATTGGATCAATACATGTAGGTATCATGTACAATGGCTGTTGACAAGTTAGAAGCGAGGACTCACAATTGGTGGAGGAAAATAGTCCATGATACTTCAACAACAATCTCCAAACAGGGGTTTACAAATAACGCAAGTCAATTCTTGGAGGGGCTGTGACACGGTCTAGCAAATGAACATCTCGGGGACTGTACATACATGTATTTATCTCAGGGGATTTACAGAACTTCTACGCTACCACAAAAAAAAGTGTACAAGGAAGTCAGGCATGATATAGTGGGATACTCTGCTCTCCCCGAGCTGGCCACCTCGTTTCAATCATCAACAATGTCTGACAACTGAGGGTTTATCAAAAGATCCACAAAACAGGCAAACATGGGCGATTCAGACAACACTATGCGCACTAGAGTTTCCATTTTCACAGTGTGTTTTTCACAGGGCCATTTTCACAGTGTATCATACAGAAAAAAAGGTCGACAAGTTTTGGGTTGTCCCAACGCCTTGCCACATGACCCAGTTCTTTATATTTGTTTGGCATGCATGATAAAGAAAATTACAGGGTAGACGTTTCCTTAAACCGTATCCGAGCCAAGCACAACAAACTGCGCCAAATTGTAAAAGTTATTGTAATTTAACATCAATTAAATTGTTGTAATTTGTTGCATTAAGCAGTCAACTCAAATCCCATACTCTGTTGCACTGTGCTGCATTCCGTAGGGTTTTACATTCCCTTCACATGTCCATGTGCAATCCCAGTCTCCAGCACACTTCAATGCATATTGGTGCATTTAGCAAGGTATAATTGCCCAGTGCCAAGGCTGGCATAAACAAGTTCACTTCAAAATCCTCCATTGCTTTTTGCAGCATTTAACAGGGTTTTTCATTCCAACCGTGTTGCATTTTGATGCATTTAGTAGGTGCCTATCAAACATCCATTAGTGGTACGGATTAATAAAGGTCGACTTCTCTGCCTGTGTTTAGAGCAAAGATTATGGAGGGCAAAAGGCACTACGCACGGACGCCATTTCAGCAAGCAAATGTTTTGCTATATCGTTGAACATGTTGAAAGCAATAATCATTGTCTGCAGTCTGCACAGAAATGGCATCTAGGGCACTTTTCACATTTCAGCCTGATTTACCCATCTTGTGCCTTCGGCGCTCTATAGGCCTAACCAAATTATTTAGTTAAAAAAAAATTATGTAGTATTTTTATCAACTTTAGAAAGAGCTGTTTTGCAAATGGCTTCTGTCACAGTAACACAGGAGCAGGATGAGTATGTGCTGGGCTTTATAACCTACACAACAAACCCAGGACTATAGAACATAAAGAAACTTATAATACGACCCTGACATACCCCTGACTGACTAATTGAACCATGCAAACACAACGACTACTCTTCAATATTGAAATCCAAGTACTGACCAAGGTCAATGGTGCACCACTTTTGACCAAAATAATAATTCGAGAGGCCATCGTCTTTACAGCTGAGAAGCTGAATTGCGAAGGGCACGGCTACGTGCTCATGCCGCAGGCATGCAAGGGCACCCTTGCCAGCCAGCCACACTAACCCACGACCACAGAGCACAGCCAGAGATTGAAAATGTTTCAGTTTTCCAGAAGAAGGAAAACCGGAGAACCCGGACAAAAAAAATAGTGGCATAGGAGAGAACTCCGCTCACACACGGCCCTAGCCGGGAATCGAACCAGAGCCACAGTGACGAGTGCTTTGCCCACTAGCCATCCATGCCACCCTGTGACTCTGAACATCAGGTCAAGTTCAGATTGACCACTTCAACGACCATCACAGAAATTGACATTTTAACCACACTCAGATAAAAGGAGAATAACAAGGAGAAAAACCCGACAAGAAATATTAACTTTGGGTTGAACAAAGACTAATTGACTAGAGTGGGATTTGAACCAACCTCCGGATTACAACACAAATCTCAACAACGAAAATCACAACCATACAAACAGTTTTGAAAATAAATGAAAACACAAAATTTACTCCTAAGTGAGGTAAAAGGGTGGATATAAAAATCTAGAGTTTAAAAAAGAGGTACTTTCTGATCAGCATGTTTGGAATTTACAGTATTCGTCCTACTCTAGATAATATTTGCCTGTCAAGCATTACCATCTCGGTTATAAAATGCTCATGACACTATCATGCCATGGGGCTGTTGGCGTAGTGTTATTTTTCCTTGCCTTCCACCTCTGGGATCCCGGTTCGAATCCTGCCGGGGGCACTATGTGGAGTGGGTTTTCAGTCTCTACCCGATTGCGTGGGTTTTTCCCTGGAATAATTCTCTGGGGTTTTCCCCTAAAACTGAAAATTCCTTCTTTGTCTTGGTTCCTTGCTAGTACAGTGATTAATGAGAGAGTTTTGGCTTCACAACCAGTATAAATGATATGAAACGAAATGAGATGCCATCATGATAGAGCATCCACTCTTATAAGCAAGGCAGATTTAGAATGGGTTATTTAGAACGGTATCATAAACATTCTATAAGTGGTGTGGTGATGCTTGACAGCCTAACTTGTAAGTGACGGTGGCTGGTCAAATCGGGTGTATTTGCCAGTAAGCTGACAAACCATCCAGAACGTTCAACTGCAATGTATGGAAGAAGAACTGTGCACAGAACTGTCTGGTGTGTACAGTGGATGCATTCACCACAAGATACTGCAGGCTGGCAAAGTGCATCTTTCCAAATAGGGTCGACTGGGCACTGTGTTGATGCATTCACAAGATACTGCAGGCTGGCTTAGTGCATCTTTCCCAATAAGTTCGACTGTGCACTGTGTTGATGCAATCACCATAGCCCAAATTCATAAGGCTGCTCAAGCAAAACAATTCGCTGAACAATTTTTCAGCTAAGCCAAAATGAGCAGGCTACCTTACCAGGCACAGATGGTACATGTGACATGGTATATTGGGTGGTAACCTTATTGTGGTGAGCATATTTTGTTGAGCTTTACTTCTTTCTGTGCTTAAAGACAGGGTATACTTTTGGTAATTAAAGACACGGTATACTTTTGGTAATTGTCAATGACCAGTATCCTAACATAATGTGTATCCCATCATATGCATAAAATAACAAACCTGTGAATAGTTGGACTCGATTGGTCATTGAAGTTGCAAAAAAATATTGAAAGAAAAAACACCCTTGCTGCATAGATTTGGGTGCTGTCACATGGCTGAGAAAGGCAAAGGCTTCAGATTCAAATTTTGGGGGTAAAAATGACCTCTTTCTCCAAAATTACATTCCTTCAAATCAAAGGGTGTTGTTTATGTTTTTTTTTTTAACATCAACAGCTCTACAGTGCTCTTTACCAAGTAAGTTTTTACGGTCATTAACTTGTGGAGTAATTACCAAAAGTACACCCTGCCTTTAAGCAGCTCTATGAAGTTGGACCCACATGAACTGCAGCATAGTTTATCTATCACTCATAACCATTAGGGAAGCTCACACTAGTCAACCATGGAGGAAGGAAACTGAGTAACCTCTGCTGAATTTGCAAGAATGTGTTCTTCACATACATGTGGTGGGCATGTGGGTAACAATGGTATCGTTCATTGTGCTAGGCTTCAACATACTTGGCATTTGCATGGCCTTACATGGTCTAACCACAGGATTAACTGCATGGAACTACATACACACAGAGGGTATGCACTCATGCAAATCTCCAGACTTCCAATCTTTACTCACACATCAGAGAAGAACAAAAAAAACGCCACAAAAAGTCGGGGATGGCCTTCATTCAATAGGCACCAACATTGTACACATACAAACAAAGAAACTACACTTGACGACAGAACAACAACTAGATCATTGCAGAAAATAGCATACATCTACACATATCAGATATACACTGTTCCACTACATGAGACAAACCTCTGCTAGTTGAAGACTCTACAACAGAAATGCAGGCAATTTACAAAAGAAAAGTTAACATTACTTAGATGAAGTTACAGTTTAGAGATGCTGGTCCGATTTTTGGCCGATTTGACCCCCAAATTAAGATTTAATTGTATATCAGCTAAATTGAGAGATTCAAGACATTTACAAGCTTTCATTTAAATATTGCTAGAAAAAATCTGCCGATGATAAGTGGAAGTTATTTAAAAACTAAATCTTAATTGTTGTCGGGATCCCAATATCAAATTATGTCCATCAGCTAATACACAAATATTTTTGCATGATACATGCATTTTGTGCACTGTATGTGGCATATGTGATAATTTTGTATGTTTTTCATTTTGAAACAGCATCATCTATCAAAATTTGATCAGAAAAAAAAGGAAAAAAAAGAAAAAATGAAGAAAAAAAACTTGTTTTTGCCAAAATAACGCAGGTAACTTTAGCACTGTTTGTTCTCTAAATTTGATGAACTTCAAATCGTTCTCCACTGGGCATTCAGGTTGGCTCAGTGGCTCTTTCCCCTGCCTTTCACCTCCGTGGTACCCAGTACGAATCCCAGACCAGAGCCTTGCATGTGGATTGGGTTTTCAGTCTCTGCCTGATTGTGTGGGTTTTCTCCCTGACAAGGTTTTCCTTTCGCATCTAAAACTGAAATTTCTTCAACATCTTCTCTACAGGTTACAGTGCTAGTCCCTTTTTGGGGGTCCCTTGATTTCATAACCAGAAAGATATAATAAAATAAAACAACAAAAGGTACTTTCAGTAATTTCGGATTTCTGCAGCAAAATCCACAGGAAACTCAGGGTTTCATTGTGGTGAAATTTTCACCCCCAAAAAGATTACTACGGAAGCTTTGAAAAATAGAACCGCACGGAGACACGGAAATTTAGGAATACCCATCTGACGTGGTTTAATAGCACCCTCACTGAGGTAAAAAGAAAGGCCTATCATAGACAGTTGTACGTGGCGCGTACACACATGCACACTTCCAATGTCTGACCTCAGCAATGGCGGCCTCAGCAAAAACGTTTCATTCTTTTCATGCCGTCAGCCCTCCAAAATGAAAAGGGATTTCTTCCTTCCGCATGGAATAACTGGATAATGTTTGTGGGGGGGGGGGAAGGAGTGAAGAGGATTCTTACCTGGACAGCCGGCAAGTTGTTTTCAGGCAGAGTTCTGTCCTCAAGCCATGGGCGCTTGCGTTTAATCCACTCCAGTAGCTGTGAACGTCAGATCAAATACAACGTTAGCTTCAGAAATACACCCTGCTACGTGGGCTAGAGTTACATGTTTTAACAGGATTGGTAGAGCCGAAAAAACAGTCACAGACAGTGTTCATGTTTTGTGTGATCAACCTAAAGGCCATGTCACACAGGGCAATTTTTTTTTTCAGGCAACATGGAGGCAACCAACTGCACTGTACTGCACGAGGAACACTTTGGCAGAACAAGAGACATACATATAGCTGTAGCTCAGTAGCCCCATGAAAATAATGAGAAAACTGAAATGTGAATGAATATTCTCATTGGAGATTGCCTGGAACTGGTTGCCTGTAAATTGCCTTGTGTGACATGGCCTTTTTACATGAAATAACAAACCTGTGGAAATTTGTCTTAATCCCTTGTGCGAGTCAGGAGAAAAGAGTGAAAAACCACGCACAATTTTTCATCATGTTAACACATTGTCCTCACCAGGTGTTTTTGGTTGTAAAAACGTAAATCAGCTGTTGCGTTTTTTTAAGTTTTCAGATACACATTTCTCGAATATGACTTCATTTCAGAGGGAAATATTTCACAGAAAAAAAAAAATGTTCTAGTATGAATTTCTTAATCAGTTAGCTTTCAGACTAAAATTAAAAGATGACGTTTTTTATTTTTACCAATCCTGTGTAATACATCTAAGACTTTTGTTCAATTATCACGTTTAGCAAGAGCTTTAAAAAAAAAAAAAAAAAATACAATCAGCTAATCACATGATAGTAACAAATCACTAAGCAAGCAGCTTTTCCAGATTGACTGGGAACTCTGTCCACTACTTCCTGCTTTAATTTTTTATTTATTTATCAAGGATGAGATCGGATGATTGTGAAAAATCCTTGCTGGGCCGGGTTCCCCTTTATTTTAGACCAAGAACCACTAGATGTTACAATTCAGGAGATTTAACGACTTTGTGCATCACCAGAAACACAAACCAACAGGTTTGGACACAATGTGGACCATTTCTTTCTCCCTTTCAAGAAAATTGGTGCCCAAGAAATTTGGCGCCCGTTTTCTACGTCACAGTAGGATTTGTTTTCAAATGTCTTATGAATTAGTTAAGCGACTTTCTTTCGCAGTTATACTGCTAAGAGCAAGCACCTGCATCATTTACCAAAGTTCTCAGTAACAGGAATCGGGCTGGTTTAGTAGTTTCTTGCCCTGCCTTTCACTGCTGTGGACCCCGGTTCGAAACCCACCTCCGACCAGAGCCTCGCCTGTGGATTGGGTTTTTAACGTGCCAGCTCTCTACCAACAGAGCAATCTAGCCCTAATGTTGGCGGTCTCCCTAAAGCATTTTGTCAATATCTTTGTTCGGGGTGCCAGTCGGCCATTCAACCTGTATCTGCAGTATAAAATAAATAAATAACCAAATACATTTCTGGGCTCCTACTTACATCACTGGCGAGTCGGTCGTACTCGTCCATCAGTTTCTCGTTGTCTTGATTCATTCTCAGGACCTTACAGAGACGGTTCGCTGCATTCTCTGCCTGTAGGACACAAAGGAAAGACCAGTATCAATCACACAAGGTATCAATCACACAAGCCTAGTGGAATACAGACAAATAAAGCGCCTCTGTTTCCGTATCCAACAAGGCAGAAGGCCGAGCTGGATATGGGATGCAGACGCGCTACATTTTCTGTATTCCACAACAAATTTATTCAAAATAACGAACTTATCTTCAAGCAAACTTGACGCACAGATTAACGCAATATGTGGTGTTAGCTTAAAATAGCGCAATGGGCGGAGTTAGAGCAGCGCAAGACACAGGGTGTGATATGGGTCGTGTGATGTAGACAATAGGTGAGTTTGTGATAGACACAGAAACTGAACAGTTGGGTAAAATAATGCGCCATCAGCAATGTTTTTTCTCAGAATTTCAGTATTCACTTCCTGTTTAGTAGTAAGTATTTCATAAGTATGTTCAACATCATTATGTCATGCTGTCCTGCCAGGGAAAGTGTGTAAATCATTGAGGAAGAAACTTAATTCGTATAAAATGTCTCCATGTTCAAAACCCTTCGCTGCCAGCACCCCAGCACCGGCGGCACGGCTTGCAGCACTTGTGCGTACAGATTGGTCTATACGCTCACAATTCTCTTTCAGCTCGCGCAAAAGCTGCGTTCCAACTTACCTGTTGCGCTCCAGCGAAAGCGTGATAAAAGCATGAGATGTAAGTCATGAGGGAGCGTTCATCTGGCTTGGCCGTGTTGATAATATCTGTCATGTAAAACAACACGAACAAATAAATCACCGGCATTGGAATAATAATAAATAAAAAAAACTTTAAAGGCAAAGTGTACCTTTGGTTCTTGGAACCGTTCCATTGTTTTAATCCTATATAAATGTAGACATTTTATTTCAAAAGGTGTAATATTTGGGAGATTGCCGAATATCTGGAGCAGTTATGTTCACTCAGGAACCAACAATCTGTAATTGGAATACAGTATCAGAGAAATGGTTCATGCAGAAACATTTCTCAGAATCCCTTTCTCTAAAACCACATTCCTTAGAAGGGAATCGGTTCTCAACACGTTATACATTATCAACAGCTGCAGTGCTTCTTACCAAGTAAGTTTTTATGGCCATTACTTTTTGGAGTATTTACCAAAGGTATACCCTCCCTTTAAATTATTGGCCATTTTGAAAAGCCCCAATAATGGTGAAACTTTGGAAATTGGAGAATTGAAAAAGTAACACCCCTTGAAGAATAAAAAACGTTCTGATAGTGATTTCCCCCCCTCTCCAGACAGTCTCTTCAAGCCAACCCTACCTTGGGGATCCAACATCTTGGGAATGTCCAGGTGCTTCTCTGCCACTTCAAAGGCAAGTTCCAAATTCTTCTGGGGATCATCCTGTTTGCGAAAAAAAGAAAGGAAATACAAAAATCCAGAAATTACGAAAGGCTGAAAATCAGAGTGTGAATGTCTTGTAGTCTACCCACTGCAGGTCAGTTTGGACAACTCACAAAAAATCCCTCAAATTATGAAATTTACTGGTCCTTCAGTTACCAATGAGGTACTCAAGGCACTTGAACAAACAGAAACATTTTAAGTTTTTGAAATTATTTTTTCAAATTGTGAGACCAATTTTATGTAGCACCTCATTAGGGTTTACAAGATGCTGTGGCGTGTTCAGCACCCACTGCCAGAAACACCAGGGCAAACCCCTTCTCTTAGCGATAAGTGTCACTGGGTTCTTTTACGTGCATCACACAACACACGAGGACCTACGGCTTTACGTCCCACCAGAAGGACGAAACAATAATGGTCGAGTGTCTTGCTTAAAGACACAAGGGTCAAGACTAGCACTCGAACCCACACTCTGCTGATCAGACACACCAGAGCTTCACCGGAAAGGTGGATTGAGATCCAGCATTTTTATCACGACCACAGATCAAGATCTTGTGTCGCGTTTACACCAGTGCCTAATCCAACTCTGATCCCGCTTTGGATCACGGCTGTCACACAAAAACACAAGCAAAAAGCCTGCCATTCCTAGCAAAACAGGAAATGACCAGAATGAATTGCGGTGTCTGATCCACCTATAAGTTTACACTCGTTTCTGCAATCCACTTTGCTGGATCTCATCCACCAATTGCAGGGTTCAACCCCCATCGACAGGTGGATTAAAATTGCAGGATCTTGATATGATCCTGCTTTTTTGCACACTGGTTGAGAAGACCACCAGAGCACACTGGTGGAGCCCTGTACCTTCATGTATATCAGCTATTTTCCCTGTTCCTTTCTTCTTTGCTCTTTTAGACGGGTTTGTTGTATTATTTTAAACTCGTTACTTTTAAACTATAGGCTTTTTATTATTTTCTTTTGCAGTTTTTTATATTTATCAATCAATCTTATTTTCTTGGCTGGTCTGTATTTTACAATCTTTATGTTTAAAAAAAACAAATCCTGCTAAAAAAGGCAATTTAAAATAACCAACCAACAAACAAAAATAGCAGTGTTTCTTAACTACACTCATTGTTGTTGTATCACAGTCAGAGATTTCTAACACATTTTTTTATAAGCCATATTCACTGTTCCTTCCTTCCTTCACTAATGAAATCAAACCAAGTCTGGCAGGATAGAATGGTTTGTCCAGCCAAATAATGACAAATCAATATGTCTCAAATGTCAAAGTTTCCTCTTTGTAAGCAAAAAAGAGATCAAATTTTTACATCAATAGAAAATTTCAAATGAAATGGTATCAGTGTTCTGTGGGACGTAGGCACCAGTGTTCCATTGGCTCTGGGCACCAGTGTTCCATATGACCTCGGTACTAGTGTTACGTAGGCCCCAAGCAAAAGTGTTCCGTAGGTACCAGTGTTCCGTAGGACCTAGGCCATGTAGGCACCAGTGTTCCATAGGCCCTTGACACCAGTGTTCCATAGGACCTACATGTAGGTACTAGTGCTCCATAGGACCTACATGTACGTGTAGGTACTAGTGTTCTGTAGACCCCCAAGCACCAGTGTTCCGTAGGACCTAGGAACCAGTGTTCCATAGGCCCCTGACACCAGTGTTCCATAGGACCTACATGTAGGTACTAGTGCTCCATAGGACCTACATGTACGTGTAAATACTAGTGTTCTGTAGACCCCCAAGCACCAGTGTTCCGTAGGACCTAGGAACCATATGAGATGATTTTAAACGATTCAGGCAGCAGAGATCCTACATATACTTAATATCGGTTGATTTTGGATGATTGAGGCAGTAGAGATCCCAAATAATAAACCCATATCGGTTGATTTGCGGTACGGATCTTGCAAAAACTAACCTTGGTTAATTTCAAACGATCAAAGCAGCTGTCTAAAATCAACATCAAGGGGCTTGGGTGCACAGGTTGTTCTGGGTACAGTACAAGATTACACAGTGCCGGAAGCGCAAGATGGGGAACTGGAGCTCTATCTATTGTTGGAACGTGAAATACGCATGGGCGCCATTTCAGCAAGCAAATGATAAACACTGACAGCAACGGTCATTGCACTGATCTATTGTTGCCTCAAAAGAGTTGCTTGCTGAAATGGCGTCCGGGGCACATTTCACATTTGAGCCCGAGTTCCCCATCTTAAGGCGCTAGACATTCGTCGGGTGTGGTGCACTTACCTTACTTAGACTGTTGTAATCAAGAAGGTCAGGACGATGTCTATGGATAAGAGCACAGAATGCCAAGCCATCCTTCCAGCTGATGATCAGGGGGGAAACAAACAAACAAACAAACAATTCAAACATTGAGCATACAGAATAAAACACTCACAGATTTCCTCCCGTCTTATCTGACAACATGGTGTTACAAAAACCATGAGAAATGCATGTAAGCCTTTCAGGGAAATTGTTGTTTCAAAAACTTTGTTTCAAATCCCATCTGAGTAGACTGTGATTTTTGTTCTTTTCCCGCAGGACCTAATCTTGACTCAAGACGTTCGTGATCGATAGTGAAGGGCTTACGTTAGTTGGACACATAGTAAATTGTAATGGTGCGCCCTCAAATAGCATGATTAAACCAACTTGGCCAGCTCTCACTAGCGTCTTGGGTCACCTATGGCATTGGGTTAAATTCTTCTTTGATTTCTTCCCAGTCTTTCTCGGTGAACCAATCAGGGAGCCATCGCAGAAACATTTCTTAAATACATTGTCATATGACCCAGGGTCATGTTTGCTAATAAATTATGTAAGTAAATTTCTCCCATCGCGCCCTAATTGGTTTCCTAGGGAAAGGCCGGGAAGAAAACAAAGAATAAATTAATCCAATGCTGCAGGATTCCCAAGACCTTACAGACAGCTGGTGAAGTTGGTTGAATCATGCCGTAAGAGGGCGCTCTTTTATGAATCACTACGAGTCGAGCGCACAAATCAGGTCTGGAATTACACAAAGGCCACAGAGGCTATGGCCTTCGTTGCCCTGGTCTTGGCCTTGGTGCCCGTTCAAAAGTCTCCAATAGTCTTTAAGATTTTCCAATGGAAGTGCCCTTTTACAAAATGAAAATGGCCTTGCCCTCTCAGGGACGAACTCCAGGCCTGACAAACACAATCCACTATCGATCACTGACGTCCTGAGCCAAGACTATTAAGGACACAGATAATATTGAGTATGCAGCGCTTATCATCATTCGGTGTAAGGGTAAAAAGCGAAGTGATATTATCTTGAGTTCACCATTACATCGATGTGTGAGAAGCACTGTATACTCGGTGAATTCTGAGTCTTAAAGGGAAACAAATCTACAGGATACTCGGGTGGGATTCGAACCTGGTGTCATCAGATTTGGTCAGAACTGATCAGAAAGACACTTTGTTTCTTTTCCTGTTAAGTATCTCAATAGTGTACAGGGATTTCAGTACTTTCTTGAAGTATTTGATACATCTTATTACAGAGGTACTAACATTGTTCTTCTGTTAATAAAAGCGACCATTTTTGAAAACTAAATTTTTAAACTATAAAGGGAAACAAATTCAGAAAATCAAATGCTGTGAAAAAAAAGAAGAAAAAAGAAAGCAAACCAAGTTTTGAAATTAGATTTTTTTTCATGTTTGTTATCCTACTATTAAAACGAACTCAGATACTTTGAATTCTTCTTGCAATGATGAGTGTGAAACATTATTTGCGAAAGATACTTGTAGTTCATGCTGCTTGGTTAACCCTCCAACACTTGGTTCCATTTTCCAGTGAGTTGCCCAAGCATTTGAAGTCATTCAACTGCAAGGGGTTTTGTAGGGCGGCACAGCTGTGCACAGAACTAACTGTGTACAAGTGTGTAGTGTGTAGTATGAACTAACTACATGATGGTGCATAGCAGGCTGGCATAGTTTAGCTATCTTTCAAAACCACAATGGATGACATTGAACGGCCATAGGAAGGTCAAAGAGGGCTCCAAGGTCAAGTTCAGTTTTGTGATCCACTCATTTTTCAAGAGAGTCCTTCCGAAGGTGGGAACAAAAAATGGCTTTGTGTTCAAATTCTAGTTGATGCGTTACGCATTTCAATCTTTGGTGACCCCCAAAAATCCTATGCAAAATGTGAATGAGCTTTTATCCGAGAAGTATCTAACTTTATTCAGGTGTTACTCATGCAAGTCTAGAAACTGAAAAGTCATCTCACAAGTCAACTCGAAGATCAAGAAAGATTAGTCGAACAAACGCATTTTATCATCACATGCAAAGACAACAAGCAAGTGCATCCTTGGCCTTAGGTGCCTTTCAGAACTAGGCTATCAATATTGGCAAGTTTCAAGATTTTTACCCACCCCATTTTTTTTCTTCAAAAACTTCACTTGTGGTTTTTCCTTTAACAATTTAAAAAAAAATCAAAATTCTGTTTTCCACTTACTTATTTTTGACTCACCAACCCACATTTTCCAGACAATTTGTGTTTTTAATTTTTTGGGGTTTAAACATTGATACTCTAACTGTAAAATTTGAACTTAATGTTTTGCCTAAATCTCAACTTTTGTTCTCATTTATAATTTGGGGCTCCTTTTGAAAAAAAATATGGATATGATAAATGAGCGAGAAACTGACAATTTTGTTATTCAAATGTAAATTTATTTTCGGCCTTCGCATACCTTGAATAATTCCAACACCAGACTTTGATTATCTGCCACCATCTTTCAAATTGAAACGTTCCTTAGATTGACCCCCCCCTCTCCTTTTTGATCCCCCCAAAAATCCAAAACAACAGCATCAAATAAGTAACGATTGTGTTGAAAGTGAGTAAACACACTGTCTGTGCTATGCGACCTTTGACACAGAGACACAGGCATGACAGGCCGTAGCTTGTACTGCTGATGCACAGAGTGATAGCGTTTAATAGATTGCTTTGTGCGAAGTGAAGATATCTGGGGCAGACACACAACCCTGGATTATTTACTCTCGGCAGTAAGTACACATGTACAATGGGATTTTGAAAAAATTAAATAAAAATGCTGATGGAAATAAACCATTGTAACTCCGATGACACCGCAGTACGGGCACATAATGAATAGTGCAGTGACATATCTGTACACTAAACTTAAGAAAACCAGGTCGTTTTGAATACCCCCCCCCCCCCCCGAAAAAAGTTAAGTAGGAACTGTTTGCCAAATTGTTTTGTTGTTTCAAACTATTTTTCTACATGTACCTGGGACCGTTTATACAACTGTGACGTTCAACTTTAATATAAATATGAATTCATTTTATTGTATCACCAACTTGGCAGATATCTAAAAAGTTACGTTTTTAACGATAGACCCCTTGCACATGGCGTCAGGACGAGGAAAAATCCACAAGTAATCAACAATCTGGTTTAAACAAAATTTATTACGTACATGTATGTGAAGGCCGAAAAATTATTTTACATTGAATAAAATGTTCCGATTCATTATGATTAAAGTAAGTCTAGCTCATCTATTATCCGTTATTTCATGGCAGCCCCAAAGTAAACAGTCCTTTCCTTCGATGCACCCAATCTAGAAACAGCATAATTTAGGGGGGGGGGGAAGCTTGGGGAACCATACTTGACAAGCTGCGCTTTTTATTAAACGCCTCCACTTCCAACTTTGTTGTAATTCATTTTTTTCCCCCCTTTCCCACTGTATTTATGTTGTTTCTTGTCCATACTCTCTGCACACATTCTTCACATTCTTGTTTGCATTTGAAAATAAAGCTCCATTCAGTCAATTCATTTGAAAAGTGCTTGTAAAAAGTTTCTCCTTTGGGGGTGTTATAAAACCTTCTGTATATTCTCTCCTATTTCGTTTCCACAGTTGAGATTTGAAAGCACTAGGTCATGCACAGTAGATGATGGCAGCTTCACCAGGTAATCTTCCACTGTTCAGATCATTCTGAGCATGCGCACACTTTCAGAACAATGGAATTTAACCTACACTGCTGCAATCGGCCTGGCACACCCCCCCCCAAAAAAAAAAGAATAGAAGAAAAAAAAGGTCTCCCAAAATGATCGGGGGGGGGGGGGGGAGGGGGGTGTCAGTCAAATAAATATTAGCTTTACTGACAACGTTCAAGCCTGTCAGCTTTCAGTAAAGTTGCACTTGCAATCCCAACCAAAAAATAATCAATCTACACTGCGGACCTTTTTTTTTTATATTGACCCCCCCTGAGGAGTTCACCCAACACAGGAACAATATACACACGTATCATGTAACCACACTCAATAGCTTGTTCAGACAACTAGCTGAAATAACATTCACGGCTCTGCATCGTTGTACATTAGATAACGTCTAACGTCAGACACGACGAAACAATTCAGGGGTTCAAGCCCTTCAAGCAGGGATGCATAGTTTCACATTTTGATCAGAGCTTTGCATTTTAATATATATATATATTTTTTATAAAGCTCTGATGAAGATTATGATTTTGGTTTTCGAATGATGAAAAATGAAGTGTGGTGAAAATACCAAATCAAAGGGATCGATCAACACTTTGGTCCCTTTTTTTTTACGAGAAGTAAAAGTGCATGCTGAAAGAAACAGTTGCAAAGGTTTCGCTTTCCTTTTTGACATTCTTTCAAGTCAGCTTAGAGTAAGAAGAAATAACGAAAGGTGTTCGGCATTGGGGATGAGATGGTCAAAGGGTGTGGCCAAAGGGCGGGGTTAAATGGTTTAAGGGTGAGGTTAAATGGTTAAAGGGTGTGTCAAACAGTTAAGGGCATGGGTGATGGGTTGATGGGTGTAAACAAAGGGTGTAGGTGAGAGGTTTAAAGGTTGAACGACAACAGTTGAAGGGTGAAAGGGTGTGATGGGCATGGTTGTGCATGTAAAATAGTTATGGGTATGGGTTGAAGGGTGTGAACAATGGGTGTGGTTAACAGGTTTGGAGTATATTATTTGGTTTTACCCTTACACTGATGTGTGTAAAGCACTGTATACATTGTCTTACAAACTAGACCACTGAGATTGCCCAGTAGCTAGAGGCAGTTCGAATCTATATTTTAGCAGCTGGTACCGCAACAATTTAATCGGTGGTCTATTTGGTAAGATATCTGCTCTAGAATGGCAACGGTCGTGGGTTCGAATTCCACCTGAGTAAGTATGCATGTGGAGTTTTTTCACAGGACTCGGGAAAGTACTGAGTATACAGTGCTTTACACACGTGTAAGGGTAAACCAAATAATGTTCTTTATCCCCAATGGAAATTTAACATCTATTAAGTTCAGGTATACATGTAGTTGAAAGGTAACAGTTGAAGGGTGTGGTAATAGGGTGTGACTGGAGGGGTTTTTGGGTAAGGGTGTCACCATAGGGTGTGGACAAAGAATGTGGAGGGGTGCATTTATGTAAATAAGGACAGAAACATACGTGTGAATAGAACTCTTTAAAAAATGGCATGTGCAATGCACACAACCAAAACACCATATAAAGACGGAATGAAGAGAAAATGTAGAAGGCTTGAGGGCTCCCAGCAATCATTTATGTTAAATTGTAGGTACTGATATTTGTAACTAATGAACCTTTATTTGAAAGGAAAGTGCAATACTGGAATCAGCCAGCTCTCTAATCACAGCATGTTAACTGAACCCATTGTTACAAATTGCTTGACAAAAGTTCCATTTTCCTGAGATGTTTCATCTTTCACCCAAAAATGTATAGCTGTTGTAATTATCACATTTCTTTCCAAACACTAACCCGTACTGTCGTTCATATTCTTGCATTCTTTTTTTTCGAGCTAATTAAACATTAATTTGAAAATCTTCTCAGCCTAGGATAACGTCGAGGCCTCTAACAAGAGGGTTGCGGGTGTTCCGACAGCGAGAGGACACCCCCTCGCTTCCCTTTCGAGTACGCAGGGCTGGAATTTGGGAGGAAAATCCACAAGACTGCAGGGTTTGTAGCAGGGTTTTACTTGACCAGAATTTTGTTTACAAGACCAGAATCAAAATGAGACAAGCACTATCTAGACAGTTTATCATATAAACGGGCACTAAGAGAAGATTGATCTCATTTGTCTAATGGAAAAGTATACTTCAACACAGTTGAAAGATTTTTATCTGACTCTAAGTCCACATTGTAAATATCTTATTCAAGTTACACTCGCGAGGTAAATGAAAATAAATAAAAAAAAATTAAAAAAAACTCAGACTTGTATGTTTGTGAGTTTTACTACCCGACGCTAAAATCACTGGCCTCGGGCCCGCGGTCCAGTGTAAATTTAGAGCCCTGGTATGTCTCTACAAAAAGTCCAAACAACGGGCAGGGATGAGATTTGACAACTAATGTGAAAATTTCTGGAAAACTGGCTTTCCCCTATTCTCCAAGATGTTACACTTCAAGAGGTTTACAGACTATGTGCATCATCAGAAGTACAAAACCACAGGCTTGGACACAATATGGATTATTTTTTCTCCCTTGGTGATTGCTTTAAATACTTCTTTCAAGGAAATTTTGAAGATCAGGGAGATTTTGAGAAAATCCTGAAATCAGGAGAAATCCCAAGCCTGAATGGGAGAATAAAGAGAAGCCCTCAAAATATGGGGTTGACAAGATCACATCTGTGTGTATAGAGTTTGGCTATTTGTTGTGTTTACATTTTCATGTTTTATTTACTATTCATGTACATTTTTATATGTCATTTGGTACACAGTCAGTGTTTCATCTCAGGTACCACCGCAAGGTTTTCCACACAGATACAACTGTCACATTTAATATCCAGCGTTACACTTTTTCAATGAGTTTCTTGCAACCCAATACTCCCACTCTCTACCTGAGACATCAAACACACACACAAGGTCCCACCCCATGGGAGCCTAGTGCACGCTCGAGGCCGGCCGAAGAATTGGAACTATTTTTCGCCTTCAAAAGTCGTTCATTCCCCGCATTAACGGAATTCTTGTGACTATCTATGTGATAACGACTGTGCACCGGGGCGACACACGGATGTGTCTCTTGTACTGTCACTACACAAGTGCAATCATCGGCTGACTATTAATGCCGGCCAGTGCGTTTCAACACTACCTGATAATATAATGTGAGGGTACAGATTGTCATTCAATTGATTAACCACACTGATAAGGTTTCCCTTCTGATACGAAACGCTGTGTGAGATTCTTTAAAAAAAGATTCACAAGCCTTTAAAAGAGGGGGACTCCAAGGTCAAATTCAGCTTTGCGACGCACACATTTCCCAATGGATAGAGTCCTCATAAAAGCCGGGGACAAAATTTGCAAATCTCTAACCTCATGTAAAAATGGTGTGAAATAACATTTTGTTTTACATTCTTTCACAGTGAAATTTGAAGCATGACGTCATTGGATATATCAACAACAAACCCGTCAGTACATTCCAAAGAGGAATTTGTGCACCAGTCCAAAGGTAAAAGCTAATTTGCTATTTTGATTGAACATCATCAGAATTCAGGAATGAACTAAAAAATGTCCCGAACAAAGATGTACAGACCTGTTAAAAATGTGACGTCATTGGATGATTTCAGATGTTGACAAAATTCGCACTGGCATTTTAGTTAGATTAGAGACTTGTCATTTTCCCCCTCCACTTTCATAAGGACTCTACATGTATCTATTGGAAAATGAGTGCATAAAAAAACAAACTGAATTTGACCTTGGAGCCCCTCTTTAACCAAACGTGCGTCAGTAACACTCAAACCTTGGAAGTATTACATGGGACATCTAATTTGACGCCACAGAAAATCTGCATTCCTTACATCTGAATTATGAATCAGCAATTGAAAAAACCTCTCACCCTACGCGAATGCCAATATAATGAGGGGGGGAATTAATCATTTCATAACTGACTCGGAACAAGCCGAGTTGAAGATGCGGTTAAATGAAACGACTGGTAAATGTCAGAGGATGGTGAGCAGCAGAGCTGCTTCAGACAAAAACATTTTTTAAGAACACAACTTATAATAAACTGAGGTAACAAACTATCCTCCTACGACCGACTGACAAGAATTACGACGATAGAAATATTTTATCGAGCCCTTCTCTTCCTAATTTCCTGTTTCATATAATTCTTAATATATCCTTTTTTTAATGTTGTGGTCCTCTTTATTCAAAGCGCTTAAAAACTACATTTTGTTTCCAACTGTAAAGTCATGTGGCATACATTGTAACTACCTACAGATGATGTTTTCATCTGAGGTTTTGTAACTTGATACAGTCAGGGGTGAGAGTCACTGCTGACAAAATGTCTGAAACCAGGATCCAAATTTTAGGAGGTATGTTGAAATGATGGCATTTCCACCCTTTGGTAACCCCACGGTTTAGATTTCACACATGGAGCTTTTAGGAACAGTGTCCTCAGCACTAGAGAAGTAGATCAAAGAGCAGGATTTCTTTAAAAATGTGGGATAAGTTACCGCCGATTGTCTCCACCAGGCAGACATAAAAAAGTTTGAATTCAGAAAAAAAGAAGTCTGAAATTTCTCATCCATGTATCGTCTGGCTGTCTGTTTGCTGTGTTGATTTTATCTTGTCTGCTTGTGTACGTATTGGCTGTACCGGTTTGTGATCAAGGCCATTTTAAATTATTTAATTGACCCTCTGACCTGCACATATACACGTGTAGCATCTATGAAAACCAATAGAAACTCACTGTAGGAGTTTGTCATGGTGCCGCCCGCCATTTTGTTTTTTCTACTACTCAAATCAGTGTAAACCCAAACCGAGGTTGGAAGGGCATTATAATAGTCTGGTAGCTTTCAGTAGAATGAGAATCAGTATTCAGTAATGCTATTTCACGCGGGGAGCAAGACCAAATATGGCGGCAGCATGATAATGGTCTATCCCCCTGTATACATTTTGTACTTTTATGTACATGTAAATGACTTTTGACTTCTGTAGTGTATTGGTGGAGAAGCTAATACTACATGTACAATGTACATTGTGGATATTTGACCGACCTGGGCCCAATTTCATAGAGCTGCTTAAGCAGACAGTTTTGCTTACAAATTGTGTGCTTAGCAAAAATGTGCAGGTTACCAGTCAGAAAGGGTGCATGTGACATGGTTTTTTGGCTGGTAACCTTATTCTGGTAAGCAGAATTTTGTTGTGCTCAGCTACTTTTTGTGCTTAAGCAGCTCTATGAAATTGGGCCCTGGGCTCCAAATTTAAACTCACAACTAAACATGTCCGGGGGTCTTGTGTTTTTTCATTCAAAACCTTTATAACAAAAATACAAACATGTTCAAATGTTGACCTTGGGTCTGATAAATGTCTTTCAATTCTGTTGAGTATCAAAGTTAACTTATCCACACGAAGAAAAAATAATAAATGAATAAATAAAAAAAATAGTTAATGTGTTAAAACTGTGCTGTCATTTTGATTCTGGTCTTTTCATGTCTTTTTCTCATTTTGAATCTGTCTGGTCTCGTGAAACAAATTCTGGTCCAGTAAAATTCTCGTGGATTCCCCCCCCCCCCCAGCCCTGCTGACTAATTCTAAACAACAACATTTTGAGAGATCTGAAGGCAATGTGCCCCTTCAAGTACATGTACTTGGAATAATTCCTGGTAGATGTACACATGTACAACCCTGCCTTATGATCACAATAGCTTAAGTTACAGTACAGACATGTATGTAGACAGTCTACTTGTTACAATGGTTATGAATGAAGGAGGGGGGTGAGTAGGGTGAGAGGATGGACTGGGACAGTGAACATTATGATATCACCTCGTGTGGAAGTTCTGGACGCGGACATTGTTGTAAGGGGCGGTCTTCCTCTGACACCACAAAAGGAGCCCTTCCTTGGCCGTGGATTCTGTGGTTGGACAAGATAACAAACCAAAAAAAGGCCATGCCAAAAAGATTACATGCAATGCACCAACATGCGCAGTTAACGTCTGGCTATAAACGATTAAAAGGTCGGCCCTGGTGGGGGCCCGACAGATTACCTTATGTCAAAGTTGGTGACCCTCACATTCTTATAGGGTTCTGTTTTGCGTTGACACCACAGCAACAAACCTTCCTTAGCGGTCATTTCTGTACATTTTTACGCAACGTCGGGAAAAGGGTAGAAAGTTCACTTCATGCACAGGTTAGTTCTAAATCCTCATGCCCGTTTTAAAAAGTATTCCAACACTAACAAAAATTACTCTAAAGTGGATATAAATAAAAAAAACTGCTTGATTAGAATTTATGGACTCCCATCGCAGGTCACGGATGCTGTTATTAGATCGTCAGTAGGAACACTTCACACACACTGTCTAGAAAAAATCTACACAAAAATAAAAACCTAAAAATCAGATGAATTGTCGATCATGTGAGTGAACCCACGGTGGGGGGAGGGTCTTTGGGCATGCTCTCTTTCACTCTGCGTTACCTAAGATGGAAGTTGGAGACGTTGACATTGCGGTAGGGAGCAGTCTTGCGCTTGCACCACAACAGTAGGCCGTCCTTGGAAGAATGGGCTGAAACAGGCATACCATCATCAATAAAGTCACAAATGAAATTTAGCTTTTTAAATTTGTTTTACCGGTTTTAACCCCAAATAGCCAGTTTAAAACCCCAGTCCTTCGGAATCCTTCACTCCGGCAACGAGGATATCGCCATGTCAGTGCAAAAACGTGGTGTCTCCTAAAATAGCCCTTACGTTAAACGTGAGTTTGACATTGTCAAAATGTCGTACCAGTTTAAAATATCCTGGACGTACGAGATATGATGTTTTTGCATGTCATTTTCATGCGAGGTACAAGTTAACGCTTTTGCACTGATGCGACGATATACATTGTAGAAGGATTGGGGCTAGTTAGGGTTAACCATGCAGGCACACCTCATTCAATTTGACGTCAATTCTACGAACAAAGGTTGGAGAGAAACGAGTTGTTAATATTTTGTTTGGTTGGCTGTCTGTCTCGACTAGTACCTGCACAAAAAAACACACCTCTCAAGTTGTAGTTCTACATGTTCTATGGACATATAAATGAACATGCATGGTTGGTTTTATTTGTAACATTCCGATCAGTATAAAACAAACTTTGTTATGACAACATGAAAACTGAAGAGAAAACGGAATCTCATTATTTACAAGGAATTAAGGCAATTTGTGGGAGTGGAATGAGTTAATGATTCGTTGAAGCTCTTGATGGTTAGGCCGGGGGAAAAAAGTTCCGTTTCTGGTTACATGCCATTTAAAACTAGAGTCGGTAGGTCGAGAATCATTTTGTTCTATTTCCTCTTTCCTTTCAATCTGAATCAAAAGTTATGGGTCGCGACGTAAAACTAGTGTCAGTTGGGTAACTTAAGAGGGCGAGGCCATGTTTATTTTGCAAAGGGCATTTACACTGGATAAATCTTAAAGCCTATGGAAAACGTTCGAAGGGGCACCAAGACCAAGACCATAGGACAACAGAGGCCAATGGCCTCCGTGGCCTCTGTGGAACTCCAGGCCTGCCCTTGTTAACATTTTCCAACAAGTTGAGACACCATCTGAAACCATTCAATTGAACAGGTTGTGCACGGTGGCACCACTGTGCACGGTTGCACAACCTGTGCACAGAGAAAACTGTGCACGGTGGCACAACTGTGCACAGAGCAAACTGTGTTCATGTGTGAACACTCATCGCATGATATTAAAATCGCAGTGGACGATATTGAGTGGTCAGACTTCTCGTCTCAACTATACCAAATCACTTTTACCAAAACTCAAATGAAGTAAGAGTATGAAAAAAAAACCTTAAAATGACCGTAGGAACAGTTTGATTCAACTTGTTTCAAGAAACGTAACTGATACAACGGGTGGGTCGTACAACGATGTCGGAGGGCTGACAGACTAACTAGCATTTATTCGTTTCTCACTGTACTTGAGTTTCAACTCGGCTTGTTATCCTTGATGGATTAATTACCGAGCACTTAATACAGTTCCAGGGTTAGGAATTGGTTGTTCAAGGCAAGTCAATCCGCCCGGTAATCGGCCAACCCGAACCACAGCGACGCGATCGCAAGTCAAAAAATTCAATGTGGGGCTGACCTCCAACCAGCATTTATAGATACTAGATACCATGGAGGCTGGGGATATATGATACAGTACAGGCATGCCAACCATGCAGTGGAGATATAATAAACCTGCAGGTGAGTTATAGATACCATGGCATACAGGATGGTCTTTACATAGAGCTTACAAACACACATTGTATATAAATATACATCCAAGAATTCATCAGATTATTATTAGGTTTTAAATCGAATCCTTGTTATACAAATACTATTCAAGTGGGTACAAATGGAATGGAATGAGTGCACAATATTAAAGAGGGGCTGCCGTCGTGATCACAGCAGGCATGCGGCTGTACATGGAATTATGAACTCTAACCCAGTCACTATACGCGCGCGATGGCTGTCACATCACAAATGACAGCGCCCTCTGTGATGTGACAGCCAGCGCGCACGCGCATTCCGTAACAGGACGAGACTTCATAATTCCGTGTACAGCCACAGGCCTGCTATGATCATGACGACAGGTCCCTCTTTAAGTAAGTAATGTTCAATTAGATAATGGGAACACCACACAATCTGTACTAGATTGTTGCTAAAAAAATACTCTCAAACAGGAGTATAATGCAAAACAAAATGGCTCCTATTGAACAGTGGGAATACAATGCATGAAACACCAACAATACCAGTATTTTCAAAAGCACATTCAAACCTAGTCAAAACCTAATGTAATATTCAACCAATGGCAATGGAGGCCTATCTAGCTGGAGGTGACGTGACACCATGTCAAAGGTGACCAAAATCATGAATATTCATTTTTGTGTAAAGGGTTCTTCCTCACAGTCATGCCCCAGAGGGTTTTTAAAGTCTTTAAAAAAACCAAACAAATTCTCTTGACGTCCAAATGCTAAATACAATGTCTAAGTCTGTTTCCAAATACATTTGTACACATTTTTCAGCTTCTTTCCCCCCTTACGAATGATTTCAATTTGAACTTTTCAATTTCTGTGTGTGTGCATAAATTACCTTCCACAGAAATGTCTTGGATGGCAAAGCGCAGGATAATGGTCCAGATCATACCCAGCGTCATCTTCAAGTTACTGTCAACAATCTCTGCAAAAGACACAACAACGATTATAAACTTCTCTTAATGGGAAATAAATTGTTAAAACTTTAAACTGCGCCTGGAACAATTCTCTCTCACAGCTTCAGAACTTCTGAGACGAAAAATTGCTGAGGCGTCCTTGAAAAGTTCTGATTATCTTTCCTTGAAATGTTCCGATTTACATTTTTCCTAAGGTTTTCTCCTCTAAAAATATTAAAATAAGTAAACAACAGGGCAGGAATTTCATCTTTGAAAGGGCGAGGGCATTCTCATTTTGCAAAGGGCACTTCCACTGAAAAATCTAAAAATTCTAAGGAGCACCAAGGCCAAACACCAGGGCCTCCCATTTAACGCCAGGCCGGAAACATACTTTTTTGTTTTGCTTTTGACAGGGGCAACCTCACATTCAAATGTCAATAAGTTGAGGTTAACAATGGAACTGGCTGCATCCATTCCTTCACTCCTTGTGCCAGGATGGACTCCTCCCCTTCCAAACCTTGAATTTTACAAGAGCGATGATAAGAACCACCGTCGTCGCCATCAAGACGACAGGAACAAACATTCACACCAAATGATTCATCAATGATTTTGACTGGCCACTTTTCCCTGGCCTTGTGCAGGCCTGGAATTACACGGAGGCCACGGAGGCCATGGCCTCTGTTGCCCTGGTCTTGGCCTTGGTGCCCCTTCAAAAGTCTCCCATAGACTTTAAGATTTTCCAATGGAAGTGCCCTTTACAAAATGAAAATGGCCTTGCCCTCTCCAAGATGAAATTCCAGGCCTGCTTGTGCAAATAAATGTGTATTTCCTTCATGTAGAGGTGCCCTTTATTTAGGAAAAACTGCCTTACCCTTTACCATGTTTACAAGAGCGAAGTATTAATCCCTGTGTACACTATGTATTCAGAATTTGTTCAACGCAGGCCTGACACCATAGAGGCAATCATCCCCCCTGCCCCTGGTCCATTGCCTTGGTGCCCCTTGAATTGTTCCAGTACAATACAAAATTTCCCCTAATAGAGGTGCCCTTTAATATTTAAGGAAAACTGCCCTGCCCTTTACAAGAGTGAAGGATAAGGCCTGTGTGTGCAGACTTTGTACAACAATCAGAGCTAGATATATATTCATAACAGGGGAAACGTTTCTATAATCAGGGAGATTGTCAAATTTGTTCATCAGAACATGGAAAGATTGGTTTATTTTCAGGGCACTTTCTGCAGAACCAGGGAGAGTTGTCAGCTCTGGTGTCAGAACTAGTCTCAATGGTGAGGTTAGGAACCAGGCACAACCCACCTTCTGCCCCAATGCTGACCAGCCGGACGCCTTTACTCTGGATGTAGTCCAAGGCCTTCTGCACGTTGGAGATCTTGTGCACCCTCATCTTTCCCTTCTCGGGCTTCTGGAGTCTCTCCCCGGAGATCACCTCCAGGAGGTTGATCAGCTTCAGCCCATTGCAGAAGTCTTTGGAGATCTCCTCGATCTGCGTTCCTGACTTCCGAAGATGGGAGTTGCACCACGCTGTGAATGTCTGCGGATGCCACAGAGAGAGACGATAGTTAATGTCAGTATGTCTGTGAAGTTCACCAGGACAGAATACAGTGCAAAGTGGGGCATGTAGAGTGCGTTAACGCACCGCGGGGTCCACACTCCATGCATCTACTCACCCCATTCCCATTAAGTGTAAACTGAGGTCTCTAAGGCCTTGCGCTTATTAGGCTTTTTGTAAAGTATCCCACCGGGCTAGTAAACTGTGCCCCCAGGTAGTTTTAGTAACCCAGATTTTAAACATGACGTATTGTCATTAATGTATCTTTGTACATGTATTAACGGTAGCGATTTGCAACCAGTTTCATTGATCGAATGAAGTGACATTCACACACTCAAAAATAATGCAAAAAAAGAGTTAGTGGTCTGGCGTTTTGACCAGAGCAGAGTCTTCCTCGAAGGCTAATATTGCATTTACCCTTCGAGAAAGACTCTGCTGGGGTCGCAACCTCAGGCCACCAACTCCTTTTTGCATAAATACCATAGGTCCTTTTGGTTGGTGAGCATTTTGCATTAATTTGCTAATTCTATTTTCTCGATCAAAAATAAACTATCGCATTTTTACAATTTTAATATTCACACCTGAAAAGGAAGAAATTTGGGCATTATAAACAAGTAGGGTTGCACAGTTACCATGGTTACTACATGTACTAGCAGCCCACAGGGCAAGTTGAGAAGTGGTGTTTAAGAGCCCGTAGCAGTTTTTACTTTTAAACAATGTACCCCATTTCGTGTTGAGGGTGAGTCCTAGTGTCTGGACTGAAGCTAGAGCCATTTTCAGACCATCACTTTTAAGGCGTGTGAGTGCAACCGAGCTTCTACGCACTCCTTAACCTTGTCAGCTAAGAATGCATAAAACACTCCTTCAAAATTCAGTGTGTCTACATTTTTATTGTCTACGTGACTGCAACACATCTTGAGGTTAAATCCTTCAGGTACTACTGGCTGGCACTGTGTTGTCTTATTTCCTGTTAAACAAATTTTCCCTTTCACTCTGTTCAGAGTTCATTTAATTTCAAATCCTTAATTAAATAACACTTTCATTGTAATTTTGTTTATTTTATATTCATAACTTTAAAACAAATATTCTTCCTGGGCACCTTTGGAAAAACAGTGTTCCACAGAACGGTTTCCCCAGGATATACTGCTTTTAAAATAAATAAATAAACACATGTAAAAGGGCAACTATTATTATATTTCTGGTAATGAAACCGAGGATGCCTCATAAGTGAAATAAATCAATGTACTTGTACATGTAGCTCGCAAGCCCGAGGAAACCTGTCCATAATTATTCTTATCATTATTATTATTTGATGTATATTTCTGGTAATGAAACCAAGGATGCCTCATAAGTGAAATAAATCACTGTAGCTCGCAAGATTGAGGAAACCTGTCAATTATTATTATTATTATTATACCTCATAAGTCAACTTAATCACTGTAGCTTGAAGCCGAAGGAAACCTCTTAACAAGGGCGCTTGCTATGTGAACCAGAAATATCGGGGTTAACCCCCTACTCTTCCATGATAAGTGTTCTGTGTTCTTTTAAGTGCACCAACAATCCTAGTGGTACACGGTACCTACGGGTTAATGTCCCATTTCAAAGGACAAAGCATTTATGGTAACGTATACTTTCTCAAGGACACAAGTGCCACAACCGGGACTCGAACCCACACTCTGCTGATCAAAAACACCAAAGTTTGAGTCCGGTGCTCTAAGCCAACTTGGCCACAACACGCCACATTACTGTATCCAGTGATGTTCAATACAATGGTCTTTCCCTTTGCCACAAACTATTTGCTGATGTTCACCATGTATACCCATTAAAAGAAAAACCCCTACAGGCGCATAACTTCGTGCCTGGCTCTCATAGAAGACTGCCCTGGGACAATTCTTGCCATATTTCTCCAAACGTTTGATGAATGAAAATATCAAGAGTGCATAGTGCTACACGTATGAAGTCTAGATAAGGCACATGCATATAAAAGTAGTGCACATTGTATACAGTTGTTCACACAGATGTACAGTCGTACGATACATTACAGAATGAAATGATAGGTAGAAACGATAGAATGAAACTAGGAGTAGTGCTTGTAAAAGAACCCAGAATACTTATCGTGGAAGAGTACCGGTTGACCCCGGGGTATCTGGTTAACAGATAACATACTGTGTAGCAAGCACCCTTGTTTACAGGTTTCCTCAGGCTTGCGAGCTACTATGAGTAAGTTCACTTGTGAGGCGCCCTTGGTTTCATTACCAAAAATGTATACATTTATGAAAATTCATTTAGATCAGTCGTACTACATGATTATTGCACCATCTCTTATTCTTAAAGATTATAATTCATTTGCTATCAATTTTATTTTTAAGGGCAAAGTGCTGCACCACTTTTTCACTTATTACGTATTGAGCAAAATCAATCTTAAACATGTTAAACGAGTAAATATAAGCTACTGTACATGTAATAAACTGTTGGTCATAACGACTGAAAAATGGAAGTTGGAGTCAGCATTTTTTCCTTGTACTATTTAAGTGTGAACGGACTATGTAGAACCTTATTTATTACAAATTATAATAATCTAAGCCCAGGTTGTGTCATAACCTTGGGTGTGATCTCTGGCTATACCGCAGTTAAAGGTTGAATGGCTTCTGACTGGCACTCCCGAACAAAGATATTGACAAAATAGGGAGACCCCTCAACAAAGATATCAACAAAATAGGGAGACCGCCAACATTAGGGCTAGATACATGTAGCTCAGTTGGAAGAGAGCTGGCCTGTTAATCCAGAGGTCGCAGGTCCAAGTCCCCCTAGTAGATTGTTCTTTGTTCAACCCCAAATTAGTTTTGAAACTTGCAGTCAGTTTTCCTTGTTCATTACTTGATAAATAATGATGATAATAATTAGCTCTTACGAACATGTATAACGCATTTTATAGTAACAGTTCCATGCGCTTTACATCACACCCGAACATACACGCAAATGTACCACTACACTAAACAGTACAAATATGGCATATTCTAAAGTACAATAATGCATAAAATTTTACACTGGACAAGTTAAAAACTATACACTAGCATTTTATACACCCCCCCCCCCCCAATAAAACATCCTGTGTCCATGGACGTGTTAGAACGTTCATGAAGGATTGTACATGCACTTCCTGTGGTCCCCACCTGACATTCACGGTTGGTGCTCAAGGCTCAAGCCAGGAAGTGATGTTGTTGTTGTTGTACATGTAGATACTCATGATCAAATTAGCTCAAGGCAAGCAACCGTGTATAATATTATGCAGAATTACATACATACATCAACTGCTTCACCATGTTTACGCATCGTTACTTTCCGCACGTTACTTTCCGCACAGATGTACACATGTATCAATCATAACACAATTTACATACGTAACGCACAGTCTGCTTATCATTTACAGTTTACAGTAAGGAGTTTTAACCCATATCTGGTCACAGTGCAAACACTGTTCCTGCCTAAGCCCATGTGGCACTTATTTCTGCATTACAATAAACGTTTACTATTTACTGCCTTGCAAATAAACATATCACAACAAACTGACTGTTGGAAAGAGCACCTCATTCTCTCTAATGTGATACATTTTGCCATGTTTCCATCTCATACATGTATCACTAGCAATGAGAGCATAAAGAAAGACACTAACTTCTTGTTCATTTACGGGTTTCCCCGTAGTTAGGTGCTGACAGCGTTTGTGTGCTCTACAGGAAATCCTGTAGTTAGGCAGATATGGGTTACACAACAGGGTTCACGTACAAACTGACAGGTGACACGTTCATGATACTTGATAGTTTTAAAGATGGAAAATCAGGCCTGGAATTACACAGAGGCCTCTGGTCTTAATGCCCCTTCAAAAGTTTCCCCTAGACTGTAAGATTGTCCGATGGAAGTGCCCTTTTTGCAAAATGAAAAAATGGCCTTGCACTCTCAAAGATGAAATTCCCGGTCTGGAAAATTATGCATTTAAAAGTTCAGATGTATCCATTTATGTACACGTGTACAGACTATACATGTAGGCTGCTGCATGCTGATAGCAGCAGGGAAAAATTAGAGGAAATGGCACTGGTCAGGGTCGGAGATGTCATGCCTTGAATGTCATTTGTGTGTCATGTAGGGACAAGGTCGCCCTGACAAAATGACACTCCTCCAATTTTTGAAATTTTTTACAGTGACTTAAAAAAAAAAGTGGCGCCGTAGTCAAGATCAGAACATGGCAATGGCCTTTGAGAAATCCCCTAGTAGAAGTGATGGTGAGTGGGTGTGAGTGGTGTGTCAGGAAGGGGGGGGGGAAGGGGCTGCCACTTTAACTATTAACACTGATACCCTCTGTGTTTTAATCATGAGCACAGAGTCCGTCATGTGTTATCTATGCAGCCTGAACACTGCCCAATCAAGTCAAATCAGTGACCTGATATCATGCTTAGATCAGGCCTCTTGGTAAACAGATTAGCTTCATTAAAATGTTAATCCTTCGCCAAATACTGTGAACTCTTTGGAGCTTTGCTCTAGGCCTACTGTTCAGTGTGCTTATAGTCATCCTGGGGGGGGGGGGGCTGTGTAAAACAATACACTTTGTACACTTTGTGAATATTTTCAAGCCAGTTGGAAAACATTTAAAACAATACCTACTGCACACAGGTTGTGTACGGTCGCACAACTGTGCAAGAAATATGTACTTTTTTTCTTGTTTTTATCTCATTTTAAATATGGACTCATGAAATGACAAGCTTTAGAACTAGTCCTGCTGGCCAGTCACCACAAAAAGTCAAAGGCACACTCCATGAACAAATTTGTTTTAAATTGTAATGATCACCATTCACCACGTGTATGGGATAGTTTGTGCATTCACTTGGAAATTAGAAAAATGCAAAACCACCGCAAAGTTGATTATCTATCCAGTCATTTATAAAACATGGGGGGAGGGGGGCATGGACAATGCGGGTTGTTGGAGCCACTGGATGTGTAGGAGTTGATGACTAAGTATTAGTCTTCACTTCTTTGTCAGACAGAGATACATGGACAATAAATGTCAGAGGATGACTTATAATGGGTAAACAATTAACCTTCTACATGTAAATATTGAGTAATAGAAAGCGAGGACCATGACAAAGTTTGTTTAAACGCTCTGTTGACCCTCCTTATAATAGCATTGGGTGCATGTAGGTTTCTTCCGTTCGTACAACCTGGGCCCAAGAGCGGCTTAAGCAAAAAATATTGCATACAAATTTTCTGCTACACAGAAACGAGCAGCAGTGACAAATTGTTATATTTCAGATACTGCCTAGCAGATTTATTTGCCAATTGAAAAAATGAGTGGGGCGCCAGCTTTAAAAATGTATACTTTATGAAATTTTGGCTGGTTACCTGTTTCTGCTAAGCAATATTTATTTGTGCTTAGCTAGTTTTTGTGCTTGCAGGCTTTGTGCAATTTGGCCTACATGTAGGTCACAACAGACCTAGGCCAATTGAATAGAAAACAGAAAATATTGCTTAACAAATTTCTGCTTAGCAAAAACATAGCAGAAACCAGTCACGATGTGAAATGGTATTTTGGCCTCCGTCAACCAAAGTTGTTTTGTGCTTAGCTACTTTTTATTCTGAAGCAGCTCTATGAAATTGGGACCCTGGTCTTGGCCCAAGTTCAGGCCATACCCAGAACATACATGTACAGCACTGCTGGCACCAATGCATTTCAGGCACATGCACCTCGTCTCTGGAACGAGCTTCCAAAGTACATCCCACTCACCTACATTAGACTCAAACAATGACCCACACGTTAAACTTATTCTTCGGTTGCTTTTAAAATTGTAACAGTCCTGTCAACATGGTCAAGAAATGTTAGAAATCGTCTTTGATGAGTAAGAGCACTACATAAATAGCTAAATTCCTCCTATCGTCAAGGCGGGGCAACAAGGCCATTACTCCATTGTGCAACAAAGTTGTATCTTGAAACTGTTGCGGTACCCGCTGCTAAAATATAGGATTCCAACTGCCTCTATCTAGCTATCGTGCAATTTCGGTGGTCTAGATGGTAAGACATTCTGCTCTAGAATGGCAAATGTCATGGGTTCGACTCCCACCTGAGTAATATGCCTGTGGAAATTTGTTTCACAGGACTTTGGAAAATACTGAGTATACAGTGCTTCACACACTTCGGAGTAAGAGTAAAAGCAAATAAAAGTCGTATCAGTCACACGCAAAAATGCTCCCTGCAACCATGTTTCATCTAGGCATCAAGAGACTTTGCACGTGTACATCGGGTTATTGTAAGCGAGATACGACCTTTTGTCATTCTAAAACTCGTGTTTCACCACACAACAACATTTACTTGACCGAAACCCACATTTCCCAATCATCACCTGCAAACCTATCACAACTGTACTGATCATCCGAAATCTTGGCATTACAGAAACCGAATGATACAAAAAATAATAAATTATTACAAGTACATACTGTACATCTATAGGTCATTCTCTAAAAGGAACTTAAACTCAAACTTGGCAACCGACTCATTCTGAAACTAGAACCAAAACAAAATAGGGAACTTCCGACAATCTGATTCTGAAATTGTATATTGTAAGACACACAGAAAATGAATACTTATTGCTGATTGTAATTTTACAACACGTTCTCACGGTTGTTGAGAGAGCTACATGTACAATGTAAATGTGTGTATTTAAGTACGTGTATGCTAAATCAATCTAAATGCAGGCAAGGTTCATGAATGAATGAAGCCATGATTCGTATTTCATGTGCTGCGTTTTCGTGTGTAGTAGTTGATATTGATACACAGCGTTGTAGCAGACTGGTTTAAATCCCCAACCCCCGTGTTTTCTAGGCACTAAAACGCTTATTATTATTTTATTAAGACAGGTTTTTGAATTATGAGACCCATGTAGCACCTTGTAAGGGTTTACAAGGTGCTGTGGTGCATTCAGCAGCCACTGCCAGAGACACCGGGGCAAACCCCTTCTCTTAGCGGTCAGCCTAACTGGGTGCTTTTACCTGCATTACACAACACACTTAACTGGACCTATGGCTTTACGTCCCATCAGAAGGACGAAGCAATAGTGGTTAAAAGTGTCTTGCTTTAAAGGACACAAGTGTCAAAACCAGGACTCGAACCCACACTCTATTTTGATCAGAAACACCAGAGCTTGAGTCGAGTGCACTTGACTGCTCGGCCGCGATACGCCAGCTAAATACACATAAAAATGTATTGAGGTGAATTTTGGCACGTTGTCCGAGGTCTGGGTACTGAGCTTCTGCTAAATTGCACCCGACAGTAGAAATTCATGATTTCAAAGTGTGGAGAATATCTAATGTAACTAGAATATACCAGCAAAGGTAACAAAACACGCAATCCGGATTTAGAAAAATGATAGCACCGGTGTAATAAAATAAAAAGTACAGTGTCAGTAATACTTCCCATAAAGGTTCGCCTGCCACTGAAATCTAAATGTTTGTAAGTATGTGTAACATCTGTAAACTAAAACTTATTATACATGCACATTAAAATTTCAACAATGTGCAGTTTATCGCACTATGGCCATTTTCATTATTCAGTTGAGATAGTTCTTGCAATTTTGTTTGAAGATGGTGACTAGGTTAAAACAAAGACCAAATCTTTTCCAATCGAATCCACTATTGCTACATATTTGTACATGTATGTACATTGTGTGCAGTATGGCTAGTGTACAATGTACATTGTACATCAGTTGATCCTTAAGCATTATTTAATGTATGTACATGTACCATGGATAAATAACCAATTTGAGAAGGAAATCTTTCCGCAGAATCAGGGAGAGTTGGCATTGGCAGCTCTGCAGTAACAAGTCCCTAAAAATTAATGAAAGTTGCTAAGCGAAGTGGCAAAATTTAAGCACAAATAATCCTCCTTTCGATTTTGATAGTGATGCTGTACACAGTACATGTAACTTGTAAGTGACATTTAATAAGAGACGATTAATAGTCAAGGGACATCAGCCACACACAGAGTGTGTTCTGCAGCTCTTACATGTCTTAGCTCATGATGAACACAGTAGCTCATTATAAAAAAAGAGTATACACATGTAGTAAAACTACCCCATGCAGTGCAGCAAGAACCCACAGCAGACTTTCTGCCTTTGCACTATAGACAAGGGAGGGCTCTACGGTTTGTAGCACTTTCCCTGAAGGTCCATTCTTAAAGTGTCATTGAGGGTACAATGACATGTATTTCCCTGGGATAATACAAGCTAAAGCAGACCTTCAAGGTTTATAAAGGCTAGAATGTAGCACAAAGGTTCAACTTAGACCCCATTCACTCTTATGCTGCTAAGTTATAGCATTGAGTGTACAGAGGCCCTTTTGAAACCACGGCTTGAGCTTTGGGCTCTGGCTTGTATACCCTGTCAGTTAATCTAAAAATGTGTGCTTTCTGTACACGTTTTAAACAGGTGTATGGAGCCTGAGCCAGAGCCCAAGCTGTAGTTTCGAAAAGGGCCATACATGTAGTACCTGGGTCACTCCCATTATGTGGACTGATTAAATTCAGTTACATAATGCAAGTCTTATACTCCACACACAAGCAACAGAGACGATTGCCTCCATGCCCATAGTCATTGCCTTGTTGCACCATGAATTGTCCCTGTAAAAATGCACTTTTCCCTCATGGTGGTGCCCACTACTCGGGGCTCGAATTTGGGGGGAACATCCACAAGACTGCATTGCTTGTAGCTCAGAATTTTTACTGAACCAGAAAATATTTGTACAAGATCTTCATCAAAATGTCTACACAGTTTACCATAAAACAGTTTTTATTTGAAAAAGCACTTAAAGAGAAATTACCATTATAAGAGAATTACTGGTAGGAATATCAGACTCAAAGTCAACATTTGAACATCTTTTTTATACTAAATTTAAGAAACTAGAAATAGTGAACTGAAAAACACAAGACTGCCGGACTTGTTCTGTCACAAGTTTACTGTCTGACCAAGATGCTTAATTAACTGGCCTGCAGTCCCAGTGTAAGTTTCAAGTCCTGTACTAAAGAAAAGCCTGGAGATTTCCTCTTTAAGAGGGCAAGGCCATTTTCATTTTTCAAAAGACACTTCCATGGGGAAAATCTTAAAATCTATGGGAAACTTTGGAAAGGGCACCACGGCCAAGACCAGGGCAACATACATGTAGGCCGTGGCCTCCGTGTAATTCCAGGAGGCCTTGAACATGACTTACAAGTTACAATGGCAATGGCAAGTGAACATTGTGATAGAAACTTGGGAAGTAAACAACAGGGCCCAAAATTTACGCTGGACCGCAGGCCCAAGGATAGTGATTCTCTCTCTAGTCGACCAATGTGACTTTAACGTTAGGTGAGTAAACTCACTATCGGACAAATCCGGCAGTCTTGTGTTTGCATTTGAATAATACTAATGCGTGACGTCACAATGGAATATCTTAAATAAACTTTCAGTCTGATCGATCAATATCTTTTAAATCTGTTGAGTATTGAAGTTTACTACCCATAAGACAAATGAGATAAATCTTCTCTCAGGGCTTGCTCTAAAGTAAAAACAGTACATGTGAAAAATAATTTCTAATTTGATTATGGTCTTGTAAAAAACAATTTTGCCCCGTAAAAACAATTTGAGCTACTGACAAACAAGCCGTCTGGTCTTGTGGATTTTCTCCTCAAATTGGAGCCCTCTAACAATCCAAAGATAAAACACTGAGTGACAAAACATTCCGAGGGCCTCATTTCAATTCAGCATGCCCCAAAGTTTTGAACAATTCTGTGGAGAACTCAGATTATTGCAGTAAGTCATTCTCTAGCCTGAACATCTGAAGTCACACTTCCAGGCTTGTGAATAACACCAGATACTGGCCTTGAGCACCTGGCAGGACCCTGCCAGATGTACCTTTGACCTCGCATCCCATTCATAATGGACTGAGATTCCTATTCTATTACTACACACTTACAAATATTACATACTGAATAAAACAATATTACATAAAAACAATGTGCACACGGGCATGCAGCAGACGATCGAAAGTGGGTAGCTGACAAATTACGTCACTTCAAAATTGTTGAAATTTTGAAGGATGAAATTGTCCGCTGTAGTAAACTCCTTGCAAATGACGTCGCAAGCTCAAACAGCGCCCTCACTGAGGTCACAGGAAGCCCTGTCATTGGCTGAATGTTGTGCATACATGTAGTTCATACACCATGCATAGTTCCGTTGTTTGACCTCAGCGATGGCAGCCAATGCAAGGGATCCATTACACCCCTATTCCTGTTCAGAGCAACCATGTAGGGGCCTACAACCCATGAACACAAACTATCATAATACGATGAACCACACCGATCTCCTTACATTGTCCTGTACAACATGCTGTGTAAATTGTAATATCAGACTTTTATACGTTCCCACAGGATGCTGGTATCGCCATTAGTATCAACCACAACTCATAAGATCCATTTAAATGTAAGCTCCTCTGAAATTTTTTTTGATGGACAGTTGCAGTCCTTGGCTATATACATGTACATGTACGTACAATGTACACGTAGGCAACAGAGGCAATTGCCTCCATGACGCAGGTCTTTGCCTCAGTGCCCCTTGAAACATTCAAGTAGAAATTTACATTTCCCTCAAAAAAATTAAAAACTTCCTTGAGCAACCTTAATATATGACAGAAATCAAAATTTTGGGGTTTTGTCTTTTTTTCGGGGTGGGGGGGAATTCACAGGACTGCACAGGGCTTGAAGCTAAGAATAATTACTCAAAACAAATATAAATTTTTCCAAGGACAGAATCAAAATGAGCAAAAACTTCCTGACACAGTTTAACATCATGCATTTAACTGCTTTCATTTGAACGAATACTTTGACATGTAAAAAAGAAGATTGTCAATCTCATTTGTCTTTATGGTATTAAGTCATACTTCATTGACTCAACAGAATTGAGACTCAAAGTCAACATTTGAATCAAAGTCAATATTGGAATTATACAATTTGGATTTGGGTCAAGATATCACACACTGATGTATTGTTTTGTTATTCAATTGAAGCACTAAGACCGGCAGACTTGTTTGGTTGTGAGTTTACTGGCCCGACACCAAAATATGCTGGCCTTGGGCCAGCAGTCAAGAGTCAAATTTGAGGCTGTAAGAATGCATTATCAGGGCCTCTTGTAAAAATGAAAAATATAAAAGGTAAAAATATTCCACCAAAATTTCCAAGGATAGCCCCCAAATCCAATAACTTCTAGGCGCAAGCTTACATGTATAAATTTACAAAAAACAAAAAGCAAAAAAAGAAGAAACAATATCAATATACTTGTACATGTATGTCATTAAGAAAACCAGACAGTGAAAGGGACTTCCGGAAAAGAGAAAGGGAGTTTAAGGTATCAAAAAATTAGGTTTGTAAAAAGAATGGATGTTAAAATGCATTCAAAGCAGATAAAAAATGAAAGTTAAAAGCAAATTGAACAAGTCCAACCGCAGTTTGACCTACAATACATGTACTTTAGGAATTATGCCTCTGAATGACCTTGCTGATTGCAGGATCTAAATGCTTTTCTAAAGACTTGTGAATGGTGGAATTCTTTCCTTTATTAGGTGTGAAAGACCGACAAAAAGAGAACAACATTGCACAACACAAACAGGAGCATGTACACAATGCACCTCCGCTGATAACATAAACACTCAACGGACACCTACAGAAGGCGTCAGGAGAAATTATGAACTGGAATCAGCATGTCACCAGAAGTCATTTCCTAGATTTTATCTTGTAAAATAGGTTCTCAACCAAGCCAAGTTAAGAACAGTATTAATTTTGTTTTTTAAAATTGAAAATTATTGAAAAGGGGGGTTGGTGATTAAAATATAAAAAAATAATAATTTTGGTTTTAAAACCAATAAATCTGTGACACAGAACGTGGATGACACAGAACTTTTAAAACTAAACTTTTGACAATGTAAACGTTGGAGCAAAATCTGCCCCAAGTATTCAAATTAGGTAATCATATGTGTGTGTGTGGGAGGGGGTGGGAATAAACATGTTGCTTGTGCTTTTTTCTACGGGGGGGGGGGGGTGCTTAAACTCAGGATATTACTATGAAATCATGTGTCAATGTATTATTTGGGGTTGAAAATCAGACTCTGAAGATCAAGAAACAGGAAGCAGTGCAGCCTTGTCTACAAAAAAATATATATTCATACAACAAAAAATCCTACAATACTCGTCACGGTTGAGTTGTTTTGGGCAATGGAAACATTGAAAACCCTGTGCACCCAAAAGAGGAAATTACAAATTGAATTGTCTTCAATAACAATTGTTCCCATAAATGAAAACAATCGAACCAACGCAAAATAAACACTGCACTTGTGTTTTTTAAGTTTTGTTTTTGAATGCCACTGAAACAAAGAGTAATTAATGCATAGTGTTCGGGGGGGGGGGAGGAATTAAACTGATCCCTGTCTTTACATTTTGCAGTTTTGTTTCATCGAAAACAAAATAATAATAAATGATTCACTGAAAGAAAAGTCTTCCTTTGCGGTTTTAAAGGTAGGGTTATCAATACATACTTTTGTAATGACCCCAAATTTGGTTATAAAGGTGGTAATGGTAGTAAGCATCCTGCGAAATTATTTCGTCTGAAATCAATAAAAACATTTGAATCTGAATAAACGATTCATGCATGGATAGTTTCTCAGATTTCTGAGGGTTGGTGTCCGTACATGGATGCTGTGTCCAGAGATGCGGATGGTACATGTACCCGCTGTCACCTCGCTGAAATGCCCCCCGTTGAAAAGTTCGTCAACAAATTTGAATCTCCAACACTCACCTTAAGGCGAGTATTGGAGCTTCAAATTTCCATGGTGTTCATTTGTGAATGCTGCCGCCTTAGAAGTGAATGGTACCTTGCTAAATGTAGATTGATTCGGCGTTCTTGACGAGAATAGAGTGTCAGTTTTGTGTCTTAACAAGTAGACACTGTATTCAGCTGAAACTTTCACCCAGGTGACTTTTATTGCGTCTTTCTTGATACTTTTGCCTAAACTGACAAAAACTAATCTACATGTATGACCCTACCTTTAAACAATCAGTCAGTCAGTAGGACTAAACAAATCGCCTGCAATGGACTAACAGTCTTTCAACACTCAGTGTGTTGCGGAATCCTTTTAAATATAGCTAACTTTCACTGTGATTCAACCAGGCTGATCCTTCCTCACTCCAATTAATAGGATCCAAAATAAAAACCAGCTCCAGATGGTAACTCAACAACCAAATAGTTGAACTGTGATTATGGTGGTAAGCCCGATCCCATGTACATTGTATAAGGCATTTAATCACTTTACTGGTGCAGTCCCCAGTCCGACAGAATCAAACAAAACATGCAGTTGGAATCTGAACGGCTGGAGAAGGTTAGGGTTGGTGATTCTAAAATATTTCCAGACCACACCATCTCAGAAATAGAATGCAGACAGTTTCAAACAAAAAGGAAGGCAATTCTTGTGTATAGTTAAACCACTTCTCAAGTGTGCTACTCTACCCAACCATTCACAACGGGGGGGGGGGGGGGAACGGTTGGGAAGGCAGGTTTTAAAGTCACTCAAGCTATGAAATTGAAATTTGACAGCGACTTAAAAAAGTGGACCATCTTCAACTACATTGTACACAACCCTCCTCCGAAACATACTCATTCACATTTTAATCATTCACATCTTCTAAGCTACCCATCTTCTATCTACCCAGTATCTAATCTGTAACATTCTTCAAATGCTGCGCATGTATGTCAGCTGTCCCTAAAAATAAACCGGTCTGTGGAAAGTCGGCAGACAGTGCCCGGGAATGTGCCCAGCTCAGACGAAGACTTCAAAGCTCCTTTACAGCCTAACCATGCAGATGCAAAGACGGGGAAAAAACACACACACACACACACGTACATTGTAGGTCAAGGGGCCTTCATAAACATACAAGCACACTATGTATTTATGTAGCTAGATATAAACGGGGTTATGAGCACTGTAAATCACTCTATTGCGAATACCACATCTTAAGTCAGCATCAGCACCAGAGCTGTCAAAGAGCTCATAAATGTGTAACATTACTAACTACAACCATTGTGCTGATTATAACAATAAAACATCGCCCCACCTGATTGTTTGCTCTATTGATTTATTGCACAATGTATGCGTTGGAGAAAAAAATACAAATTGAATGGACAATATTCTGTGTGAAAATATGAAACTCGGACAGCATTATTCCTCCATCCAATCCAGGGGCCAATTTCAAAGAGCTTCTTAAGCAAAAAGCATTGCCTAAAAAATTGTCTGCTAAGCGCAATCTACATTGTACAAGTACATGTAGCATGAAACCAGTCACATATTGTTGTACTATGTGAAATATTATTTTGGCTGGTAACCTATATTTCTGGTCACCTGTTTTTTGTGCTTTATTAAGCAGCTCTATGAAACTAGGCCCGGAGCTATGTCTAAAATAGCTATTATATGAACATTTCCATACACAGAAGCACAGTGCAATGCTGCACTTTTTTGACATTCAACAAATTAAGGATATTGTACAATGGCTATTCAGGATGAGGAACCATCCAATTTAAGAAATTACAGTAGCTGAACTTTATTTGATCTTCTCAACACGTTTTGCTCGGTGAATACGTACGCATCTGGCATTGCTTCAAATGACACGAGTACCACTGTGGTTTATCATTTTATTATAAATATTCAGACATGTCAGAGGACAATTAATAAAAATAAAAAAAACATTTAAAAGGGCTCCCTGCAGGACAACAAAATCAGGAAGTGGAAGCTGGGCGTACTCGATGTGACATGCTGTGACCAAGGTACATGGTCATTCAAGTGGAGGTCAAAGTCAAAATTTCTGTGTAGAAAAAAAACGACCACTTTGTGTGGCTCCAATTATAAGGGAACTAAAATAAGCCAACAAGATAAAAAGCTTGAAGAGTGTGGTTGAATTCCATCTCTCTTTATGGGTCAGCTGACCAAAAGTTTAATGAAACTTAGAACCACTCAAAATTCTCTCCAAGTGGTCCTGCTGGCTAGTTCAGTACTGAAAAAAAAAAAAACATGAAATTTGGACAAGTGGAAAAGCCAACAGACTGGTGCAACGACAATCTCGCTGGTCCTGCTGGCTAGACACTAAACATTTTAAGGGCAAATACTGTAAATAGTGTGTTTATGGGTCCAAACCTGGAATAACACAGAGGTCATGGCCTAGGCTGTCCCTGGCCTACATGTAGGCTGTCGTAGTCTTGGCCTTGCCAGTACCCCTTCAAAGTTCAAAAGTTTCCCACAGACTTAAAGATTTTCAAATGGGCGTACAAGAGCGTACAAGTCCGAGCTGTATAGAATAACAAGTACATGGTACTTGTCTTTATGATTGGATTGAAATCACTCCAACCCATAGTGTTAGCCAGAGGGATGTCTGGGTGTCTCATGGACACTCTGTTCCAAATTTGGACACCCTGTTTTATCTGTCATTTACATGTAAATGTATTGGAAGTGAACAACCCAGTTTTTTAAATTTCAAGCAAATTTGGACACCTTTTACCAAATCCTGGCTAAAACCTTGCTCCTACCCCCAACTACAACCGGTACTGTCGAGTAAATGTGTCATGCACCAAGGCCTGGACCATCTACAAAGAACTGGCAGCAAATAATGGTGGACAACAAAAATAAGGATTATGAAGTCCATAGCAAATTTGGACCCCTTTTTACCAAATCCTGGCTAAAACCTTGCTCCAACCCCCAACGACAACCGGTACTGTCGAGTACATACATGCACCCAAGGCCTGGACCATCTACAAAGAACCGGCAGCAAAGAATGTTGGACAACAGAAAAGAGAGGATTATGAAGTCCATGTATATTTACTTTTCTTCTTGACCCTACTGCAGCGTGATATTAGATTCCATGACTCAACATTATTACACACCTGAAAAAACTATTAAAAATATCTCTTGATCACAAACAAAAGATTAAACCTGGCAAAAGAGGCAGTTTGACTAGCGTGTGGCCTGAATCCTCCACTATCCTCTTGTCCTATCGACACTCCACAACAAATTGTTTGGAGTTGGATAAGATTGGAATGCCCGATCCTGTGATAAGCTACATGTATGGGCCTGCTGGTCCAGTTCTTCTGAATCCTTCACTTTGGCTATTGGATATGTACAGTAGAAGGAATTGGGACTGTAAGGGTAAAGGGACATCGGTGTGTACTACATGTATGTACTAGGTGAAGGTAAAGACTACTGAAGTTCAAAACTGCTCAATCTGCATAAATGGCGGTTTTCATGATTGATTTATTCATCTCTTGATTTATTCATTTAATCAGTGCTTTACAAGTCCTGCAGAAAAACAAATCACAGGCATACATGTACATGTATTACTCTGACCAGTGCGATTGGAAGTTAGAACCTACAATGTATCCCATGACCCCCACATTCTATAGCAGATGTCTTAACCGCTAGACCACAGAGCATAGGGGTGACGAGAGACTATACATGGAGGATAAGGTTTCAAACAATGTATGCACAGTTGTAATTTAAGCCATTTGCGAGTTGGAATAATGTCCAGATGGTAAAATCACTTGCTTGGTTACAGCTTCAATTTGAATTCCTTGGACTATAGAGACATTGTGCCATGATGCACATTCATTCAAAATTGTGTACGGGTGTTCGCCGTCTCTAACTTAAGGGCAAAAAAAAAAAAAGGGTTGAGTTTCCGGTTCCCCGACCGACCCTAGTTTTTACGCCGCGACCCTAAACTTTTTATTCGGCCTTTAAAAGAACAGGGGGGAAAACGGGACAAAAAGGGAAAAAAAACAAAAAAACTAAAACAAAAACCTATTTTACCAGGAAGAAAATGTCTGACTTTTACCAATTTACCATGTTTTAGGCAACATTTGAAATAAAAACCAGAACTAATCAAGAAGAATTTACAGATATCTCCGTGATTTGAGCCTGCGATGTCCAACGACTCGACTACGAGCAAAAAATACCCACAATGCAACGCACGTGTGTACACGGCGCTGTGTGAAGCGCATTCCACAGGTTTGCGCAATTTACAGATTGCGCACATTTTTGCAAAATCGGTCGCTTGAACTGCCAATCTAAGGAGCGCAAACTGAAGATGGCGCACAATTTGCAAGGTCTGCAGAGCGCAAACTGCAGTTTGCGCGCAATTTTGCCTAATTCGTTGTGCAAATCCGTTGATTGCGCTCAACACTACAAATGTATGTAGTACTTTTATTGGCTTCTTAAACACATGTAGCGTTCAGATCCATCACTCAGTGACACTCACTAATGCTGGAACATTATTACCCCATGTCATTGGGCCATATTATTTCAAGGCCTGAGCGACTAGTGAAATTCACTACCCGACTAGTCGTGCTCAGCTTCAATTAGTTGCGACTTCGACACAAGTCTCGACTATTTTTTGCTTCCCAAGATGCATTGCGGTTATGTACATGTATTTAAGATTGTAAAAGTCAGGCTGAAGCGTGAAGTATGCATTGCAATAAGCAACTTATTATTGAATGCAGTCCCTTTCAGAAAGGGACTGTGCTTTCAATTATGGAGCAATAATGGTTTTGTCTTGAGAGATTGTGATTCGTTGTATATTATGTGTTTAATGACACATTTAGTGCACGAGGCAATTGTAATTGCGACTACTTTTTTAGTAGCTGTGGCGGTGCGTTAATTGGGTAGTTGAAAAGTAGCAGTCACGACTAGACATACATGTAGCAACCGATAGTCGTGACTTCGACACTAGTCGCCCAGGCTATATTATTTCATTCTTTAAGCCATCTCAGCTCCCTACCAAGCTAACTCAATCCAAAGAACCATCAAGAACCACCTCTGCCCAGACAGATACGCACTACCCATTTATCCCAGCCCTGGGCGAAGAGAAGAGAAGCAATTTTAGTTAGGCATAATGCTTCCTTTTTTAAAGGGAAGGGCACCAAGGCATTTCTCCTTGTTAAAGGGTCACCTCTATAAGGAAATTGTAAATATCTATGGGTACCAAGGCAATGACCGGGGCAACGGCCTGTATACACGTTTAGTTAAGTGTCTTGCTCGAGGACACAAGTGTCAAGACCGGGATTCAAACCCACACCCTGATAACGTAGTCATCAAAACTTGAGTCCAATGCATTAAACCACTCGCACATGACACACCATAAACACGTCCCACCGATTAAAAATTATTCTCCCCCCCCAAGTACAAAGTATCCAGGTATATACTTGATATGACCATGAACACGACACCAATTCTACACGTAGCTATAATACGCAAAATTTAAAGTACTAGGGTGGTAGGTTTCAGTTGAAGAACGTAACCACTGGCTAGCACAGTTTCTTCTTACGACTAGACTGCATAGTATCCGGTCAGTGAGGTAGCAGGCTTGTGATGGAGACTAGCAGCTGTCAGTCCAACAGACCAGTACAGAGCCAGTATACCATGGCAGCTGGGACGGAATAACATAAAGTGCTATTCTTCACTCCGAGGTGTTGAATCGCTGAGCGTGTCAGACTTTTTAGAGCATCATGTGTTTGGGTGTGAATATCAGTGCAAGCCTAGTGGGAGAAAGTGTGTACAACCTTGCTTACCCCACTTCCAGTATATAGCAGGCGATCAGAATGTGTGTGAATGTGCGAATTTCCATGTCTGGAACATTCAATCATAATGTAAACAATCGGCATGGCGGTCACTTGCCATTGCTGGTACACCTTTAATTAAATTTGTTTACTCTTCATTCACACCGAGTATAAATGGTGAATGTGTAAGTTTATTAATCAATTAGTTTTTGAACATACATATTTTAATCCCTAGTCTGACTTGGGCTGGGATCATAGAACTCATTTTTAACATTTGTTTATCATCTTTGCCAGTAGATGATCAAGTGTCTTGAGAAAACAGCAAAAAACTGTCACGGTATTTTCCCTCGAGCGTCAAATCCGTCCACATTTAAGCGAAGTGACACCGGGTACCAACCGCATCTCTGGCTGCAGCAAACATGAACTGTTTCTCAGATTCAAATGTTTTTACTTATTTCTAATAAACGGGGGCAGCCATTGCAGACAAAATAATTACAGTTTACACAGGATGCTTACCACCAATTACCGTCATTATAACAAGTAAGTTTTTGTATAGAAACTACAAAATCTTTTTGGGGGGGATCGTCACCAAAGTATTTTGTAACACATTGTAATTTAATATTAATATTCATGGTCCCTGTTAACTACTCACCCACAGTGACTTAAATTTGTACACGTAGCATTTAATAGATGCTTCAGAGTCGGACTAAAATTAAATGTCCCATGAAATTTTGAGCGAATCGAACACAATAATGGAGAGGTGAGTGGCAATGTCACTTAAACAACTGCATGTGTTAACTCAAACAAATTTATAGGCAGTGTTGACCCTAGGTGACACTGACACTGTGACCCTCAATGACACGTGACAGGTTGGTTGAATGTTCTCAACAAATTGGTGTCACTGTAAAGTTTAAAGTACATGTTTGTAACTAAAACCTTATAATGTTATAATAAACGCTGAACAAAAACATGCAGTGCAGGCAGCTACGATAATCTCAAAAATATAGTTTTGATTTTACTATAGTTCTATATTAAAAAAAAAATATTTTTTAACATAAATATTCTGATCAAAATGGGGCCGGGGTGCTCAACTCCGACCAACTTGCCGGCCGGTCGGGATGCAGTTTGCAAGCTCAGAAACGGTGCAAGCAGTGACCAATTAATTTCGACCCTGAATTCCAAATTAAATTGGTAACAGAACAGTTAAAGTCAGCTGAACTAATAATTTACACTTTTGAAGAAGACAAAAAATATATGACCACAAGTAGGGCAGTTGAGAACTCTCCTTCCGGGTCACTTATTGTCAAAGCGATTAACACCGTGAGTTAGTCAATCATCAGTACGGTAACGATCAGCGGACAGACCGCGGCTACATAGTTACAACGGTGTGCCGTGTCATGTTTTACAGGCAGTAAACTTAAAATTTTACCTTAGTTTGCTGGATTTCCCACATGGGATCGAGCACGGTGGCTCTATCCCAGTCATCGGCCTGGGCCATATACTCGTCGTCATCGTCGAAGCTCATGGTGATCGATTGTTTGGGTAAAACCTTCTGCAAAGGCAGCAAATCACTGCAGAATTTACAGGATTTCGGCGAGATTTCGCTCAATTTAAAACCCGTAGGATTGTGCGAAAGTACTCCGTTCAGTTCGAACCCACTCGTTCAATCCATCCAAAGGCCACGCCAGTATGCCATGTGACCCGGAAGTAAGTTGGGAGAATTTAGAAACGATCAAAATTACCGACCTCAGCGTCAACTATACAGTCATCAAACCATTTTCTAATTTAGAGGTTTGTCAGAAAACACATTAATGTTTTTATTTTTTATTTAAAACAAACAAAACATTTCCCCTCCAACAGCAACTTCCATGGTCAAATTATTGTGAATGTTAACAAGTTAAATGAAGCGCGTAACGTGCAGATCAGTTGTCAGCTGTAGACTATATTTCTGATTGTTCGAAACTTCGTTTTGCTGTTCTTATTTCAGAAGTCTAACATGTTTTTAAATACTTTTAATCTTCAAGATAATCCTCCCAAAGAAGAACAGCTCTTCAACATGATCTGATTTGTTTTTCAAGTCAAAAAGTCGGTGGAAAATAGTTAGCAGACTACAAAATGGCTGCCACCGGTACGCTTGTATCTTAAATTCTCCCTACTATTCAGAGGTTAAGATGTAATTCAAGGGCCATATTAGGGCCCCGCAATTTTAATGACAGAGCGCATTATTAACCCTGCCAGTTTGGGTTTACACATGCATACCATTTCTTTTCACAGGCCATCATGCGAGGAATTCACGAAAAACTTGCTTTTAACCGCAATTTTTACCATTCAGTTTAAACTTATTACAATGTTTGTCTAACACTTTGCCGTTTGAAGGAGTTGTAACTTGGATTTATATGCACTCTGAAAACATGATTTGAAAGTTCATGAGCCTACGCCCCCTTTGACTTTCGATCGTACGCGCGCGCACGCAGGTAGGCCCGGGCCCTCGTACTGTCCTTCGATTAGACTCCCTAGCCCTCTAGTCACCTGCCGACCGGGCCCCCTAAGCACTCTCTTTTTGATATTGTATGAAGGAGGGCGCTGTTCATTTTTCACGGCTCGCACACACACGGGAGCGCGCTCGCACATGTCTGTGAACGCACGTTGGAACGAAATTTAAATAAACACCACTTTCACGACTTCAATTGCCTGTCAACTGACCCTCGTTAATGTAGTCATAGAGTACTTTTTTCTTCAGTTGATGAGGTGGGAAACACGATTTTGGAAGAAGCTGAGCCACTTGTCCGCAACCGTCGGGAGGTGGAGTATGGTTATGTTACGACATGCAACGTAACTTTTGTTGAAGAACTTTTATGAAGCTGCTGTTTTTCGTAATGAAGAGTTGACAGGAGAGGAGTTTTTGTTTCTTCTAATTTCTACTTCTCGACTAGAGTTCTAGTCATAACGTTACTTCGAGTGTTTTTTGAGTGAGTATAGCCACTGTGATCATTTAGTTAGCTTGCCTTAAGGCTTAAGTTCAGTACTTTCTTCTTTCTACTTCTAGCCTACTTTTTAGTATTTCAGTCATCACTCCATTGCAGGTGGAAAGCCTCTCCTCATTAATTCTACTATAAATAAAACCAACAATTCTCCATTTCACTCTATCCTGAGCTGCCTGTTGCCTGGTTGCCAAGCAATTATACAAATGTTCTTCAATCTTAGGTCATCTCTCCCCTTTTTCTTGTTTGGTCTCTTGGAGTCCATTTGGTTTGATATGCCCACCTTTTGTCACACTTTGTCCTGTCCCATTGTAGGTGATCTGCTCATCTCCACATCTTTGATTTACATGAATGATGAATGTTCTTGATAATAATATCTTGTGATTTCTTTCTTATAATCTTCTTATTTGTCACAACCTGTCCTTCTTTGTAAAATACTATCGTTCAGTATTTGATGTTAAAAGGCCACTTTTCTTGATCAGGGGGGGGGGGGCAAGGGCGGAACCCCCCCCCAAAAAAAATCAAACCAACACAAACAGATGAATGAATGGTTTGATACACTATTAAATATCCCCCCTAATTATGTCTTTGCTCTTTGCCCCCCCCCCCATGGAAATGTCTGGTTACGGCTCTGTTTATTGGCAATACTTTGTATCAGGATCACAGCAGGGTACGTACCTGATACTCCTAGAATTATGAGGTTCCATGAACCTCATAGAGGTCCATGTACAAACTACAATACAAAACTTTTTTTCATTTACGTTTCTGCACCTGGAGTTCTCATTTGAAATCGGATCTCGCCAAAATTAGGCTCTACGTGTTCCTTGGAATCTCATTGAGCGTTGCATGGGTCAAGAAAATCCACTCCGCAAATTTAAAATTGTTAAAAAGCAATAAATTCTTCCGGTCATTCCCAGTCCTCTTCAAACAGTGTGAGTGTTATAACAAATATGGCGCTGGAGTCACATGATGTGTGTACAAAACCAACCTACAGTTGCCGGGACCAGCGTTGCTGCGCGCGGAGTACCAGTTTGTTCGGTAGACCTTTGCGAGCGCAGCAAGCGCCATATTTGTTATAACACTCACACTGTTTGAAGAGGACTGGGAATGACGGTAAGAATTTATTGCTTTTTAACAATTTTAAATTTGCGGAGTGGATTTTCTTGACCCATGCAACGCTCAATGAGATTCCAAGGAACACGTAGAGCCTAATTTTGGCGAGATCCGATTTCAAATGAGAACTCCAGGTGCAGAAACGTAAATGAAAAAAAGTTTTGTATTGTAGTTTGTACATGGACCTCTATGAGGTTCATGGAACCTCATAATTCTAGGAGTACGTACCTGACAGCTGCCATTACTTTATTTACACTTAAAATTAACAATGCCACAAGTTTTATAGTTGACTATACAAAACAAAGAACTCCAACTTCCAAGACACTGCCAGTGTTGCTGTTTTGTGTTAGCTGCGATAATTTTTCCTCCCATCCTCCTCCCGACAGTCCCAGGCAGTTGGGAGAATGAAGGATGAAGGGTTACGATTATTGCAACTTTGCCAAGTTAGATTTTCGTGACTTAAAGGGAGGGTATACCTTTGGTAATTACTCCAAAAATTAATGACCACAAAAAACTTACTCGGTAAGAAGCACTGCAGGACTTGAAACGATTCCCTTCTTACATGTCTAAGGAATGTGGGGTAAGAGAGAGAAGTTTAAAAACATTTGTATAAGAAGCGTTTCAGCATCAAACATTTCTCAGATAGTACATGTTCCACTTGCAAATTATTCTTCCTGTGGACATGACTGCTCCAGATATTCGGTGATATCTCAAAAACGCTACCACCTTTAAAAAATTAAATTTTCACAGGTTAGTTTTATTTTATAGGATTAAAATAATCATACAGTTTCAAAAACCAAATGTATACTTTGCCTTTAAAGGAACATTACAGAGTTGGTTTTTGCTAATAAAAAAGTTGCTGGCAGTGCAAGCACTGAATGTAATCCACCATATACATAAACTGACAAACCTGTAGAAGTTTGTGATCGATCGGCCATCTGGGTCATGAGAAAATAGTAAAAAACCGATTACACATTTGCATGAAATAATATAGATTCAACAAATGAATAAAACGCTCACTGAGCGATAAACTCTAATCGGAAAATTAGTTTATTCATTTCTCATCAAATAATATGGCATTTCAGACAGAAATATTTCAAGGGATGTTTTCTACTATCATCATCATTAGACCAGGTAAGTTTTATGTAAATCTGTGATAAAAAAGTATATTTTACAAGTTCTTTTCTTACCAATTCTGTAATGTTCCTTTAAACAAGGTTGGTTTATGGAGATAGTTGTGCCATGACTTTCACTATTTTTATGCGACGGAAACTATGATGTTTTCTTGAATTTCCAAGTGTATTTGTTTCAAGTTTTTGGGGATTTCACATGTTTAATCTTCGGCCTTTTAGCATCCTCCCTGTTTCTTCATCAGCCCTTCACTATGCGTTGCCAAAGAGCCCTTGAGTAGGGCTTTCCAACAGTGTCACACTTTTGAGGAAAGTATTGAGGAAGATATGACTGATTTGCTCACTGGTAACTCACTGGTCTTTTTACTTTTTGGCAGCTCTGTGTACAAAAATCCCATCGAACATGCTTTTGTGAGCATATGGAGAATCCCTGCTTACCTGTCCTTTTGGGGGCTGAAGAAGCTGCTGGATCATGGCCGAAAAAGTTGACCTTCGGATGCAAGATTTCTGGATCTAAATGCAGGTAAAAAAAATCTTCTCTGGCATCATTATTTCTATGGTATGAGGAGGCTTGCGACTTGTTGTTTGCTCCAGTTTTGTTTTGGTTCAGCACCCTGGGCCAATTACTATACATGCTATACACACAGCCCTGTGTCTGTTTCAATTCCTCAGGGTGTCCTCCTCATGCCCCAGGCATCTTCCCTGTTCCTTCAATAGCCCCAACCTACACATTGCCTGAGTGCCCCGATGTAGGGCTTTACCCCAGTGTCACACTTGTCCAGATCCCCCGCTAGCCCATAACAGCCCATAACAAGGTGGGCTAAGATCCCCCAAGTATTGATGATCGAGGGAGATATATGGCTGTTAACTGGTGTTTTTACTCTCTGACAGCTCTGTGTATAATATTCCCATTGAACATGCTTTCAACTTTCCTTTCATATCACCAAACCATTGAAATCGGTCAATAAGTTTCAAATTTTATTATCTTTCCTCGGGGGCAGTCTAATTTATAAGTTCGCCACTCTTTTTGACACAACAATATGGTGCTCATGTGTTTGGCCAACCTCGCTATCATGATCATGGGCAGCGATTTTCAAAGGGCATCGAGGCAATGGTCAGGGGCATGCCCCCATTGCCTCCTTGAAGTACAAAACCTGGGCACCGTGTTTTATTTTACCACCAATGGAAAGATCAGATATTTCTCCTTCCAACTGTTGTAAGCTTGGCTGTGGAAGATGAACATGGACAAAACTGCAGCTTTATAACTGGAGAATTTCAAAAAGTTGGTTCCAAATCTATGTTGTACTCACTCTTGACCCTAGTCCGGCGTACATTGTCTAGTAAAAACTGCTACAGGCTAGCAAACACTACTTCTCAACTTGCCCTGTGGGCTACGAAAAACTGGGAAATCTAAGGGCCATTCGGAATAATCAATGTTTAAAAAATAAAAAATACAAATTCTAAATTTTTTTGACCCACCCACCATAGTAGGCCAGCCAAAGTGTGAAATTACACTCTGGACGGCATAGTTTGTTAATGGCCGGCATCCATGCTAGATCTATTGTTAATAGCAAGGCGAAGATGATTAAGGTGGATGCCACCCTCAATTTTCTCATTTTGAGGTCAAAAAGGTCAAAAAATGTCAAATTGGGGATTTTTGGATTTTGCACCAAATTTGACCCCAAGTGGTAGCTCTATCTATAAAATGTATTTTTATCATCATATTGACATACCAAGCCTGTAAAACTAAGGGTTAATCTTTGATCTTGTACACAGAGTTCGCCAGAGTTCAAAAGTGTTATTTTTTTCCGGAGGGAGGAAAACGGGAGGGCCCAGAGAAAAATCCTTGTGGCATAGAAGAGAACTAACGCACAACTTAAGTCACATACATGTTAGGCCTTAGCCAGGTATCGAACCACGGTCATATTGGTGAGAGGAGAGCGCTCTACGGACTAGCCACCCATGCCAGGCGCTCCGTACAGGAAGCTGCAGTGTGTCCGGCCTGGTCCCTCCTATCAGAGTGTTAGAGCATGAAAGCAGGCTTTCTGCTTATTCTCACCATATGTTCATACTTAGCAATTAAGATTAATACGCAGTGAAGATCAATCTTAAAAAGGATGGGCCATGGTGATTGAAGTTGACGTTATTTTTAGTTTTCTGCTTTCTATAATTTGTTGCATCTTTTGTAACATTACATTAACAAAAGAAGTGATATTTGCAGGGAGTTTTTACTCCGTTCACTAGCCCGCCGCCTAAATTATTTTATCATAATCCCGTAAATGAGGGCAGCAAACAAACATGACGCCACTATACGTACTGAATGCCTGGATGGGCTGTACTGAGCTATGCTCAATGAGTACCAACAAACAGCCGTTTGACAGAGGGGTACGTACTGCGACGTCACTATTCTTTTGAATTTTTGGAGACAGCTTTCTGGCAATGACTGCTGTTGTTCCGATTTTGCCTGAAGGCGTGGATGAAAAGAGGCTTGGAAACTGCGTTGTAAATTTGTAGATGTAATGTAACTTAAAAGCAATTGATTAACTTTCTTCTGCAGCCATATGATTTCACCTTACTAAGTACAGCTCCATTTGACACAGCGGTGCCCCCAAAAAGTTAATTTCGGTAATTTCATCTCTTTAAAAAAAAAGAAGACTGCTTAGTATTTATTTGAAATATTTTTCACACATTCTTAGCATTTTACATAAATGTTATTCGCATTCAAATTTTAAAGGTGAGAAGTTTTAACAACGTTTTTCAACCTTTCAAAATAACTATCAATATCGCAGACAAACTTCAGAAAAATTGGCATAATTTATTTGTCGATGGTGTTTGGCACCTTATTTTGGGTATGCTGGTTAAATTGGATGTTGTTCTTCACATGTATAAATAGAAATTGGTAATGAGAGAAGAAGTTTAATTGCTTGGTGATTGCAAAGTTGAAGTGATCCGGAACTGATCAATGATCCTGAACTGGTCAAATGACTGTATCAGATGGGGGAACTACATGTATTGGGAAACAAATTATTATTATTATTTTTTTTGGGGGGGAGCTAATTACAGTGAGTATATAGCAGCGTTCTCTCCTAACAGTGGTCCGCTGGCCAAATGCGAGGTTAAAAAGAAGCCTCATTAGATGTGTGGAGACCGCCAACATACATGTAGGGCTAGATAGCTCAGTTAGTTGTGCGCCGGCACGTTAATCCGGAGGTCTTGGTTCAAATCCCGCTCTAGTCAATTTTTCTTTGTTCAACCCCAAATCGATAAACTTAGGTTAGATTCAATAGGTCTCTTCCTTAGAATCAAGTGACATTAATATCAGAAAATGTTTTTTTCACACACGGACTGGCCTGCAGAACCTAATGCATCGTTTCTTACGATTGTGTAAAGATCTCAATTCTTTAGCAGGCAAACGCAAACAAAAAATGTCCTTGGTGATGAAAAACTGCCGGTTCAACTTCGAGCATCTCACAATAGATTAAATAAAAAAAAGTATTTAATATCCTACAATGTCTTTCATTGTTCAACCTTCCCCCGAGGACCTCTGTCTTGAGGGTGAGCCTTGTCAAACGAATTTTGAAAAATTTTTGAAAAAAAAATCCTGGGGCCTATAGCGGGCCCGGCCCCCTCGCCATAAGACTTTGCACTTTGCTTGCTGGTTTGTCTCGTACATGTAGGCATGTCCCACACTATAATACACAGCAAAGGGTGTGGCACACAGTACTTGGACCACCACCCTCTCCAGTCATAAAAGGATTATTTGTAATCGGTGTTACTGCATGCAGTTAACTTAATATGCTTCCTTGTCCAGCCCGACAAGGATCAAACTTGGTCATGTAGGCATACGCATATAAACCAGTGGAACATGGGGGTCACAGCACAGACTAGATATGTTGGTCAACATTTGAAAAAATTAGGTGCCCCCCACTTAAAAAAATCCTGTACCGCGCCTTCTGTCTTTGAACCAAATCTAAGTTTTATAACGATGTTATGTAAATATTTTTTAGCAAAGGGAGCTTTTCTAGGCCATTACAGACATGCTAAAACCAAACAGCTTCAAGACAATCCCCTCATCCATGACATCAGAGGGGATGTGTCATTGTATTGCAGTGGTGCAAACAATAAAAACGGTACTTAGTTTTATATAGCCTACTATGAATAGACAATTTAGCTTAGTTGATCAGATTTGATTAGTTTGATAAATTGTTTCAGGTGATTCTTCACTGAGGCGCATTTTCACCAAATGCGTTTGTGAATTAGTAAAAGATATGGAATGCATAATGTGTACTAGCCGAAATTGGGTCTTTCTGGTTAATTAGCTTTTGAACACTAGGTGCAAGCCTTTTTTTCAGCCTTGTTACGTTTTGCTGCATATAAGCTGATCTCTTGCACCTTTCTTGCTAATAAGTTAAACACACCGGCTTCGTTGGGCTATTTGGGCTACAAAATAGACTAAAACATGATTCCAAAGGTCTTCCTGGAATGGAGAAGAATGGTTCATAAAAGAAACAGTCAAATTTTTCAAAAAACGCAAGTCACATGACTTATCCGAACCAAAATGTGGTTCGAATAAGTCACGTGATCTTCAGAGCTAGTTTTACTTCCAGCCGTATAAAAGTAAATTACTGAACCAAATTTAATTCTTTTTTTAAAACAATTATTCATGAGTATTTGACAAAAAAAAGACTATGTATTCAGATTATGGATACAAGCTGTAAATAATGATGACAAATCAAACGTAGGATTCGCTTTCAGAGAGTCCGTGCAACGGAAAGCGTGTTTTACTGCGCAGCAGCATGGGAGCTAGCGGAACGTAAACCTTGGGGCATATCCCGTACAGCTGGTGTCGTGTCTGGTTGGGCCAGAGAGACAAACCCCGGGGGCATGAACTACACAGCTTGCCGGTCTAGCCATGAGGGGTTGGGAGTCAGACCATTAATTACGTTGTGTTTTTTTTTCACATTTGTTGTTATTTGCATGATATTTAGTTGTTTTTTTTTTTTTTTTACAACAATCTTAAAATTATTGTCTGTGTAGGTAAACTGTAAGCTGGTGTGTCCCTTTAAAGGAACATTACAGAATTGGTAAGAAAAAAAACAACTTTTTGATCACAGATTTACATAAAACTTACACGGTCTATTGATGATGATAGTAGAAAACATCCCTTGAAATATTTCTGTCTAAAATGCCATATTTGATGAGAAATGAATAAACTAATTTTCCGATTGGAGGTTATCGCTCATCAGTGAGCGTTTTATTCATTTTTTGAATCTATATGACTTTGAATGCAATGTGTAATCGTTTTTTCACTATTTTCTTGTGACCCAGATGGCCGATTGATCTCAAACTTCTACAGGTTTGTCAGTTTATGTATATGGTGGATTACATAAAGTGCTTACACTGCCAGCAACTGTTTTGTTAGCAAAAACAATTCTGTAATGTTCCTTTAAGACAAAGGTAAACTGAAGATGATGAGTGCAATGTAGTAGATGTTAAATTTGCATCGGGGATAAAAAATAGTGTTTAGGTTTTACCTGTCCTGTAAAAAAATCCACAGGCATATTACTCAGATGGGATTCAAACTCATGACCTTTGCCAATGATTCTAAAGCAGATGTCTTAAAAGGCATATTGCTCTATAAAATAATGTTTATTGTTATTACTTTGGTCGTTTTCATAACTATTTGTGTTGTGTTTTAAAATTTAAAAATGCCATTGGATTACAATTATCTGTATTTTGAATGCAGACACAATAAAGAATTATATCCATAATCATTCATACCACTTAACCACAGAGATGGCTCGGTAGACTAGAGGCAGTTTAAACCTTATATTTTAGGAGCCGGTACCACAACAATTTGAAAGATGTTAAATTTGCATCGGGCAAAGGTTGTGGGTTCGAATCCCACCGAGTAATATTGTGGTAGTTGGAGGTTGGCTTCAGGCTGCCGTCACCACAGAGATTGGTCAATATCTGACGTGAGAACGTTTTAAGTGGCTCTCTGCCGTTTCTTTGGTTGGCCTGTTGGGTATGGTTGGCAACCTACAATGCTGTTCGATCCTTGGTCGAATTCACATGGCACGTCCTGTTAGGTTCACGCTGCTTTTTTCATTCGTAACTTGTTTCCATACTCCACATTAACTCTGAGGCTCATATAAAAACAGATATAAATGCAAAGTTGCTTCTTTCTTTTTATGAAACAAAAAATTACAGTAATTAACAAATATATAATTAAAATAAGAAATTAAACCAAGCTGAAATTGACAAAGACATACCATAGTTTTGTTTTGTTTGAGTATGGTCTTTAACTACAACAGAATATCGCAAATTAATAATAAAACATTACACTTCATTAAAGGGAAGGTGTACGTTTGGTAATCACTCTTAAAATTCAATGGCAATAAAATCTTACTTGGTTATAAGTACAGCAGCTTTCGATAGTGTAAAGCATTTTGAAAATCATTTTACTTCGGAATAATGTGGTTATGGATCAAAAATGTATCAGTTTTTATCAGAACAAATTTGAATCTGAGGTTTCTCAGATTGTGTATTCCAATTGTGGATTATTCTTCTCTGGGTTTTTTGGCTATATCTCAAAAACGCTACCACCTTTTGAAATGATATTTTCACAGTTTAGCTTGATTGTGGATATCTACATTTTTATAGAATTAAAACAATCAAACAGTTTCAAAAACCAAAGGTATACGTCCCTTTAAGCAACTTATTTCTAAATGTTTATTAGAATGATATATCGCGTCATGAAATATGCATTAAAATTGCCCAAGGTAATCTCAATAAAGAGACATTTGTGTCACAAGAACTGAAAAAAGGATCCTATCAGGTGGGATTAACAAATACATGTGATTTACATATAAAATAAAACTGATTGATCGATGTGAACTATGAATTAATTCTGTCTGGTCAAGTACAGGGAGATTTTGTTTTACCTAACAGTAAATTTCTTATTTTGATTCGCAAACCAAAAGAAAGCAAACAATGGGAAGTTGAGACTACCTCTGATAAAACCTAAACCGTTGATTTGTTTGGTCAAAAGCTAAGTGTGACCCTGTTATTTTTTATTGTATTTTATTAGTGTTGTAGTCGAGACCTGGGAGTCCGAGACCGAGACCGAGACGAGACTGGAGGTCCGAGACCGGACGGCGAGAAAGGCCGAGACGAGACCGAGACGAGACCCTAAGGTCCGAGACCAAGACCGAGACCTTTTGGTCCAAGACCGAGACCGAGACCTCGAGACCACATGTGTAAATTACATACATGTAATAAAATTGGACCATAATAAATGAATGAAAGTCTTTTAATGATGTAAAACAAGCTGAATATGTCTTTTGCTGTTGTTAAACATGTCCGTAATTTTACGGACTTTCCGTAAATGTAAATATTAATTATGCTAATTAGCGTAATTACAATCAACCACATTTGGCCAAACACCTAAACATAACATAGTACATGTAAGTACATATTGTTATTTCACCCACAACCGTGTACACATGTACAAACTCATGTTAAGGGTCTTTTTTATTTTACGGAATGAAAAAACTTTTCCGGTAATTTTGCTGCAGGAATACGGAACGCTATTTTTTTCTGGCAGCAGAATTACTGGAAAAGTTTTTTCATTCCGTAAAATAGAAAGAATATTTTAATACGGAATATTTCACTTTACGGAGTCCGTTAAATTTACGGACATTTTAACGGTACTGTGAAATCTTTTGTGTACTTGTTTTACAACAATACTGTACTGGATATTACAATATTTATCAACAATCAAATATAATAAGTTTGTTCTGTCGGATTCAGGAATGTGCCACAACAGTTGTTTTTTTGTATAGGTACCTGTCCATTTACAGAATATCTTCATTGCCCTTCAGAAACATCAACATGGACAGTATCTCTGCTGACAAATGTGCATTGTCAATGGGGGTGTTCTTGATCATAATGTAAAAACATTACATTTTTTTCCACTTTCATGAATATCATATACAAAAGTGAAACTAAGATATGGCTTATAATCAGTGTTATAATTGACATTCAATTTGCAGTTTACTGAGAATCATGAGCAATGAAATCAATTTGAATAATGTTAATTTGTGTTATTTACTTGGCCTTGGCTTTATGGGCCCGACTTAAAATGCATAGTGAATACTGAACTTGTCCCCGATTATCCGTGATTCGATTTGTCGTTGAGCAGAAAATGCAAACTGCAGAATGTTTCTTGTTACCTGCTTTGGCGTCCATGATCTGTTTATGATTCTTACAACCAAATCTTAACACAGCAGAATTACTGGACATCTTGTGATAATCGTTAAAAAAACTTTATTTTATTGTGCTACTCTAGCGAACTTGTACTGTAGTGTATGCACCTGTTTGCACCATGCACAATGCACCTGTTTACCTTTCACAACGAGTAGTGCGTGTTTTGGTCATAGCTAGAAACTCGCTCCCAATTTTTATCGAACTCATGATGGGTAAAGCCGATGGCACAAGCACACACATGGCACTATGTACATGTACAGTACATAGCTCGATGCGTGCAAGCTCACACAACCACAAGCGAGGTTGTCTGTACAAACTGCAAGTTTTCTTAAACTATTTGCTATCTGTTTATCGTGATAAATGATCGTGAAGGAATATGAATAAATCAAATAAATTTGCATATTTTGCTGGTCTCGAAGCGAGACCAGGCAAACATTCGAGACCGGAAGGGTCCGAGACCGTGACCAAGATCGAGACCACAGGGTATTGAGACCAAGACCGAGACCGAGACCAGCAAAAAGTGGTCTCGCGACCGGTCTCGAGACCGAGACCGGTCTCAAGACCTACAACACTGTATTTTATACACTACATTTCAAATTAATGTCCATAAAATTTACAACCATGCGATTGTCATCTCCTTGGGTTCTTCAAAACAGTGGATTGGTGTTCAATTCTTTAAAAAAGAATCTGTATTTGAATATTGAAGTAATGTCTCAGTCCTTTGCCGTTTTTATGTAATAAGTTAAAATCCTGTGTAAGATACATGTTAAACATTCACTACAGCAGAATGGAGTCTGGCTTCCAGGATGCTGATTGTGGCAACTCGAACACGCCAAACGGTGTCCATCGATGATCATTTTGAGTACGCCATTTTGTGTCATAGCAACACGATACCAAACAGCAGTTATTACCGACTTTAAATCAACCAAGCAAATTGTTTTTTTAATATTGTTTCTAATGTCCAGTTGGACCATTGTAGTCCAAATCAAGAGATACATTAGGTCAAAGGAGATCTTTTTAAGCGATGAACGTACCATAGATAAGAATATGACAAAGTTATTTGTGCCTCTCCCATAAGACTCTGTACAACACATGAAGCCATGACACTGAAGGCATTTGATTTGTTGGTTATTACTAGTTACTCACAGTTTTGCTCAGAACCTGGCTGGTATTTTGCAGATGAATTGAAGGGTTAGGGAACAACCCATGTCATTCCACTTGAAGTTGTAGTCACCTGAGCTATCAAGTAACTGTGTGCAGTCTCCACTGCCGTCGGGCTCTCCGTTGTACCAGTTGGTGTAGCCCCCAGAAGGGCTGCCGTCAATGAAGCGCCAAGTTGGGGGGACACTGGATTGGTCCAGGCGGTAGCCGAACCAGGTTCTCTCGTTGGTTTGCCCGATCAATGATGTGTAGAAGTCATTTTCCTCCTTGCTCATAATGGACGCCAGATGAGATGGTCTGCCAAGGCGTGACAAACCCTGACAGTACTGTTCAGCTTTATTAAAGGTCTTGGCATTCGTCACGAGAAGGTAGCAATGATTCCCAAAATTTGTCCATGGACTGATGCAAGACATGCAGGGAGATACGATCAGGAAATGCGACTGAAGGAGAGCTACAAGAATACTGAAAACAGTGAAGTTTGCTGCCATTTTGAGCTCTGAGTGACAGCGTCTGTACTTGGCAGGGAGTAAACAGTCTCTAATTTTATAGTTAACTGTCGCTACCCAGTGGTGTCAAGCTGCTGTGAATACAATGCACCCAGAAGAGGCTTAATGGTAAAAGTACTTATTTGGTCATCGAGGTAATAGCTATATATCTTGTCTGTTATTACATCTATTTATTTTTAATCTGACCACTAAGGTAAGTGTTTGGCCTTGAATCATAATAATAAAAAAAAATATATAAAAAAACAATCAACATTAAGTTTGCTAATTGGTATTGTATAGGCTAAACCATACCTGTTTACATGTAGTAGAGCTGAACAATTTGAACTTACATGTACATGTACACTTGAATGGCATCGCGCAACTTGAAATTAATGTGTATTTCAGGCAATAACATGTGGCTTTACCTCTCTAATTGACAACATCAAGTTAAAATTTGACATGCAATTTGATCAACTCCCATAAGGGCAGATCAAGGGCAGACAGTCGTCGCCTTTGATAAAAAGTGCAAGGGTTCAATACAACTGGTGATGTTTGACAACAAACTTGGGTCGCCAGGGAGAAATTTGTGTACATCATCACAATCACTGTGCCACTAAGTTTAATGGAAAGGCCGAAATTGATAACTTGCTTACCATAGTGTCATTGCTTTAATTAATGGCCCTTTCTTTTGGAAAATTGGGCTGCAAATTTTCAGAGTGATGTTAAATTTGAAAGGGTTCTCCTTGGTGTGGCATGAAATGGAAAAGCCAGACTTTAGCGAGTGGTTTTATTCTGTGATAGTTTTTTGCACGAACGAAATACATTCAATATTTGTTTTATCCTACACGTACTAAAAGCACTGCGATTTGTTGAAAATAACAAATTCATAAGAAAACCAATCAAAACTAGTGTTTGATATTTGTCAAAACAAACACTAGGTGTTCGGGTTTCCCAATGTGTGAACTACTTTATTAACTGATGAAAAGATTGTTGGTAGCTTTTGAAATGTCAAAGTAAGTATTGTAGAATTTTTAATACATTTGAAATTTTTAGTTCACAAATAGTATACTACTACTTTTGCCTTGGAATGGCATTGAGGCTTTAGAGATAAAGAATTTAAGAAAAGTGATAGTACTTATTACAATAGTCATCAACTTTAAGAAAAGTGATAGTTAGTGTACTAGACTTTTACTTGATTTCAAAATAGGATCCAAATTGCCTTTTATCAAACTTCACCTTCTTGCTACCTTCTCGATTATGTCGGCATCTACATTTATCAATGACCAAAGTTTGACTAAGTTAACTTAAACTCTGTCTAGTCATGGTGGTTGGACTACGCTACTCGATTATACAGAAGCGCATCCTGTTATGTTGTGACCTTTAAAAAAGGGCATGCATCTTTACACATGCATGATGGGGCTAAGAGCTCTGTGTGATAAATATCGTCTCAGAAAAGTACGTAGTTTTTCTGCCTTGTCCAGCTGCAGTGAATACAGCGTGCTGAATACAGCGTGCCAGATAAAGCTTAATGCAAAAGTTTTTTGTGTGTAGTCATCCAGCTAATGGATTGTGTTAATTACTAACACCACTTCCAGGAATTCATCAACTGGGCCCCGAATGAACCCAATGGACCTGGTATGGAGGACTGGGTCCAGATGTATGGAAATTCCTCAATGGAATGACCTTGAGACCCCCCCCCCTCCCAAGAGGGTTCCTGAAAAAGGGACTAAAAGAAGGGGGAGGAAAGAGAGAGGGGAAAAAGAGAGGGGAAGGAGAAAAGTTGCAAGTGTGTGTGTGTATATTTTTCCCCTCGCCTTATGCCATTTGGATTTTTTTTCTTTTCTGCCAAAATGAAATCTCACTCGTAGTTATTTATATTTGCAACAATAACATAGAATAAGCATTTGAAACCAATGTGCCACTTTGTACGGGATAAAATATATTTCAAGTTGTTCGCAGTCTTATTTGGAAACTACTCGTTTTTACACTTCTTGTACATGTGCATTGGAGAAGATTTGGCTTTGCTACTTACCGAATAGTTCATTCAAATTTTCCTCACGAATGCCAGTTTAGTGTTGTTGTTGTTTTGTTTTTTTTGGTGTGGGGGGGGGGGTGGGGGAGGTGATGAGGGTTCGCCATATTCTGTAATGCCTGTGGTGCGAAACATTGATACTGTAGAGGAAGGAAATTCTGATTGCCGCAATGGAAGTTAGCCCAATATGAGTGTGCATATTAAACTTCCCTGACAAAATAAACCAACTTTTCATTGTATTAATCACGAAACAAGACCAGAATTTGATGAGATTTAAACTTTTTTCATTAATAAACACAAAAGCCCGATGTTAAATTTGCAGCGGACAAAGGTTGTGGGTTTGAATCCCACCCGAGTAATATGCATGTAGGCTCATATAAAAACAGGTATAAATGCAAAGTTGCTTCTGTCCTTTTTTTGCCAAAAAATAGTAGTAATAAAAATATATATAAATAAAATAAGAAAATAAACCAAGCTAAAATTGACAAAGACATACCATAGTTTTATTTTGTTTGAGTATGGTCTGTACTAAAACAGAACATATACCGCAAATTGAATAATAAAACATTAGACTTGATTAAAGGGAAGGTATACGTTTGGTAATCACACTCTTAAAATAAATGGCAATAAAAACGTACTTGGTTATAACTACAGCAGCTTTTGATAGTATAAAGCATTTTGAGAATCATTTCACTTTTGAGTAATGTGGTTACGGATATATCAGTTTTTATCAGAAAAATTTCAATCTGAGAAGCATTCTGTCAGAAAGATTTCTCAGAATGTGTATTCCAATTGCGGATTATTCTTCCTGCGTGGACATAACCGCTCGGCTCGGGATTTTTGGCTTTATCTCAAAAACGCTACAACCTTGTGAAATGATATTTTCACAGGTTAGTTTTATTGTATGCATTAATATATAGGATTATAACAATCGAGCGGTTCCAAAAACCAAAGGTGTACGTTCCCTTTAAGCAACTTATTTATAAATGTTTATTAGAATTATATTACGCGTCATGAAATATGAAATATGTTTTTACTTAATAAGTGAAAAAAACCTGTAGTCAAACATTCACTACAGCAGAATGGAGTCTTGCTTACAGGAATGCTGATTGTGGCAATTTGAGCATGCCTAACAATGTCCATCGATGATAATTTCGAGTAACTTACCTCACAATGTCAAAACACCCCAAAAGTACAGTTCTTACCTACAAATCACCCACAAAGTGGACTGATGAACATATGAATTAAAATTGCCAAGATAATCTCAATAAAGCGACATTTGAATATACGTGTCACAAAAACGGAAAAAAAACTATCTTATCAGATGGGATCTACATGTACAATGCAGCAATACGCACGGCCACACCATACAGCTATAATCATATTTAGCTTGTCGAGGAAGAATTAAGCTCAAGGCCCAAGATATATTTATCAACCAAATAAAAGTAGTCATGTTTTGTTGCGCTTATAGTCAACAAAATATGCTACAATTTGAACAGCTCTGTTTTTGCCAGCCTGTAGCAAAATGGATAGCCTATCATATTTTTTTACGGTGCATCAGATGCCAATTGATTGTCAATATCATTCAGCGATTACCAACTATCAACCAAAGAATAATACTTTTGTTTGGTGAACACATAATGATAGTTTGATCATAATTATTTGCTGGCAAGACTGCCCCCCCTATACCTCTCCATTGAGGGGGGTCAACTACAATTTCGTATCCTCAATATAGTCTTAACAATTTAAAATTTTACAATTGTTCCCATTTTAAAGCATATTATATTCTTTTACTCTGCATTTCATGCAACAGTTATTTAAATCACTACTTTATGAACTGCACGAGGAATGTTTTAGGCCTGTATCTAATATGCAATTCTAATGACTGTAATCTCTGATTACAATACACAAACACACAAATGTTAAATGAATCTAAAAACCATGCATATTACATATTAATTTTGTCTTACTTTATTTTTGGAACACAATAAAGTCAACAATGCTTACCTCCAATTTCTTACGAATTTTCCTCTGCCCTGAACTGTTAATTGTAGGGAAATAATGCCCTCCACACCCACCCTTGTTCTTCCTAGATACTTTACATACTGAAAATCTATATGTGAGGTTTGTGTTTCCCCAGGTTTCAACAGAATGATTGCATGAGGCACGCACTTTGCATTAGGCCCATTCATACTCTAAATATGACATTCCTATACAAATATTACAATATCATTTTTCAGAGAACACAAACAATTTGGTTGAACTTGACAACAGATCACAACATAAAGAAGTAACTCCTATGAGCAATTTTTTCCCCCATCATATCATTCTGTGCGTTTCTGTGTTATTCATTGACAATATACTGTATACAGTGTTTCACTATGTATTGTCATGCTCAAGCATTTGAATCACCCAATCGCCACTCTGGGTATGAACAGCCTCGCGAAAGGCCGTCTTCGGAGGCCTTGTCGCGACTCAAGCTAATGGATTGTGTTAGTTATAAACACCACTATTGTATTATTTATCGAGGTTAGAATGAAGTGAGAGTTGTAGTGTACATCAGTCAATACCGACGTGACTCAACCACGGGTTCCTTTGGTTGGGTCGACCGACCGAAGCCTTTTTTGGGAACTCATCAACTGGGCCCCGAATGAACCCAATGGACCTGGTATGGAGGACTGGGTCCAGCTGTATGGAAATTCCTCACTGGAATGACCTTGAGCCCCTCCCCCCCCCTCTCCCAAGAGGGTCCCCGAAAAAAATGGCAAAAGAAGGGGGAGGAAAGAGAGAGGGGAAAGAGAGAGGGCAAGGAGAAAAGATGCAAGTGTACTGTATGTGTGTGTTTTTTTTCCTGCGGCAGGATGGTTTGTTTTTTTCTTGAACTCATGCCATTTGAATTTTTTTCTTTCTGCCAAAATTACCCTTTTATGATATCTCACTCGTAATTGTTTATATTTGCAACAAGAACATAGAATAAGCCTTTGAAACAAATGTGCCACTTTGTACGGGATAGAATATATTTCATGTCGTTTCCGGCAGTCAAGTGTTTTTCTCCTTTTCAAGGGATTGCCGGACAAGTGTAAAGATAGTACTACACTTGAATTTGAGAAACGCCGGATAGTCTCTTTTTTTTAACCCACAATGTTTTTAATGAATATGCATGAAACCGTTTGCACTTTCCGCATTTTTTCTTTAAGTCGGCTATGTGCAGAGATTACCTCCTCCACATTTTAGAGGAGTGTTTGATAATTTTTCCATGTGCTCTTCTTAACAATCCGCATTGACAACATTTGATTAATGCACAGGTTCCTGTGAGTGATCTAGCCACCTACCTCCAATCAATGAGGCATGAGGGCTCTACTCGGTCATGACACTTGTGACACTTGCAAGACACTTAACCATTATTGCTGCGTCCTTCGGATGGGACGTAAAACCGTAGGTCCCTTGTGTTGTGTAATGCACGTAAAAGAACCCAGTACACTTATCATAAGAAGGGGTTCGCCCCAGTGTTCCTGGTTTGATCGGCAGCATGTTGCGCCACAGCACCTTGTAAACCATTACATGGTGCTATAAATGAGTAGGCCTCATACTTCAAAAACGTAGCTCCACATACCTGGCAGGAAAAAATATCAGCGCTTAGAAACGCCTGTATTAAGCGCTATATAAATGCAAGCTATTATTATTATTATTATCTACTTTAGTCGGGGTTGAGCAGACGGCTAGAAGCAATTGTCTCACTCAGTATAACTTCCCTCAACGCACTCTTTTATTACTTGGGTACGTTTGCTCTGTCAAGTAGGATGTCTATTATTTGTGTTTTACGCTGCACCTACACTAGGTGCTTTCCAGGGTCCTGTGAAAAAAATCCACAGGCATGTTACTTAGGTTGGATTGAAACCCACAACTTTAGCCAATCTAGAGCTGGGTCAAACTTCATGGCTCTGCTTACTGTGAAATTTTGTGCTTTATTATTTTATATTTCTGGTATATTTCTGGTAATGAAACCACAGATGAACTTAATCACTACAGCTTACAAGCCTGAGGAAACCTGTGAACAAGGGTGCTTGTCTATGTAAATTTGACAATAAAGGCATTACACACCACTGGGAGCATTATAAGTACTTATCCAAAAAAAATTCTTCAGAAGTCATTGTGCAGAAACAAAACAAACAAAAGAATTCTGTGAAAGGTTTGGCCCTTATTATCCAAAAGTGTATTCTGTTATTCATTTCACAGTGACGAATGAATTACTAGCTGTTTGACTGAGGAAACCTGTAAAGTGTTCACAGGTGTGAAAAAAGCCTAATCTAAATGAAAAGTGTAACATACACCAGGGTCTGGAATTTGGAAACTGTTAAAGTCTATGGGAATATTTTGAAGGGGCACCAAGGCCAAGACCAGGGGCAACAGAGGCCGTTGCCCTGTGGGCTTTGTATAATTCCAGTCATGTACATGCAGTCAGCAAACATGGACGTAACTTTCTCGTGGATTTTCTTGCACAACAGGTAATGTACCGGTAGATTCATCTGTGACAACACAAATTCCTGAGATGTCCCTCAGTGTCGCCCACCTCATGAACTCGTTGGAGCTTGGTCATCCCCAAATTGAGAACCCTCAGTTAATGTCACTCTGGTCTTATAGCATCCACTGCTTGATCTCGTTGGATCGGTCTTCAAACAGAGAGAAGCAAACCCACAGGATCCACTCACCCTCTGCTCAAACTCTCTGCACCACAATCAAGGTATAAGAAACACTTGGCTAAAAACTGACAAAGTTTGCCAAGGGTTTTGTCAAGCCATATTTAAAGGAACATTACAGAATTGGTAAGAAAAAAACTTGTAAAATATACTTTTTGATCACAGATTTACATAAAAACTTACACAGTCTAATGATGATGATAGTGGAAAACATCCCTTTAAATATTTCTGTCTGAAATGCCATATTTGATGAGAAAAGAATAAACTTAATTTATCGCTCAGTGAGCGTTTTATTCATTGTTGAATCTATATGATTTCATGCAAATGTGTAATCGGTTTTTCACTATTTTCTCGTGACCCAGATGGCCAATCGATCTCAAAATTCTACAGGTTTGTCAGTTTATGTATATGGTGGATTACATAAAGTGCTTACACTGCCAGCAACTGTTTTGTTAGCAAAAACCAATTCTGTAATGTTCCTTTTTAAAAGTACGCTCTTATCATATTTTTATTTCAGAAGTATCACCCAAAAATTTGCAAGTATTAGATGTATGTGAGTACAGTATAGCAGAATGTAATCATGAGGTGAAATCTGGATTGTTCCATTTCACGAGGCAAAGCCAAGTGAAATGGAACAGTCCAGATTTCAACGAGTGATTATATTGTGCTATGTTGTATGAATTTGTTATATATATACCTCACCTGTAGATTCTTGTGATTTGATATTTTTCATATAATTTTGTAAATCATTTCAACAATAACTAATACAAAGTTTGAACAATTTATAAAGTATTTTAATAATAAAGAATTTAACGGCTGATAAAGACATAGCTGGAGCCGTGTTAGACCGGATATCTAAAGCGTGCTCAGCGTTCATAGCCATACGCATGTTAAAGTAACATGAAAGTGACTTCTCAAAGTAGGGAAGGTGCATGTACAAGGGAATATGGACCATGTCCCCCCCCCACTTTAAATACTTGAAGGAGAACACCAAAGAAAAGTTGCTCCTAAGAAGCCAAAAAATTTGAAATTAAATTATGACCAATCAATTTTTGTGATATATTCATCTTTCAAGAGATAGAGAACTCATGTGAGTGGGGAAACAATTGCAAGTCTCTAACTTCATGGTGTGAATTGCCTTTGTATTCAATAACCTTCCAGTGCAAAAATTGCCAACATCCCAAAACATCTGATGACATCATTCTGAGAAAAAATAGGTCTATACTTTTTTGTACGGGGATGTTTTGGTTCATAACTGACTTTTTCAGAGCTAAATTTGAAACATGAAATCATTGGATTTCAACAGCTATAGAATCTTTACATTCCAAGGAGAATTTTTCGTCAGTCAAAAGGTAAAATTCAAGGCTGAGCATTATCAAAAGTAAGTTTATGAAACACAACATTCCCGTACACAAATGTAGAGACCCAATTTTCTCAGAATGATGTCATCAGATGTTTTGGATGATGACAAATTTGCACTGGAAGGGTATCGAACACAATGGCAATTCACACCATTTGAGATATGCAATTTTCTCCCCACTCACATGAGGACTCTATCTATTGGAAAATGACAACATAAAAAATTGAATTGGTCATTACAGTGTTGTATCGAGGTAACCTTTTGGTCTAATAGACACCACGTTTTTGCAAAGAGACACATGCTGTGAGCTTACAGGGTGTAAATTTATAGAGCTGCTTGGCACAAATGTTAGCTAAGCACATAACAAAATGCTTAGCAGAAAAAGGTTACCAGCCAAAATACAACCATTTGCAACTGGTTTCTGGTAGATGTCAACCTCACTGCAGCTTCCCACTTTCAATCAGAAACACCTTGATCACATTTATGTTCACCCTCAAACCATGTTATATTTGTATATTATTACAACTTTATTTTATTTTTCTCAATGTCCCTTTAACACATCCGTAGATGCCTTTCATGTTCTTTTACATTTTTTTTTACTGATATATTTTATTGTGTACTGTTTACTGACAGTAAAATCGTTGACTTTGAAGAACTAAATAGGTCTACATTTAATAAGCTTGTGGATTTTTTGGAGAGCTGTTGGTTCTGAGAAGAACTGGGTTTGAGATAAATTAGAGTCTCTCGACTAACATATTTTCCTCAAAAGAGATTGATTAAATCACATTGATGTCACCCATAGACCTAGTCAGTTCTTCTGAAAACCATGCAAAGTTTCAAAACGTTTTTTTTATATTATGATGAATATTGTGTGGATTGGGTAATTAATCTTTGAGTTTACAAAGAGATCATGCTTTCTGAATAAAAGGTCTAAAGAGTCAAAGTATCTGAGGATTGAAATTATTGTTTTGAGATGAAAGTCTATTGTTGATAAATAAAGTAGTTTGTTTGTTGCTTTGTGTTTCCTTTGTGATTTGGGCAAGAGTCCTAAGTGAAGATTTTGACAATGTGATCATTTATTATAAAAACAAAAAGTATTTGAAAAGCACAGTCAAATGTAGGCCTACATTTGACTGTGCTGTCAAATACTTCTTGATTTATAATTATTTTTCCTATTGTCAAATTACCTTTGATTTTTAGCAAAGTTTACAAATTTGGCTAAGGATGCTATTCTGCTCAGTGAGCTGAAAATGGGCTTTGTTTTCTTTTTGTGTCAGTTTTTGCTCACATTTTCGTGGAGACCATAAGACTCTAGATACCCCAAGCCATCAGCTCCAGCCCTGGTTCACTCTAGATGCTTAAAAGGGGTACATTGCCTTCAAATCCCTCAATATGTTGCTGTTTGGAATAGCTCCTTATCCTTTTTTAAGAGTTGTACATGCACTAAAACATTGAAATTAGTGGTAGAGATTGAAAACACATAAATTTGCCTCCTGAAATACAACCAACGGAACATAATATGGTCCACCATTTTGTGGAGTCAAAAATTTGGTTCTACATAATGGCAGACCGTGCTGTCTTGAAGTTACACAAACACTTCACCACTTCAAGGGGTATTTATGTGAATCATTATATTCTACTTTTTAGAATATATTTCCAACTGTATTCATTTCAAAAGAAGGCCTTTTATAGCCCAAAGCGCCCAATCCGAAGGCAATGTGCCCATTTCAAAACCATTGATCTTCAGTATAATGGAGATCAATGTTCAAAACGCAGGCTCGCATCACAAGGAGCATTTCTTATTAAAGCGCCCTCAGTAAACTGTTCTATGAAAAGAGATGTATTTCGTGGTTTTCGGTCGTTTGCTGTTTTGGTAAATAAGAATCAACACCCTCTGCGTGGACGTCATAACAGGATGACGATGACGATGACGACGAGCAAATGGCTTCCTCCTTATACAGTACATTACCGTTTTTTTGTTAAACACCTAAACACAGAATTAATGTGTAACTAGTCTCGGTCCCCCCCCCCATTCTTCGATTTTCATACTAAAACATGCCTGGTTTCTACTCTCAAATCCAAGATAGATGCTGCCCGTGTGGAAAGTATTCATTGTATGTTTTAAATGTTTTTAATGGAATGGAGGGCTAATATAAACAAAGCCTTGAAAGTTTACATAATTCCTGCGTCATTGTATAAGCAAATGTTGGCTTGTTTTCCCTTTGGCCGCCATAGTAGACTTTAGGGCTCTGTGTTACACAATAACAAGAAAGAAATAAAACAAGACATTGACCTTTACTCTATCAAAATGTATGAGTGCAGAGATTCAATTCATTCAAACCCGAAAGTGCCATCGCATATCATCATTGGTATTGGTCGTTTGAAACTTGTACATTGTCAAATATGTTTTTTTATTTTTTTGAATTATTTGTTTGTCTCATGAAAAATAGTTAACCCAACTGTTTCAACTGAGCAATAATGTACTTTCTTCGCTTTTCATCCGAATTACTTATGTTCTTGTATTGCCCCTTGTTAAAAAGTAGCTACCACAAATATAGTCATCCTACCAATCTATCATGACCTAAATAATTCTAGTGTTGGTAGATGCACAATTGGCAATGAAAACATATTCAGATTCCACCATGCATGTTTACGTTTTACTTTTAATTTACCCTATAGGCTAGGCCCACACCTAGACATACATATTAGAGGCGTGTTTGGACCATGTTTACTGTTCGTATGACCATCACTCATCATGCATGCAGCAAACAGGCCTACTCAGTTTTAATGTCAACAGTATTTTACAAGTAGCTGCATATTTAATGAGCGTTTCAAATACCGGCCGCGCGCAGGTGTGTCGTTACGCGTTGTACTCGTGTGACGTGTGGAGCGCTTATATTATTTAGGACAGCTGCATAACAAGCTTTTCAAATACCGCGCGCCCTGTGTACTATATTTAGACTTAGCTGGCACACAGCTGCGTCCTCGCAGCCTTCGGCCAGCTTTGTAAGAGCAGCAGGGGGCAGGCGGCAAATTTATGTTCTGCAGCACACGCATAGAGCTATATATATTGACTAGAGCGCTAACTTGCTCTGAGTTTAGAAGCCACCTTGGGCGCAGACATGTTTGATGTGTTGCGTGACTACGGAACGATTTTAATTTTAAGAGAGCACACATGGCCGCGAAAATTTTGCATTCGGCGTGCGCGCTTACGTACGCGCCGAATTTAATCTAACGATCATTGCTCTTGTAAACAGGTGATTTTAGTGATGTCTTAAAAAAATATGTAGTAGGTGATTCTCTGATGTTGTTACTTACGTCTCAGGAAAAATGCTGAGTAGAACTAGAGCCTTGTTTGGGAGGATTCAATGCTTCAAGATGTCAAGGGAAAAAAAAAACGAAATCTGCTTAAAGGATACACAATATGCCGGCAAGAATGACGAACTAAAAAAAAACACACGTATACGCGCAAACTCACATGTTAAACATGACGCACATGACGCTCGCAGTTTGTACGCTCATTAGCAGATTGTGCGTTCTCATTTGCTGCATATTTGGTTCGATGACGCATATAAAAGAACAAACGCTTTATCATGCAAATAGCCGTACAATTGCCGTACAAAATTTCAAGCTTTTGTATTGGTTTGTACATAAACATGGATGCGCCCACACGGCTTCAAAACCTTAGTGCGTGTATAACGGGGTGTTAGCGCTCTAGTCAATATATATAGCTCTATGAGCACACGTCGGCTATGGAGTCAATAGTTAAGGGATAGGGAAGAACAGCCTATCCCTAGCAGAAAAAAAAATCGCGGGCGGCCGGGTGTCCGGGGTTCAAAGGTGACTTATCGTGGCTCGAATTCATCATTTTGCTCAATTGACGAGTCTGCGTCTTGAAGCACAAAAGTAGCGAAACACAACAAAATTATGCTTACCAGAATGAGGTAAACCAGCTTAAATATTAGCGCGCTCTCACCATCTGTGACCGGCATCCTGCTCATTTTTGCAGAGCAGAAAACAAGTTAAGCATTATTTTCTGCTCCAGCAAGAAATTGGGCCACGGACAGTGGCGGCACCAGACCTGTTAATCGGGGGGGGGGGGCAAACTTAAATTTAGGGGGGGGGGGGGGCAAACAAAAGTCTATAATGTACTGTATAAGCCTACAATTCACTCCAGAAATAAGATTTTGCACTGTGTGAATGTGACGTGTTGTGCGAACTGCGTGTACAATGGCTGCTTACGGTTTTGGGCAGACAATGCATTTCTATTTATAGCAAGTTTCCAAGCTTGTACAGATAAATAAATCCACATTTTATTAACATTGCCGGAGATGGAAAGTGTATTGGGCTTTTTTGATGGTGCCAGCTAATTATGATGGATGAAATTGAGTTTATTATTTACAGTGCAAACAACATTGCAACAAATTGGGTGCAATCGTTTGGGATTAAACTCAATTTCCGCCATCGGGGAAAAAACTGGGGGGGGGGGCAAAAAAAATTACTGGGGGGGGCATTTGCCCCCCCCCCCCCCCCGTAGCCCGTCGCTGGCCACGGAGTAGTAAACCCTCTGAGCAAAAACAAAACAAAACAAAACAGAAAAACATATTTTATTCCCAAGAAAAAAAGAAAGAAAATGTTCTAACAGGGCAAAAGGAATAGAGACTGCAGAGGTGAGAGTGAAAGAGGTTCGAATCTCACCCTGAACTCAACTAGCAATAGTAATGCGACGAATGGAAGTAGGTCAGAAAAAAACTTGTTTTAATAGAAATATAAAAAACACCTTATTTCCTTTTTTTCAAGAAATGATATTTTAAGCAACCAAAACAATATTTCCCAATGAAACTACCTTCACATATATCTTAACTTTACACTAAATTATAAGCTTTCAGATTAACATTGTATAACAGACCCTACCAAATCTGATTAATTGCAAGTCATGCGATATCTTAAGAGAAAATTTCTGCTCTTAATTAAAAAAACAAACCACATTAGTTGTATTTTAATTTCCTTTATTAAAAGAGACTATATTTTCAGAAAACAAATTGTTTCCCAATATTTATGAGTTTTTTCGTTGAGGAGGACTTTGCCTGTTTTATTATGCAAATTAGTTTCGCAAGCCTGGGAGTTGCATTTTCACTTGATACAAACAACATGCCTTACCGCGCATATCATGTGACGTTACCTTGTGAGCAATTTCTGTTGTTATGCAAATTAGTTTCTGAAAGCTTGCAAGATCACGTGATACAGGCAGCTGGTTGTGCCGCTGGATTTTAAAGACAAAATTGTTGGTGTCAAAACGTCGATCCGCACAGTATTCTCCAACAAATTCAAGATTTTACTGAGTTCCGAGGACACAACTACCACAAAAATGTGATGGTGAGTTACAAATTCGGTTGTGATAATGATGATTCTGTTATACAAGATTTTCACTTGAAGTATTTGAAGAAACTTTGATTTTTTTTCGGCACAAGCTGCAAACACTTCACCCAATTTTGTATACTTGGGACTGGCCCTTGCACCAGTGCAATCCAATCTTTGTGCCCGCTGTGGTTTTCGACCGAAACAATTCCTGGTCATAAAACTTACTGATGGAATGTTACTTGTACTTACAGATGGCACTACTGCTGGTACAAAATCCAATACGTTTTGAGAGTAAACCTTTGTACACAATTCAATGTAATATCAAACTTGCTCTAGGCTAGTCCGATGAACTGGATCCAATAACACTTTTTAAACTTTGGACAATATCTGGCGTACATAGAGTCTGAGTGAATGCTCATGTATTTGTTGGCACCTGTGTAAAAATGTCCTTCACAATTCAAAACCCCAAAGTAGGTAGTGACCCCCAAAATTTTTTTTACCAAAAATAATAACAAATAAATAAATAATAATACAAATCTCCAAAATCCATAAACACTTGAAAACCGTGTGAGCTATGCAGTAGATGTTGTCGGTTAATATGGTGGTCGATTGTGTCAGATAAATTTCTCTAAAAAGATAAATCTATGGCTAAACTCTGATCTGAAGTCCAAAATGGACTATTCTTGACTTTTGTTGTGCCCAGCATCAATGATCGTTGAGCACATTAACTACAGATTTGCACAATTTGCCGCGTGCTCTTCAGATTAGGCAGCTTCAAGTGCAGATTGGGCAAAATTGTGCGCAATCTTAGATTGTGGGAATTAAGTGAATGCTCAGGAAGCATCAATGTGCAACAAAAGCCATATGAGGTCCATCTAGATTGACTTTGATTTATTTAGGGGTTACTAATCACTAAATCACAAAAGTATCAAAACTGCCATCTTGGAAGGTATCCCAGCATGCCCCAGTCAAGGTTATAGTCACTTGTCACAAGTCCCATGTTTACAATCAAGTAGTTCATGTCAGAGGTCAATATGTCATTGTACCTTGTAGTTGATGTCCAGTCATTGTGTAAGTCGTGTAATCCTGTTACAGTGTGTTGACGCATTTTATGCATTTACAGTTATTATGTTATCCCTGAAGCCAGACCTTTGTCCTTTTGTTATACGAATGTGGCTTACAAGAATGATTTATGCTGCCACCATTGTTTATCATTTTATATGGCTCAAAGGGGGAGGTAAGTTCAAACGCGCCGAGATCCAAGCATACCTTGGCAGGTTATACAGCCGTGGCTGATGACTAAGGTTGGGCAATTCATGGTGAAAATTTGTACTTTCTCGAATGATAATATCAAATCCCAATGCTTACTTTTGGAACCTTTGTAGTCTGAAATTGTTCATCACAGGGTTTCTTTGTGACAACGATATTCTTAAAGGAAATTGATTTCTCCAGAAGATCTGAAAAGTTCAAAAAAATAATATCGTGCAGAGGCTGTACAAAATATTCACAGTTTTCCCTTCGATGAACTCTCCAGGTAAAAACCTCAAAAATGGATTTTAAAACTTCAAATTCATACTTTCTTAAAGATAATATCGAATCCCAATGCTTACTATTGGAACATTTGTAGTCCTAAATTGTTCATCACAGGGTTTCATTGTGACAATGATATTCTTAAAGGAAATTGATTTCTCCAGAAGATCTGAAAAGTAAAAAAAAACAAAAAAAACTGCAGAGGCTGTACAAAATATTCACAGTTTTCCCTTTGAAGAACTCTCCAGGTAAAAAACTCAAAAATAGATTTTAAAACTTTTACCTGCATAGATTTTCAGAGATGAACAGGCACTTTGAATTATTATGAAGTATTAAAGTCATGACGAATCGGCCCCATTAATGGTAGCAATCCACTTTGTATCCTTGGTGGGAAGATGTAACTTTATATCTGTTAGGTTACCTGATCAAAAAACTTGCCAATGGAGTGCTACTCTACATGTAGATTACACTGTAGCTGGAATTTGTTGAAAACGCAAGTGCAAATTTTGTTTGCACAATTCAAAGTTTCAACTCTCACATGTTCTCATAGTTGTGGTTCATCAATTGCTTTTCTTCAGAGATCAAACTCATCATTTTGGGTTCATCAACAACACTTTGTTGGGTTCCCTTTGAGAATTTGAAAATGCAAATAACTATATAATCTTTAATTTGATCTCCAGTCAATAATAATCCACGAGACCATAAACATTTTGGTCACAAACGCAACCATTTTGTCAAACTGATTTCCACAATTGAAAGCAAATCGTAGCAATTGTGATTCTCCGGCAGTACTCCAATCCGCACAAAGTATTGGCCTCAAATCAATTTGTTCATAAATCTATCGTAGTTTCATTCATTAAAATTTATTATCAATTTTGAATTCCCTTGGTAGTTCAACCTATTGACAGTGCTGGCGCATGACTGTTTTTTTTTTATTACTTATTACACTGAAACATGACAGCAAGTTGATTTACCTTTTGCTTGATTGTGGGGTGTGTTTACAGAAAACTATGATGAGAATGAATGCAAAAAACCCAGATGTATGGCTCCTCCCTCAAGTGTGCAAGAGTCCATCTGGGACAATATTACATAACCTTACCAGTTGACAGCTGGCAACGCTTATCGGTTTTTGTTAGTTGGGTGCCTTGCTCAACGAGTAAGCCATACTGTCACTTGCAACTAGGAACTTGACGACAAGTTTCTGTCAACCCGTTGTATGTATCATACTCAGTTGCTTCGGTTGACATTTTCCATAGGTAATGTGAATTCTGAAGCAACATACATATCTTCAACAGATATATCACAAATTGTTGTTTAAAGCTAAGCAAATGTTGTTTGTTTAATTATGAGTTTCTGAAGTAGTTACACACACAAAATCATGTACAAAAGTTCTTTAGTGTAAACATTTTCTAGTGTATCTACAACATTTAAAGATATTATTACCACCCTAAAAAAATGGACTCGTTTCAGGCAGTCTCATTACTCGCCTGCGGATGCTCAACAACTGTGTTCAAATGTACACTACACTGAATGCAATACACGCAAAGGGTCAAGTACTTAAATACGCTTGCACCATTGGATCGGTTTTGTACACCAAGCTTCGAACCTTTCATGTCGCCAAAGTCGAATGAGATTATTTTCAACGTTGGTGGTTTTACCCCCTCCTCCTCCCTACCCCTGGGTGAAAGATTTTATATTGGTGAATTGATGTAATGATTGCATCAAAAATAAATAATATTATTGTGTTTTGTTCTTTGTTAATGCATGATACAGCGATGGTTGTCATCTCAACAGTGATCTACAGATAAACCAAGCAGATGTCTGAGACCTGCAGTATTGAGAAGCTTCCTCACAATGTAAATGAGTCTTGTCACTGAACTGCTCTCTTCTTTATAAAAGGTAAGGGAAATCCCTTGAGTCCAGCCGACCAGTACAAGTTCTAAACAATGTAGCGGGTAAACTACCTTGCCCTGGCCACTTGAACTTTGAGTTATGTTTCTCAAGTGTATTCTCTTAAAAGTCAAGGAAATTTGGGATTACAACTAAATTCATGTGTAGAGTAATTTACCAACTGGTACGCTTATAGCACTAGAGGGTTTTAACCACTCCAGTGATATACTCTCACAACCGTTACATCATTGTAATGACATTATTTTCACAAAATGTAAATTTTTTTTTGGTTGCATCTACAGGTCTTAAAAGAAATCTAACCGTCAATGAGTTGATGTCCATATGAAGCTTGACTCTCCTGTAAAAGGTAAATTCCTAAAAAAACAAAAATTTAAATATTTACACCCAGTCCCAATTAAAGCTCTCTTGCAATTGTGTAGAAAGTCTGTTCTGGTATAAGAACAAGGTAGTGTCAGAAATGTTCCTGTAGCATTACAATTTGTTACAAAAAATGTTTGTATGTTTGGAGATCATTTCAGAGTTAAAAGGCTGAGTTGAGTTTTTTCTGTCAGGTAAGGCCCCCCCAAAAAGGTTTTGTTTCCGGCTCCCGACCGACACTAGTTTTACGCCGCGACCCTAAGCTTTTTATTCAGCTTTTTAAAAAAACGGGGGAAAATGGAAAAATAAAAACCTATTTTACGTGGAAGAAAATGTCTGACTTTTACCCATTTAACATGTTTAAGGCAACATTGAAATAAAAACCAGAACATAAAAAAAAACTTTCCGACCTACCGACCCTATTTTTAAATGTAACCGGAAACAGAACATTTTTTGTGCCTAATTGAAGAGTTTTGTAAAGTTGTACAGCAATTGCTTACACCTTGTCATTGTGCCTAAAAATATTCAAACCTCAAGTTTGATGAAAATTCCAGTTGGTAATACTTGCAAACTAATGTTGCAAATCATGCATTTTGTTTTTTATTGCAGAAAGGCTTACCATCTCAAAAGAAGACTGGCCTATGATAAAGGAGGTGCAAGCACTCCCAATGATGGTAAATTCCTAAAAAGGGATACAAAGTTTCATTTACACCCGTCCCAAATTGAGCTTTTTAGTCATTTAGAAAGAATGTCTGCTGTTGCGCTGGTACACAAGTTTTTTTCAGAATAGACTGATCCTGCTCTCCAAGTCAAATGAACTATAGTGGGTATCAAACATCAACAAATAAAGCGTCCTTTTAGGAAAGTGTCTTTGTTGTAAAGTACATGATAATTGTTGCATTTGTTTATTCGAACGAGACTTCCCTTTCTCAAAATCTGTGAAGAATATTCCAGAGTTTGTACCAGAGACCTTACAAGAGTGGCTGAATAAAGCCAGTAAGGACAGATCCAATAAGTCTTGGAAATTCTACAATGAATGTATAATGGTGCTCACACGGATGATCGCGATCACACACTTTTCAACACAAGATTGTCACAATTTTGAGGCTGAAATTATCCAAAAGAAAAGGCTTTCCAAATCTATGTGATTCCTTTGGCTATTTAAAATTCTGCACTGCTAATAAATGCTCACTTTTCCAAAGCTCTTTACTTTTATTTCGGTGATTTACATTACAAACAAAAGAACATGTGGCCGCATTGGCGTCCGATGCCGGTAGTGCCTAACTCAAAATATTCCTCTTTTGTTGTATAGTACTGGTAATTTATGAAATAGTAAAGTGATTTAACATACAACTTACCAAAAAGGCTTAGTAACTGCGTTGTTATTTACCAAAAATAAAGCTGAGTGTCGGTGTACTCACTTTTGCTCTATGCACATCTTTGCCATCAGCTGAGATGGCATAGTACCAACTATAAGCAGGCATGAGAATCTTCCGGTTTAAACCAAATTCCTTTTTTTTTTTCCTTTCAAATTTGTGGTCTTCGATATAAAATTTGGGGGTCAGTTTTAGGGGGTATACATTTGGATTTCGCTAAGCCCTCTCCTCTTATCCCTCTGATCTTTAATCATGCGACGTTCATGACAGTCCAGGATAAAAAAAATGCACTTGGATGAACAATAAATTGCTGCCCAGCCGAGCCACCCTGATATGTGGCTTGCGGTCTTCCATGCACCGCGCATGCAGCAGCGAGAGACACAATGGATGTATAGACTTGTCTTGTTCTTCGCTTCAGTTACGGTACGGTTCAATAATGTTTGCCCGTAATACGTTTACTGCTAAAGCAAAAATACTCGTGCTTAACTTTTGAAAGTCTTCTGACAAAACAATGAACATGTTTTGTATCGTGTTTACTTTGTATATACGTGCATTAAGTTTGTTCACGAACCAATGAGCGGCGCGGCACAGCTGAAATTGCAGGCCATGGGAAACTGGTATTTGTTATTGCCTTGCAATCAGCAAAAGATATATTGGGAACCAATGAAAACACTTGATAGGTGGGAAGTAATTGACGCATTCATCATTGTTCTTTGAGTATTTTCCTCCTATTAACTTGATCCCGATCTCACTAATGCCTTTGGGGTTCTCCGAGTGCGTCGCTGACGCCTGGGTCACCTTGCCCAATTTCTGGACATTGCCCAAAATGTGGACATGCATTTTTAGCGTTGTATTTTTCCGATCTTTTTTCGTACGAAATGAATTTCCGTTTTTTTCATGATTGCGGATTCTCATGCCTCTATAAGTTAGGTGATAACATGTAACCATTGGTTGCGCAATCGGTCTGTTATTTTGTAGCATTTTAACTTATAGATGTCTGTACATATGTTGTATGAAAAAATAATTTCTAAGCTGATAGGCTGGATTGTGTTTTACTGTCAGCAAAAAAGAGTGCGACAGTCCTATAAAACACTTTATGTTGAACACAATTATTATTTTGTGATCATGAGTTGACAGGGTGGAAATGTGAAACAAATCAAGGCAGACTTTTATAGCTTTTGGTAGTTTACTTACCTTGCTGTTGCTAGATTAGTTTCATTTTGAGAGCTCACTTATAATTGGGTTTTGGGCGGTACAGTGACTATAGGGTTAAGCTTTACAGACAGTGCATCGCTGTATTTAAACATACAGTAGAATGTATCCTTTTTCATTCTTCTTGCTTGCAACTTGAGGAGCTACAAGAGTTAAGAACTAAGAGATGGCACACTAAAGTGCCGTATATGAGATACACAAGTTTTAAAAAACCTTGGGGACATTTGATATAGTGTCCCCCATCCTTCAAAAAGTGGAAAGGGGGACGTGTCCCCCTGTCACCCCCAGGATTGATGCCAATGCTTGCCTTTATTCATAAAGGACTCCTGCATTAAATTTTTGAGCATAAGAAATATGCTTTCTACATTTATGAGCAAGACTATGACATTGGGTTCACAAAGAATTGCTAGAAGTGTTACCAATAATTAAATGAAAGGGAAAAGGCTATAATCTCAAACTACTCTTGTGTTTTTATTAATTATTAAGATGTCACAGCTAAAGTCAAGCATTATTGTTTTGTTTTTTTGCATGATACAGCAAGGACTGTCATCTCCACAGAGATCTACTCGTCATCCAAGTGATCTTTTTGAGACCTGCAGTAGACAAGCTTCCTAACAACGCACAATGAGTCTGGTAAATGAACTTCTCTCTCCTTTTTAAAAGGGAAGGGAAACTCCTGAACATTATAACAATTGTTAATTCATGAATCTGCCATTCAAATTTATCATCACTTTTATTTGTTAGTTCAATCTATTGGCAGTGGAGGCCCAAGGCTCTAAAAAGTAAGGCGTAAAGAAGTGGTTGGCAGGGAATTCCACTGTATCAAAAACATTAGCAGAAAGAGTGATCAGAGGCGTTTCTAATGCCCCCGTCGGCGAAGCAAGTCGAAGGGGCATATAGTGTTGGCTTTGTCTTTCTGTGTGTGTGTGTGCGTGTGCGTTAGTTCGTGTGTGCAATCATTGTTTGAGCGATTACTCAAGAAGGACTTGGTATATCAACTCCAATGTTGATGTGTCGATTGGTCTTTGGCTCCTCCAGAATGGCCAAAACAAAATAAATTATGTCAAAGTGATAACTTAAAGAAGAACTTGGCATATCAACTCCATTGTTGATGTGTGGATTGGTCTTGGGCTCCCCCGGAAACCTACTGATTTTAAGCCCCTTACGTCAAATGTCACAATCATTATAGCAAAAACAAAAGAAATGTTATCAAAGTGATTACTGAAGAAGAAATTGGCAAATAAACTCCAAACTTTAGTTTGGATTTGTCTTGGAATCCTTCAGAGCCTATATATTTTCTAAACCCCTTCTGTAAAATGTCAGTGTCATGGCTAAAATAAAAGAAATGTTGTCCGAGCGATAACTCAAGTAGGACTTGGCATATCAACTCCAATCTTGATGTGTTGATTGGTCTTTGGGATCTCCCAGAAGCCATTTGCTTTTAGACCCCTTGATCAGTCAACAGACAGGGTCATTATGGCTAAAACAAAAGAAATGTTTTCCGAGCCATAACTCAAGAAGGACTTAACTCCAATCTTGATGTGTTGATTGGTCTTGGGATCTCCCAGAAGCCATTTGTTTTTAGACCTCTTTAGTCAACAGACAGGGTCATTATGGCTAAAACAAAAGAAATGTTTTCCGAGCCATAACTCAAGAAGGACTTGGCATATCTACTCCAAGCTTGATTTGTGGATTGGTCTTTGGATCCCCCATTATGTTAAATGTCATGGTCATTATGGTTAAAACAAAAAATGTTGGTCAAGTGATGACCCAAGATTAAAATAATCTCAGCTGGGCATTTGTTTTGGTCAATACATCAATATTGTTTGTCTAGTTATTAACCTTGCACTGATACAGCTGTTTGGTCCCAATGAGCTCACAGTTTCCTGTCACAGACGTGGCAGGCCCATTATAGGTTAAGAGGGTATGTTCTGCCTTATCTCAATGATTTATGTTTGCTAAACCAGTCTACTGTCGGCACAAGATCACAAGACCTTCATTCACAAAAGCCCATTGAACCATATGACCTCTCCGAGTTCAATGTGAATCCGGTTTAAAATTGGGGGGGGGGGGTAGGGGTTACACGATTACAAGGTTAACCGACCGATCATCCGGCCCACGTTTACATTTTGATTGTTCGGATAAACGTAAAAAAATTCACTCGAAAGTGCCGTGAAAGGCTGACCAAATAGCGACCACGATGTAGACAACGCACGATCACGTGGGACACACACACAAGCATATCATTTCCAATTAACAGGCTTGTAGTCTTCGTTATTTCATTACTTTGCGTGCGACAATAAATGCAATAAACATTGAACGCTAGAGGGCGTTTTAGAACAATTCGATAGCACGAGAGTATAACGCCCTCAATTGGTGAAATTACGTGATAGTATACCAAACCAGTTACAAACGCCTTGAACAAAGAATTTACGTGTCTGCGCATGCTCGGGAAAGCGGTTATTCCCCCTAAGTTGCAATATCATCATCGCTGGTCTGTCGACAGCCTGGTCAACGAAGCACAGTTGCGTGGAAATTGTTACTTTTTTTACGAAAAACTACACAACGTGTAGGTTTCATTTTACAAAAAATACAAATTCAGGATACCCTAGATGAAAAAAACAGTATTTTACTGCATAAGTAAGATTCTTATGCTATCAATGTTAAGGCTGAGTTATTTGCCCTTACAGAGACTTGGTTTACAGATATGGATGTTGCCCACATGAAGCAACTCCACCTGGTTTTAGATTGCTAGATCATCCCCTGAAAAACCGTGTGGGGGGAGGCACTGCTTTGTTGTTTCGTGATCATTTGAATGTCAAGAAAATTGCTGGAGATGAATTAGATTCATTTGAGTTCTCAGAATGGTCTGTGGGGATTAATTCGTTTAAATTACGACTTGTAATCATTTACAGGCCACCTTACTCAGTTAGCCACCCTTGTACAGTTAATCGGTTTATCACTGATTTTGCCGAATATTTAGAATCCATTATTTTATCTTCTGAACCAGTTTTAATAACTGGAGATTTTAACATCCATGTTGACATTTCTGACGATCCAAACACTATACGTTTTTTAACACTTCTTGAATCCATGGGTCTCCAGCAACATGTTAACAAACCTACACATGAGATGGGTCACACACTAGATCTTGTTATTACCCGGCAATCGGACATGGTTCTTAACAGCCCCCTGACACCTCACCACCTTTTTTCTGATCATTTTTTTGTTGTTTGCAATTTGCAACAAAACAAGTCTTCTTTTCCTGCTAAACAGATTTTTAAGTAACTATTAGTTTCCTGTTGGCGGGACATCAGACGTATCCCCATACTGTGGTTTGGGCACTGGCCTGGTGACCAGTCTTTTTTCTTTGTCTTTTCTTCCATTCTGTGCTTTTTAACATGTGTACTGCGCCTTTGATCATTTTGTATGTAAGGGGCGCAATATAAATTTTAAATATTATTATTAGCTGTTCCGAAATTTCAGTCGGAACAGCAATTGTAGTCGTCAAGATTTATTTATTTTCTTTAACTATTATTATTATTCTTTCTAACCCAAACCCCATTGACTTAACGTGTGACCTTTTCTGACCGCCATAACTCAATTTTAGGAAAACAAAACACCAGTCAAATTTTATACCATATGGAAGCTTGAGCCTAAACTTAGTTTCTAAAATGTCGCCAGATTAAAATTTGTAATTAATTAACCACGTTTTAACGAGGTGAATATTTAATTAGTCAATCTTGTTTCAATCATAGCTCAAGAAGTATACATCCGATCCACAACATTTTTTCAGTTTTAGACTTCTGGAATACTGTCACAATACTGCCACGTCACAACGACGTCATTTATTGCGCATTTTGTATCTGTACAAAACACATGGCGCTTAAAGTGTAACTATTTTGCTGGTCAAAAACTCAATTTCTTTTCAGTTATAGATCCTTTGATCATTAAAAATTTACTTTCTGTTACTGTGACCCCTTGATGACCTTTACTTCTGGGTCAACCGGAAGTTGGACCATATCTCAAGAACTACACATCCGATTTTCAATTTCTTTTCAGTTATAGACCCTTTGAGCATTTAAGATTGAACTTTTTGTTACTGTGACCCCTTGATGACCTTTACTTCTGGGTCAACCGGAAGTTGGACCATATCTCAAGAAGTCAACACCCGATTTTCAATTTCTTTTCAGTTATAGACCCTTTGAGCATTAAAGATTTAACTTGATTTACCGTGACCCCATGTTGATCTTTACTTCTGGGTCAACCGGAAGTTGGACCATATCTCAAGAACTACACAACCATTTTCAATTTCTTTTCAGTTTGAGATCCTTTGATCATTAAAATTTTACTTTCTGTTACTGTGACCCCTTGATGACCTTTACTTTTGGGTCAACCGGAAGTGGGACCATATCTCAAGAACTACACAACCGACTTTCAATTTCTTTTCAGTTTGAGATCCTTTGATCATTAAAACTTTATTTTTTGTTACTGTGACCCAATGTTGACCTTTACTTCTGGGTCAATCGGAAATGTTACCATACCTCAAGAAGTCTACACCCGATTTTCAATTTCTTTTCAGTTCTAGACCCTTTGAGCATTGAAGATTGAACTTGGGTTACCATGACCCCATGTTGACCTTAAATTCCAGGTCAACCAGAAGTTGGACAATATCTCAAGAACAACACAACTGATTTGAAATTTCTTTTAAGTTATAGATTCTTTGAGCATTAAACATTGAACTTCGGTTACCATGACCCCTGGTTGACCTTTCCTCTCAGTCCAAACAGGAAGTTCAAATATCAAAAATCATATCTCCTGAACCACATGTCACAAAGTCATAATCTTTGTGATGTTTGCTAGCTTGATACAGAGCGTTTAATCAAATTAAAACAAAACGGAACAGCTATGTGTTTGTTCACAAACACCTAAGGTCTAGTTATTATTATTATTCTTTCTTCTTTATTTATTTTTATTTTTTTAGTTTATTATAATTTTTTTTTCCCCATCTCTAAAAATTACATTGAAAACTGCTTTAAAATGATTCTTTTCAGTACCTAAATTGTCAAAATTTTCTCTGGGAAACTCGGCCCACTGGACCCCCCCCCCGATTGGAATAATTAATAGTGGATCAAAAAATTGTTCATTTTTTTTTCAACATAACCCATTTTCATGCATGACAACATGCCTTAACACCAAGCGGTGAGCGAGATAGGATGTGCATGTGCAATGGGAATTTTTTTCACCACCCCTCCTGACCAAATTGACGACCCCTGCTGATTGACGCCACTTCTAGAACGTGTGTAATGGTACACTGTAGGATCTCATGGAGTATCGCGGGGTTGGGATATACCATTTTGTAATGGTTATGTTTTTCTTGATATGTGCCACAGCTCTGTGGTTATGTAACTCGGTGCAAAAAACAGTTATATCAAGCCGAACTATCTATTAAAAACATTATTTAGTGTAGATAATGTTTGTTATTTTGGGTAGGAACACAGGAAGCAAAAAGTTTCAGCATTCTTTCTTTGAAAAACTTCTTTTACATTTGAAAAATCATTGACAGATCTACACAGACCTCAACATGGTGGGTGGATTTGTTTCAAATGTTTACATCTCATTCTAACTACATCTTAATAAAATAAACATTTGTTTGTCTTAATATAAAATGGATTCCATTTGTTTGTATGTTTAAGGCATGCCATCTGTAGATGTCACAAAGAGTATATCCCTGAGACCTGCAAGTGCCTATCATCAGCCCAATGTCTACACATCAACAGACTATTATGTGTGAAGGTTACAGAAAAGGTATGTAAAATGCCTTTGGGCTTGCCTTACTTTTGTTTACACTAACATCAAAAAGTGGGCTGTTTTTGCAGCACTTTACAGACGGCACCCCTACGCCACATACCACAATATTTTGGGGACTTCATGCAGGCACCAGCCTAACCCATATGAGTGGTTATCCCTACAGATTGATTACAGATTTGAAAAATAAAAACATGTTTTATTAACAAACCCCTTAAGTATGAATAAAATTTGCAATAAATTTGAATAAATCAATAAGCTTTCAAATACAAGCTAAATATTTTCCTCCTCAAAACTGTTATTAACCCCAAGTTACACCATAAACCCAAGAATAGAATGTTTCTGCATCATAAGATGATATGTGAAAGAACTAGAGAGTTTGTTGAACTTCTTACGTTTTTCTTGACCAAAACACTCATCAATTTCAGTTTAAATATTACCAATCAGGCAAACCAGATCTTATGCAAATTAAGGTAGATGTAGGGTACTTTGGCAAACGTGATTTTAAATTGTGATATTTAAGAATCAAGTCATCATTGATGGCTCTTCAGATTTCATTGGCAAGTGAAAATTGATACACCAGGGAGAGGGCAGGTTCATTTCACTATGAAAATCTTCATCTTGAAAATGGAGTGAAATCCTTTTTTCTCCTTGAAATTGTAAATTCTCCCTTTTCACCCTGTTTTCATGGAGTTCTTTTCTAACTAGCCAGAGCCTAAGTGTTTCATGTTGTTTTCACTTTGCTGTACTGCTGAACACAGCCCAAGGCTATTTTGGGTTGTCTGTATAAAGTGTGGTTTAATTCAAGGAGTATTCACCAAGTTTTCAAGGTGTCCTTGGTATGAATACAACTGCATAGATTACTGTCTAATGAGGGAAAGTCAACATGATAGATGGTTTATTGGTCAGCCATTTGGGTTCACCTTGTTTCAGGTCACCAGTACACTGGTCAGCACAGTGTGGATAGACCAGTGTTTACATTTGGAGAACAGCAAGATATGTGGCTAATCACCCCATGAGACTATGAGTGGGGGAAGTGGGAAATGACATTCCAGAGAATTATCTACCAATTAAAGAGTTCTAGGCTCTGATGCAGAGCATTCCCTGAAATCAGGGTGAAATTCATTCAGGCCAGTAAATGGTCTGGAGACTCTTTTTTCAAGGTGGTTTAAGGGAACTCCCTTAAAGCATGGCCAAACAGAAAAAACTCCCTGAATTTCAGCCAAATCCTGCACTTCACTGAGATTTCTCTGTGGTTTCAAAGATTTTCATTGTGTTTGGAATTTCCCTTTTTTCATATACTCTATAATGAGTTACCTGTTTGTATTTTTTCCTTTAACCTTTCACAGCATGGGAAAGTTGATGTCCTACAACAAAGTGTGTAGCAAATAACTTTCAGTACAATCTTGAAGGCTTCAGAGTTTGAGGAGAGAAACTTATAACGGAAACATCAAGGTCTTCAAGGCATTCTATATATCAAAGAATCATTAATGAACATCCAACCAACTTGTTGATTTCATTTGTGAAATTGTAGACATTAATTAATGATGCCAGGTACATCCCTGATACAATCTTACATTTACATAAATGTTCTTGTAAAAAGTAAGAGCACCATTTGCTAGCAAGCACACAATGTGTATTTGAACTCATAAAGTTTGAGATCTAGGATTTTTTTGGTGAGGAAAATAAACTGGTTTTTGGATTCCGAAAGGGAGGTGTAATGGCCCTTAAGATATCAGAAAGATAGTGGGTCTGGTACCCGGGACCGGCATGGGGTTGTCCTAAATTAGACTATTTTTACCAGCTTAAAGTTACAATTCTTGCATGTTGCACTGATATTTTACTCCACAAAACTTATTTAAAGTAAACTTAAAATCTACTATTAAGTACAGTGGTTCTCATATTCTTTGAATTTATTGTTCTAGACTTCAGAAGTATTATAATATACATGATTGAAAAAGATCTTTAAAGAATATATAATTTCCATTTAATCAAAAGCTTGCCATTTTTGTGTACAAATATTTCCTTTGCAAGTTGGGTCTTGTTTGTGGCTGGCTCTGGCAAAACCCTAAACTTTGACCCAACAGAATTTGTGATATTGTGGTATTTATCTTGAAAGAAACATGGTTCCGCACAACAAGGAAATCTCCAAAGTGTTATAGTTTCTTGAAATTTTACAGGTTGAGTTGATTGAAGTAACTTATTTGCTTAAAAATACCTTGTTAAAAGCTAATTTTTTTGAACCAGTGCACCAGAATCATTTGTGCAAGAAAAAACATTAGACAAAATGGAAAAAGCATAACTAGCTTAGACGAGTGACAAAACATTTAATGTGATTTGGGGTTTCGGGGTAAACTTTAAAAAAGTATCCAAACTAATGATAAAGTTTCTACAGCTTAAAAGTGTAAATTAGTTATTGGAAAAAAAGTAAAAACGAATATTCCAAAGAAAGAGTACGGATAGTGTAGAAAATATCACTCTTCAGGCTTGTTCAATTTCATATAAATTATTGTTCTTATGCTGATAATGTTAAAATTGCATTGTTTTCCTTTTATTGTATTATTTGAAGTTGGAGTTGTCAAATAAAATGATTCTATTGATGGAAAAACAAATATCTTTTATTCCTTTACTTCATGTGCTATTTTTGTATTAAGTAAATTTCAATTGAACAATACAATTTTTATTTAAAGAAACTTTTGGTTAAAACCTAACAGTCATTTTATCTTAATCCACAACAAAATTCAGGTGATGAAATCCAACCTCACTTAAAAACATAGACTCGCCCTAATTAGTGATTTGATTCAACAAAAATGGCCGTAGCAAAAAAGGTCCAAATACCCTCTCATCCTTTTCCAGAAAAGTGCAAAAGGGTCTTTTAATCCCTAAAGTTTGATTTGAAAACACCATTCAACCCTTACCCTAACCCTAAACATCCATACTTTCAACCCTAACCCCTACCTTTACCACCAAGTCGTATATTTTACCCTGACGCTAACTCCAGTCCTAATCATCCAGTCATATCTAATAAATTAACATTTAATTCTAAATTTCAGTAACCCCTTAAAAACAGTGAAGAAAATTAGCTTTAAAACTTATTGTGAGGCGTATGATACCTTTGTAGACTAAAAAACAGTACAAAAAGTTCCCTCCCATTAACCTATTTGCAAAAAATAATTACAAAACCTTCAACACAAAATTACCGCCCTTTAAATATCATTTGCAGGGCAGGTTCATCCCTTTAATTTAAAAAAGTAATACTAGAATGCCTTAATAAAATATGTGTACTGTCACTTTAAATCAAATCCATCCTACATGAACCTCTACACACACCCAACTTGAGTCTGGCTACCCGGCAATCACTGTCCCAACTTGACACAGTCCTATCTTGATGTCCCACCCTACCTCGCCCTAACCACACCTACCATGATGCCACCCTCAATTAGCCTGCAGCCCTTTTAATAGCCCCACCCTATCATGAAAATGCCCAACGTGTCCAGCCAGCCACACCTAAGATGACTACTATAGCCCATCTCCCCAACCCACACATCCAACAAGCTCATCACCCCACTGGCTGACTGCTGACCATCCTGCAACCTCCCAGCCCCCTGGCACTAGTCCTCCATCCAGTTTGATCATGTCCATAGTCTACAGCTACCCATCACCACCACCATTACCCTGAGCCCTCATCCCAACCAGCCCAGCCCACTGGCTGACTGACTGCACAGAAACGCCCGGCCCATCACCCCAAACCCTCATCCCAACCAGCCCAGTCCACTGGCTGACTGACTGCCCAGCCCGTCACCCCCAGCCCTCATTACAACCAGCCACCCACACCCCTACCATCCCCCAATCCTTCATCCCAACAAGCCCAGTCCACTGGCTGACTGACTGCCCAGCTCATCACCCCAGCCCTCTTCACAACCAGCCCAGCCCATCACCACCAGCCCTCATCACAACCAGCCCAGTCCACTGGCTGACCGACTGCCCAGCAACCCCAGTCCATCACCCCTACCATCATTCCCAAGCCCACAGCCCAACCAGCCCAGCTCACTGGCTGACTGACTGCCCAGCAACCTCCCTGACCCCTCAGCACTTAGAAATTTTACTCCCCAATCTAAGCTCCAAGGCCCTTGGTCAGCCCTCAGATCAGCCAAAAATCCAAGGGTATAGCCAGGCAGAAATTTTTCTGAAAAATTTTCTAAGTTTGGCCATTCTAATATTCATCAGGTCAAAAACCGTTAAATTTTCATGAAAGCTCAGTAGCAGAGCGGTAAGAGAGAGTGCATACTGAGCTGAAGGTACCAGGTTCAAGCCCTACCGATTTTTTCAAGAAATTTAAAAAAAGTTCTTTTTTACTGGTAAAAAAGGGGCCCGCCAGGATTTGAACCCCCGAGCTCACAGCTCCAGAATTCTGAAAGCTGTGAGCTAGCCCGCTGGGCTAAATCGCCGCTTGAAAAAAATCGCTCGGACGTTATATTTATACCTTAGGATGGAAAGGTCAAATTAAAAAAAAAAAATTAGATGCAACCTATGACCTTTGACCTTTGCATGAGCTAGGAAGAGGAAAAGAAAAAGAAGAAATGTGTTTGTGTCTGTTTTAAAATAGTTTATTCATACCACATAAAAAAATAAAACATTACACAGATATTTATACCAAATGTGTTTCGCACGTAAACATAAAGACTACAAACCTTAATACGTAGTTTAACATTAAAACTTACAATATAAATATACAAAAATATTTAAAAGAGTAATAGACCTTATGCACGTGACATCATTTGAGTAGGGTGCCCTCAACTAGAGGTCAAAAGAAGGTTGCTCATTGGCCCATCTTCTGTGTTGCGCATACATACATGTGCGTTTTCCATTGTTTCAACCCCATTATACCTCTATGACTTCAACGCGTCCTTTATTGCTAAGACAGGATATAGTTTTGGTAAATATTGTCAAAAACCAGTATCTCACATGGTGTATCCTAACATACGCAAAAAATAACAATCCTATCAAAATTTTTGCTCTATTGGTCATCAAAGTTGCCCAAAAATAACGAAAGAAAAAAAACCCCTTGTTGCAAAGAATTGTGTACTTTCAGACGCCTGCGAAAGGCTTCATGCCTGAAGCTTTTCTCAGATTACAATTGTGTTGGTGAAAAAAGCGCCCTTTTCTCTAAAACTACATTACTTCTAACGGGGTCGTTTCTTACAGTTTTGTTTTGCAATGTTCCAGTGCTATTTACCAAGTAAGTTTTTGTGGTCATTACCTTGTGGAGTAATTACTAAAAGTACACTCTCCCTTTAAGTTCTAATTAAATAGCATAACATAAATTACTTGTCTTCCTATCAAAAGTTTTAATATTGTTTGAAAGCAAGAATAACATCTGCATCTTCTCAAAATGAGCAAAACACATTTTTTCCCCTGTAAAACATTGCATTATTTTATCAAGTCCCCCGCCCCCAACCCCCATTTTACAGATTTTGAAATACACTGTATTTATTTTAATTTATTAAGCTATTTTATACCTCAATACTCAAACCATAATGTATATTAATAAATTTCCTTTAGTCACTGCTAGAGGGCGCTCCGCTATCTAGCCTAACTAGCTGCCATTTTATTCATTCTTGACTAAAATCATCCCACACATGCTCCAAGAATACTAAATTTCTTTTATACGTTAAAAGTGTTTGTGTAATATCAAAGATTCAACTTTATTTCTTTATTCCAAGTCAGTTGTGGGATAATTGCATCCTTTAAACACAGTAATTCAATATTTAATTAGATTTTTTCTTTTCTTATCACAGTTCATGTGTTATTACACAATACCTTACAGAAACGAGGCTGCTTTTTTGCACGGCTATAAAAAATGCATAACACATTTAATCTTAGCAGCGCCCGTTCATCAAAAACAAACATTATTTCCTTTTACCGACGTTACTCAAGATTTTATGATTTTGTGATAACCTATCTAACACTTTTATGAAACCCTTTCAGTGTCAGTTTTTATTTATTAGAATTAAAATATTCTCATTGATTATTTTTTATTGTAGCATCTTTTTGTGAATATGATTAAATGCGGTGCACCTTGGTTAAGATGTTGTTAACAAAGTCAAAGTTTCAAATTCTTGTTTGTGTTGCACAAAATAATTGTAGATAGTATTGTACAGTTAATTTCCAAATTCAACTTATTTCATATAAAATAAAACATAGTATAAATCTACATGTAGGCCTGGGGTATGCTCACTGGTTTTAAAATTCATACCAATGATGGGTTTTTGTTAGAGTCTTTAAGTTAGAAAGTGTTAATTTATGTGTTACCTGACTTATGTTAATGAGCTTGAACCTAAAAGAATCACCCACCTTAGTGATATATAAACATTTAACATTTAAACATTTAAAATAACATTAACATTACTCTGTTCCAATTCCCAAATATTATTTTTGTTGTATCACCCATTACCCCTTCCATTTATTTCAATGGAAGAACCTCATATTAATGTAAAACGTAATAACTTAAAAAAATTATAACCATTTGTTGTATCTTACATAACAATTTACAGCCTATAAATTGTCATTGTATTTGTTAACATTGTTATGTTAAAGTTAGTTAAAAAACTTAATTTCATGGTAGTTACTACATGTAGCAAATTTACATTTATTAGTTATTGTAATTAAATACTTCTCAAAATATGAAACATAGACTTGTCAAAGTTAGGCCTAGACAGATTAATGCTGATATAATTTGTTTATGTTTTTCATATTAATGTAAATAAACAAATCTTTTCTTTCCTTCTTACACCCCCCCCCCTTAATATCATAATTTGAATTTAACTGAAGTAACACAAGGACAGGATAAGTTAAAAGTTCAAAACTTATGTAATAAAAACCATAGAACTTGTCATAAAAGATCATCACATGATATTTTAACTAAATGTCTATTTCATTAAAAAACATTGAACATTTTAAATTAAAACCTAACTTAATTGGGGATTGTTAGTAGAAGACACTACAGAACCTACATTACATATTGTCAAACTCATGAACTACCACACAAAAAGTATACTTAATAACTATAAACTGCAATTTTCTCTACTGATTAAAATACCAATATGCTACTTTGTAATGTGGTTATTTCTTTTAGTAAAACCATAACAAGTTATTTCATTTCTTTTTAGATGTTAGTTGTGAAGTGTTAATGGTGTTTTGTAAGACAGACTTTGTTGTCAACAAAGACCTTATTACAAACAATTTTTTATTTCTTACAAATTGTAATGGTTTATTTTATATTAAGTCCTTGTGTAATCACCCAACTCTGTAATTTTTGGTCACACCCTGTGTCTTTGTTTTGTCTACTTTTTTTATACTTTTATTTTGTCATCTAAATATTTATCAATGGATCAATTTTAACAATGTCATCAGTTGCATTTTAATGATGTAACACAAGATAGGATTTGTTAAAGGTTAAACTTAACAATTAGTATTATAGATCTTTAGAGTTAGCATTTTTGTATTTCAAGGATAACATATTATTACAAAATCATTGTTAGATATGTTATATGCCAAGAACAAATAAATAAAATTTCAATTCAAAACCTAACTTTGTTACAGAATGTTAGTAGGAGACACATTACCGATATCACATATTTTTTGTCAAAACTAGTTGTAATAGATCATGTGTAAATGCATTTATTTTCATAGCAAGTATTTAGTGCAATTGAAATGTTTTTACTTGTTTTATCATAAATTTTGTATATATACATTTTAATTTGTCTTCTGATCAAAATATGCTACTTGTAGCGTGGTCATTTGTTTTTGGTCATTTTAAGTAAACCATAGAAGTTATTGATTTTCAGATGTTAGTGGTGAAATTTAATGGAGTTTTAATAAATAAATCGTAACATTTTGAAGTCCTAACAACGAATCATTAATTTTACAAAATAATATCAGCAGTTTACATATGTATATTTTATTTTCATTAATTCATTCTCTGATCCCCAACCTTGTAACTTTTCGGTTACAGGAAAAATATTTTTCCCCTTCTCTATTTCAATACTTTGTGTTTTTCAGTATTTTTGTTAAGACTTATATAACATATATACATATATTTCAATTCATGTGCTATAATATACTGTTGTTACTTGTTTAATTTTGTAATATCTACATTTTTCGGTGAGTTATGGAGAAATAAAACAATAACAAAAAAACGCTGCACTGCATTTTATGTCATGAAACAAAACAAAAACTGTGATATTTGGTGCAATAATTGCTACGACTTCATATCCGCAAGACCTACGCTCCAACCGATCAGCAGCAGCCTCATTTCTGTACTTAACGCGTTTTTAAACCAGTGAATACTTATTTAGGGGGTCAAAGTTACTGTATACACCATTATTAAAATTTAACATCACAATAGTAATGCAGAACATGGAATCATAAACTTTGAATTAAAAGAATAAAATATTTAAGAAGTTAAGTACACCATTTTATATAAGTAAACCATTGCAAGCATTTTATTTCAGTCAGTTTAAATTTTCTGCAAATATCATCCTGGTAAGGTTAGTCTAAAGCAAATCTCTGCACCACCAATCGAATCTCTGCACCACCATCGAATCCCACCCAATCGAATCTCCGCACCACCAATCGAATCTCCGCACTACCAATCAAATCTCCGCACCACAAATCGAATCTCCGCACCACCAATTGAATCTCCCCGTACCACCAATGGATCGCCGCACCACCAAGGCTCTTAGATCTCCAATTTCTTAGCGCAAAAAACGCGTATGTGCTTGCTTGCAATGGTGGACTTATTTACAAGAATGTTAACTGTACAGTGCTGCAAAAACAGCCCACTATACGACGAAAACAGAAAACAACAAAACAAAAAACTAACAAATCTACAATATCTTACTGTTGAAGACAACGAATTGCTCGGTTGTTTATTGATGATTGATAGATGAACAGCTCAGATGGCTTGATGATAGCGATGTTTACATACATGCTGCTCTCCTTTATGCCATGTAGCCTTCAAGGTGTCATCAGTAGTAGGGATTCCGTCTGCGCTTGACTTAAGGGAACTAGTAGCTACAATACATCTTTGGCTCTCAAAGGTCAAGTATCTACAGATAAGAAATTGTATGCAAGCCAACAGGTTTAATGTACAAAATACATTGCAGGGGTTATTCAAACTGGTGAGGACCCTCTCCACCAGTGATGGATTGTAATGTGTTTTGTTTACTTGATTTTTAACCATTTCATTTCTCATTGTTTGCTTTCGTTAAAAAGTAGGACATAGTACTTTGTGAGAAAGTTTAACAAGTAGTTTGCTTTGATGCTACAAAAATTTTCCCTTTTATCTGTTGTCGATTCATCAGGGGAGTTATATGGGTGGAAGATTTTGAGCTTAATGATCTTTCCATCTTCTGATCAGGAGATTAAAATAATTAGGGCAAAGATAAACCATTTAGTGACTTAAAAATCTTTGGTGGCCTTACATGACTGTGACGCAAAAGCAACACCAAAGCAACAGTTTTTTGTACTCTTCGGGCTGCCACAGTAGGTTTTTTGAAACTAGAGAGGCCACAATGGCTGTCAGTAGAGGAGTAGCACTGTGCACTTGTCCCCTGAATGGCAGGGATACTGCATGAAGACGACACACTAGAAACAACTAAAGCAGTGTTGCCTCTTACAATGGCCAGTAAGTTCCCTTTCTGCCCCAGAGTCCATCCGGCTGTATTGACTGCCATGGGGGCTAGCCAGTAGTGGAAGTTCTAGTAATTTCTGCGTCAAAAGGCCAGAAAAGCTTTGTTTGCTTTGGGTGACTATGAGCCACTAGCAACAGAACGCATGTTTGCCTAATCTTTGGCCCCTTCTCAGGCTTTGGAACATGAGACGCCACAGTGGTTGTCAGATCTCTAAAGCCCTGTATGAGAAGTGCTGTGGACTTGTCCAGCAATTGGTGGCGATACCCAAAATACAGGAGAGATCTACCCAAAGAGGACACACTAGAACTTTAGCAGTATCGGCTCTTATATTTGCCAGTATGTTTCCTTTCTTCACCGGAGTCCACCTGGCTGTAATGATTGCCGATGGGGGGCTAGCCAGTAGCAGAAGTTCTGGTAATGGCTGCATGCTCCAAAGGGGGCCAAGGGAAGCTTCAGTGGCCTTGCATGACTGTGAGGCAAAAGCAACACCAGAGCAACCACTCATTGGCTTAAGTTTCAAAAGCCCTGTTGCTTGCACTGTGGAAAGCTTCTGAGCAACTGTATTTTTAATGTTCTTTTTTTTCTTTTTCCTCACCACCTAAACTGGACCCAAGAAATCCAGACAAGGTGTGATGGCGGCTGACTTATTGGTCTTTCTGTATGAGCTACAGAGGCAAATGACAGCAAAGGTATGTCTCCGGTAGATTTAGGGGGCCTGGTGGTGGTGGCCTTTCCAGGTGTCAGTATGTCACCTGCAGGCTTGCCGACTTTTGCCTATAATGGTATACCCAGAGGCCAGTGACCCCTAATGTATGGCTCCAGTCCTTTGGTTCCAGATAATGACACCTTTTTTGGGGGGGGGCAGGGACCACAAAGGTATGTCTCCATAGCAAGGGGTCGGCAGCAGTGTCTTTTAAAAAGGACAGGGACAGTGAAGGTATTCTGAAGACACCAGAAAATCTGCAGTAGAGGACTTAGGACCATGCCAAGTACCAAGCCAAGGACCATGCAGCTATGGCTCCGGAAAGAGAGCACTGGGTCCCGGTGGACTGGCATGGGCCTGGGAGCGACAAATTAATTGGCAAACAACATACAAATATCTTTGGATGAGTTGTAAGGCTACAAGAAAATGACTGATATTAAGCAACAGCAACAACATGCATTCTGAACAACTATTACAGAGCTTCAATTTGGACCAGGGGTTAATATTGAAAGTATGCTTTTATTGGAGCTCACTTTTATTGCAGAGTGCAGCTCCTTTGTTATCAGCTGAACTTGGACATCTACTTGTTGATGGGTAGATTTCTTTGGAGATGCTAAGCCTGACTGCAACACAAACAAAATAAACAATTTGCAACATTTAGTGTTTAAGAAGAACAATATCTGGCTCTGAAAGGTCAAGTATCTACAGATAAGAATTGTATGTAAGCCAACAGGTTTAATGTACAAAATACACTGCAGGGGTTATTCAAACTGGTGAGGACCCTCTGCACTAGTGATGGATTGTAATTTGTTTTGTTTACTTGATTTGCAACCATTTCATTTCTCATTGTTTGTTTTTGTTAAAAAGTAGGACATAGTCCTTTGTGAGAAGTAGTTTGCTTTGATGCTACAAACATTTTCCCTTTTGTCTGTTATCTATTCAAGGGAGGTTTATAGGTGGAAGATTTTGAGCTTAACGATATTTCCGTCTCGTGATAAGCAGATTCAAATATTAGGGCAAAGTAAAACCATTTAGTGACTGACAAATCTTTGGTGGCCTTGCACGAATGTGAAGCAAAAGCAACACCAGAGCAACAGTTTTTTGAAACCTTCTGCCCCAGTAGGCTTTTTGAAACTAGTGAGGCCACAATGGCTGTCAGTTTTCTAAAGCCCTAGAGAGGCCACAATGACTGTCAGTTTTCTAAAGCACTAGAGGAGTAGCACTGTGCACTTGTCGACTTAACAGCAGGGATACTGCCCGAAGAGGATACACTAGAAAGAACTATAGCAGTGTTGCCTCTTACGATGGCCAGTGGCTGTCATAGGGGGCCTGGTGGGGGTGGCCTTTCCAGGTGTCAGTATGTCACCTGTAGGCTTGCCGACTTTTGCCTATAATGGTAGACCCAGAGGCCAATGACCAGTAACGGTATGGCTCCAGTCCTTCGGTTCCAGTAATGACACCTTTTGGAGATGGGGGGAGGGACCACAAAGGTATGTCTCCATAGCAAGGGACAGCAGCAGTGGCTTTTCCAAAGGACAGGGACAGTGAAGGTTTGTCCTCTGAAGACACTTGAAAATCTGCAGTAGACGACGTTGGACCATGCCAAATACCAAGCCAAGGACCATGCAGCTATGGCTCCGGAAAGAGAGAACTGGGTCCCGGTGGACTGGCATGGGTATGTGAGCGACAAAATGATTGTCAAACGACATACAAATATCTTTGGACGAGTTGTAGGGCTACAAGAAAATAACTGATATTAAGCAACAGTAACAACATGCTTCTGAACAATTATTACAGAGCTTCAATTTGGACCTGGGGTAAATATTAAAGTATGCTTTTATTGGAGCTCACTTTTACTGCAGAGTGCACGCAGCTCCTTTTATATCAGCTGACAATGGAAATCTACTTGTTGATGGGTGGATTTCTTTGGAGATGCTAACCCTGACTGCAACACAAACAAAATACACAATTTGCAAAATTTAGTGTATAAGAAGAAGATTATCTCGCTCTGAAAGGTAAAGTATCTACAGATAAGAAATTCTATGTAAGCCAACAGGTTTAATGTACAAAATACACTGCAGGGGCTATTCAAACTGGTGAGGACCCTCTCCATTAGTGATGGATTGTAATTTGTTTTGTTTACTTGATTTTAACCATTTCTTTTCTCATTGTTTGCTTTTGTTAAAAAGTAGGACATAGTACTATGTGAGAGAGTTTAACAAGTAGTTTGCTATGAAGCTACAAACATTTTCCCTTTTTCTGTTATCTATTCAGGGAGGTTTATGGGTGGAAAATTTTGAGCTTAATGATCTCTCCGACTCCTGATCGAGAAATTAAAATAATTAGGGCAAAGTTAAATCATAGAGTGCCTGGTCTTGCATAACTGTGAAGCAATAACAACGCCAGAACAACAGTTTTTTGTAACCTTCCGCCACTGTATACTTTTCGAAACTAGGGAGGCCACAATGGCTGTCGGGTTTCCTAAAGCCCTAGAGGAGTAGCACTGTGCACTTTTTCCCTGAACAGCAGGGATACTGCCAATACTGGGGGGAACTGCCCAAAGAGGAAACACTAGAAAGAACTATAGGAGTGTAGCCTCTTAATGGCCAGTATGTTCCCTTTCTGCCTCAGAGTCCACCCGGCTGTAATGACTGCCATGGGGGCTAGCCAGTAGTTGAAGTTCTAGTGATTGCTGCTCCAAAGGGCCCATGAAAGCTTCGTTTGCCATGCGTGACTGTGAGCCACTAGCAACACAGGAGAAAGCATTTTTGCCTAATCTTTGGCCCCTTCTCAGGCTTTGGAACAGGAGACACCACAGTGGTTGTCAGATCTCTAAAGCCCTGTATGAGAAGTGCTGTGGACTCGTCCAGCAATTGGTGGCGATACCCCAAATGCAGGAGAGATCTACCCAAAGAGGCAGACAAGAACTATGGCAGTATTGCCTCTTAATACATTGGCCAGTATGTTCCCTTTCTTCACCGGAGTCCACCTGGCTGTAATGATTGCCGATGGGGGGCTAGCCGTAGCAGAAGTTCTGGTAATGCTTGCTCCAAGGGGCCAAAGGAAGCTTCGGTGGCCTTGCATGACTGTGAGGCAAAAGTACTAACAGAGGAACCATTTTTAGAGACACCACACATTGGCTAAAGTTCTCAAAAGCCCTGTATGACTTGCACTGTGAAATCTTTCTGAGCAACTGTATTTTTAAGTGTTCCTTTTTTTTCTTTTTCCTCACCACCTAAACTGGACCCAGGAAATCCAGACAGGGCGGGATGGGCGGCTGGCCTTAATGGTCTTTTCAGTATGAGCTACCAGAGGCAAATGACAGCAAAGGTATGTCTCCGGTAGATTTAGGGGGCCTGGTGGTGGTGGCCTTTCCAGGTGTCAGTATGTCACCTGAAGGCTTGCCGATTTTTGCCTCTAATGGTAGACCCTGAGGCCAGTGACCCCTAATGTATGGCTCCAGTCCTTTGGTTCCAGTAATGGCACCTCTTTTTTTGGGGGGGGGGCAGGGACCACAAAGGTATGTCTCCATAGGAAGGGGTCAGCAGCAGTGGCTTTTCCAAAGAACAGGAACAGTGAAGGTATGTCCTCTGAAGACACCAGAAAATCTGCAGTAGAGGACTTTGGACCATGCCAAGTACCAAGCCAAGGACCATGCAGCTATGGCTCCGGAAAGAGAGCACCAGAGTCCACCCGGCTGTAATGACTGCCATGGGGGCTAGCCAGTAGTTGAAGTTCTAGTGATTGCTGCTCCAAAGGGCCCACGAAAGCTTTGTTTGCCACGCGTGACTGTGAGCCACAAGCAACACAGGAGAAAGCATTTTTGCCTAATCTTTGGCCCCTTCTCAGGCTTTTGAACAGGAGACACCACAGTGGTTGTCAGATCTCTAAAGCCCTGTTTGAGAAGCGCTGTGGACTCAACCAGCAATTGGTGGCGATACCCCCATAACAGGTGAGAACTACCCAAAGAGTCGACACTAGGACTATAGCAGTGTTGCCTCTTACAATTGCCAGTTCGTCCCTTTTTGCCCTGGAGTCCACCTGGCTGTAATGACTGCCGTGGGGAGCTACTAGCTGGTGGCAGAAGTTCTGGTAATGGCTGCTCCAAGGGGCCAAGGAAAGCTTCGGTGGCCTTGCATGACTGTGAGGCAAAAGCACCACTGGAGAACCATTTTTAGAGACACCAGATTGGCTGTAAGTTCTCAAAAATCCCTGTATAACTAGCCCTGTGAAAAGCTTTCTGAGCAACTGTATTTTTAAATGTTCCCTTTTTTTCCCCCTCACCACCTAAACTGGACCTAGCAAATCCTTACAGGGTGGTATGGGTGGCTGGCCTTAATGTTCTTATCAATATGAGCTATTTGTTTTACCAGAAGCAAATGACGGCAAAGGTATATGTCTCCGGTAGAATTAGGGGGCACGGCGGTGGTTGCCTTTCCAGGTGTCAGAACCTGGGGAGGTATGTCACCTGTAAGCTTGCCGACTTTTGCCTGTAATGTTAGACCAGGAGGCCAGTGACCCCTAATGTATGGCTCCAGTCATTCGGTTCCAGTAATGACACCTTTTGGGGGGAAAGGGACCACAAAGGTATGTCTCCATAGGAAGAGTGAGCAGCAGTGACTTTTCCAAAGAACAGGGACCGTGAAGGTATGTCCTCTGATGACACCGGAAAATCTGCAGTAGAGGACTTTGGACCATGCCAAGTACCAAGCCAAGGACCACATGCAGCTATGGCTCCTGAAAGAGAGCACTGTGTCCCGGTGGACTGGTATGGGCCTGAGAGCAACAAAATGATTGCCAAACAATATTTAAATATCTTTGGATGAGTTGTTTAAACAAGAGCAACAAAATGCATTCTGAACAATTATTACAAAGCTCCATTTTGGATTAGGGGTAAATATTAAGTAAACTTTTTTTGAAGCTTACCTTTTACTGCAGAGTGCAGCTCCTTTCACATCAGCTGATCTTGGACATCTACTTGTTGACGGGAGATGTCTTTGGAGATGCTAAGCCTGACTGCAACACAAACAAAATGCACAATTTGCAACGTTAAGTGTTTAAGAAGAACATTATCTGTCATTTTACTAAGCTTGGGCGATATCGCTTTTTCTTAGCCATGATATATCGTCGAGAATATATCGCGATATTCGATATAATCGCGATTATTTTTTTATGACGTCAATTTACTACAAATCTCACGGTGTGAGTTGTGGCTATGATTGACTTATCATTTATACCGTTGTTCCAATCACCTATTCTTCGGGTTTTACTCTAAACCTATGGTATGAAAACCTGGGCCTATTACTTACACACATTTAATGTGTTAACTGCGCATGACAGACTGTTCTTTATGTGTGCATAACTAATTAGATCACGCTACTCGCACGTACGCAACACGCACGTGGTAACGCACGTGATAACACCCGTCTGCGTGAGACCGCCTGATCGCTAAGGCTTTGATGTTGGTTTTTTCGAAGACTAAACCCCGTTGGATCGGATCTGTTGGGGAATCTTGCGGTTGCGGTCTGTGACTTGCAACTCTTTGATGCAGCAAATCGTCTCAACTGGGAGATTTATGGTTGCAATACCGTCTTGACAAGGAGATTTATTGTTGCAAGATCGTCTCGGCTAGGAAATACATCGCGATACTTAACGATATCGCAATTTACAGATATCCCGATTTAAATAAATGTGACCCGATATCATAATCGTTTCAGAACTAGTATCGCGATATTCGATAATATCGTGGTATCGCCCAAGCTTACATTTTACCTTAGGATGTTTTCTATTATTTCAATAATAAATAGATAAAGACAAAATATTGAAAGCAGCGACAAAATGGTTGGAGGAACTCACTCACATTGGGAAAAGCTTAATTGGTGCAATAAAAAAAAGCAACAGTAATTTGAGGGATGTCAATTGCTTGAAATAGTGCTAATGAGGATTGGTGCTAGTATGAACTTTGTTTAATAGTGAGCTCTCAGAATAAAGATAATTTGACAACTGGTTCAAGATAATTTACTTTTACCTGAGGATTATTCTTTATTTAAAAAAAAAAAAAAAATCCAAATAGCAATAACATTTTCGTAGAACTCATGCATATATCATTTTGTTGAAACAATCAAAATAAGCAACAGTAAAATCGGGAGACATCAATTGCTTGAAACAGATCCCTTGAGGATTGGTTCTGGTGAGAACTTTAATTGATATTTGTTTTCAACATTAAAACCTGACATTTGGGACGGGATTAACTATGTTAAGTAAAATTTTCAGGAAATCACCTATTACTGGGAGAGTGCAGCTCCTTTCTCATCAGCTGATCATGGACATCTGCTTGTTGACGGGTAGATGTCTTTGGAGAGGGTAAGCCTGACTGCTACACAAACAGAATGCACAACTTGAAACATTTAGTGCTCAAGAACATTACCCATCATAACCACCCAGTTTAAACAAATGAAGAAAAAACATTGAAAGCAACAACAAAATGACTGGAGGTCCTCATGAACATCAGAAATATTTTGATTGATGCAATCAAAACAAGCAACAGTTACTCAGGTAATGTCAATTGCTTGAAACAGTTCTCTAGAGGATTGGTGCTGGTTTAAATTTTAATTATATGTGAGCTCTCCTACAGAATATGACTAATCTAGCAAATTGCATAACAAGAAGCTAAGATTTTGCATATAGCAAATTGTTTTCAACATGAAACATTCTTTAGGGACTTTCCCATAATCTTGAAAACCCAACAGAAAAACACAACCCAAGGTGCCACCTCTTAAAGATTGCCAAACAAGACACATATATTTATCTAATGAACTGTATCAATACTAGAATAAAACAGAAATTTACTTAAAACCAGAGCAACAGCATGCATTCTGCACAATTATTAGAGAGCTCAATTTGGGACCAGGGGTAAATATAAAAAGTATACTTGTATGGAATTCACCTTTTACTGGAGAGTGCAGGTCTGTTATCATAGGCTGGTCTTGGAGATCTACTTGTTGACAAGTAGATGTCTTTGGAGATACTAAGCATGACTGCAACACACATAAAATGCACAATCCGCAAAATTTAGTGTATAAGAATTTAGTGTATAAGAATTTTGCTCACCATTAAAATGGTCAGGTCCAGTTGGCAATTATCAGACAAAAAAAATGAAGAAAACCAATACTAAGCAGCAAAAAAAAGAAGGTTTGGAGGACCTTATGCATCTCAGAAACATTTTAATTGTTGCAAGCAAAATAAGCAACAGTACTTCGAGGGGACTTAAAATACCTAAAACGGTTCTCTTAAGGATTGGTGCTGGTATGAACATTATTATCAGTGAGAGCTCTCAGAAAGAAACTTGTGTAGCAAATGGCATATGCAAACTTTAAATTACCAGAAGCAAAGACAGAATTTGTCTTGATATTATGTGTATAACCTAAGCTTCCGAGTACGTACAAAAAATGTAAAACCCGACAGGAAAAGAACACAACCTAGTTTTCTATTTCTTAAATGATTGCCAAACATCTTGGAATGAATTGTAAAAACTTCAACAAAATTAAACAAAAGCAACCGCATGCGTTATGCATGATTATTACACAGCTCCTTTTGGGACCAGGGGTCAATAATAAAAGCAAACTTTTTTGGGAATTCACCTTTTACTGGATAGTGCAGCTCTGTTATCAAAGGGTGGTCTTGGACATCTACTTGTTGACGGGTAGATGTCTTTGGAGATACTCAGCCTGACTGCGACACAAATTGAAATACACAATTTGCAACAGTTAGTGTTCAAGAATATTACTGTATTCAAATTGTTTTTATCCGAGGAGTTTGTCTTTATTTTAAGCCAAAAAGAAATGAAGACAAAACATTGAAAGCATCAAGAAAATCATCGGAGAAAGTTGAGCACATCATGAATATTTTGATGGTTCCAATAAAAAGTAACTCGCGGGGTGGTTTTTACTTGAAACTGTTCTCTTGAGGTATGGTGCTGGTATGAACTTTATTTATCAGTGAGCTCTCTCACAATGAACCTTATCTAGCAAACGGCACGCACAATTAATAACGAGGGGCTTCAAGGTCAAATTAAGTTTTGTGATGCACACATTTCCCAATAGAAAGAGTCCTCATGAAAAAGAGTGTTGATTTTTTATTCTGAAAGCTCACTCATTATGATGTTGATACCAGTACCAATCCTCCAGAGAGGGATTCCTGTCTGAATACTGTTGAAGTTTACAAAGTAGCTTTTGAAGACTGCAAAAAAGTTGCATTACTTATTTAAAAAATATCTAACAGAGCTAGAATTACTTGGGTTTTTTCCCCTCTCTAAAAAGACAACACCTTCGAATCTGATGAAATTTACATGGGTCCTTCGTAAGGTGTGTTTATTGAAGACTGGAGAAAAAAATTCCTTCCAGAATCATTTGCGGTCAAAATAAAGATATAAGTGCTCCCTATTCTGAACTTGAATAACTTACAGTGGAAGGTCAATATCTACACCTGGCTCTCAAAGCTGGTGGATACCTCATCTGAAGGGAATTGTGTGCCTCCTTTGCCTAATCCCAGTCCTTGAAGATTGTCCACTTATCACCTGCATAGAATCATACAGCAATGCCACAATAAAGTGTCAAGAATAACTAGCCAAGGAGAGCCTGTTGGCAGGGTAATACTGTACACTCTCAATATATTGTAGTTTTTTGGAAGAGTGTCGAAAAGGGGGGCGGGGGTAGTAAACAAATACTGACTGCTTGGAGCGCTATGGTTAAAACTACGAGTCCAGCGGTGATGCACTGTGCATTCTATTTTCTGGAGGTGAACCTAGGGGAAAATATAACACACCCCGGATGACCGAGATAAATACCCCATTCATATATTGTGTCTATATGCTAGGTACCAAGAAGCTGCCATTTTTACTGGTTTAGTACATTGGTTGCTATGGGTATAGTACATTGGTTGCTATGGGTTTAGTACATTTGTTGCTGTGGGTATAGTAAATTGGTGACTACAGGTATAGCAACTCGTGTTCCCATGGCTTTCTAGGAAACATAAGATTTATCATGTGATGTGCTGTAAACCAATCACAATGTAGAGTCTTTGTAATGGGGTGTTTATAACCGCTATAATCTATTGATCGTACACCCATGATATCACTGGCTTAGGGGTAGGGGCCCTCTTATTGAAGAAGGCTGCAATTCAACACATCATGTGACATCAGGACATAAAGGTCTATTGAGATCACTGACAAACTATAAGAAAACTTACCTTTTCAATCAGGGTGGGTTGTGTCACATCCCTTCTCTCCAAGCTGTCTTCCAAGGGAGGGCAGTGCAAGTAGCAGAACTGTTCTGTCCCCATTCAAGCAAAGCAGTTAAAGTTGATTGCCTCCCAGTACTGTTCATAGAGACTCCACAAAGACTTTGGCAGCTGTTGACTGAAGGAAACTAAGGGCGAAATGGAATATTTAATCTTCTTGTGTAAAATGTATTTTGAATTCCAAGTGTCATGGCTGAGCAGTCTAGTAGTGCATTGGACTTGATCCTGTGTATTTACTCGAGTTGTCAGCATTTGGGTATCAAACCATGCACAATTTTGTTTCCCTGACTTGCCTCCAGTCAGCTGTACATTTAAAAAAGCTTGCATGTATATTGACAAAACTGAGTGACTCTTGTGTAACATTTCCATGAGAAACTAAATTTTTCCCACAAGAGGTTTTCTTGTTTTGATTAGGGTTACCTAAGAAGCAGGTTTGACTAACCCTCAGCACTCTTAGTGTTTGTAAATCAGCTGAGTGGCTAAACTGGGTCCTATGGGTATGTTTCCCAAGTGTGGTTGATCATGTCTCTTTATCTCTAGTTACTTCTCAAGACCTATGGGGGTTGAAGTTGTTATTACAAATTGTATTAGTTTTAACTCACAATGATCATATCTCATCAGCGTCTTCTCCCTGTCTCAGACCTCATCACCCAAGTGTCTGTATTCAATTAGTTGAAACATCTTGACTGTCAGGGCCGACTACCAGCAAGATAATCCCTGTCAGCTGGAAGTGAAAAGGGAATTTTTTTCCAGGCATCATTAAGGAAAAGTCCCTTGAGGAGATGCAAAGAAAAAACACCTGTTGAGTTTGGATACTTACTCAGACAACAGCGATTAACAGCAACAATCTCATGCCTAGCCACCCCCCATTACTTCGCTCGATGACTTTATTCAGAAGATTGTCTTACCTCTGAGGACTGCTCCTCCCAAATTATGTCTCAGCCAAACAAGATATTCATTGGTTGCTATGGGTAAAGTTAATTGGTTACAACAGGTATAGCAACTCGTGTTCCCCTGGCTTTCTAGTAAACATAAGACTTATCATGTGATGTGCTGGAAACCAATCACAATGTAGAGTCTTTGTAAGGGGTGTTTATAACAATCTCTATAATCTATTGATCATACAACAATGATATCAGTGGCTTAGGGGTGGGGCCCTCTTATTGAAGAAGGCTGCAATTCAACACATCATGTGACATCAGGACATAAAGGTCTATTGAGATCACTGACAAACTATGAGGAAAATTACCATTTCAATCAGGTTGGGTCGGGTCACATCCCTTCTCTCCAAGCCATCTTCACATGGGGCAGTGCAAGTAGCGGAACTTCTTTGTCCCGTTTAAGTGAAGCAGTTAAGGTTGATGGCCATCCAGTACTTTACATAGAGACTCCACAAAGACTTTGGCGACTGTTGACTGAAGAAAACTAAGGGCGAAATGGAACATTTAATCTTCTTGTGCAAAATGTATTTGGCTGAGCAGTCTAGTAGTACCTTGGACTTGATCCTGTGTATTTGCATGAGTTGTCAGCATTTGGGTACCAAACCATGCACAATTTTGTTTCTCATGACTTGCCTCCAGTCAGCTGTACATTTAAAAAAGCTTGCACGAATATTGACAAAACTGAGTGACTCTCGTGTAACATTTCCATGAGAAACTAAATTTTCACACAAGAGGTTCCCTTATGTTTTGATTAGGGTTACCTAAGAAGCAGGTTTGACTAACCCTCAGCACTCTCAGTGTTTGTAAATCAGCCGAGTGGCTAAACTGGGTCCTATGGGTATATTTCCCACGTGTGGTTGATCATGTCTCTTTATCTCTAGTTACTTCTCAAGACCTATGGGGGTTGAAGTCGTTATTACAAATTATATTAGTTTTAACTCACAATGATCATATCTCATCAGCGTCTTCTCCCTGTCTCAGACCTCCTCACACAAGTGTCTGTATTCAATTAGTTGAGACATCTTGACTGTCAGGGCTGACTACCAGCAAGATTATCCCTGTCAGCTGGAAGTGAAAAGGGAAAAAGGCATCATTGTTAAGCGCTGTGATACCCAGTGTAAGAGCGCACTATAAATGCCCGTTATTATTATATTATCATTAAGGAAAAATCCCTTAAGGAGAAGCAAAGAAAAAACACCTGTTGAGTATGGATACTAACTCAGACAATAGCGATTAACAGCAACAATCTCATGCCTAGCCACCCCCCATTACTTCGCTCGCTGACTTTATTCAGAAGATTGTCTTACCTCCGAGGACTGCTCCTCCCAAATTATGTCTCAGCCAAACAAGATATTCAAGCAGAAGGCCCTCGTCGTGAGTGTCTGGACTCGTCAAAGAAGTGATCAAGAGTCCTGTCCAATGCCCCTGGTGTCCATTTTCATCCTAGTAGGAGGACACCTCAACTGTAGGGATGGTTTGTCTACTTTCTTGCCAATACAAGACGTGGAGGATATCCTGGGCAGCAATCTAAAAGAGAAAAACTCCACCTTTTTCAAGGGACATTATTTGAGTGATAAATTGATCAATAATTGTTGACTTGTTTTTTTTGCAAATCGCAGCCCCCCCCCCTCAAAATTTTTTTGTCACAATAGCGCCCTCAAGAGTCCTTTTTCCGATTCTGAAAACTGTGTGGCCGTGGGATCTTCAATTTTTGTTCTCCAGGGATTTAAATCAGTCGCGAGAGTTAAGAATGCATAAATTTCAAATTTTCAGTCGAGACTTACCATGAATTTTGATAATGAAGGTTTACGTCCTGTCCAGCAACCCATCTCTCTGGTATAGGCCTAGTATCAGATCAGGGTTTCCTTGACTCATGGTTTGAGACTCGTTTCGCTCTGTAGTGTTTAGCCATCACCATATTTCCTTCTACCACAGGCTTTCCTGTAAAATGACTGACAATAATATGAACAGCTTTTTACAGTTGCGATTCAGTTGTAGTCCACCATTAAAAATTGTTCAGGATTAAAAATACAAGTTGTGCTTGTTTTGTTGTTTCCATGGATTATGAAGATTAGTTAATAAAGAAACACATTTGATAATTGTTTCAGGTAACATTGATTATCCCATATCCATGACCTGACTTTGGGTAATCAGTACAAGAACATAAAGTTGTGTTTTTCTGTATATACTCTTGTTTACCAGTGGTATCAGATAGCAAATTATTTAACACAATTAGAGAACTGTGTGCTCTTTCCAACAGTAGACAGTTAATTGAGAATATGTTCAAATGCAAGGTGGTAAACAATTCCAGGTTATTTTAAAGCTGCCATCGGATTTCCTTCACATTTTAAACTTGAAACACTGAATTTAAGTCTGTTAGTCATACCTTGTAAAAAACATAGGACAATCAAACTTGCCAATTATCCATCATGAATCACAATCACCATGGCTTGTTTCCGATCATTGCAATGTTTCTCTGTCGTGTGACAGTAGGATTGGGGAAGGAGTATATCTTTCGCTCAGAGGGCAGCTCCAGCATTGCATTTACCACAATGAGTGATGACAGCCTGCAAAGTATCTAACAGAACAGTGTCTTTTAACGGGGATTACTGAAAATAGATCAGTTTTAACCTCATCATACTTGGTATAAAATTCAGCAAGTTTAGCAATAACGTTCATGAGAAATACACAAAAATAGAGGACTGGGCAAGCTTGTGGGTTTAGACATATAGACCCATTCACAGCTTTGCTTACTGCGGAATTCTGCGCTTACCTTAGATATTATTCAGGGAAAGCACCAAATTTCTGCGTAAGCTGAATCAGGAAATAATGCTCAGTGATGTACAAATATGCACAAGTAAAAATTCCTTGCTAAGTGAAAATCACTTTTACATGAAGTGCAGACTATTCTACTTATGTAAGCGCTAACTTTTCCATTACAGTAAGCTAAGCCATGAAATTGTTACCAATTCAAAAATTTAGAAGGTAAAATATACAGTGCTTATCAGATATTAGAGTTGTATGAAACAAAGCATAAAATAAAATAACCTAGCTAGGTCTCTTGGCAGTTATACCCTACTACACTAAAGTCCACATGAACACTTAACTACCTAGATAAACATTTACCTTCCCTTTAAAAAGAGCTTTCCATTTTGGCATCCTGCACAACAATGTTTAGACTACAGCCATCACATCTTGTTCTCCATCTTACATGTCATCCTGCACAATAGTGTTTAGACTACAGTCACCACTTCTTGTTCTCCATCTTACAGGTCTGAGTTGCTTAAGATGGTCCTTGATGTGTAAAGTAGGTACACACAAAAACATGTCAGGACTTGCTGAACTTGAATAGCCTCATCATCCAACTCTGCAGAGCTACACTCCAGGGAGCTGGATGGTTTTTTCTTGATGCTTGGATCACACATTCTGTTGCTGTATTGAGACTCATGTGTTTCATCTTAAAGAAGTCTGGTGGTGTTTCCATCACACTGCTCATCTTGGTCCTGCTAATGTTAGCTCCTTGTCTGTGGCTGTGTTCCTTTCTAGGAGAGTGACTGTGTTCATGGTCCATGCTGTCATTAGATAGTCCTTCAGATCTCATCCAGGTCTGAACAGTCGTACTTCACCACTCTGGTGGGATGACAGTGTAATCATAAACTCCATCCCTTGCATCACTCTCAGCATTATCAGTGGCTTAGGTTCACTCCCGGTGATTGCTTGAATACCCTTTCACTAGATGCAGTTAGCAGCTAAGAGGTTGCTCAATGTAACAGTCAAACACTATGATTCAAATTTTATTCATTGTTATATTTATTTCCACATTGACCCCTGAAGTACCCATATAAATCAAATGACAAATAATGAACACAAGAAACTATTGTCTGGGTCTTACTGTACAACAAAATAAAAATGGAAACAAGAAGAAATTCTTTAATAAACAATATCAGGACCCAATTTCATATAGCTGCTAAGCACATAAAAATAAGACAAAGAACAGCAAAATAATGCTTAAAAGAATAAGGTTTACCGGCCAAAATACCCTATTACATGTACCTTTTGTGACCATTATCCTGCAGCTCATTTTTGCTAAGCAGTAAAATGTTAAGCAATATTTTCTGCTCAAGCAGCTCTATGAAATTGGACCCTGGTGTTAACTCTTTTCAAGACGTCACTTTTGACAAAACTCACATCATAACAAATTACAGAATAAAAAGTGACTTTTTTCAGTCACAACCTGAGGCAAACTAATTTGTGACCACTCTTCACAATAATTATCCACTGTCTTAGTCTATAATTGCATAACTAAATGAATGCGCCATATTTTTGACCGCGTGAGGGCGCTCTCAAAAATATTTTTATCACTTCCGGGGTATAACTTATCGTCTGCTCAGCTATCTGTGTACAGTTTAGCATCGGCAGTTCTGTCACTTCTGTGCGCAAGAGACACTAGTCAGTGCTTCTAGAATCTAAGGTAATAACGGCTCCTTTAAAGGTTTTATTGTCCTTGATGGATATGACGTCTGGTAGTAATGAGTTTCAGTCCTTAACTGTCTGGAGGAAGTATTTGAAGCAATTTTTGTTTGCGGAGAAAAGAGGAAAGGATGAGCCACGCTAAAACTGCCAGTTCTGATATTTTTTAAGATTAGATGCAGGGCTCTTTATTTCTTTAAAGGAACTGTTATTAATCCACCTTAGATTCTAGAAGCACTGACTAAACTCTCTCGCGCACAGAAGTGACAGAACGCTGATGTTAAAACTGTACACAGCTACCTGAGCAGACGATAATCGCATAAGTTATACCCCCGGCAGTGATACAATTATTTTTGGAGCGCCCTCACGGGTCAAAAATACGCGCATTGGAATTCATTTTAAGTAACCATTGTTTGAGAATTAATACTGTGTACTATTATTTGCCTTCAATACCATTTATCAGTTTGACAAAACAAACATTATAGGCCTATTTTTCTAAAGGAGTTTTGACACAGAACAAATCAATTAGATCGTGGTTGGTGGAGGTCCTCTATCAACAGCATGGGGAAATCTGATCCTCTCTGTCCAACCGGATCAGTCCTTGATACAATAGCGCAGGTCTTCTGTTGTGGGGACTCCTGTGTCTCTCCTCCTCTTGCCTCTGGATGTCTCTCCTTGGGTTGGTTCCCACAATGTGATGGAGGAGGCTGCCTCTTCAGAATGCTGAAAACAGTGCCTTGCAAGTCTTGCCCTGACACGTTTAGTAGACCACCACAGAGGTGGGTGTTCCTCATATGGTCAGTCCATCGCATAACCAAGGATTCTCAGCACATTGGTGTATGTCCCATCCACTGTCTTCTCCTGCTGGGAAGTGAGCATCCAGGTTTCCACACCATACAGTAAGAATGACTCAACTCATTGACACAACTAAAACAACACACTGCTTGGGGTCAGTTACTTTCAAGGGCCAATTTATTTCCTTACTCTGACAGGACAATGGTTCACAGTTGAACAAAACAAACGGCACAAAATATTGACACAGAATAAAACCAATTCACTTGCAATTGTTGGGGGTCATAGATTTGGGGATAAAATTTATTTTCATAGCCCTAAAACCCTCCTGTCTTTGGCTAGAGACCCTCCCATACAATAAGAATAATAGCACTAAACATTTAAACCCCGCTTAATATATTTTCTATGTGGACCTAGGCTTTAAGTATGAGACCTTTTCCTTTACATAGCACGATTACAAGGTGCTTTTGCGCAATATGGAGCCAATCAAACCAAATCAAAGACTAGTATCCTCACTTGGTGTATCCCATCATTTACAGAAAATAATAAACCTGTACAAATTTTGGCTCAGTAGGTCATCGAAGTTGCAAAAAAATAATGAAAGAAAAAACACTCTTGTTGCAAAGAATTGTGTACATGTACTTTCAAATGCAAGATTCAAATATTTTAGTGGGAAAATACTTTTTTCTCAAAAACTACATTACTTCAGAGGGAGTCGTTTCTCACAACGTTTTAGACTATCAGCAGCTCTCAGGTGCTCCTTACCAAGTAAGTTTTGATGGTAATGTATGTCTTGAGTAGTTGCCAAAAGTATCCATTGCCTTTAACCTTTAAATGGATTGTACATTTTATAAGTCTTGTTGTACTATCAAATAAAGAATAGAAACTCAATAAGAGAAAATTTTGACTAAGTACTATGGGCAGGGTTCGACCTTAGCGATGGTCTGCTGGCCAAATGCCAGTTGAAACGGCGGCGGACCAGCTGAAACACCTTGCCAAGTGGTCCGGCTGGCCAGTCAAAAATATCAGCAAAAGTACATCAGAACTCTGACTATTATTTTTTTTAACTGAGGAGGCTACCTTTTAATGCACAAAAGCTGCAGTTTTATATGAAAAAAACTTTTAAAATCAAAACTGCAGCTTTTGTGCAAGTAAATTTAAAGTTTCGCTGCACAGAACGTCCAAGTTTTCTTCACACATCCGTGCACACACAGTAAAAATACACACAGAGTATTACACAGTTTGCTGCATGTACAACACGATCAGCCAACGGAAAAATTTGTTTCTCATTATGTAGGAATTCAACAGCCAATAGCAACATTCCTTTCACGTTATCTAAGTTGGACAGTCCACTGTGTCTAGTTTTCACCTCCTTGGATAGATCGCCCATGTACTGTGTGGTGTGGCTATGCAGACTTACTGTGTAGGCATGGTGAATTGGTTTGCAGCCAGACTACATATTTCTTTGACTCACATGTGGATGATGGTTTGTTTATTTCGACTGAACGTCAGTGATTTGGGATTTTACAACTATCTAAACTGATGCCTCCTGCTAGCATGTAAGAAATAACTGAGATCTGGATATATTGCAAATAGTTTGTATTAAATTGTTCTTTTTCTGGACGAAATTTGGAACATGATTGTGAGAACTTTGGTCTCATTTTTAACCAAGTGAAGGCAATCGGATCGCTACGAATATGTTTATGAATGATAAAATTACTACAGCGATCGTACGTAACCCTCCCTCTTCAGTACCGTTGATTAATGACGATCATCAATAACAAGTTCTTCCTCATGGTTTTTTATCCAGTCGGTTTAAAAGTTATTTGTTTTAATTAGCCACAAGAACTTTTTCATAAAAAATGTACTTGAGTGCTGTCTTTGGTTACTGGAACCATGGACTGAAAGGATCCGACTGAAACTATCCACAGATCATTTACAGTTTGCTTCTGACCAATCTGACCTTTGTTAAAGCATGGAGCTATTTCTACCTCCATGGTTAAAGGAACATTACAAAATTGGTAAGAAAAAAACTTGTAAAATATACCTTTTGATCACAGGTTTACATTAAACTTACACGGTCTAACGATGATGATAGTAGAAAACATCCCTTGAAATATTTCTGTCTGAAATGACATATTTGATGAGAAATCAATAAACTCATTTTCCGATTAGAGTTTATCGCTCAGTGAGCATTTTATTCATTTGTTGAATCTATATGGTTTCATGCAAATGTGTTATCGGTTTTTCACTATTTTCTCGTGACCCAGATGGCCGATCGATCTCAAACTTCTACAGGTTTGTCAGTTTATGTATATGGTGGATTACATGAAGTGCTTACACTGCCACTAGTGCCAGCAACTGTTTTGTTAGCAAAAACCAATTCTGTAATGTTCCTTTAAGTGAGTTAAGTTATTATCCTACGATATCCCACAATAACTATCTAAACATAATAAAGTTTGGCTATCAATGCAATTAACTTGACGTTGCAATTCATTGAATTGAAATAGTGATGATCGAAAATCAGGATATTGTTAAAAAAAACTGACGGACCAGTCAAAAACCTGGCGGACCAGTTAAAAATCAAGCCAACTGGTCCTGCTGGCTAGTTGAAAAAAAAGTTAAGGGCAACCCCTGATGGGGGTCTTAATTTGCGGTTGGACAAAACACATCACAATAATAACAATAATTTGACATGGAATAAAACCAAATTACTTCTTGGTCAGTTAATTTAAGGCAAATTTATTTCCTTTCTCTGCACAAGAAGTATTCTTAGTCCTACAATGTATAACCCTCCTACTGTCAGTGACTCTTGGCAACATTTTCCAGTGAGTTGACCAACCATTTGAAACCATTCGACTGCCAAGGTTGTGTACGGTGGCACAACTGTGCACAGAACTAACTGTGTACTGTGTACATGTGCATTCCCTCATGGTATCATATTGCAGATTGGCATAGTTTATCTATCATTCAAAACCACAGTGAATTGTTTCGAATGGTCAGACATTAATATCTGGTGTTACTTTGCCTTCAAGACAACCATTCAATGGACATAACATACAACACAACACAAGACAGAATAAACCCAAAACGTGTTCTGGAAGGCATATCGTGAGGACAAATTTATTTGGCAACTCGGAACAAAGATTTCAGTATTCAGGTCTGGTACACGTCTGGTATACGATCAAACGAATAATGGCAATTCAACAAGAAAACACATGATTGACAATAATATGAGTTGTTATTTTGTGTTCAAGACAACCATTTACTACTGGGAAAAAACACACATCATAAGCAAAACACAACAGAATAAAACCTGTTCACTTGGTCATAGTTTTTGGGGGGTCAAATATGTTTCGGAACACCACAGCCATTAAATGGGGGTACATTTTCACCACTGGGCCTTTCTAAATATCAGTTAACTGAAGAACATTTTATATATTGACTCACCTGAGCAACTTGAGGTTGTAGTTCTAACACACTGTTCCTTCTCTGTGTGCTTGCATGCTTCACACTGCAAAGGAGGGACACATACAGTACAATCTTTCAGCGCAGCAAAGAACGGTTGTGTAGTAACAAGCATTTTGGTTGACACTGCAAAAGAAATAGCCAAACAATTCACATAGGACCTACATAGTGTAAACAGAACTCAATTCAGATAGATGAAATTGTGTTGTGGATGATTTACAATATTGTGTACATAGGACCCCATCATTATCAGGGTTCGACCTTAGCGGTGGTCCGCTGGCCAAATGCCAGTTGTAACAGCGGCGGACCAGCTGAAACACCTTGCCAAGTGGTCCGGCTGACCAGTCCAAAATATCCGCAATGGTACTACAGAATTCTGACTATTTATTTATTTTTGTTAAAGGCTACCTTTTACTACACAAAAGCTGCAGTTTTATTTGAAAAACTTTTTAAAATAAAACTGCAGCTTTTGAGCAAGTAAATTTAATAAAGTTTCGCAGCGGACAGACCACTATAAAACCTGGCGGACCAGTTAAAAATCAAGCCAACTGGTCCTGCTGGCTAGTTGAAAAAAAAGTAAAGGGCAACCCCTGATTATGTGATGCAACTAGTCTTTTTTCCTTGCTTTGTCACCGATCTTCCAAACAACATGCACATGCGCAGCATGCCCATGTTGTCCTAACTAAGCAGCTTTCCCACTACACAAGTTTCCCACAAAATTTCACCTGTTCACAATTGGAATTGCTAACCCTTGCAAACTTCCGGTACAAAACCATTTCATGGGAAATAGCTACCCCTACTTGGCAGTAGGGTTAACCCAAGCAGCCCTGTGGTTAGAATCTCGAGTGTGGATTTGTTCAGAGGAAAATCGCATCAAGTGTGAAATGAACATGCGGTGGTGTTCGAGTTAAAATTCCTAGCAGGTAATTTCATGAGATTTTATTTCCTGGTTATTGGCTGGGTAGTGTGGATTGTGTTAGTTGTTTCAACTACAGAGACATAGCTCTTTAAAGCAGTGGGAACCTAGCATCAGATTTTCATTCAACTCCAACTGTCAAAAAACATGCAATTTAGAGGCATATTTGTGTTGATCATTGTATTCTACTTTTAAAACATCTTTCTCTAACCATATGCATTTTATAACAATCGGTTACAAATGCTTTTTATAGACCAACTCGACCGATCCCAAGGCAACGTGTACCTTTAACTGTATGATCTAAGTTTGGTTTCTTCTTGATTTTGTTTTGTTTTCCAAACAAAGCGACATTTATGTGTGTGTTTATAATGCTAACCGTGAGCTTTAAGCCAACAATGACGTCAAGGGATCAATGCACATCATTACCATGGATAAACAGTTTTTGACTTTCGGCTGAAAAAGCCGCGCGGAGAGGTGCATCTTTTACTTCAATTCTTTATTACTAAATGCAAATTTTAAGTGAAAAATGATTATTAAACAGTATCTACAATGTCTATTTGGCCATAAAAAGGTAATAGTTAAAATATTGAGAGCATCCTGGAACCGCTCTTTAAGGACACAAGTGTCACGACCAGGTCTAAAAGTAAAACCCACACTCTGCTGATCAGAAGCACCAAAGCTTGAGCCCGGTGCTCTTATCCACTCGTACACCCAAAAGAAGATGGTTCATTTAGCATGAATTCAATACCTTTTAAAAAGTTCAAAGTGTCTGTTCCTCCCTTTATACATTTGGTCTTTAACCCTCTTGCTGTCTGACCATTCAATACCATTCACTGTGGTTTTGAATGATAGATCAACTATGCCAGCCTGAAATATGATACCATGAGGGAATGCATGTACACAGTACACACTTAGTTCTGTGCACAGTTGTGCCACCGTACACAACCTTGGCAGTCGAATGGTTTCAAATGGTTGGTCAACTCACTGGAAAATGTTGCGAAGAGTAGGAGGGTTAAACATGTTAAAACAACTGTAGGACTGGAGCTGGATACGAGCTTCCAGGCATTGTCAGGACACGTGTGTTTCAAAGGTTGCCGCCACACCGAACAGTTAAGCCTATCTTTGCTTAATTTGGACTGTTTTGAAACCGCATATTCACCTTAGGAACTCTTTCAAGGGGTTCTATAACTAATATGAGACTCACCTCACTCAATTTGCAGTTGCTTCGTCAACCGAATTGGCTATAAAATATGGCACAACTGAGGACGAAACGTGGAGTCTTACCTGGTCGGCCATTTTGTGCCTGCATGGAGTAGGCCTACGCATTGTAATAACACCGTGTAAGAAAGCCACCGTGAATCAACCTCGTCCCCATGGTTTACTTTATTTCCAACCATGTTTACGATGAGAGAGCGGTCAACCTGGTACTGCTCGACACACCCTGGGACGAGGTTGACCGTGTATAGTTTGCATATCACTGATACGATAGCGGTCATGGGGAGGGCCAGGCACACTATTTTACGGGGAAGACTTTTCTCGCGAAGGAGGAGGGGATGATACAAAAAAGGATACACACATTTTGCCATAAATGTTGGTTTTACGGTTAAAATATTTAGCATTGTAATTAAACATTTCGATGTTTTGAAGACGTTTTGAAAGATATGTGTGAGGAAAAATTAACTATGAGATTTGACATTCGTCAATTTGAACACCCCCATTAAAGAATGGAGCAATGCCCGATCATTCGCTATTAAAAAATATTTTTCCACATTATATACTATATCCATAGATCTTTGAAAAAAAAAAAAAAACCCGACCTAAATGTTTGATACCAGCTCTGGCCCCCATAGAGCTGCTTAAGAAGAAAACGCCGCTTAGGCCAAAAACAATTTGTGTTACCCGACCGACGAAAATACGGCCGACCCTAGGTATTATTTTTCAGTAATTAAAATCTGTAGACATTAGTTATAATTACGTTTAAAACCATTTCTGGCCGTTTCTCTTTGTTGTATGACGATAGCGCTCGTGGAACTTTGCACAATGTTTTGCACAACGAGCACGGAGAAGATGGTGCCTAAAATTCGGGCAACAGTAGCTCGCTGGAAGGCGATACTTTTACATTTTCGGTGATGATGCTGTGTGCACGCGGTATGTACAGAGTGCTTCTTGTCAGAATGTCAGAAACACTGGCTATCACTTACGTCTGTTCACTTCCAACTTTGGTATTGACCTTTTGCATTGACGTCATCAAGCCGCCATGTTAGAGTGAAATCGATTATGAAACAATGGAAACGCGTGTCGCATTTTGGCCAAAGAACATCTTCCTGTTTATCTCTACGCGAGGGCGCCCAACTCAATGATTCACTGAATCACTCTGTAAGGGAAACTTTAAAAATAAAGGCGTTATAACTATTTCTAATTACGTTTCAAAAATACCATTTAGTGGATGTAATATTAACATCAGGTGCCTTTTTAGCTTTTTTATGATTTTTCCATAATTATTATGGATTTATTTATTTTTACGGGAGAGGAAGGGCTGGTCATTATTCAAAGGTAGAAATCATTATTATGACAACATTAGTAAAAGGTAGAAATCATTATTATGACAACATTGTCCTCCAATGGATGGAAAACCAACAACGTTTTCTGCAATCACACTGACTGCCAACCCAAACATGAAGTTTAACAACGGCTGTAGAATATCAATCAAGTGTTCTGAACGAGTCAGAGATAAGGAATTCAATATTTTGTTGAGGCTTGAAACAAATCGTCACTGCAAAGGTAAATGCTAACACTTAATTACATTTTTGTGTATTCAATACATAACCAATCAATCCTCAACGGTTTCGTTGCACTGACGCCCCGGGGCCTGAAGATGCCTGTGAGGAGAACAATCATGCAGGAGAAGGAAACCAATACACGCCTTCCCATGAAACTTTATGTAAATTGAACATCGCGCGTGCGCACTCTCCCTATACTGATTGGCAAAATGAGTGAACATCGCGCCTTTTTGTATGGGACTGATGGTGGCGTGACGCACACGCGTTTGTGGGTCTGTCTAGTGTACAACTCTACGGCGTCTGCCAACCAGTAGTGTCCGTACGCATGCGTGAATGTAATTAGCATATTTCACGGGAAAGGGCCATTGTTTGGATTTTTCAAAAAAGAGTCAAAAAAGAAGACAGGAAAAGGAGTATATATCTTGCATTTCATAAATTCAAAGTCACAATCTGTCGCAGCTAGCCGCAAGGAAAACTTCTCAAGAACATGATATCTGATCAACGCAGACTTTAAACCTACAGGGACTTTTAAGTTCACGCCGTCTCTACCGCAGGTATGTGTACTTCTTTGAATCAAGATGTCAGTGGCTGACACTGACAGGTCAGACCCTGGTTAGAGTATGGGGATGTTGTGTGGAATTCAACGCTTAGGTCCATACTTAAAAGAAAGGGCAAAAGAGAGCGTGCAAATCATGTTAGATTACATTTTTTCATACAAAGATGCGATCTTGGCATGCGGACTGGAAATGCTTTCTAATCGAAGGCAAGTCCATTCCCTTAAAGGAACATTACAGAGTTGGTTTTTGCTAACATAACAGTTGCTGGCAGCGTAAGCGCTTTATGTAATCCACCATATACATAAACTGACAAACCTGTAGAAGTTTGAGATCGATCGGCCATCTGGGTCACGAGAAAATAGTGAAAAACCGATTACACATTGCATGAAATCATATAGATTCAACAAATGAATAAAACGCTCACTGAGCGATAAACTCCAATCGGAAAATTAGTTTATTCATTTCTCAGTCATCAAATATGGCATTTCAGACAGAAATATTTCAAGGGGTGTTTTCTACTATCATCATTAGACCGTGTAAGTTTTATGTAAATCTGTGATCAAAAAGTATATTTTATAAGTTTTTTTCTTACCAATTCTGTAATGTTCTTTCAAGTTTGCCCGGTCATTGGTCAATCGCAAGCAAACAGAAAACTTAAGTGAGGAATGTGCGTAAAGTTAAACTCACGGTCTAACTCATTGCTACTCCGATGAACAAGTCGATTCAGAAAGAGTCCGATTCCACACTTCATTGACCCATTCAATTTTGGATTATAATACGGCTGTGATAGTGCGTTTTTTATGTAAATTGTTTTACCCATGGTGACTGTGCCATCTCTTTTTAGTGTTAAATTTTATGTTGATATCTTATTTATTTATTCTATAGTGTGCTATTTAATCTTTTCTGGAATTTCGTTTTGGCAGGACCATAACTATTGCCTTTTTTAATAGTTATACTTTAACTCATTCTCGTGTATTGTATATGATTTTCTATTAGGGCATTCTTGTAATTTGGCTTGCGGGCCATGGGTTGAACGAGATATACCGATATATAACATAACCCTTGGATACAATGTTGTTCTGTGTATATCGTCACCGTTTTCAGGAAGAGCCACATATCTTTTAATGACAAATTATTAAGTAATACAGGAAGGGGCCTTTACCTCAATAAATGCATTTTGTGTTTTCACGAAGAGCCATCGGCCCCGAAAGTGCATTGTAAAACGTTGTAACAGAAGAGCGTAAAATGTAGCAAAAGTTGTTTTTCACGTACTTTCACGAAGAGCCACCTATGTCGGTGTGCGCGTTTGATCACGTGACACGCGCGCCCCTGCCCTATGTAAAAATACGTTATCCAGTAGAGTGTTTAAGTAGGTCATCTCACTTTTTAGTTTTCACGGAGACACACGTACCTTTTTCTAATTGCTACGGCAATTCGCCAATATATCTAAAGAAATAGTTAGTCAATATAGAGGTAAAACTTATACAGAATCATATGAGAGGTTTTTAACTGCAAACCGTGGCTTTAGTATTGCACATTTTGCAGTTTTAAGCCAAGCATAGCGTAAAATGTAAATCTCAATTAAGCGTTTGGACATAAGTGGCTCTTCGTGAAAACGGTGACGTTATGCGCCAATGGAATTCTACTGACCTCTGCTATTACCACATGTTGTTTGTTATGATTGTTTTTTTTGTTTTATGTTGTAGAAGTGGACACATCCGATCATCGTGTTGTTGTTGCAGTGTCAAGTAAAAGCGACGATAACATTTTATTATTCGACATGACCCAATTAAACACGACTGACGTTGGGGGCGTTGATGATGAGGTCACTTACTACTGGGGAAACTTTGCCGATAGTCAACTGGTTTTGGCCCTCTACGGCATCATCTGCGTACTCGGTATCACCGGTAACCTACTGGCGGTTTTCGTACTCCTTCGCGTGCCGTCATTACGGTCAAACACCAGTGATTTATTGGTGCACCTATCGCTTGTTGACCTCCTAGTTTGTGTGCTGGTCATCCCCTTTAAGCTCGTCCCGACTACGGGCACGGCAGACCCGAATCCAGGACTGTTTGGTGAACTCATCTGTCGATTTTACGTCAGTCAGTATATTTTCTGGGTCTGCTCTTTGGCATCGATCTTGTGTCTCGTCTTTGTCAACTTTGAAAGATTCGTGGCCATCGTCTACCCACACAAGTACAAAGTTGTGCTCACAAGACGAAACAAAGGCCTGATGATTGCGCTATGCTGGATTCTAGGCGCCATTGAGCAATCGTTTAGCGCACTCCTGTACGGCGAAGACGAAGAAGCCGGCTGCAGGTTTTTAGACTGGCCGAGCCGGGAGTTCGGATAGCCGTTGGAATTCCAATGTTACCTTCTTTTTCTTCGGTCCTTTTGTCTCGATGACTTTCATGCAATGGAAAGTCATCACGACGTTAAACAGACAAGTAAAAACAATGAAGAGCAGACTTGGTGAGTCAGATTTGAAGCATTTAAATTTCATATAAAGCTCCTACATGAATTTCGCACCGTCTTTCGCCATTTAGAGGGGAAAAAATCCACTTACAGTTTTGTAATCTGGGAGAGTTCATCCAACTCGAAGTTTTGAAAACACCCCGAGTCTATAAACCATGCAGCCAGATTGAATATCGCAATCAGAACGAACAGTATAAACAACTACTAATTGTCCTTCGTTCGGGAAAATGCCTTGATATTTTCTTGTTGTACATTTATTTTTGGAACCGTTTGGCATTTTTCATCTTTATTTCCATCTATATTTCTAGATCAAATCGCTACTTTTTTTGCGGCAATTCTGACCTAATTTCCTTGTATCACATTATTTCAGAATATGCAGCCTTACTTCCCTCTGCACTTTTTGTTGTCCCGTTTTAGACGACTCGTTTCCTGTCTTAATTCTTGTTTACCTTGCAAGAACTTAAAGAAGAAATAACAAGGTCAGATTCAATTCAGTGATGTACTAATTTTCTAATAGCTACAGTCCTCATGTGATGGGGCCCCATGTGAGTGGGAAAAAATTACAAGTCTCTAACCTCACGTTAAAATGGTGTAAAGTTGCCCTTCTATTTGATACCCTTCCAGTGCAAAATTTGTCAACATCCAAAACATCTGATGACATCATTCTGGTAAAAAGGGGTCTGTACATTTTTGTACGGGGAATTGTAGGTTCACTCCCGACTTTTTCAGAGCGAAATTTGAGACACGATGACGTCATTGAATTTCAACAGCTTTTGGGTCTTTGTATCCAAGAAGCATTTTTTCGTCAGTCAACATGTCAAATTTAAGGCCGTTTTGATTGAGTATCAGGAGTGAACCAACAAATATCCGTACAAAAATGTACATCAGACCCATTTATCTCAGAATGATGTCATCAGATGTTTTGGATGTTGACACATTTTGCATTGGAAGGGTATCGAATACAATGGGCAATTTACACACCATTTTAACATGATTGAGGTTAAGACTTGTAATTTTTACCCTACTCATATGAGGACTCTATCTATGGGAAAATGAGCACTTAATGTTACAAGATTTATACAATAAATGAGTTAATTACTATTATATATTTTGGAACATTATGTCAATCATATTATACGAGGGTACGCAGAATTCTCTGCCGGCTTCTTTTCCAGCCTAGAACCAATGCCAAATCAATTCCTCGCACTATATCAATTAGATTTAACTTACTGTTTGCTCATGGCTTCTACGGGGGGTCTGTGATAATATCTGGGCACACCAAACTGGATCACCCGGCTGTTTATAAAGCTACTGTTGTTCTGCCTACCTTTGGCTATCGTCAAATCTATCGCTTATACGACACTTTATGGTTTGTAGGCTAATCGTCTTACGCTGTGGGACATTGTCCAACAACTCCGACCATTGGTATGTGTTTGTTATATAAACAAAAGAGAGAGCTACCGCTCCCACTATGCTCCGCGCACCCATCCTGGAAGATTTATGCCTATTCGATCTTCGTCTCCGTAAAATACTCAACCTTTCTTATTCATGCTAAACGTATTGATAAACAAATTAACTTGACTATAGCTCTCGAACGTTCTTACAACAATACACAACTCCAACTGCAACCTTCAAAGAATGACATCCGCCAATTCGTGAATATCTTAACATATCTTACATAACTTTTTACATTCCAACTTGGGGAGTGGCAGCTGGATGCGTGATTACCAGCGGTTCCTAAACATAGCGCCCTCTTTTGACACAAACAACCATTCCCACAATGTTTTAAGATTCCTCCAAACCAAGATCGCCAAAACAATTTCCAATGTCTTCATTACTTTTTCAATGTTCTTTCATCAGCTTCTGTCCACACCCAAGATGATGAGCGGAAAATGTGGCAGCTTCGCACCTCCAGAAAGCTGTCGAAGACCCTCCTGACGTTCGTCGTAACATTCACCTTTTGCTGGTCTCTGAACAATATTTATTACCTGCTCTACATCCTCGGTTTCCATGAAAATTTCACCAGCCCAATTTATCATATCAGTGTCATTTTAGCTGTGGGTAACTCCTGCGTGAATCCGATCATTTACACCATGACAAACAAGCCGTTCCGTGTAGGGATACGGGAGGCATTCTGTAGAGGGAGAGATTCTGCCCGTGTGGGGAACGGGACAACGGGAAACGTGGTGATGGGAACAGTTTAAAACTCTCCATCCGCTTTAAACAATATTGATCTTTGTCAGACCATTCCACATATCGAACATCCATGTCCCAACGCTGTATAGGTTTATTTTATGCGAGGGGCTGAACAATATTTTCACTCATAAGTTCGTGCACAAAGTTGTACAGACATACAGAGACCTGCCCACAGCATAACCCTCTGATAAAGTGGAGCCATCACCTGTTCATTGTAGCAGGCTTACAGATGTCTTGCTGACAGTCTGTACTAACTCACTGGTGAGCCAGTCATAAGTGGAACCTTTCAGCATTTGTGTAATTTCTGGGGTTTGCGGAGAATTCGCTGTAAAGCGTTCAATTGTTTACCACAGAGGGTGTTTTTTCGCAAGAAGATAATCAAGGGAGAGGGTTTAAGCTACACAAGGGTATTTAAGTTTTGCACCGTATTGGCCCAATTCACCTGACATTATAATCACAATAGTCTTGTTGCGCTATGTCGGGAGTCAATATTCCCGTGTGTTATACAGTGTGGTGCGCATTTTAGGCAACGCGGCGTGTACGTATTAACACGTTGATACAAAAATGACTCCACAGAGCTATTATACAAATAGTGGATGCATATGAGAATACAATAGTACGTAATCGTAAGTAACATTCTTATAGATATTGCATAACTCACATTTCAAGATTCTAAATAAGAATATATTTATTGATACTGCATAACTCACATTACAAGATTTTAGATAAGAATATGTGTCAAACTTCCTGAAAGTACCCCGCTGAATTACAAACAAAATTGAGGCCATTTAGAAAGTTTTTTGTCGTGATTTCATGCACCTCGGTCAGCCCCAAGTGACCCGCTCCACAAGCAGGGCACCTTGGGCTGACCCGATAGAGCCCCGAGAATGACTTCAAAACTATTCGAACGCATCGGGGGAGACCTGGGTCGACCCGGGGAAGCTAATCGAACACACCCATCGTCTTTCATCAAAGATGGTGGTCAATGACGTCATATGCAATGCATCTATTGTTGAACAACTGCGCTTGTTATGACTTCCGCGAAGATTGTTCCACTAAAATAGACAGCCGGCCGCTGACAGTCTTTAAAACAGGAAAACTATTGACCAGGTATAAGACTTACTTACTTCCTGAAGGTTCCTTTCTAATATATTTTGATACAATTGTTTCCAAGTGCACACCAAAATACCGTGGTACAACTTAATGAAGAAACTTTAATTTTGAGATGGCCTCAAGGGTACAAAGTAATGCCTTTCACGAGGCCATGCCAACGGAAACAAGAAGAGATCTTGTTGTGTGTTTCTGAGCACTTAATCACTGATGAGTATCAAAGGAATAAGAAGAAAAAAGAAAGAAAAAGAAATCGCCTCCATTTTGCGACTAACAATAAAGTTTGATAAGCTATAAAGCAATAAACAATGACGAGGTAAATTTGACAATATGCACTTTAAGACTTCTCCAGGAGGGGTAGGGGCCCGTATTACGAGGAGAAAGGATATTCTTCATTGTGCGGATCAAATCCTCTTTCCTCCTCTTCATATTCCTTTATGAAAACTTCTCAAAGGGCGTATCTTATCTCCTTTTCACAAATTTTATGACCTGTTAAGTGTATATAAAGTCGCAACCTTTCCCCGTTGGTGCATATCTTTTCGACACGGTTGGTATAGTGACAGCAAACAGGGTTGCTGTTGAAGATTTTGGTGTAAAATAACCGCTCGATGGGCAGAACTGAGAAATGACGTCAACTGCAGTCTTGTGAGAATTCAAAGAAACTTTCATAAAGACATTCCAACTCAAGACACACCCCATAAGCAAACCATCATGGATCAATTTGAGAGTCTTGGCACGACTTTACCTACAATTTTCAAAGGAGCGAAAAGTGCCGAGAATGTTGCATCGGAAGACAGCAATGCTTTCACTAAGTTCGTCTTAGCTCTCTACTGGATAATCTGCGTGGTTGGAATCATTGGTAACTTACTGGTTGTCATCGTACTCCTCCGTGTGCCGTCCCTGCGGTCTAATACCAGTGATCTCTTAGTGCATCTCTCCGTTGTAGATTTCATGGCCTGTGTTGTGGTCATCCCCTTGTATATACTAACTAAAAACATCTCCACTCCGAATCCCGGGTTTTTAGGTGAGCTTTGGTGTCGAGTTTACACTAACGAGTTCCTGTTTTGGCTCTTCACGACGGCGTCAGTCTTTGGTTTGATCGCGGTCAACTTGGAGCGCTATGTGGCCATCGTCCACCCACACAAATACAAGACTCTTTTCATCAAACGAAACAAGTACATCATGATCGCTTCGCTTTGGGTCTTTGCCGCAGTTTCAAATTCTGTCGTCTTCTTCACGTATGCAGAAGATGACGTTGTAGGTTGTCATTTAATAGGCTGGTCTTATAACGTAGGAGCTCAGGTGGCATTTGGCTTGTACAGTTTCACAATCACCTTTTTCATTCCATTCATTGTGATGATTTTTGCGCAACTGAAAGTTATCTCAACGCTCAACAGACAAGTGAAGATGTTAACTGCTCGAACAGGTTAGTCATTAAGTCATTTTATTTAATTCATTAGAGATGGACGAGAACAAAAACAAACTAGACATTAGGTGTTAGTTCTATGAACTAACACAAAGCTGTTCCGATTGTTTTGTTTATCGGTTGTATAGTACTTGAGATATGGTCCTAATTCCAGTTGAACCGGAAGTAGAGGTCAACTTGGGGTTACGGTTTTTCAAAGTTAATATTTAATGCCTAAGGAGTCTATAACGAAGACAGTTTGAAAATCGGATGTATAGTTCTTGAGATATGGTCCCACTTCCAGTTGACCCGGAAGTAGAGGTCACTTGGGGTCACGGTTTTTCAAAGTTAATATTTAATGCCTAAGGAGTCTATAACTGAAGAAAGTTTGAAAATCGGATGTATAGTTCTTAAGATATGGTCCCACTTCCGGTTGACCCGGAAGTTGAGGTCAACATTGGGTCACGATTACCTAAAGTTAATCTCCAATGGCCAAGTGAGTCTATGACTGAAAAAGTTTCAAAATCGGTTGTATATTTCTTGAGATATGTCCCATTCCGGTTCATCCAAGGAGGTCAACTGGGGCACGGTTTCGAAAATCCTAAGGAGTCTATAACTGAAGAAAGTTTGAAAATCGGTTGTATAATGAATTATTCATGTGACGATCGTGTAATTAATTAATTAATTAAGAATTTTAATCGTATTGCTTGTAAAAACTAAGGAAAGTTATAGCAAGGCTATGGTGAATACATAAAATCGAATATTTGATGGCTAATGGGAAATAATGAATCATTACACTATCATGCCTGACATATCATGTGGCGTGTCGTTGCCGAGTGGTTATTGCGTCGGCCTCGAGCTCTGGTGGCTAAGTCATCGGGGTGTGGGTTCAAACTCCGGTCTTGACACTAGTGTCCTTGAGCATATTTGCTTCTTAAAAGTTGGTGAAGTAGTGCTTTGTACCAGCCAGGAATGACACCGAATCCTGAATCCTTATGAACTGTAAAGGGGGTCCCATGTTTCAGCTCCAGGAGTATGTGTTAATGGCCCCTGGAAAACAATTGTATCGTAGCCCACACCTTGAAGTGACCTTCAGGCTTTGTGTGTCTGGCGACTACTGTTGTAACAAACCCCAAAAAGATCACTACCTTTTATGGAAAGAAAAATTTGCAAATGTTGTTGAATTCGGTGCAGTATAGTCCACAGAACAGTTTTTTTTAAGTAAGCATTGAAAGCACGTTCTGTTTTTCAGTACCGGGAAATGTCAATGGCATTAACGTGGGATATTTCAACCGTGAAAACACCACGTCACAAAGCCCGGGAGCCCAATTTTATAAAGACAATCTAATACTATCCATTTATATGTAAGAATTCTTAATATTCTCTTATTTTGCAATCACTTAATGTTCATCACACGATGGTATTGCCACGTCAAATTCGTCGCTTTCCGTGCAAATTACACAAAAACCAAGTTGAATGTCTCGCGTCCATCGTGTACAATGCTTTTGTACACAGATATCTAACCTTCGTAGGAATTACATGTGTATGTGTTGCTCATGTACAAATCGAATGGGCTGTGCACAAAGCAATGGGTCCTTAAACCGGTTAGGAACCGAATATCAAGGAAATCTCCGACGCATTGCCGTGATTGTGAATAAACGTAGACTCTTTGTATATTCTACAAAAAACGCAACTAAAGGGTTTACAAATGGGTCTAGGACTTCAAAACGAGTTTAGAATTGTACAAAGTTTTGACAATAGAAACCTAATTAGACGCCGTACCAATTCCGTGAAAATTTGCCTGGGAATTCAGGTTTTTTCTACTGACAATGTTTGAATAAGTTTTTATGTTTTTAACTTGACCATCAACAACATCTTTCTTGTTTTAAGAAAGATTTGTGTAGTCTAGGACATTTAATTTGAGCTTAATTTGAAAAATTATGTTTCTGGAAGGCGGATTTGTTTTCACTTTATCCTATGTGTTTGTACACAGATACAAAAAGGCGCGTCATTATGACGTCGTCCGTAATTTTAGGCCGGCATGCACATCTACAGTATACCAGAAGTCTAAAACTGAAAAAAGTTTGACGATCGGGGCTATACTTTTTGAGATACAGTGGTCTCAAAATTGGCTAATTAAATATTCATGTCATTATAACTAAGTAAACTAATTAATTAAGTTAAGCTAATTACATTTAACTATAACTTCATGACCTAAGCTTTAATTCGATATAGGATCTGACTCTTTTATACTAAGCCAAGTTTGACTTTTTGCGGTCACAAAATGTGTGTACTAATCAAATGGGGTTTTGACGGAAGGAAAGAATAATAAGAAGAAGAATAAAAACAAATAAAAATCCTGACGAAAACAAAAGCTGTTCCGACTGCTATGTCGGAACAGCAATAAAAATCCTGACGAAAACAAAAGCTGTTCCGACTGCTATGTCGGAACAGCTAATAAAAATCCTGACGAAAACAAAAGCTGTTCCGACTGCTATGTCGGAACAGCTAATAAACTTTCCATTCATTGATGGACTCAGTGCGTACATTAATTTGTTTTTCATTTCTGATTGTCAGTTTCAGCTGGCCAATATTATATCTAATATGAATAAGTTGATACGATTTAGTTTACGCTATTCTGACTTAAGCTATAGGCGCCTTGGATTGAATGGATTGAAGTAAAGCCACAACCTGTACACTATAGAATATATGTTTGAACCTTTAGACCGGCGGTCTGCAAACTTTTATGCCGACGACCCGATGAAAACTTCCGGCACTCAACCGCAGTCCGCCCGCTGAATGTCCACGGCTGATTGAAGCAGTTTGTTTTTACTATTAGATTATCTTGATGAGTAATTGCATAATACCGATTAAAAAAATTATTGATAAAAAAAATAATTATAGAACGACTTTGAGGCAATGATCAAAAGTGTTACGTTACTCTTTGGCGCTTCTGACAAAGTTTGGCAACCCAACTGACTTCAATCGCGACCCATATTTTGCGATAAGTTGCTTTAGACCCTCGATCCTGAACGGCAAATTCGATCGATTCATACCGTACCAATATTAATGGGTTCTGCAAAAAAAAACGGCAAATTTAACTCTGGTTGGATTCGAACCTAATGCTTTAGTTTGTATCGACTTTGCCTTCTCTTGCAGCCTCTTTGGGTTTAAATCCAAGCGACCAGCGTGAAATGTGGCAGCTCCGAGCCTCCCAAACCCTGGTGAAGACACTCCTGGCCTGCGTCATTACATTCGGTGCGTGCTGGGGTCCAAGCCAAATCTGGTACCTGCTCTCCAATGTAGGAGTTCCCTTGAATCTAGGTGGACCTATCAACCGTCTCACGATCATTTTAGGTGTGGGCAATTCCTGTGTGAATCCAGTCATTTACACCATGACCAACAAGCCGTTCCGTAAAGGGATCAGGAGGTGTTTTGCAGACAGCGGGATTCGAACCAGGTGGATGACGGTGTAGCGACCGGCACTGTGTAGAGATCGTCTCTACTGCCCACAATCAATAGGAGGGAAGAAGATCACGATGGGAACAAAACACTGCGAGGAGTTTGGGACAATGAGTACATCATGTCATTACAGCAGCAATCCCCTTTTTAGATTGTGTGTCCTGGACAACGGTTTAGTTGCATGATCATTGTGAAGCGTTTATATTTATATTGTAGTACTTTCAAAGAACACACCGAACAACTAGACATCAACAAATTAGAAAACTTAAAACAAGGGGGTTCGCTCTGCTCGTGCAAAACTGAAAAAAGTTTGTGTGAATATTTTTGGATGAGTCGCGATTTACGATTGCAGCAATTGAAGTAATTTAACGGTGTGGTTACGCTAGTAATAATGTGTTATATAAATCACTTAATAAATGATTTCTGAAAAGAAATCACATGTAGCCCAGTAATGCTAGTGGTCCATTGTAGAGGACACAAGCTGTACCTAAAAAAATGAAGTACAATGAAAAAAAAAGACGATAATGAAGAAGTTATCCGGATGGAATACCACAAAAGGATCAACATGGTAAGACAATACCTTTATAAAGACAGGGGAGTAAAAGTGGGCTAGAGGACCACCGTAACCATTCAGGACTTGAGATTGGGAGAACCTCCCAATGCACGTTCATCCTTAACACGGTAGATGAAGAACGATGAGATAAATGCGAGTCCGTACTTCCTTGAAGTTGATGGGTTATTGGCTCATAATATACTCCATATAAATCAGAACAGTCGATCTAAGCCACCATGAAACTGATTGTATTGTTTGTAAAATTCAGGATCGCGACCGTCGGGTGGGAATAGGTCGGGGGCCGGGGATTGGCAATTGAACCCCATAATCTGCCTTGCCCTCAGAACACTGGCCTGATATATGTCTTTTAATGGATTGCCTTAATAAGAAACATGGTAAGCGATTACTCAGCTAAGTAACTAAATAAGGTAACCTATTTATAGCAATCTACTACAACGAGGTCATGGTGTCTCTATGTTTCCCTTGAAGATTTCTGAAATCTACCAAGACCAATTATTGTTACCAAACGGAGAAAAGATTTTTTTTTAAATGTTGCCATCAAATCCTTTTATCTCCTCTTCACCAAGTCTATTACGTTCATATAATAAGTTGTATATCAAGTCCCACCCTTTCTCCGTTAGCGCGCATCTTTTCGACACGGTTGCTTTCTGAAGATTTTAGTATAAAATAACCGCTTAATGAACTCACTCAACGAGTAGAACTGGGAACTAACGTCAACTGAATTCTTGTAAAAATTCAAGGAAACTTACATACAGAAAAATATTCCAACTCAAGACACACACCATAGACAAACCATCATGGATCAATTGCAGAGTCTTGGCACGACTTTAACCGCAGTTTTCAAAGAGGCGAAGAGTGACGAGGATGCTGCAAGGGAAGCAAGTGATGCTTTCCTCAAGACTTAGTTCATCTTAGTTCTCTTCTGGATAATCTGCTTGGTTGGAATCACTGGTAACTTACTGGTTGTCATCGTACTCGTCCCTGCATGCGGTCTAATACCAGTGATTCTTAGTGCATCTCTCGATTGTAGATTTCATGGTCTGTGTTCTGGTCATCCCCGTTTATCACTTGCCGAGACCGAAATCCGCTCCGAACCCCGGGTTCTTCGGTGAGTTTTGGTGTAGATTTTACACTTCAGGGTTCCTTTTCTGGTTCTTCACGAGCGCTATATGTAGCCATCTTCTACCCACACAAATACAAGACCCTTTTCATCAAACGAAACAAGTACATCATGATCGCTGTGTGTTGGGTTTTTTGCCACAGTTTCAAGATCTGTCTTTGTTTTTACGTATGAAGAAGATGAAGTTCTAGGTTGTCACCGAGTCGGCTGGTCTAACCGAGGAGCTCAGGTGGCATTTGGCTTGTATATTTTCAGGGAGGTATTTTGTAAGCAGCGGGATTCGAAAAAAAGTAGTTAATGGTGTTGCGATCGGTACTGTGTCCGAGACCGTCCCTGCTGCCTAAAAATAATATGCATAGAACGACTTCTCTCGTAGAAAAATGTTTGTGCCGTTTATGTTTTACAATCAAAGAACATGGAACCAGAGAACTCTTAGAAAGCACAAACATTTCTATTACGGGATGTTTTGGTCAACACTTCAGACAAAATCACTGCTGTAGTTTCTCCCAAATCGTCTTCTCAAGTTGTTTAGGCACAACAGTCGGATGTGACGAATAACTTGCACTAATAGCAATATGAACATGTCTTAAAATTACGTTAGTTGTGATGTGCTATAACTTTGCTTTATGATCTCTCCAGACGAACTCTTAGTGGAGCACTGTAAGAACTTTGAAACGCGGGTATTTTCTCACACATTCATAACTGCATTATGAAAACTTCGCTCAGGAGCATTGGTGCGCATATCATTTTAAATTGTCAGCCCTGCATAGCGTACTGATATGTCGTACTTCTAGATTTCTGCCCCCTTCTTTCTTTCTTTCATTCTTTCTTTGGTCAAACGGTCACGTGATCAAAATAAGAAAGGACATTACCAATTGGCCGACAAACTTGGTCAAATTAACAAACAAACTTGGTCAAATTAACAAACAAACTTGGTCAAATTAACAAACAAACTTGGTCAAAATTAAACAAACAAACTTGGTCAAATTAACAAACAAACTTGGTCAAATTAACAAACAAACTTGGTCAAATTAACAAACAAACTTGGTCAAATTAACAAACAAACTTGGTCAAATTAACAAACAAACTTGGTCAAATTAACAAACAAACTTGGTCAAATTAACAAACAAACTTGGTCAAATTAACAAACAAACTTGGTCAAATTAACAAACAAACTTGGTCAAATTAACAAACAAACTTGGTCAAATTAACAAACAAACTTGGTCAAATTAACAAACAAACTTGGTCAAATTAACAAACAAACTTGGTCAAATTAACAAACAAACTTGGTCAAATTAACAAACAAACTTGGTCAAATTAACAAACAAACTTGGTCAAATTAACAAACAAACTTGGTCAAATTAACAAACAAACTTGGTCAAATTAACAAACAAACTTGGTCAAATTAACAAACAAACTTGGTCAAATTAACAAACAAACTTGGTCAAATTAACAAACAAACTTGGTCAAATTAACAAACAAACTTGGTCAAATTAACAAACAAACTTGGTCAAATTAACAAACAAACTTGGTCAAATTAACAAACAAACTTGGTCAAATTAACAAACAAACTTGGTCAAATTAACAAACAAACTTGGTCAAATTAACAAACAAACTTGGTCAAATTAACAAACAAACTTGGTCAAATTAACAAACAAACTTGGTCAAATTAACAAACAAACTTGGTCAAATTAACAACAACTGTCAAATTAAGCTTGACACTCTCTCAAATTCCAAAAAAAATGTTTGTGGCTCAAATTCCCGCAAAAAATGCTTTTTTGTAAATTTCCGCATAAATGTATATTTCAACCTTTCTTTACACACTTAAAAGTGTACAATGACATGAATATAACAGTGAACAGTTCAAATTTCATCTTGTATTAACGTAATCGTAAGTAACATTTTATGACATTCTTATTTATACTGCATAACTCACATTTTTCAAGATTTTAAATAATGGTATACTTATTGATATTGCATAACTCACATTTCAAGGTAATAAATAATGATATACTTATTGATATTGCATAACTCACATTTCAAGATTTTAAATAATGATATACTTATTGTATTGCATAACTCACATTTCAAGGTAAAACATAACGATATACTTATTGATATTGTATAACTCACATTTCAAGATTTTAAATAATGATATACTTATTAATATTGCATAACTCACATTTCAAGATTTTAAATAATGTTTATTTATTGATATTGCATAACTCACATTTCAAGAGTTTCAAGATTTTAAATAATGCTTATTTATTGATATTGCATAACTCACATTTCAAGCTTTTAAATAATGCTTATTTATTGATATTGCATAACTCACATTTCAAGATTTTAAATAATGTTTATTTATTGATATTGCATAACTCACATTTCAAGATTTTAAATAATGCTTATTTATTGATATTGCATAACTCACATTTCAAGATTTTAAATAATGCTTATTTATTGATATTGCATAACTCACATTTCAAGATTTTAAATAATGCTTATTTATTGATATTGCATAACTCACATTTCAATATTTTAAATAATGCTTATTTATTGATATTGCATAACTCACATTTCAAGATTTTAAATAATGCTTATTTATTGATATTGCATAACTCACATTTCAAGATTTTAAATAATGCTTATTTATTGATATTGCATAACTCACATTTCAATATTTTAAATAATGCTTATTTATTGATATTGCATAACTCACATTTCAAGATTTTAAATAATTCTTATTTATTGATATCGCATAACTCACATTTCAAGATGTTAAATAATGCATAACTCACATTTCAAGAGTTTCTCACACTTCAAGACATTAAATAATGATATACAATTGAGATGTTGCATAACTCTTATTTTAAAAGTTTGAATAAAGATTAATTGTTGTTATTGCTTAAGCAGCTCTACTAAACTGGACCATGTGGGCTCAATCTTTACATAGAGCTAAAAAAGATCTTAACTTTGTATCTGTCTTACTTGCTAAGCATAGCGTCAAAGTGTGACAATACAAGTTACCATGGTCATTATACTGACAGCACATCTTAAGTTAAAATCGATCTCTGTATGTCCCCGATGGTTACCTAGCACTTTGTGTTGTGGTCTATTATGTTCAGGACCGCACTGATCATTGATAATATGCTGAACATAATCCTGAATACGGTGCCCAACAGTTATTATTGCTATTCCAAATTGCACTAACCAACCCCGCCCCACCCTCTCTATGAGCGTTGATAGCAGGCGCGGATCCAGGGAGCACCGTGGGCACGTGCCCCCGTTACAACTTTTCTAAAATGATGATAACAAAGGGAGATAAAAGAAAGCTGGTGAAGTAAACACTCTGCAGAAAAGTCAAAAGAATAGACCCCTTGCATTGGCCGTCATCTTAGATGAAACGTGCACGCGCGAAGAACTATCATTTTGACTGACAGTCGTGCGTAGCGCGTACATGCATGCACGTTTCCATTGTCTTTCATCAAAGATGGTGGTCAATGACGTCATGTGCAATCCATCTAATGCTGAACAACTGCCCTTGTTATGACTTCCGCGAAAACTGTTCCAAAAGTAAGACAGAAGGCCGCTGACAGTCTTTAAAACAGGAAAACTATTGACCAGGTATAAGACTTTCTTACTTCCTGAGAATTCCTTTCTAATATATTTGGATACGATTGTTTCCAAGTGCGCACCGAAAACTGTTACAAAAGTAAGACAGAAGGCCGCTGACAGTCTTTAAAACAGGAAAACTATTGACCAGGTATAAGACTTTCTTACTTCCTGAGAATTCCTTTCTAATATATTTTGATACGATTGTTTCCAAGTGCGCACCGAAATACCGTGGGAAAACTTGAAGAAGAGACTTTAATATTGAGATGGCCTCAAGGGTACAAAGTAATTCCCTAAACGAGGCCATGTCGACGAAAAAAGAAAGAAATCTCGGCGTGTGTGTGAGCACTTTTACACTGCTGAGTGAAAGTGAACAAAATAATGCGAAATCGCCTCCGTCGGGAATTTTGCGACTAACAATAAAGCTTGTAAGCGGTTACTCGGCTAAATAATGAAATAACAATCTATCCGATTTATAGCAATATACAGCAATGAAGTCAATTGGAATCAGCACACGGGCCGGCTATATGTCTATTGATGCATCGACTTCATAAGAAACCTTTTTAAGCGATCACTCAGCTGAACAAAAAACTATGCTATCCTATTTCAAGCAATATACAACAAAGAGGTCAAGGTGTCCCCATGTTACTTTTAAAGACTTCTCCACGGCCGTCTGAAATGCACCAAGACAGGAATATTGCTTACCAAGGGAGAAAGGATACTCTTTATTGTACGCATCAAATCCTCTTTCCTCCTCTTCACTTGGTCTATGACACGTTCACATTCTTTTATGAAGACTTCTCGAAGGGCGTCCTTTATCTCCTTAAGGGCGTCTTCTATGACCAGTCTTTCATGTACACATATTTTTTGACATGTTTTGTGTATATCAAGTCACAACTTCTCTCCGTGGGGGCATATCTTTTCGACACGGTTGGTAAAGTGACAGCAGAAAGGGTTGCTACTGAAGATTTTGCTATAAAATAACCGCTCGATGAACTCACTCAACGAGCTTAAACTATTTCTGTGACGTCACTCTATTGTTCAATGTTTAGATTATTTTTACGAATCTACACTTAACTGTAGATCTACACTTAAATGTAGATTCGTAACGAATCTACAGTTGAGTGGATTCGTTACAAACTAAAGTGAAATGTTCGACGGGAAAATGACTGTCTTTCCAAATTGAAAGGAAAACATGATGTGCACCAAACACAGCTTTTAATGTACTTTGCCATAGAAGGCTTTCAGGAAATAGTTTAAGTCAGAGAAAAGAGTGCAGATTCGTGAACACAATGTACTCGCCTTTGGCTCGTACATTCTATTCACGAATCTACACTTTCTCGTCCATTCTCCTTAACAGAACTGGTAAATAACGTCAACTGAATTTTTGTGAGAATTACATACAGACAATTATTCAAACTCAAGACACACCCAATAAGCAAACCATCATGGATAAATTGGAGAGTCTTGGCACGACTTTACCTACAATTTTCAAAGGAGCGAATAGTGACGAGGATGTTGCATCGGAAGACAGCGATGCTTTCACTAAGTTCGTCTTAGCTCTCTACTGGATAATCTGCGTGGTTGGAATCACTGGTAACTTACTGGTTGTCATCGTACTCCTCCGTGTGCCGTCCCTGCGGTCCAATACCAGTGATTTCTTAGTGCATCTCTCCATTGTAGATTTCATGGTCTGTTTCTGGTCATCCCCGTGTTTATCCTACCTAAAAACATCTCCACTCCGAATCCCGGGTTTTTAGGTGAGTTTTGGTGTCGAGTTTACACTAACGAGTTCCTGTTTTGGCTCTTCACGACGGCGTCAGTCTTTGGTTTGATCGCGGTCAATTGGAGCGCTATGTGGCCATCGTCTACCCACACAAATACAAGACTCTTTTTAATCAAACGAAACAAGTACAACATGATCGCTTCACTTTGGGTATCTGCTGCAGTTTCAAATTCTGTCGTCTTCTTCACGTATGCAGAAGATGAAGTTGTAGGTTGTCATATAATAGGCTGGTCTAACCTAGGAGCTCAGGTGGCATTTGGCTTGTACAGTTTCACAATCACCTTCTTCATTCCATTCATTGTGATGATTTTTGCGCAACTGAAAGTTATCTCAACGCTCAACAGACAAGTGAAGATGTTAACTGCTCGAACAGGTTAGTCATTGAGTCATTTTATCCAATTTCAATATTCAGTGTATTAAAGATGGACGAGAACAAACACCAAAAACTTTCATTCATTGACGGACTCAGTGCGTACATTAATTTGTTTTTCGTTTCTAACTGTCAGTTTCAGCTGGCCAATATTATATCTGTATGAATAAGTTGATACGATTTAGTTGACCCTACACTGACTTAAGCATAGACTTTGATTGAAGTAAAGCCACATCCTTTACATTCTAGAATAGATGTTTAAACCTTTAGACCGGTGGTCCGCAAATGATTGAAGCATTGCATTGAACCTGTCAAAAAATTATAGAAATCGTTTTGATGATAGATCGACTGTGAGGCAATGATCAAAAGTGTTACGTAACATTTTAGCGCTTCTGACCCAGCTGATTATAATTGCGACCATTAGTTTGCAATACGTTGCTTTAACCCTATAGATCTTGAACTGCAAATTCGATCGATTCATACCATCACAATAGCAACCAGAAAATTTAACTCTGGATTCGACCTAATGCGTTAGTTTGTATCGACTTTGCCTTCTTTTGCAGCCTCTGTGGGTTTAAACCCAAGCGACCAGCGTGAAATGTGGCAGCTCCGAGCCTCCAAACCTTGGTGAAGACACTCCTGGCCTGCGTCATAACATTCGGTGTGTGCTGGAGTCCAAACACAGTCTGGTACCTGCTCTTCAATTTTGGTGTGCCGGTGGCTCCAGGTGGACCTTTCCAGCTTGTCACTATCATCATAGATGTAGGTAATCCTGTGTGAATCCAGTCATTTACACCATGACCAACAAGCCGTTCCGTAAAGGGATCAGGGAGGTGTTTTGTAGACAGCGGGATTCGAACCGGGTGGTTGACGGTGTAGCGACCTGTGCTGTGTCCGAGACCGTCTCTGCTGCCTAACATATGCAGAGAACGACTTCTCTCGCAAAAACAATGTTTGCGCCATTTTTGTTTTAGAATCAAAGAAGCACCAGATAACTCTTATAAAGCACAACCAGTTCCTGGATGTATTGGTCAACACCTCAGACATACTCACTGCTGTAGTATCTCATAAATAATCTCCTCAAGTTGTTAATTCAAAGCATTCGGATGTGACGAATAACATTCACTTATGGCAATGTGACCAAGTTTTATAGTTTACGTTATTTGAGTGGTGCTATAACTTTGCTTTATAATCTCTCCGGACGAACTCTTTGTGGAGCACTGTAAAAACTGTGAAACGCGGGTACATTCTCACACAGTGATGGCTTTATTATAGATGGAAACCGCTCCGGAGCATGAGTGCGCATACCATTTTTACATGCCAGCCCTGCATAGCAGACTTATATGCCGTACTTCTAGACTCCTGCCCCTTCTTTCTTTCTTTCTTTGATGAAACGGTCACGTGATCAAAATGAAAAAGGACAATACCATTTGGCTGAGTTAAAACAAACTTGGTCAAATAAAACCTTGACACCCCTCTCCAAGTTAAACAAAAAGTGACTCGGACATTTTCAGAGCATTCAATTGCAGGCCAGATTTGCATTTTGTGCTATAAATTCCCACATAAAATTGAGTATTTTAAACACTTTTCTAAATGTGACATCCAATTCTTTCCCACTTGAAATGATAAGAAATTGTTCAATGCAATATTTTTCATAAACAAATTAAATGGTACTGTTTGTTTATGTCGTACGATTGTGTACACATTGTACCCGAGGCTCTTTATTTTCAGCGTACGGATTGGGTCCAGGACTAATCCTTCACTTCGTGTTATCTTAGAGACATGTTCTGTATATCAGAGACCGCCTCCTTGCGCAAAACATCAACACAATTCTGACATCACTCAGAAAGGTTTAAGCTAGCACGGTGTCTGCACTACGGCTGTTTTACGCTCATCAAACAGCATGAATGTTGCTACAAAATCTCTACTCGGGTGTTATATATCGTAGGCTTTCTTGGACGCAATGAGACTTAAAACATTAATGTCAATTTGTAGCGTCATATGTTACGATTTTTGCCCCGAGTCAAGAATATTGAGGTAAATCCCTGCTACTTCGCCCCGATTTATAACTGTATTTTTCCCCCTTCAAAATATTGTGTGTGTTTGTTTTTTTGCTAATAATTTGACAAAAACGGACCAGACTTACAACCCATGTTCAGGGGCAAGACATTTGCCATTTTATCACGTGACTTCCTCTCAGCAAAATAAAAGTGCTTTTACTGTATGTACGGGGTATTTATGATCGTTAGCTATGAATGGAAGTTGTACCATTCGAGAAAAAAAAACTTTTGGAGCTCGACCCAATCTCCAAGCTGAAACTTAGATTTCACACTATTCATAACGCAAGGGTCGTACTTGAGTACGAAGGCCTTTCTGTGTCATTCAAACGTAATTTTTTATAATGGATTGTTTCTAGAAATGTTAATAATGTGAAGAGGAACAAGTAGGTTGTGAGATTTGATTATAGACTATGTCTGCTAAATCAAATTGTTCTTTTTGTATTCCGCGCTGTAAAATTTGGGTCAGTCGCATGCTATTGTTATTGCTTCTCTACACTCGGTGCTGTAAAATTTGGGTCATTGACGGTTGAAAAAGATATAAACTTAGCCATTTCCGCTCATCAAACAGCATGAATGTTGCTACAAAATCTCTACTCGGGTGTTATATATCGTAGGCTTTCTTGGACGCAATAAGACTTAAAACATTAATGTCAATTTGTAACGTCATATGTTACGATTTTTGCCCCGAGTCAAGAATATTGAGGTAAATCCCTGCTACTTCGCTCGATTTATAACTGTATTTTTCCCCCTTCAAAATATTGTGTGTGTTTGGTTTTTTGCTAATAATTTGACAAAAACGGACCAGACTTACAACCCATGTTCAGGGGCAAGACATTTGCCATTTTATCACGTGACTTCCTCTCAGCAAAATAAAAGTGCTTTTACTGTATGTACGGGGTATTTATGATCGTTAGCTATGAATGGAAGTTGTACCATTCGAGAAAAAAAAAACTTTTGGAGCTCGGCCCAATCTCCAAGCTGAAACTTAGATTTCACACTATTCATAACGCAAGGGTCGTACTTGAGTCTCGCCCTATTTTAAATTACTTTTACACGTTCCAAATAGTCTCTGTTTTGGCATAATGTAGCATACGAAACGAAGCACTCAAGAACCATGAATAAAATACAAAATGAATTATTATGTTGAGGAAATGCCGAGTCGACTCATTTGCACAAAGAATAATCTTGATTTAAGGCCTTTCTTGGCCTTTCTACGGAGGCCTTTCTGTGTCATTCAAACGTAATTTTTTATAATGGATTGTTTCTAGAAATGTTAATAATGTGAAGAGGAACAAGTAGGTTGTGAGATTTGATTATAGACTATGTCTGCTAGATCAAATTGTTCTTTTTGTATTCCGCGCTGTAAAATTTGGGTCAGTCGCATGCTATTGTTATTGCTTCTCTACACTCGGTGCTGTAAAATTTGGGTCATTGACGGTTGAAAAAGATATAAACTTAGCCATTTCCTAACCATTGTATCAAAGACTGCAGCCGATGAGCAGCCGGAAGATACACGAACGGGTATTTTGGTGTGTCTTTATAGACGAACTGAACGATTAGACGATGATGTAACTTCAACTGAATCTTTTAAAACTGGAGAAAGATCAAAGTAAGTTAGGATAGAGCGTCAAAAAGTTTCAGTAACTAGACGTTGTCTTCATGGAGCAGTTTAACCTCTCTAATGCATCAGTATCAAGTACTGAAGAAACACCGGGTGATGGACACTCAACGACGGGAGATAGCGATGCTTTCACTAAGTTCGTCTTAGCTCTCTACTGGATAATCTGCGTGGTTGGAATCACTGGTAACTTACTGGTTGTCATCGTACTCCTCCGTGTGCCGTCCCTGCGGTCTAATACCAGTGATTTCTTAGTGCATCTCTCCATTGTAGATTTCATGGTCTGTGTTCTGGTCATCCCCGTGTTTATCCTACCTAAAAACATCTCCGCTCCAAACCCCGGGTTTTTAGGTGAGTTTTTGTGTCGATTTTACACTTCAGGGTTCCTGTTTTGGCTCTGTGCGATGACGTCAGTCTTGTGTTTGATATCGGTCAATTTGGAGCGCTATGTAGCCATCGTCTACCCACACAAATACAAGACTCTTTTCATCAAACGAAACAAGTACATTATGATCGCTGCGTGTTGGGTTTTTGCCGCATTTTCAAAATCTTTCCACTTCTTTACGTATGAAGTAGATGAAGTAGTAGGATGTCATTTTAAAGGCTGGTCTAACCGAGGAGCTCAGGTGGCATTTGGCTTGTACACTTTCACGGTCAACTTCTTCGCTCCATTCCTTGTGATGATTTTTGCGCAACTGAAGGTTATCTCAACGCTGAACAGACAAGTGAAGATGTTAACAGCTCGAACAGGTTAGTTATTAAGCATTTTATCTTATTTCATATTAAGTGTATCAAAAATGGACGAGAGCATAAGAGAGTCAAATTTCTGTTCATCAATGGACTTAGCGCATACATTTTGTTTTACTTTTCTGATTTTCAGTATAAACAGTTACTTGAGCGAGTTTTTTTTTTTTTTTTTTTTTTTTTTTTTTACAGAAATGCCTTTTAAACTTGTTTATAATGTGTTTAGTTGTCATTTAAATGTATTTTTTATGCGTTTACACCTTTCAATTTTTCGTAATAATCGATCAAACAATTAGGCCATAACCTTAAGGTTTTGAAAAACTATAAACACTTCTGCCGTCGGCGGTGCGCTTTAATGTGACGTCATTTGTGTGAGTTAGCTTCACGTAAACATCAGGACACCGTTGTTTGTGGATGGACGTTTCCTGGGTGCCAGCATTATGTGTCGTTGACAACACTCGATCCATTGTGAGCTGACCAAAATAATGAGTTGCAGCACACAATTCAGAGATAACCATAGGAATGATTTGTCCCATCGCAGCGTGAGCTACAACCCTTTGGGCGTCAGGGCCTCATTAGCCACATGTCCACCTGTTTCAGGACAGTATAACTCGATCAGCTGTCTGTCCTGTAGAACTAAGCTGCATTAACTAAAGCCTTTTGTTAGAGTGAAGGCCCTTCTTGAACCCAAACTTATATTTAAAGAAAGCCCTTTTCGATAACATTGAAGACATTAAAGCCTAATATATTGCAATCAGTGTGTTTCTAAGGCAGGCACAGTAGTCATCAAGTTTAGACGGACACTTTTCAAATCCTGAAGTATGTGTTAAAATTTATAGGTCAAAATCAGTAGACAAACCCTTGAGAATTAAACAAATGGAATCAATGCTAGATTTGGAAAAATTACATGCTTATTCTCAACTAATATTTTAAAATCTTGACAAATTATTGGCTGTGCTGTTAACAATTATCTGTGTTAAATCATTCTTATTGAAAACTTAGGTACACCACTTGTATGGTTGGCAAAACAACTGATGCTGTACAGTCCATGTATATTGTTAAAGTCATGATTAAGTTTTTAAATTTCATTAAACCTCAGGAATTTTTAATCTCGCTTTGAGTTTTCAATCTCGCCTTACAGTTTTGACCTAGCGCGAGAATCAAAAACGAATTAACTGAATTAAGCTTAAGGCGCCTTGGATTGAAGTAAAGCCACAACCTTTACACTCTATAATAGTTATTTAACCTTTAGACCGGTTGTCCGCAAACTTTTAGGCCGGCGACCCGATGAAAACTTCCGGCACTTCACCGCGATCCAGCCACGGATCGCCCGTGGCTGTTTTACGATATCTTTATGAGTAATTGTATTGCTTGCCTAGGCTGTGTTCATCAGTGTCATGTACCCATGTATGATGTGATGTCGTCTGTCCACCTCGTTTTCTGTCTGCCTCCTTTCCTATTCCCTGTTCTTGGTTGCCTATCTGAAACTCTTCTGGGTCCTTCTATTGTCATTTACGCGTGCCACGTGTTCAGCCCATCTCCACTTTGCCTTTACTTCTGTTTTCTTCCTGATATCACTGCATCTTATTTTGTCTTGGATGGATGTTTGTAGCATTTAACCAATAATAAAATGTAGAAATCCTTTTGACGATAGAACGACTGTGAGGCAACAATCAAAAGTGTCACGTTACATTTGAGCGCTTCTGAAAAGTTTGGCAACCCACCTGGTTTTAATTGCGACCCATAGTTGCTTTAGACCCTTGATCGAGTCATATACTGTACCAATATCAATGGGTACTGCAAAAACCGGCAAATATAACCCTGGTTGGATTCGAACCTAATACGTTAGTTTGTATCGACTTTGCCTTCTCTTGCAGCCTCGTCGGGTTTAAATCCAAGCGACCAGCATGAATTGTGGCAGCTCCGAGCCTCCCAAACCCTGGTGAAGACACTCCTGGCCTGCGTCATAACATTCGGTGTGTGCTGGAGTCCAAACCAAACCTGGTTCCTGCTCCTCAACTTTGGTGTTCCAATGGCTCTAGCTGGACCTATTTACCATCTCACTATCATCTTAGCTGTGGGTAATTCCTGTGTGAATCCAGTCATCTATACCATGACCAATAAACCGTTCCGTAAAGGCATCAGGGAGCTGTTTCGCAGACAGCGGGATTCGAACCAGGTGGATGACGGTGTAGCGACCGGTACTGTGTCCGAGACCGTCTCTACTGCCCACAATCAATAGGAGGGAAGAAGATCACGATGGGAACTAAACAACGCGAGGAGTTTGGGACAATGAGTACTTCATGTCATTAAGGCAGCAACACCCTTTTTGAGATTTTGTGTCCTGCACAACGGTTTAATTGCAAGATCATTTTGACAGTTCATACATTCATATTGTAGTACTTTCAAAGAACACACCGAACAACTTGACATCAACGAATTAGAACACTTAAAACCAGGGATGCGCTCTGCTTGCATAAAAACTGATAAAATTTCGCCATCAACGTTAGCGATTATTTTTTCGATGAGTTGCGCGCCGCAAACGTTAGCAATACAGACGGCTATCGTATTTCTGCTGTGTTTGCGGTTGCCTTTCAAAATGTTGTACCTTTTTTCAAGATACAGATCAGCAAACTTGATCGTTTTGCTCACTAACATAACTATCACGTATTATTTTGTCAGTGGTAGGTATTAATTTGAGTTTGGGAGAAGTTACTTTATATATGGGAATAATAATTTAAAACGATGAAACTTTGAAAGTGAAAGTATTTTTTTTTGTGGGAAATTTCATTCATTATTGATTGGGAAACTAAGTGTCTCAATCATTTGTTAGATATTCAGCAAATAGTTTTTTTATAGCGACACGCACGCATTGAATAGATTTCAGTTTCTTAGTACGTAGAACGAAATGAAGTTAAAACTTCGCATCAGAAGTTAAAAGCAATGTCATATCATTTTACGAATATTGAAAAAGGCGCTAGATCGTTTGTGATATTATGCGGATTTAACATACATCAACGCACTACTATACTTAGTACAACCGAGTTCCCATTGTTTAATGCACCATGTTACATCCAGTTGTAGCTAAAGATAGATTACAAGATGGTATTTAAACGGAGTAATTGCCAAAATTCAAACCGACAGTTCGCAAATTTTAAAGTTCATACTGTCGGATCTTGACAAAACTTGGTAATCGAGTCAAACCTTTACAAAAAAGGACCAGGCCATTTTTTTTAAAAACCAGTCTTGTATTTGAGGGCCTGCATTTGAGAGTCAGTAAACACACTTTTGTTATAATTATTGTAATGTTAATACATCATTGAATTTTGAAACCATTCACATCCTCTAGTTTTCACCGAACACATTACAAAAAACAACCTGTGAATAGTTTATCACATCCTTGGTGTTAGTGGAAAACAGAAACAATGTCGTTTGTGTCATGGATTTCGTGCACAATCATATTACTCATTTCGGTTGCAGCAATTGAAATCATTTGCAACGGTGTGGTTATGCTAGTAATATTGTGTTATATAAATCACTTAACCTTCAAGTGTGCAAGAGTCCTCTTGGGACACTAATTCATAACCTTACTAATTGACAGCTGGCAAAGCTTATCTCAATATTCTGGCCATATACCTTGGGATAAACTAACTGATAGCAATTCCACATTCTTCAAAATGGTCTAGAGATTGTTTTTACCATTTCTGAGTGCAGATCAATGAATTTTTAAACGGGGTGGGGTCAGGTTTTTCTTTGTGCTGATAATGGCCAACTTTTTTGTTTTGTTTTAATATTATTTTTGTTTATTAAAATTATTTCCTCGCTAATCCGTCCCTAATTCCCCCACACATGAACAATCTGGAGTAATCTACAACTCACTCAAAAAGACAACAACTCATTTATAAAGACTCTTAGACCTGTCAACCAAGTATGTAATGTCTGCCAACAAAAGACTGAATGGGGAGTTCAATTACCCCAAGGCTTGTTTGTGTAGAAGTCAATGGGGAAATCCCTTGAGTACAGCCGACCAGTACACGTTCTAAACAATGTAGCGGGTAAACTACGTTGCCCTGGCCACTCAAACTTTAAATTATGACTTTAAGATTACTTTTACATGTTCCATATCGTCTCTGTTTTGGCATAATGTAGAACATGCAACGAAGCACTCAAGAACCAAGCATAAATACCTGGCGGTAAATTATTATGTTATGAAAACACCGTGTCAACCCAATTTGATTTAAGGCCTTTCTTGGCAGACAGCACACTGCGCCATTCAAATGTAAATTTGATTTTTTACAATGGATTTGTTGCAGAAAATTTCGCATTGTGAATAGGAACAAGAAGGTTGCGAGATTTGATTAAGCATTAATACCTGGCGGTAAATTATCATGTTATGAAAATACCGTGTCACCTAATTTGCACAGAGAAAAATCTTGATTGAAGGACTTTCTTGGCAGACAGCACACTGCGCCATTCAAATGAGTTTTTACAATGGATTTGTTGTAGAAATTTTCGAATGGTGAATAGGAACAAGTAGATTGCGAGATTTGATTATATAGACTAGTAAAGTCTGCTAGAAGAAATTTTCCGTTTTAAATTCTTCGCTGTAAAATGTGTGTCACTCGCATGCTATTGGCGTTGGTTCTTCGCATTGACGGTTGAAAAGATATAATCTCAGTCAATCCGTAACCATTGCATCAAAGACTGCAGCCGATGAGCAGCCGGAAGATACACGTTCGTGTATTTTGGTGTGTCTTTGACGAACTCAACGATTAGACGCCGATGTAACTTCAACTGAATCTTTTAAAACCGACGAAAGATAAATCTGAGTTAGGATAGAACGTCAAAAGTGTCAGTAACTAGACGTTGTCTTCATGGAGCAGTTTAACCTCTCTAACGCATCAGTACCAAGTATTGAAGAAACACCGGGTGATGGAGACTCAACGACGGGAGACAGGGATGCTTTCACTAAGTTCGTCTTAGCTCTCTACTGGATAATCTGCGTGGTTGGAATCACTGGTAACCTACTGGTTGTCATCGTACTCCTCCGTGTGCCGTCCCTGCGGTCTAATACCAGTGATTTCTTAGTGCACCTCTCCATTGTAGATTTCATGGTCTGTGTTCTGGTCATGCCCTTTTATCTCCTACCTAGACAACAACCCACTCCGAACCCCGGGTTCTTCGGTGAGTTTTGGTGTCGATTTTACACTTCAGGGTTCCTGTTTTGGTTCTTCACGGTAACGTCAATCTTGGGTTTGACCGCAGTCAATTTGGAGCGCTATGTAGCCATCGTCTACCCACACAAATACAAGACGGTGTTCTCGAAACGAAATAAATACACGATGATTACTGCTTGTTGGATGTTTGCAGTTATTACAAGAATCCAACTAATTTGTTTGTACAAAGAAGATGAAGTAGTAGGATGTCACCGAGGCAACTGGTCTAATCAAAAAGCTCTGGCGGCATTTGGCTTTTACAGTTTCACGGTCGACTTCTTCATTCCATTCTTTGTGATGATTTTTGCGCAACTGAAAGTCATCTCAACGCTGAACAGACAAGTGAAGATGTTAACTGCTCGAACAGGTTAGTTCAGGCCCGTAACAAGGATTTATTTGTTTTTATTTATTTATTTATTTATTTATTTTTTTTTTTTGGGGGGGGGGGCCAATCCTGGAAAAACATTTTTCGGGGGCGATTATGAAAAAAAGTACATCGGCGCGTTAGCACCGCCCGTCGCGCAGCGACACATGGGGAGTTGGTTTACTTTGGATTGAAGGCCTAATTCAAGCCATTGGTGCTTCATTATTGCGCTATGATATTGGTTATTAAATCTGAAAAAAACTCAACTAGAGATTTGTATTATTTTTTATTTTAGGGGGCGGACTTAGTGCATACATTTTGTTTTTCTTTTCCGATTTTTAGTTTCAGCTGGCTAATATCAGATTTAATAGGAACAATGTGATGTGATTTAGTTTTCTCTATACTGATTTAAAGGCACCTGGCAGTGGTATTTTGAAATAAAAAGCTTTTGTCATTAATATATGTATTTTGATCAGTGGAATGTGAATAAACAGTTAACTAAGGTTTTTAAAAATTAGTTTTTATTTTAATTACAAATTTTAGAGTAGGCCCCCCTTTACCTTGACACATGGTGGCGCTGTTCGTGACGTCAATCAAGGCACGATATTTGAAGGAAAAAAAATGTGCGTATGCGGACGTCACCCACATCACAGTATACATGTACTAGCTAGCGTATACTAGCTGGCACATCGCGCCCAAAACGACGTCGTTAGTCTGACTTTCGCGGCCCACAACCGCTTATACTTAGGATCTGCAGGAAACAAATGCAGACTGACCCCATCATTAGTTGTTCAGCTGCATACAGCAGCAATACACCTGGTCGGCATGGCCGGAAAATGCAAGAAAAAAAAACCTTTTTCGAAACGTACAAGATCACTACTGGGACCTACTTGAACGTGTGTTTACAACGTAAACGCAAGCAAATTCGAGGGGGGTCGAAGTTCGATCGAGGCGAAGTCTGCCTTCATTGACGTCACAAAAGGGGATGGGCGGAGTCACCCCCGAACGACTTTATCTATTTTTTAAACATATAAATCCTCACAAACAATTACTCAAAAAATTGTTTTATTGTTAATATACATAAACTCTTATGTTTAAAAAAAAAAAAATCTATTTTCAGGTGACTTTAAGCTATTGGGCGCCTTGAATTGAAGTAAAGCCACAAACTTTACACTCTAGTCTGCATACTTTTAGGCCGGCGACCCGATGAAGACTCCTGGCACAGATTGAAGCAGTTTGTTTTTATTATGATCTTTATGAGTAATTGAATTGAATCGATTCTTTAGCTTATTTTATTTATTTATTTATTTTATTTTTTTGGGGGGGGATTATAGATTGACTGTGAGGCAATGATCAAAAGTTTAATGTTACATTTAAGTGCTTCTGACAAAATTTGGCGACCGATTTTAGTCGCAACCCATAGTTTGCGATAACTTGCTTAGACCCTAAAACTTGAGGGTCAAATTTGATCGATTCATACTTCACCAATATCAATGGGTAAAGCAAAAACAGGCAAAGTTAACTCTGGTTGGATTCGGACCTAATGAGTTAGTTTGTATCGAATTTGCCTTCTCTTGCAGCCTCGTCGGGTATAAATCCAAGCGACCAACGTGAAATGTGGCAGCTCCGAGCCTCCCAAACCCTGGTGAAGACACTCCTTGCCTGCGTCATAACATTCGGTGTGTGCTGGGGTCCAGTCCAAGTCTGGTACCTGCTCTTCAACGTCGGTGTTCCAATGGCTCTAGGTGGACCTTTCCACCGTCTCACTGTCATCTTAGCTGTGGGTAATTCCTGTGTGAATCCAGTCATTTACACTATGACCAACAAGCCATTCCGTAAAGGGATCAGGGAGGTGTTTTGCAGACAGCGGGATTCGAACCAGGTGGATGACGGTGTAGCGACCGGTACTGTGTCTGAGACCGTCTCTACTGCCCAAAATCAATAGGAGGGAAGAAGATCACGATGAAAACAAAACACTGCGTTGAGTTTGAGGACAATTAGTTTTTCATGTCATTACGGCAGCAATCCCCTTTTTAGATTGTGTGTCCTGCACAACAGTTTAATTGCGTGACCATTGTGAAGAGTTCATACATTCATATTGTTGTGGAATTAAAAAAAAAAAAAACACCGAACAACTAGACAAGAACGAATTAGAAAACTTAAATCCAGGGGTGCGCTTCACTTGTGCAAAATGTTCGCCATCATCAACGTGTGCGAATATTTGTGAATGAGTTGCGCGCCGCCAACGTTGGCGAAGTTAGCAATAGAGACGTCTATCGTATTTGTGATGTTTGTGTGGTTGCCTTAAAATTGTTGCAAATTTTAAAGAAAAAGATCAGCAGACGCTATCGTTTTGTCCACAAACATAACTATCACGTATTTGTCAGTGGTGGGTATTAAATTGAGTTTAGGTGAAGTTACTCTATGAATGGGCCGGAATAACAATGTGAAAACTATAAAATTAGGAAAGTGAAAGTATTTTCTTATTTGTGAACTTTCATTCTTTATTGATTGGGAAACTTAGTGTCCCACTCATTTTGGAGATATTCAGCAAATAGTTGTTTTGATAACGAAACGCCCACAATGGCCGGATACCAATTTCTCAATACTTAGAACGAAATGAAGATAAAACTTTGCATCAGAAGATTAATTAAAGCAATGTAAGATCATTTTAAGAATAGAGTGATTTTGAATATTGGGGCGTTTCCGAGCAGCCAAGACAACGATTGTTAGTGTTTTATTGACAAAGGCGCCTAGATCGCTCGTGATACTATGCGGATGTAAAAAAATACGTATCAACGCCAGACTATACTAATAGTTCAACTGAGTTCACAATGTTTAATGCATCGAGTTACATCCAGTTGTAGTTAAAGATAAAGTACAAATTGGTATTTAAACGGAGTAATTGTTAAATTTCAAACTGACAGCTCACAAATTCTAAAGTTTATACTGTCAGGTCTTGACAAAACTGAGTCAAACTTTTACAAAAACGACCCCGCCATTTCTGAAACCAGCCTTGCATATTGGGGTTTCCCCGCGCAGGATTGATGGATTGGAAAAAGTGACGTCTCTCCTTGAGTATAATCTTTGTTATTTTTAAAGAATAGTGATTGATTATTACGTCGATTGAAGCATTCATCTAATAGAGACAATTTTGTTCTAGTGATTTTCTATATTCGGTTAATATTGGTGAATTTCCTTGAGTACATTTTGGAGTGTGGAGATATTCTTAAAATTGTTTCAGTGGTTAGACAGACAGAAAGTTTGACCGAATCCATAATTGTTTCTTTGTTGTTAAAGTTTTAACAAAGGGAGTATAAAGACAGTTCACTCCAGTCTGTATTGATGTATTCAACCAGGGCTAACAGATAGCTGTATTGCGATTCTCTTTTACATAAAAAAAATTTGACTGCGGTGTATTTTTCATTGCACAGTTGATATTGGATAGTGTGTATTTTATTATCGTCATATTAAAGGATATAAATTTAAGTCATTTGTAGATTGTTAAAGAGTCAGTTGGCATATATGTTGATAGTCCCTTGTGTAATAAAAGAAGGACTGTATTGTTGTGTTGATTGGCCAATGTTGATATTGCAGGTATTGATTTAGTAAATTTCATACTCGTTTAACATAAACAAAACAAAACAATTTCAGAAATTTGATTAGCGTTTGCTACATAGATTGATTTTCCAAACATGAGTAAATACATTAAAGTTGTAAGTAATGAAGGCACACACTGCTTTCCCCTGAGGGAAGAGGACGGACCACTGGTGCTGTCCGTGTTACAGACCAGACATCCAGATGGACAGGGTCTGTGGTTTATTGAGGATGACTGCAAGGTAGTCGTACCAGCACTTGACGCCATCATCAATCCTCCACCAGATGGCTGGGGTAACAGGACCTACAAAGTACTGGTCCCTGATGGTCACAAAGGTGGTAGAGTTGACATCCAGGACAAACTACTAGACCTCCTGTCCAAGCCCAAAACCCAGCTTGTCATGGCACCGGAGAGGAAAATTTCAACGTTTGATGGCAAGCCAGGGGAAGTGAATGAGTTCATCTCAAGTGTAAAAGATGCCTTTCAGCGCTATGCCATCCCAGAGGGTCACCGTACGTCATTCCTTAAAGATTATCTTCGTGGTATGCCAAAGACAGAGGTGAAGGCTCTCATTGATGAAGGACGTACAGTGAAGGAAGTACTGGCATTCTTAAAAGACTCATATGGCGACAAACTTGCAGTGGGAGAGCTTCAACGTCTTTTCTTGGAGCGAAAGCAGCGTCAGGGTGAGGGGTGCAGAGACTTCGCTGTAGACCTCGAGAAGCGTTTTCTGCGACTCACTAGACGAGATGCGAAGCTATACTCGTCTCCAAACACAGCCTTGGTGGAGCAACTGATTGAAGGTCTCAATGACACCTACATGAGAAACACCTGTCGAGATCTATATGAACGAGGCTCAGTATCTTCCTTCAGAGACTTGCGGGAATACATCATTAAACGAGAGGGACAGGAAGAAGCAAGGAGCAAAGCTGTTGGTACTGGCCCCGCCCTTCAAGCGGCAATGCAGGTGGGAAAAGAGCCTTTGAGCAACACTGAACTGCTTGGAGCGTTTAAGGACCTGGCAGACAGAATGGTAAAGGCCGTTCAAGAGGCCGTAGTGCCACCAGCCTACCCAGCATCAAGCCCCCCACCATCGGTTGGATTGACCCACCCTCCCCAATCTCATACCCCGGACAACTACTCAAGCCCAAGGTTCAGCCAGATAGGACGCCGAGGTCCATGTTACTCCTGTGGCTATACTGGACATTTTGCCAGAGAATGTCCCTACAGAGAAGCAAACAATGGCAGATATCAACCGAGGGGGCGAGGATTCCTGTCAGAAGCTACTGGACCAAGCTATCGGCAGAGGCAGGAAAGGAACATCCCTAATTACCCACCACGGCAAGAACGGAGCATCCCTAATTACCCACCACGTCAGGAAAGGGACACCCCTAATTACCCACCACGGCAGGAAAGGAACACCCCTAATTACCCACGTCAGCCATTAAACGACAAGCCTCTTCTGTAGCGAGCCATACAGCAGAGGTGGGTGTAGAGGGCTCAACAGCAAGAGTGGATCAAGCATTTTTGTCAAAGACTGTTGGGGAGTGTTATTCCGTTTCCGTCATGTTTGGTGATGTTATGGTCCCCTGTCTTCTTGATCCGGGTTCTCAAGTGACAACTGTTGGGGAGCGCTACTTCTATGATTACTTATGTACCAAGGGTTTTGAGCTTAGGCCGATACCAGAGTTACTCTCCATCGTTTCAGCAAATGGTGCTAACATGCCATATACCGGATACTTCGAGACAGACATCCATGCCATTGGCCAGACTTTCAAGTCCCGTGTGGTACTGGTCTTACGTGAACAGTCTTCGTCTCCATCAGCAAAAGGAGGTGTACAGGGGATCCTTGGCATGAATGTCCTTCAGCAGTGCTGGGAACAACTCATGAGTGCTAGCCACAAGCCCCATCTTAAGAAGATTCCATGGCCAACCAGCAGAGACCCTATTTGGCAGAGAACCCTCCATACTGTGGGGAAAACTTTGGAGTTTGGAGCTGACGACGGAATAATCGGCAAGGCATATTTAGGAGGGCAATCAATTGTTCTGTCGGCACGACAAGGAGTGGTTGTTAGGGCCAAAGGGAGGGCAGCACCCGATGGAGGTAGTTACGAAGCTTTCTTAGAGCCAAGTTCAGATGGAGGCAGTCCACCAAACATCACAGTTCCCCCGTGTTTTGTGCAAGTAGAGGCTGGTAGCTTTCATTTGGCGTTGTTTAACGAGACCAACTCAGATGTAGTGATTCCTAAGTCAGCCACACTTGGTACCCTCCGATTAGGATCAGTGGTCCAACCAACGGATGACAGCAAGCTAGCCTACCAAGAACCAACAACTGTAGCCGTGGCCAATGTAAGTGTGGAAGAACCATCACTCTCTTCTGTATATCCAGTACCAGTTGACGTGGGAACACATATCACGCAGGTGCAGGGGAGGAAGGTTGCTGCGCTATTGGAAAAGTACAAAGACACGTTTTCTCAGCATGACAAGGACATAGGATTTACAGATGCGATAACTCATCAGATTGACACGGGAAGTGCACACCCTATACGCCAGCGGCATAGGCCACTCCCGCCATCACAATACAAGGCAGTACGTGACCACATCCAGGGTTTGCTGAAGGGAGGAATTGTGAGAGAGAGTGCCAGTCCCTGGGCGTCTCCAGTGGTTGTTGTCCAAAAGAAAGATTCAAGTATCCGCCTGTGTGTAGATTATCGTCAACTAAATCAGCTCACTCATCGGGACTCATTCCCCCTACCGCGGATTGAAGAGTCGCTCCAAGCCCTTGGGGGAGCAAAGTTTTTCAGTGTACTTGATTTAACCAGTGGTTATTATCAGGTTGCTGTTGATCCAGTAGACATAGAGAAAACAGCTTTTACAGTTCCCTTCGGCCTATTTGAGTACACACGACTACCCTTCGGCCTCTCCAATGCATCAGCAACCTTTCAACGGTTGATGCAGCGATGTCTTGGAGGGCAGTGCTTTGACAGTGTCCTGATCTATCTAGATGATATAATTGTCTTCTCCCCAGATTTCGACACCCATCTATCCGATCTGGGCAAGGTGTTTGAAAGCCTTCACGAGCACGGTCTCAAATTGAAACCATCAAAGTGTCATCTTCTGCAGCCAGAGGTACAATACTTGGGACATCGAGTGTCTAGTGATGGTGTGGCAGTTGACCCTGAGAAGATTGCTGTCGTGCAGAAGTGGCCTGAGCCTTCTTCCGTGAAGGATGTTCGAGCTTTCCTTGGATTTACAGGCTTTTTCCGGCACTTTATTCAGAATTACGCCTCCATTGCAAGTCCACTGTTCCGTTACCTTTCAGGAGGTAAAAAGAAGATGAAGGGTAGAAAGCCTATGAATGGTCCTGTCTCCCTTGATGAAGCTGGGAAAGAAACATTCCATACACTTATCAGGTGTGTCACAACTTCCCCGGTGTTGTCATATGCAGATTTTTCGAAGCCATTTAGAGTTGAGACAGATGCGAGCACAACTGGACTTGGAGCGATACTGTTCCAGTTGGATGATGAAGGCAGGAGACATGTAATAGCCTATGCATCGAGGACACTTCTTCAGCATTAATCCAAGTTGAAACAAAAGAGTGATTTGCATAAAGTGCTGTTTCAAACATGTAGTTCATGAATACTATGGTTATTAATTTAGGGCAATCAGACTTTGGTTTAATTACTCATCTCTTTTAAATATTGAATAACACATTCTTGTTGATGGTTTAACATGTCAAAGAAGCTTTAATTAATTATTAGGAAAGTAAGTAAGATGTCACAATCTACATGTTTACTTCTACTTGGATTTGCCTAGTAACAGCGGGTTCAAGGCCACTGCCTGCCCTGACTTCACAGGTAAAGTTGCCTTTATTTTTATCCCATTTTAAACTTATTATTTCTCCTTTTCATACTTGGAGTTTAATAAAAGGGTTTATCTCATTTTGACAGCAAATTATTATAGATTTGTTTAATGATACTTATGGAACTTGAGAGGCTATGGAAAGAGTGAATTTTGGAGTTAGAAAAAGTTGTATTAACAGATGGAATATAAAACTGGTATTTAGAGAAGCACATGTGTGTTTGTACTGCTGGCATATGAAGTATGGCCATGTGTAGTACGTGTATGTGCAAAGTAAGGGGTTTCTGGTTAAATTCATGTAGGCCTTATTTTAAGATGTTAAGTACCAGTCTCTTGTTCTTTTAAATTGAACAACCATGTATTCTATGAAATGTAAACTTAGCAATTGTTTAGAAACTGCAGGTGGATTTGTGCTTTTGTTTTGGGGTGGGTTTGCTGCGTTGCCTTGGTTGTCGCTGAAGAATTGCCTAACTTGTGGTTTGTTTCTGCCTTACGTTTTTACACAGTTGCTGAGTAGTGTAAACAAAAGTAAACAACTGTAACTAAACTAATTCTTTTTGTATCACTGCCTGCCCTGACTTCACAGGTGCAGGTTCGTCACTCATATATAGAATAAATCTCCATAATCTGAGAGCTGTGCCTAAAGAGAAGTCTCCATAGCTGTCATTTGGACCTGTGTGCCATCCCCTCTCTCAAGGCCTTCATTGGAACACCCCCCTATCCCCCACATCTCACAGTTATAATTACTGTAATGTTAATACATCATTGCATTTTGAAACCGTTCACATCCACTAGTTTTCACCGAACACCGTACACACACAAAACTTGTGAAAAGTTCAACACATTCTTGGTGTTAGTGGAAAACAGAATCAATGTCGTTTTGTCAAGGATTTCGTGCACGATCATGTTACTCATTGTTATGCGTTGTTATGCTAGTAATAATGTGTTATATAAATCACTTAATGAATAATTTATGAAAAGGAATCTCATATAGCCCAGTACAGCTAGTGGTACATTGTAGAGGACACAAGCTGTACTTGAAGTGCAATAAAAATAGAAGACGATAATATAAAAGTAATAAATAATGTTTTAAACAAAATGAAAAAAACAAAACAAAAAACATTTAAGTATACTATGTATATATTATTTGGATGGAATACCACAAAAGGATAAACATAGTAAGACAATACCATTGTAAAGACAGGGGTAAAAGTGGGCCAGAGGACCACCGTAACCAGTTTAGGACTTGAGATTGGGATAACCTCCCCATGTACGTTCATCCTTAACATGGTAGATGAAGAACGATGAGATAAGTGCGAGTCCGTACTTCCTTGAAGTTGATAAGTTATTGGTTCATGATATAGGCCTACTCCATATTAAATAGTACAGTCGATCTAAGCCACCATGAAACTGATTGTTTGTAAAAATGAGAAACACGAGCGTCAGGTTGTGGTAGGTCGGAGGTCGGAGATTGGCGTTTGAACCACCTTACCTGCCTCGCCCTCAGAACACTTGCCTGCTATATGTCTTTTAATGGATCGCCCTTAAAAAGAAACCTTTTAAACGATTACTCAGCTAAGCAATTAAATAAGGCATCCCATTTGTAAAGCAATCTACAACTTTTAGGTTAAGATGTCCTCTATGTTTCCCTTGAATACTTATGAAATCTACACGGAACATTTATTGTTACCCAAGGGAGAAAGGATAATTTTTAATGTACGTATCAAATCCTCTTTCCTCCTCTTCACCCGGTCTAAGACACGTTCACATTCTTTTATGAAGACTTTTCCCAAGGACGTCTTTTATCTCCTCTTCATGTCTACCATGTATACGTACTTTATGACATGTTATGCGTACAGTAAGTCACAACCTTTCTTCGTTGGCGCATATCTTTTCGACATAGTTGCTCTAGTGACAGCAGAAAGGGTTGCTATTGAAGATTTTGGTATAAAATAACCGCTGGATGAACTCACTCAATGAACAGAACTTGGAAATAACGTCAACTGAATTCTTGTAAAAATTCAAAGAAACTTCCTTACAGACAAATATTCCAACTCAAAAAACACGCCATAAGCAAACCATCATGGATCAATTTGAGAGTCTTGCCACGACTTTACCTACAATTTTCAAAGGAGCGAAGAGTGACGATGATGTTGCAACGGAAGAGAGCGATGCTTTCACTAAGTTCATCTTAGCTCTTTACTGCATAATCTGCGTGGTTGGAATCACTGGTAACTTACTGGTTGTCATCGTACTCCTCCGTGTGCCGTCCCTGCGGTCTAATACCAGTGATTTCTTAGTGCATCTCTCCATTGTAGATTTCATGGTCTGTGTTCTGGTCATGCCCTTTTATCTCCTACCTAGACAACAACCCACTCCGAACCCCGGGTTCTTCGGTGAGTTTTGGTGTCGATTTTACACTTCAGGGTTCCTGTTTTGGTTCTTCACGGTAACGTCAATCTTGGGTTTGACCGCAGTCAATTTGGAGCGCTATGTAGCCATCGTCTACCCACACAAATACAAGACGGTGTTCTCGAAACGAAATAAATACACGATGATTACTGCTTGTTGGATGTTTGCAGTTATTACAAGAATCCAACTAATTTGTTTGTACAAAGAAGATGAAGTAGTAGGATGTCACCGAGGCAACTGGTCTAATCAAAAAGCTCAGGCGGCATTTGGCTTTTACAGTTTCACGGTCGACTTCTTCATTCCATTCTTTGTGATGATTTTTGCGCAACTGAAAGTCATCTCAACGCTGAACCGACAAGTGAAGATGTTAACTGCTCGAACAGGTTAGTTCAGGCCCGTAACAAGGATTTATTTGTTTTTATTTATTTATATATTTATTTATTTATTTATTTATTATTGTTTTTTTTTTTTTGGGGGGGGGCGAATCCTGGAAAAACATTTTTCGGGGGCGATTATGAAAAAAAGTACATCGGCGCGTTAGCACCGCCCGTCGCTCAGCGACACATGGGGAGTTGGAATTTTGTTTTGCTTGAAGGCCTTATTCAAGCCATTGGTGCACCATTTTTGCGCTATGATATTGGTTATCAAATCTGAAAAAAACCTCAACTAGAGCGCTGTATCAATTTTTATTTTAGGGGCGGACTTAGTGCATACATTTTGTTTTCTATTCCGATTTTTAGTTTCAGCTGGCTAATATCAGAATTAATAGGAACAATGTAATGTGATTTAGTTTTCTCTATACTGACTTAAGCTATTGGCGCCTTGAATTGAAGTAAAGCCACAAACTTTACACTCTAGTCTGCATACTTTTAGGCCGGCGACCCAATGAAAACTCCTGGCACAGATTGAAGCAGTTTGTTTTTATTATGATCTTTATGAGTAATTGAATTGAATTTTGGGGGATCATAGATCGACTGTGAGGCAATGATCAAAAGTTTAATGTTACATTTAAGAGCTTCTTACAAAATTTGGCGACCGATTTTAATTGCAACCCATAGTTTGCAATAAATTGCTTAGACCCTAAAACTTGAAGGTTAAATTTGATCGATACTTCACCAATATCAATGGGTACTGCAAAAACCGGCACAGATAACTCTGGTTGGATTCAAACCTAATGCGTTAGTTTGTATCGACTTTGCCTTCTCTTGCAGCCTCGTCGGGTATAAATCCAAGCGACCAGCGTGAAATGTGGCAGCTCCGAGCCTCTCAAACCCTGGTGAAGACACTCCTGGCCTGCGTCATAACCTTAGGTGCGTGCTGGGGTCCAGTCCAAGTCTGGTACCTGCTCTTCAACTTCGGTGTTCCAATTGCTCTAGGTGGACCTTTCCATCGTCTCACTGTCATCTTAGCTGTAGGTAATTCCTGTGTGAATCCAGTCATTTACACCATGACCAACAAGCCGTTCCGTAAAGGGATCAGGGAGGTGTTTTGTAGACAGCGGGATTCGAACCAGGTGATTGACGGTGTAGCGACCGGCACTGTGTCTGAGACAGTCTCTGCTGCCCAAAACAAATAGGAGGGAAGAAGATCACGATGGGAACAAAACAACGAGAGGAGTTTTGGGACAATGAGTACTTCATGTCATCACGGCAGCAACACCCTATTTAGATTGTGTGTCCTGCACAACGGTTTAATTGCGTGGCCATTGTGAATATAAAAAAAACCACCGAACAACTAGACAGCAACGAATTAGAAAACTTAAATCCAGGGGCGCGCTTCACTTGTGCAAAATGTTCGCCATCATCAACGTGTGCGAATATTTGTGAATGAGTTGCGCGCCGCCAACGTTGGCGAAGTTAGCAATAGAGACGTCTATCGTATTTGTGATGTTTGTGTGGTTGCTTTAAAATTGTTGCACATTTTTTAGAAAAAGATCAGCAGACGCTATCGTTTTGTCCACAAACATAACTATCACGTATTTGTCAGTGGTGGGTATTAAATTGAGTTTAGGTGAAGTTACTCTATGAATGGGCCGGAATAACAATATGAAAACTATAAAATTAGGAAAGTGAAAGTATTTTCTTATTTGTGAACTTTCATTCTTTATTGATTGGGAAACTTAGTGTCCCAGTCATTTTGGAGATATTCAGCAAATAGTTGTTTTGATAACGAAACGCCCACAATGGCCGGATACCAATTTCTCAATACTTAGAACGAAATGAAGATAAAACTTTGCATCAGAAGATTAATTAAAGCAATGTAAGATCATTTTAAGAATAGAGTGATTTTGAATATTGGGGCGTTTCCGAGCAGCCAAGACAACGATTGTTAGTGTTTTATTGACAAAGGCGCCTAGATCGCTCGTGATACTATGCGGATGTAAAAAATACGTATCAACGCCAGACTATACTAATAGTTCAACTGAGTTCACAATGTTTAATGCATCGAGTTACATCCAGTTGTAGTTAAAGATAAAGTACAAGTTGGTATTTAAACGGAGTAATTGTTAAATTTCAAACTGACAGCTCACAAATTCTAAAGTTTATACTGTCAGGTCTTGACAAAACTGAGTCAAACTTTTACAAAAACGACCCCGCCATTTCTCAAACCAGCCTTGCATTTTGTTTTAGTTATAATTACTGTAATGTTAATACATCATTGCATTTTGAAACCGTTCACATCCACTAGTTTTCACCGAACACCGTACACACACAAAACTTGTGAAAAGTTCAACACATTCTTGGTGTTAGTGGAAAACAGAATCAATGTCGTTTTGTCAAGGATTTCGTGCACGATCATGTTACTCATTGTTATGCGTTGTTATGCTAGTAATAATGTGTTATATAAATCACTTAATGAATAATTTATGAAAAGGAATCTCATATAGCCCAGTACAGCTAGTGGTACATTGTAGAGGACACAAGCTGTACTTGAAGTGCAATAAAAATAGAAGACGATAATGAAAAAGTAATAAATAATGTTTTAAACAAAATTAAAAAACCAAAACAAAAAAACATTTAATTATACTATGTATATATTATTTGGATGGAATACCACAAAAGGATAAACATAGTAAGACAATACCATTGTAAAGACAGGGGTAAAAGTGGGCCAGAGGACCACCGTAACCAGTTAGGACTTGAGATTGGGATAACCTTCCCATGGACGTTCATCCTTAACATGGTAGATGATGAACGATGAGATAAATGCGAGTTCGTACTTCCTTGAAATTGATGGGTTATTGGTTCATGATATACTCCATATTAATCAGTACAGTCGGTCTAAGCCACCATGAAACTGATTGTAATGTTTGTAATACTTAGTAACATGACCGTCGTGTGGGGCTAGATCGGTGGTCGGGGATTGGCGTTTGAACCCCCTTACCCGTCTCGCCCTCAGCGCACGGGCCTATTATGTCTATTGATGCATCGCCTTGATAAGAAACCTTTTAAACGATTACTCAGCTAAATCAATAAAATAAGGTATCCTATTTATAGCAATCTACAACAACGAGGTCAAGGTGTCCTTTATGTTTCCCTTGAAAACTTCTTCACGGGCGTCTTAAATACACCTCGACCAATTTCTGTAACCCAAGGGAGAAAGGATATTCTTTATTGCACGCATCAAATCCTCTTTCCTCCTCTTCACTTGGTCTAAGACACGTTCACATTCTTTTATGAAGACTTCTCGAAGGGCGTCTTCTATGACCAGTCTTTCATGTACACATATTTTATGACATGCTATGCGTATATCAAGTCACAAGCTGTCTCCGTTGACGCATATCCTTTCGACGCGGTTGCTCTATAGTGACATCAGAAACGATTGCTACTGAAGATTTTGGTACAAAATAACCGCTGGATGAACTCACTCAACGAGCAGAACTGGGAAATAACGTCAACTGAATTCTTGAAAAAATTTAAAGAAACTTTCATACAGACAACCATTCCAACTCAAGACACACCCCATAAGCAAACCATCATGGATCAATTGGAGAGTCTTGGCACGACTTTATCCACCATTTTCAAAGAAGCGAAGAATGACGATGATGTTGCAACGGAAGACAGCGATGCTTTCACTAAGTTTATCTTAGCTCTCTTCTGGATAATCTGCGTGGTTGGAATCACTGGTAACTTACTGGTTGTCATCGTACTTCTCCGTGTGCCGTCCCTGCGGTCTAATACCAGTGATTTCTTAGTGCATCTGTCCATTGTAGATTTCATGGTCTGTGTTCTGGTCATCCCTGTTTATCTTCTGCCTAAACCGAAATCCGCTCCGAACCCCGGATACATCGGTGAGTTTTGGTGTCGATTTTACACTTCAGGGTTCCTGTTCTGGTTCTTCACGACGACGTCAGTCTTTGGTTTGATCGCGGTCAATTTGGAGCGCTATGTAGCCATCGTCTACCCACACAAATACAAGACTCTTTTCATCAAACGAAACAAGTACATCATGATCGCTGCGTGTTGGTTCTTAGCTGCAGTTTCAAGATCTGTCTTTGTTTTTACGTATAAAGAAGATGAAGAAGTAGGTTGTCATCGAGTCGGCTGGTCTAACCAAGGAGCTCAGGTGACATTTGGCTTGTACATTTTCACGGTCATCTTCTTTGCTCCATTCAATGTCATGATTTTTGCGCAACTGAAAGTTATCTCAACGCTGAACAGACAAGTGAAGATGTTAACTGCTCGAACAGGTCAGTTATTAAGCAGATTGACGAGAGCAAAAAAGTACAAGCTTTCCTTTCATAAATGGACTTAGTGCAATGTTTTTCTTTTGTGAATTTTCAGTTTAAGCTGACCAATTGAGTGCTTCTGACAAAATTTGTCGACACACCTTTAATTTTAATCGCGACCCATAGTTTGCGATAAGTTGCTTCAGGCCCTAGATCTTGTAACGGCAAATTTGATCTAGTCATAACGTACCAAAACCAATGGTTATTGCAAAAACCGGCAAATTAAACTCTTGTTTGATTCGAACCTAATGCGTTAGTTTGTATCGACTTTGCCTTCTCTTGCAGCCTCTTTGGGTTTAAATCCAAGCGACCAGCGTAAAATGTGGCAGCTCCGAGCCTCTCAAACCCTGGTGAAGACACTCCTGGCCTGCGTCATGACCTTCGGTGTGTGCTGGAGTCCAAACCAAATCTGGTTCCTGTTCTTCAATTTTGGTTTACCAATGGCTCCAGGTGGACCTTTTCAACGTCTCACTGTCATCTTAGCTGTGGGTAATTCCTGTGTGAATCCAGTCATTTACACCTTGACCAACAAGCCGTTCCGTAAAGGGATCAGGGAGTTGTTTTGTAGACAGCGGGATTCGAACCAGGTGATTGACAGTGTAGCGACCGGTACTGTGTCCGAGACCGTCTCTTCTGCCAATAACCAATAGGAGGGAAGAAGATCACGATGGGAACAAAAACAACACGAGGAGTTTTGGGACAATTATAGTTTATGTCATTACGGCAGCAACCCCCCTTTTTAGATTTTGTGTCATGCACAACGGTTTAATTGCATGATCACTGTTAAGAGTTCATACATTCATATTGTATTACTTTCAAAGAACACACCGAACAACTAGACAACAACAAATTAGAAAACTTAAAACAAGGGGGTGCGCTCTGCTCGTGCAAAACTGAAAAATGATCGCCTTCAACGTGTGCGAAATTTTTGAAGAGTTGCGCGCCGCACACTTTGGCGAAGTTGGCTACACAAACGGCTATCGTATTTCCGACGTGTCACACATTTTTTACGATAAAGATAAACAGAAATTATCATTTTGTTCATAACTAACACGTATTTTGTAGTGGTTGATTATAACTTGAGTTTGGGTGAAGTAACTTTATGTACTGGAATCATAAGTTTAACTATTTAGGTGAAAAGAGTTTTTATTTGTTTTTATTTCGGAAACCAATAGTTTCCCAATCGTTTTTGAGATATTCAGCAAATAAATTTATAACGAATCGCACGCATTGACCGGATATCAATTTCTAAATACGTTAAACGAAATGAAGATAGTTTTTGCATCAGAAGTTTAGAGCCATTACACATTGTTTAAGAAGAGAGTGTTCTTGATCATTGAGGGCATTTCCGAGCAGCCAAGACGCCGATTTTGGGTGTTTTATTGAAAGAGGCGCCTAATCGATCATTCGTGATACTATGCGGAATAATCAACGCACTAAACCTAGTACAACTGAGTTCACATTGTTTAATGCACCGAGTTACATCCAGTTGTAGTTAAAGATAAAGTACAAGTTGGTATTCAACCGGAGTAATTGAACAATTTTCAAACTTACATTTCACCAATTTTAAAGTTCATACTGTCAGGTCTTGACAAATCTTACAACTATTGGTAACTGAGTCCAACTTTTACAAAAAACAACCCCGCGTTTTTAAAAACCAGTACAACTGAGTACAAAAATACAATAAGCTATTCTAATAATAGCAATATGCAACAACGAGTTACCCTTAAATTGAAGACTTCTCCAGGGGTGTCTGAATCTAACAAGTATTGTTACGAGGGAGAAAGAATATTCTTTAATTTATGAATAAAATCCTCTGATCTCCTCATTTGACGGCTTGCATTTAAGAGTCAGTTATCATACTTCTTTTGAAATATTTAGTGTTTGTTATAACTTTTGTATTGTTAATCCGTATTGTTAATCTTCCTTGAAGTTGATGGGTTATTGGTTTATTATACTCCGTATTAATCAGAACAGTCGATCTAAGCCACCATAACACGAGCGTCGGGTGGGGGTAGGTCAGGGGTCGGGTATTGGCGTTTGAACCCCATTACCCGCCTCGCTCTCTGAATTCGGGCTTGCTATTGATGCATCGCCTTTAAGAAACCGTGTTAGCGATTACTCAGCTAAATAATACAATAATACTATTCTAACTATAGCAATATGCAACAACGAGTTACCCTTGAATTGAAGACTTCTCGAAGGGGCGTCTGAATCTACCCAGACTGGAATATTGTTACGAGGGAGAAAGAATATTCTTTAATTTACGAATCAAATCCTCTGATCTCCTCTTCATCCAGTCTACCACAGTTACATATAATATTTTATGCCATGTTTACGTGCATATCAAGCCGCAACTTTTCTTCGTTTGCGCTTCTTTTCGACTCTGATTCTATAAATAACTGAAACTCACCTCGCCTCTGATCGGATAGCCATGGTTAAATGAAGTCGCTCTCTCCTGTGTTTCGTTTTAAGAAACTCGCCATAAACATCTCGTTGTGTGCCTGGCAGAAGGACGTTGACAATTTGTGTGTAAAACTTGGATCCATTCAAGAAAACTGAAAATGAATAAATGTATCGTTTTCATATAAGTCTTTCAGTCCGTTAGTTAAAGGTGGGGTCATATATTTGTAACTACTCCAAAAAATTACGCGTGTACGCGCTGCGCACAACTCTCAGGCAATGATAGCCTTTTAAAGGCAGGATTTACTTTTGGTAAATGTCAATTGTAGTATCCTCACTTGGTGTATCTCATCCCAACATGTGCATAAAATAAATCTTTAAAAAATTGGACTCAATTGGTCATTGAAGTTGCAAGAAAATAATGATAGGAAAAACTTCCTTGTTGCATAGAATTGTGTGCTTTCAAATGTTTGAAAAGGGCTTCATGCCTGAAGCCTTTTTCAGATTCAAATATATTTGTGAGAAATTACCTCTTTCTCAAAAAACTACATTTCTTCAGAGGGAGTCGTGTCTCACAATATTTTATACTGACAGCTGCTCTCAGGTGCTCCTTACCGAGTAAGTTTTTATCTTCATGTATTTCTTGAGTAATTACCAAAAGTATATCCAATCCCTTTAACGCGTGCACGTTCCATCAACGATGGCGGCCAATGCCAGTCTATAGATTGGCGCCATGCATCATGATGCACTGTGAAATAAGGCCTCTCCGAACGCTTGGTGGCGTACTGTACCGTGTTGTAAGTTGCCCCCATTGGATATCATTAACAATATGCACTAAATGTACTGTTCGTGGCTGTAATAAAACCAATAAAGTAATTTACATTAATATATCTACTGTGGAGAGTGAACATTTGAGAGTTTTTACATCAGCATTACGGAGTCTCTTCTATTCTGGAGAATAGATCACAGTTGTTATGAACACGGTTCAAAATACAGCGACCTATTCACTTCACTGTAACAAAATTGGTAGCGCGATATTGTAGCCCTTCGAATCAGGACTTACTCACATGAAGTCACATTTCAATGTTCAGCTACAGGGGAAGCATTCGACTTTTGTGTCATACGAATTTATCAATATTGGTTACGTTCACACAATGAAAAATGCTCAACATTTAATGTTTTCTGGAGACGGGAGTTTACAAAGTTTCAGTTAATAACAACATGTACCATTAAAACCCTGCGATGCCATTAATAATTGTTAATTTGTCTTTGGATGCCCTACAGGACAGCAGCGTGCAGTGCGTTGGGAAAACGTGTATACCTCCTTTAAAACGTTGATTTCATAATTTTGTCAAAGCTAATAACCTTTCAAAACGTTGTAGAGATAGATTTGCCAGTTAAAACTTTAGTTTCCGTATGCATTGTTGTCCCCTTAACAAGCCCCTTTTATGCGCTCTTGTTGTGCATGCATTTTACTTTTTTTTTTTTTAATAAGATAACTTGACGTGTAGGTAAAAACAAATACACTGTCTGCGTGTACATTACACGCCCTCGCTTAGTCACGCCACTGTGGTAATGTATTACCTTTTGAATTATTCCAATGTGTTGTACATGCTGATTTCTCCTATGTTTGGACAACTGCCCCGAGCGAACGTGGAGCGGTTTGGACCGCTATGGTAGTCTATCGGCAGATGGCGATGTTATACTCCGGTCCGTGCTGGAGTGTTCCATCGCTCCCTCTCGTCGTGTCACCTTAGTAATGGCGTTCGTGCTCTCCAATGTTTACTCACGTTAACACGCTCGTACGCAGTGCAATCGGTGTCAAATGACGCTCAATTTGAATTTCACAGACTAAAATAGCCTTGATCAAGGCGTTTGAGTAATGTCTTCATTCATCTGTTTTTCTTTGCGCCGCTTTGCTAGCTACAATGTATTCTTAAACTTAGCCCTATATAGGACTCTTCCTCTTTGTAGTGTAATACAAAAGTGAAAGGCCACCAGGGCTATCTCAATCTATGATTATTCTTTGCGCCGCACAACCCGCGTGTGCGTGTGTATTTATGCACGACATGCGTATTATGCGCCTGCTCTGTGTGTATGCGTGTACTAACTGAACCAACGCCTTGACGGTTCTGTGTTGAAGCCATGAGGTAATTAGTGCGCACAGAATACGAGACCCAATTGGTCAGTGGCGAAAGTCTTGTTTACTACTATTTTATTTTATTAATTTTTTTTTTTGGAAAATGGTTTATGCTTGACTCAGTTGCATTCCGTGCACGATCGCAATGTTTTTCGTCTGTTGACGAACGGGAACATTTCGTCACCGTTTTCACGAAGAGACAATTTTGGCCATTCAACAAACATTCTTGTTTGGAGAAAACCCTGTTTGAAGTTAAACTATTTTTGAAAATCACTGTTTCGGACACTGTTTGTCGTTGAAACGTTTAAATTTTTCCAAGCATGAAAGTGGAGATCTTAAATCGTGCAAATCTTTTGCTATTTTAATTATAGTTGGTTTTATTAATGAGTAATTAACTGTTTAACACAAATTGTCTGTTCGTGAAACTGCAAAACGAGGTGAGTGTGCAGCGCGTCGTGTGCGCGTTGTGTACAAACCAATGCGTAAACGATGATTGTCTGTTCGTGAAAACGAATTTATCTAGGTCATACATTATTGTCCCTTCGTGAAAACGTAAAACGTATTCGTTTTTGGCACCGTGCCAGCGCTATGTACTTCAATGCAACAAATGACAAATCTAAAATTGTCTGTTCGTGAAAACGAAAACCTTATAGTTTGATCAAATTGTCCTTGTGCTAATTAGTGTAATTCAAAAAGTACATCGTTTTATCACTTGAAACTTGGGGAAAATGTTGATGTCAATAGTAACATTTAAAAAATGTAAAAACATCGGTTTGCCAAAATGTACACTTTTTGTCAGAATTGTCTCTTCGTGAAAACGGTGACGATTTGCTGTAAGGATTCTTAGGTATTGTACATATCTGTAATGTCGTTTACACCAATGACTTTTGTTAAATTATTTAAACTACTGAAGCAGTTATCAACGCAATAAAATCATTTACGGATGTTCTCTATATAGTGTAAAGATTTAGTGTTAACCGCCATGATGAACCCTTGCATCTGAATCTTGAACATGTATGCAAGCGTGATAAGTTACAAAGGTCATAATGAGGGAAGCTCATGGTTGGACGTCGAACATGAATCATTCATAAGCTTCCCATCCTGCGTTGTCTGCAATAGGTCTGACGAAATATTTGAATATTCATGATTTGCATACCAGCATATCCGAGAGCCCCCCCCCCCCACATTTTGGCCAATAGTGGACGAAATTTAAAGAAACACATTAATACAGATCCTACACAGCTGCGGGCCTAAGGCATCCGCATGCGGATGAGCTGCGCACAGTAGTAGTACGGGCGTCGTGCGATATACACACATTATGCACGGTGCTAGTGTACAGTACATGTACAACAGGTTACGGTGGGTTTTACGGCGTCTTTTTCCCGAGTGAAAACTGCGACCGCCTTGAGCAAGGCTAAGACTAAAAAAGTGTTTTGTGTAATGAGCTGGTTCGTTTGCAGGTGTGTATTGAGCGGGGGGGGGGGGGCAGTTACGTGAACAATGTGACTTACCTAATAAGGAAGATAGCATTAAATATTCATGCAATAACCAAACAAATCGGATTCGGTGTACGCCATTCGAATTTAACTCAAAATTCACACAAGTTAACGAGGGTCGAGAATAAGTGTGGACCTCATCGTCAGAGATTCATTTTCATCATAGTCAGCATCTTCAATCATAACAGACTATTCTGACCTTATTCCTCTCGCATTTTAAACATTAATTTACACGTGGATAGTTTCAATTTAGAGTGTTAATGTTATTTCTTTTAGCAGGCCTGTGTCTAGTAGAAAATGAAGGCCTCCTGTAGGTTTTTGTAAATCGACCATGGCCAGATGATACAGATGATTACGCACGTCTTTCTGTCAAAGCTTGTCCGCTAATAACTTGCTCTATTGACACGGATTACTGAGAGGGGAATCGAGAAAAGATCGAAGGGCAGTTTCTTTGCCAGAAAGATTTACTCCTTAAATAGAGCGTAAGTGTACAACGCTTCTCAACACTCCCTTGTTACTACAGATTAGTCAGTCATCTGGCACGGGCGCCCGGGAAATAAATGGTTATAAAGCCCGTCAATTTCTGACGATGTCCATTCGAAAACAGTGCTTTGGCGTATATGGAGTAGATAGTTGGCGACGCTTGATAAACGCAATCAACGGTTGCACGACGAAGCGACATCGACTGCATCTTGTACAGCCTATAACTGACTAATGATAACACTTTGGGCAGAGCATTCCAAACGCGCAGTGACTAAAAATTGTCTTCATGGAGCAGTTTAACCTCTCTGATGCATCAGTACCAAGTATTGAAGAAACACCGGGTGATGGAGACTCAACGACGGGAGTCAGCGATGCTTTCACTACGTTCGTCTTAGCTCTCTACTGGATAATCTGCTTGGTTGGAATCACTGGTAACTTACTGGTTGTCATCGTACTCCTCCGTGTGCCGTCCCTGCGGTCTAATACCAGTGATTTCTTGGTACATCTCTCCATTGTAGATTTCATGGTTTGTTTTCTGGTCGTGCCCGTGTATATCCTGCCAAAAAACATCTCCACTCCAAACCCCGGGTTTTTAGGTGAGTTTTGGTGTCGATTTTACACTTCCCAGTTTCTGTTTTGGCTCTGTGCGACGACGTCAGTCTTGTGTTTGATCGCGGTCAATTTGGAGCGCTATGTAGCCATCGTCTACCCACACAAATACAAGACTCTTTGCATCAAACGAAACAAGTTCATCATGATCGCTGCGTGTTGGGTTTTTGCCGCAGTTTCACAATCTTTCTCCTTCTTTTCGTTTGAAGAAGATGAAGTAGTAGGTTGTCACCTGGTCGGCTGGTCTAACCGAGGAGCTCAAGCGGCAATTGGCTTGTACACTTTCACATTCACCTTCTTCATTCCATTCTTTGTGATGATTTTCGCGCAACTGAAAGTTATCTCAACGCTGAACAGACAAGTGAAGATGTTAACTGCTCGAACAGGTTAGTATTAAGACATTTTATTCAATTTCAAAAATAGTGTATAATTAAGATGGACAAGTTCAAAAAAGGCACCAACTTTCTCTTCATCAATGGACTTCGTGCGTACATTCCTTTGTTATTCTTTTCAGATTTTCAGTTTAAACTGGCCAATTAATAGAAGGTTGAAAGGGTTTTAGTTTATTATACACCGACTTAAGCTTACGCGCCTTAGAATGAAGTAAAGCCACAACCTTTACATTATAGAATATATGTTTTAAAATTCAGACCGGCGGTCTGCAAACCTTTAGGCCGGCAACCCAATGAAAACTTCCGGCAATGATTGAAGCAGTTTGCTTTTATGATATTTTCTTCAGGATTAATCGCATTGAACGGATTAAAACATTTATGGAAATTTGTTGATGATTGTTCGACGGTGAGGCAATAATCAAAACTGTTAAGGTACTTTCTAGCGCTTCAGACAAATTTTGGCGACCCACCTGATTTTAGTAGCGACCCATAGTTTGCAATAAGTTGCTTTAGATCCTAGCTCTTGAACGGCAAATTCAATCGATTCATAACGTACTAATAACAACTGGTATTGCAAAACCGGCAAAATTTAACTCTGGTTGGATTTGAACCTAATGCGTTAGTTTGTATCGACTTTGCCTTGTTTTGCAGCCTCTGTGGGTTTAAATCCGAGCAACCAGCGTGAAATGTGGCAGCTCCGAGCCTCCCAAACCCTGGTGAAGACACTCCTGGCCTGCGTCATAACATTCGGTATGTGCTGGAGTCCAAACAAAATCTTTTTCCTACTCGTCACTTTTGGTGTTCCAATGACTCTAGGTAGACCTACCCACCGTCTGACTGTCATCTTAGCTGTGGGTAATTCCTGTGTGAATCCAGTCATTTACACCATGACCAACAAGCCATTCCGTAAAGGGATCAGGGAGCTGTTTTGTAGACAGCGGGATTCGAACCAGGTGGATGACGGTGTAACGACCGGTACTGTGTCTGAGACCGTCTCTGCTGCCTAAAATATGCAGAGAATGCCTTCTCTCGCAAAAACAATGTTTGAGCCGTTCATGTTTTAGAATTATAGAAGCGCCAAAACACTCTTAGAAAGCACAAACCAGTCTATTCCTGGATGTTTTGGTCAACACTTCAGACAAAATCACTGCTGTAGTTTCTCACAAATAATCTTCTCAAGTTGTTTAGTCACAACAGTCGGATGTAGCGAATAAGTTAAGGAGAATGGACGAGAAAGTGTAGATTCGTGAATAGAATGTACGAGCCGAAGGCGAGTACATTGTGTTCACGAATCTACACTTTAAGAGTCTATTCTCTGACTTAAACTATTTCCCGAAAGCCTTTGATCATTAGATTCCTGCATGTTATACAGTTTCTATGGTAAAGTACATTAAAAGCTGTGTTTGGTGCATATCATGTTATCCTTTCAATTTGGAAAGAAAGTCATTTTCCCGTCGAACATTTCACTTTAGTTTGTAACGAATCCACTTAACTGTAGATTACGAATCTACACTTACGTGTAGAATCTACAGTTAAGTGTAGATTCGTAAACATAATCTACACTTATGAACAATAGAGTGACGTCACAGAAATAGTTTAACATGCACTAATAGCAATGTGAACAAGTCTTAAAATTACGTTATTTGCTATAACTTTGCTTTATAATCTCTCCGGGCGAACTCTTTACGGAGCACTGTAAAAACGGTGAAACGCGGGTATTTTCTCACACAGTCATGGCTGTATTACATATGGAAACATCGCTCTGGAGCATTAGTGCGCATTTCATTTTTACATATTATTCATTTCATTTTTATATATTTTTTAGCCCTGAAAGGCCGGCTGTCAGTTTTTTCGTAGAAGAAAAATCCCCTTCTTTCTTTTTTTCTTTCTTTGTTTCCCTTTGCCCTTCTGTCTTTCTGTCTCTGGTCAAACGGCCACGTGGTCAAAATCTAACAAATGACTTAAAAATTTGGCCGACTTTAAAATATCTTGGTCATTTAAATCTGGACACCTCTCTCATATCTAGTGTTGGTCATACAGATTCGGCCAATGGGCATCTGATGGTCAGTAGAGGTCATTACAAAATGCTTCTTCTTTTAATAGCCGAATGCATCCAGTGTTTTATTGGCTCGAGCCTGGTTTGGGGTGTACACGGATTTTGGCCAGTGGTCACCTATCGGTCAGCAGGGGTCCAGTTATCAAATTTTAGCTGTTCCCAATTTCACGTGGGAACAGCTACTGTTTTCGTTAAGATTTGTTTGTTCCTGTTTGTTTTTCTTCTTTTTTCTTCCTCTACTTTTTCCCGTAGGTTTTGTAAACAACTTTCTTTTTGTCAGAGCAACTTTGGGAACTTTTATTTATCCGATCAATTTGTATAATTACTGTATCTATTATTCATCATCTGAAGTTGTGTCTCGCAAAATTTGATCATCATGACGTCATCACAGGTTACGTGACATTAATTTAAAGGTTCATTTTCTACAGTCCTATAATTATAAAACTGTTGGAACGATTGATCTCAAACTTTGTAGTTGTATAAACAAGGAGGTGTTATAGATGAAAATTGATATTAATTATGGCATCATGACGTCAACATATGTTACGTAATAATGACTTGAAATATATAGACCTAGTTCTATATTTTGAGTTGTGTCCAGCTGCTTGGACTCAAACGTTGCATATCTAAAGAAATTTAAAGTAATGTGACGATTTATTGCGTAATTCTCTTGTTATGACGTCATGAATATTTAATGAGGCTATTCAGTTTCATCCATTATTTCAACAGTACAAAAAGCTATGATTCTAATGTTTTGCACATTGCATCACATTGGTCGCAAAACATCAACAAATTATGACATCACAAAATAAGGTTTAAGCTTACACAGCGGGATTCGAACCAGGTGGTTGACGGTTTAGAGACCGTGTCTGAGACCGTCTCGTGACGCAAAACATCAACAAAATTATGACATCACGAAGAAAGGATTAGGCTAACACAATGTGTACACTACAGCTGTTTTACGCTCATCAAACAGCATGAATATTGCTATAAAATCTCTTCTTGGGTGATTTAATTGGTGTGTTTACTTGCACGCAATAAAACTTCAAATATTTGTGCCAATTTTCATGTCATATTTAACGTTTTTGCCCCAAGTCAAAAATATTGATAAATCTCTGCGATTTCGTACCGATTATTAGCAACCGTGTTATTTTTCTTTTGCTGATAATATGACAAATCCAGACGAGACATACAACCCATACTCAGGGGCGAGTCACTCTGAAACGGTTTATCAATTCCAGCCGGTCTCATACAGTCCTTTAAAAAAAAAACAGTTAACATTATCACGTGACCACCTCTCAACAAAGTAGGAATGCTCTTATTGTATGGGGTATTTATGAATGCAAGGTATGACTGAAAGTTGTACCATTCGAACAAACATTTAGAGCTCGGCCCAATCTCCATGCTAAAACTAGGATTACATACTTATTCATAACGTAAGTGTCTTACTTGAATCTTGCAACGTACAGTCTCTGTTTTGGCTTCGTAGCATTTGTAATTCCAGACCCAAGAATAAATACCTGGTGGTGAATTACTATGTCATGAAAATACCGTGTCACCTCTTTTGCACAAAGACTAACTTAATTTGGGTCCGTTCTTGGCAGGCAGCACACAGTGCCGTTGTTGTGGAAACCTTGAAAATTTATATTGGGACTTTTTAATATCTCGAACAGGAACAAATAAGAAGGTCGTGGAGTTTGATTAATTTTATTGAATTAGGCCAACCTTTTATGCAAGAAAAAATTGTCTGTTTCACATTACCCCAGTCTGCGTCACGCCTTGTAAAATGTTTGTCACTCGCCGCATGCTATTGGCGTTGGTTCTCCACATTGACGGTCAAGAAAGATATAAAAACTCAGTTCCTAACCTATGAGCAGCCGGAAGATACACGTACATGTATTTTGGTGTGTCTTTAAAGACGAACTCAACGATTAGATGACTTCAACTGAATCTTTTAAAATTTACGAAAGATAAAAGTGAGTTAGGATAAAGCGTCAAAAAAGTGTCAGTAACTAGACTTTGTCAACATGGAGCAGTTTAACCTCTCTAACGCATCAGTACCAAGTATTGAAGAAACACCGGGTGATGGAGACTCAACGACGGGAGATAGCGATGCTTTTGATAAGTTCATCTTAGCTCTCTACTGGATAATCTGCGTGGTTGGAATCACTGGTAACTTACTGGTTGTCATCGTACTCCTCCGTGTGCCGTCCCTGCGGTCTAATACCAATGATTTCTTGGTACATCTCTCCATTGTAGATTTCATGGTCTGTGTTCTGGTTATCCCCGTTAATCTCCTACCTAGACTACAACCCACTCCGAACCCTGGGTTATTCGGTGAGTTTTGGTGTCGATTTTACACTTCAGGGTTCCTGTTTTGGTTCTTTACGGTGGCGTCAGTGTTGGGTTTGACCGCGGTCAATTTGGAGTGCTATGTAGCCATCGTCTACCCGCATAAATACAAGACGGTGTTCTCGAAACGAAACAAATACACGATGATTACGGCTTGCTGGATCATTGCAGTTATTACAAGAATCCAACTAATTTTTGTGTGGAAAGAAGATGAAGTTGTAGGATGTCAACGGGGCCTCTGGTCTAACCGAGGAGCTCAGGCGGCATTTGGCTTGTACAGTTTCACGGTCAACTTCTTCGCTCCATTCCTTGTGATGATTTTTGCGCAACTGAAGGTTATCTCAACGCTGAACAGACAAGTGAAGATGTTAACAGCTCGAACAGGTTAGTTATTAAGCATTTTATCTAATTTTATTTTCAGTGTATTATGGATGGACGTAAGTGAATAAGTTATCAACTTTCATTTCTTCAATGAAATTAGTGCATACACAACTTGTCTTATTTTCTGATTTTCAGTTTCAGCTGGTCAATATTATACTTAACACGAAAGAGTTGATACGGTTTAGTTTACCATACACTGACTTAAGCTATAGCACCTTGGATTGAAATAAAGCCACAACCTTGACATTCTAGAAAAGATGTTTTAAACTTTAAACTGGCGGTACGCAAATTTTTAGGCTGGCTACCCAATGAAAACTTCCGGCACTCGACCCCGATTCAGCCGCTAATCACCCGCGGCTGACTGAAGCAGTCTGATTTTTTGATATAATCTTTATGATTAATTGCAACGAACCGATAATAAAAGGTTTGGAAATATTTTGATAATATATCGACCTGAGGCATTGATCAAAAGTGCAATGTTACATTTTAGCGCTTCTGACAAAGTTTTGGCGACCAAACTGATTTCAATCGCGACCCATATTTTGTGATAAGTTGCTTTAGACTCTTGATCTTGAACGGCAAATTCGATCGATTCATACCGTACTAATATGAATGGGTTCTGAAAAACCGGCAAATTTAACTCTGGTTGGATTCGAATCTGATGCGTTAGTTTGTATCGACTTTGCCTTCTCTTGCAGCCTCTGTGGGTTTAAATCCAAGCGACCAGCGTGAAATGTGGCAGCTCCGAGCCTCCCAAACCCTGGTGAAGACACTCCTGGCCTGTGTCATAACATTCGGTGTGTGCTGGATTCCAAACCAAGTCTGGTTCCTACTCTTCAGTTTCGGAGTTCCAGTGGTTCTATGGGCACCTGCACACCTCATCTCTATCATCTTAACTGTGGGTAACTCCTGTGTGAATCCAGTCATTTACACCTTGACCAACAAGCCATTCCGTAAAGGGATCAGGGAGGTGTTTTGTAAGCAGCGGGATTCGAACCAGGTGCTTGACGGTGTAGCGACCGGTACTGTGTCCGAGACCGTCTCTACTGCCCAAAACCAATAGGAGGGAAGAAGATCACGGTGGGAACAAAACAACGTGAGGAGTTTGTGGACAATGAGTTTCATGTCGTTTAGGCAGCAACACCCTTTTTAGATTGTGTGTCTTGCTCAGCGGTTTAATTACGTGATCATTGTGAAGAGTCCATACATTCATAATGCGGTACTTTCAAAGAACACAACAAGCAACTAGACATCAACGAATGAGATAACTTATAAACAGGGATGCGCTCCGCTTCTGAAAAACTGTAAAATGTTCGATATCAATGTTGGATGAGTTGCACACTGACTACGTTGGCGAAGTAAGCAATACAGACGGCTATTGTATTTCTGATGTGTTTGCAGTTGCCATTCAAATTGATATTCAGCAAATAGTTTTTTTTTCTTTTTACGAAACACACACATTGGCCAGATGTCAATTTTTAAATACGTTGAACTAAATGAAGATGAATCGATGCACCAGAAGATTAAAGCAATGTCACATCAGTTTTCAAATAGTAATTTTTTCTTAACATTGAGGGCGTTTCAGAGCAGCAAAAACAACGATTGTGGGTGTTTTTTTTTTTAAAAGACGCCTAACGGATCGTTCGTGATACTATGCGGATGTAAAATCAGATATTAACGCACTAAACTTAGTACAACTGAGTTCACTAGTGTAATGCACCATGTTACAATCAGTTGTTAAAATAGTTCGTATCTGTTATAATTAGTGTTAGTGGAAAACAGAATCAATGTAGATTTTGTCAAGATTTTTGTGCACAATCATATTATTACTCACAGGCCTATGTGTAAAAGAAACCACATGTAGCCTAATACAGCTAGTCGTCCATTGTAGTGGACACAAGCTGTACTTTAGAAAATGAAGTACGATTAAAATACAACACGAAGAAGTAATCAACAATGTTTAATTAACTAACTATTTTAGTATGTTATGTGCATATTATCCGGATGCAATACCACAAAAGGATAAACAATACGATTATAATAAAGACAGAGGGATAAAAGTGGGCCAGAGGACCACCGTAACCAGTTAAAATGACTTGAGATTAGGATAACCTCCTATGTACAAGAAGAATGAGATAAATGCGAGTCCGTACTTCCTTGAAGTTGATGAGTTATTGGTTCACGATATACTCCATATTAATCAATACAGTTAATCTAAGCCACCATGAAACTGATTGTATTGTTCGTAAAATTTGGTAACATGACCATTGGGTGAGTGGAGGTAGGTCGGGGTTAGGCGTTTGAACCCCCTTACCCGCCTCGCCCTCAGAACACTGGCCTGCTATATGTCTGTTGATACATAGCCTAAATAAGGCTCAATCTCCGAGCTGAAAATTTGATTTCATACTTATTCAAAAAGTAAGCGTCGTACTTGAACCTCAACCTATTTTATATAACTTTAACATGTTCCATATTAGTCTCTCTTTTTGGCATAATGTATTACATATGAAACGAAGCACTCAAGAACCAAGCATAAATACCTGGCGGTAAATTTTTATGTTATGAAAATACCGTGTCACTTTAGTTTGCACAGAGAATATTCTTGATTAAGGGCCTTTCTTGGCAGACAGCACACTGTGCTATTCAAATGTAAATTTGAAGTTTTATGAAGGATTTCTTTTGTAGAAATTTTCGCATTGTTAAGAGGAACAAGTAGGTTGCGAGATTTGATTAAAGACTACTCTTTTCTGCTAGACAACAATTTAAATTCTTCGCTGTAAAATGTGTGTCACTCGCATGCTATTGGCGTTGGTTCTTCGCATTGACGGTTGAAAAGATATAAACTTAGTCAATCCGTAACCATTGCATCAAAGACTGCAGCCGATGAGCAGCCGGAAGATACACGTACATGTATTTTGGTGTGTCCTTAAAGACAAACTCAATGATAAGACGACGATGTAACTTCAACCTAATCTTTTAGAACTGACGAAAGATAAAAGTGAGTTAGGATAGAGCGTCAAAAAGTGTCAGTAACTAGACTTTGTCATCATGGAGCAGTTTAACCTCTCTGATGCATCAGTATCAAGTACTGAAGAAACACCGGGTGTAGGAGACTCAACGACGGGAGTCAGCGATGCTTTCACTAAGTTCATCTTAGCTCTCTACTGGATAATCTGCGTAGTTGGAATCACCGGTAACTTACTGGTTGTCATCGTACTCCTCCGTGTGCCGTCCCTGCGGTCTAATACCAGTGATTTCTTAGTGCATCTCTCCATTGTAGATTTCATGGTCTGTGTTCTGGTCATCCCCGTTTATCTCTTGCCTAAACACCAACCCACTCCGAACCCCGGGTTCTTCGGTGAGTTTTGGTGTCGATTTTACACTTCCCGGTTCCCTTTTTGGTTCTTCACGGTGACGTCAGTCTTGGGTTTGACGACAGTCAATTTGGAGCGCTATGTAGCCATCGTCTACCCACACAAATACAAGACTGTTTTCTTTAAACGAAACAAGTACATCATGATCGCTGCGTGTTGGGTTTTTGCCGCAGTTTCAAAATCTGTCTCCGTCTTTACGTTTGAAGAAGATGATTTAGTAGGTTGTCATCGAGTCGTCTGGTCTAACCAAGGAGCTCAGGCGGCATTTGGCTTGTACAGTTTCACGGTCATATTCTTCATTCCATTCTTTGTGATGATTTTTGCGCAACTGAAAGTTATCTCAACGCTGAACAGTCAAGTGAAGATGTTAACTGCTCGAGCAGGTTAGTTATTATGTAATTTTAGTCAATTTCATATGCAGTGTTTATATGAGATGGACAAGTGCAAAAAAAGTATAAACTTTCTATTCATCAATGGACTTCTTCAACTTCTTTTCTGATTTTAAGCTTGCCAATATTAGTAACAGGTTGATAGGGTTTTAGTTTATTCTACACCGACTTAAGCTTACGCGCCTTATAGAATGAAGAAAAGCCACAACCTTTACATTCTAGAATAGCTAGAATAGATGTTTTAAAATTCAGACCGGCGGTCCGCAAACTTCTAGGCGGGCTACCCAATGAAAACTTCCGGCAACGATTGAAGCAATTTTTGTTTTTTATGATATTATGTTTAAGATTAATCGCATTGAACCGATTATAAAATTTATGGAAATCTTGTTGATGATTGTTCGACGGTGAGGCAATGATCAAAAGTGTTTAGTTACTTTCCAGCGCTTCTGACAAAGTTTGTCGACCCACCTGATTTTAGTAGCGACCCATAGTTTGCAATAAGTTGCTTTAGATCCTAGAGCTTGAACAGCAAATTCGATCGAGTCATACCTTACCAATGTCAATGGGTACTGCAAAACCCGGCAAATTTAACTCTGGTTGGATTCGAACCTAATGCGCGAGTTTGTATCGACTTTGCCTTCTCTTGCAGCCTCTTTGGGTTCAAATCCAAGCAACCAGCGTGAAATGTGGCAGCTCCGAGCCTCCCAAACCCTGGTGAAGACACTCCTGGCCTGCGTCATAACATTCGGTGTGTGCTGGATTCCAAACCAAATCTGGTTCCTGTTATTCAATGTTGGTGTTCCAATGGCTCCAGGTGGACCTTTTCAACGTCTCACTGTCATCTTAGCTGTGGGTAATTCCTGTGTAAATCCAGTCATTTACACTATGACCAACAAGCCGTTCCGTAAAGGGATCAGGGAGGTGTTTTGTAGACAGCGGGATTCGAACCAGGTGGTTGACGGTGTAGCGACCGGCACTGTTTGCGAGACCGTTTCCGTTGCCTAAAATATGCAGAGAACGACTTCTCTCGCAAAAACAATGTTTGAGCCGTTTTTGTTTTACAATCAAAGAACATGGCACCAGACAACTCGTAAAAAGCACAAACCAGTCTATTCCTGGATGTTTTGGTCAACACTTAAGACAAAATCACTGCTGTAGTATCTCACAAATAACCTTCTCAACAACCTCGTCCCCATGGTTTACTTTATTTCAAACCATGTTTAAAATAGTAAACCCTGGGAGGGAAACTCCTTACTTGGACCCTGATTGGACAAAACCAAATGTTAACCTTTGTCAAAACAGCCGGCCGGCAACCAATTTACAAATCTGGTGCCGGACCACGAGACCATGACGAAGATGTGAATTTCGAAAAGCAGCCAGACTATTCTAATTTGCATACGTATCCAAATTTTTTGGATATGTAAATGATCCAATACCAGGGTGAGAGAGCGGTCAACCTGGTACTGCTCGACACACCCTGGGGACGAGGTTGCCTTCTCAAGTTGTTAATTCACAGCATTCGGTAGTGACGAATAACATGCACTAATAGCAATGTGAACAAGTCTTAAAGTTACGTCATTTGTGATGTGCTATAACTTTGCTTTATGATCTCTCCGGACGAACTCTTTACGGAGCACTGTAAAAACTTTGAAACGCGGGTATTTTTTCACACATTCATGGCTGTGTTATAGATGGAAACATTGCTCTGGAGCATTAGTGCGCACATCATTTTTATGTCAGCCCTGCATAGCAGGCTGATATGTCGTACTACTAAAATTCTGCCCCATTCTTTCTTTATTTATTTCTTTAGTCAAATGGTCACGTGAACAAAATAAGAAAGGATATTACATTTGGCCGACTTAAAACAAAGTTGGTCAAATTAAACCTTGCGACTCTCTCATATTGAAACAAGAAGTGACACGCCATTAGTTTTTAGAACATTCCACTACAGACAAGATTTGCATTTTGTGCTCCAAATTCCCACATAAAAATGAGTATTTTTAACACTTTTTAAATGTGACATCCAATTCTTTTCCACTTCAAATGATAAGAAATTGTTAAATTAAATATATTTTTCATAAATATGTTAAATGGAATTGTTTGTTTCTGTCGTGCGAGTGTACACATTGTACCTGAGGCTCTTTATTTTTAGCGTACGGTTGGGTCCAGGACTATTCCTTCACTTCACTGTTATCTAAGAGACCTGTTCTTTATCAGAGACCGTCTCTGACGCAACACATCAACACAATTCTGACATCACAAATAAAGTTTAAGCTAACACAATGTCTACACTACGGCTGTTATACGATTATCAAACAGCATGAACATTGCTACAAAATTTCTACTCGGGTGTTACATATCGTGTGTTTACTTGGACGCAATAAGACTTAAAATATTTATGTCAATGTTCACGTCATATGTTTTTGCACCATGTCAAAAATATTGAGGTAAATCTCTGCTACTTCGCCCCGATTAATAAAGTCACCGTTGCCATTTTATCACGTGACTTCCTCTCAACAAAATAAAAATGCTTTTATTGTATGGGGTATTGACTGAAAGTTATGACTATGACTGAAAATTATACCATTCGAAAAAACCTTCCAATCTCCAAGCTGAAACTTACATTTTATGTTATTCATAACGCAAGGGTCGTACTTGAACCTCGACCTATTTTAAATGACTTTTACACGTTCCACATAGTCTCTGTTTTGGCATAATGTAGCATATGAAACGAAGCACTCAAGAACCAAGAGTAAATACAAGGCAACGAAATATTATGTTAAGAAAATACCGCGTCACCTCATTTGCACAAAAAAGTAATCTTGATTTAAGGCCTTTCTTGCTCGGCAGGCTGTGCCATTCAAATGTAAATTTGATTTATTATAATTGATTTGATGTAGAAAGTTTGGTATTGTGAAAAGGAACAAGTAGGTTGCGAGATTCGATTAAGGACTACGTCTGCTAGATCAAAATGTCCGTTTTATTTTCAGCGCTGAAAAATAAGGGTCAGTCACGTTTCTTGTATGCATTGACGGAAAAAGAGAGATAAAACTTAGTCAATCCATAACAATTGTATCAAAGACTGCAGCCGATGAGCAGCCAGAAGATACAAGTATTTTTGGTGTGTCTTTATATACGCACGATTAGACGACGATGTAACTTGACGTTGTCTTCATGGAGCAGTTTAACCTCCCTAATGCATCAGTACCAAGTATTGTAGAAACACCGGGTGATGGAGACTCAACGACGGGAGTCAGCGATGCTTTCACTAAGTTCATCTTAGCTCTCTACTGGATAATCTGCGTGGTTGGAATCACCGGTAACTTACTGGTTGTCATCGTACTCCTCCGTGTGCCGTCCCTGCGGTCTAATACCAGTGATTTCTTAGTGCATCTCTCCATTGTAGATTTCATGGTCTGTGTTCTGGTCATCCCCGTTTATCTCTTGCCTAGACACCAACCCATCCCGAACCCCGGGTTTTTAGGTGAAATTTTGTGTCGATTTTACACTAACGGGTTCCTATTTTGGCTCTGTGCGATGACGTCAGTCTTGTGTTTGATCGCGGTAAATTTGGAGCGCTATGTAGCCATCGTCTACCCACACAAATACAAGACTATTTTCACCAAACGAAACAAGTACATCATGATCGCTGCGTGTTGGTTCTTAGCTGCAGTTTCAAAATCTTTCTCCATCTTTACGTATGAAGAAGATGAAGTAGTAGGTTGTCACCGAGTCGGCTGGTCTAACCGAGGAGCTCAGGTGGCATTTGGCTTGTACACTTTCACCATCAACTTTTTCGCTCCATTCATTGTGATGATTTTTGCGCAACTGAAAGTTATCTCAACGCTCAACAGACAAGTGAAGATGTTAACTGCTCGAACAGGTTAGTTAATAAGCATTTTATCCAACATACTATTCAGCGATGGACGTTATCAACCTTCCATTCTTCAGTGTAATTAGTGCACACAATATGTCTTCTTTCCTGATTTTCGTTTTCAGCTGGCCAATATTATGTTTATTACGAATGAGTTGATACGATTTAAGCTAAAGGCGCCTTGGATTGAAGAAAAGCCGCAACCTTTACATTCTAGAACAGATGTTCTAACCTTTAGTCTGCAAACTTTTAGGCCGGTGAACCAATGACAACTTCCGGCATTCGACTTCGATCCACCCGCTAATCGCCCGTGGCTGATTGAAGCAGTTTCTTTTTATGATATTATCTTTATGAGTTATTGCAATGAACCGATATAAAAAAGGTTTGTAGATTTTGTCAATGATAGTTTGACTGTGACGTAATGATCAAAAGTGTTACCTTACATTTTAGCGCTTCTAACAAAGTATAGTGAAACACTTAACTATAATTGCAACCCATAGTTTGCAATAAGTTGCTTTAGACCCTATATCTTGAAAGGCAATTTCGATCGATTCATACCGTACCAATATCAATGCAAAAACCGGCAAATTTAACTCTGGCTGGATTCAAACCTTATGCGTATAGTTTGTATCTCTTGCAGCCTCTGTGGGTTTAAATCCAAGCGACCATCGGGAAATGTGGCAGCTCCGAGCCTCCCAAACCCTGGTGAAGACACTCCTGGCCTGCGTCATAACATTCGGTGTGTGCTGGATTCCAAACCAGGTCTGGTTCCTTCTGCTCAATTTTGGCGTTCCATTGGTTCTGTGGACACGTTCACACCACATCACCATCATCTTAACTGTGGGTAATTCCTGTGTGAATCCAGTCATTTACACCCTGACCAACAAGCCGTTCCGTAAAGGGATCAGGGAGGTGTTTTGTAGACAGCAGGATTCGAACCAGGTGGATGACGGTGTAGCGACCGGTACTGTGTCCGAGACCGTCTCTGCTGCCCAAAGTCAATAGGAGGGAAAGAAGTTCACGATGGGAACAAAACAACGCCAGGAGTTATGGGACAATGAGTATTTCATGTCATTACAGCAGCAACTCCATTTTTTTTTATTTTGCTCTCTGCACAACGGTTTAATTGCATGATCATTGTAAAGAGTTCATAATATTCATATTGCATTACTTTCAAAGAACACAACGAACAACTAGACAACAACAAATTAGATAACTTAAAAACAGGGGTGCGCTCCGCTTTGGAAAAACTGTAAAACGTTCGAGATCAACGTGTGCGAATATTTTTGGATGAGTTGCGCGCCGCCAACGTTGGCGAAGTAAGCATTACAGACGGCTATCGTATTTTTCTAATGTTTGTTTGCGGTTGGCATTAAAATTGATATTCAGCAAATAATTTTTATTTAAACGAAACGCACCCATTGGCCAGGTAACAATTTCTTAATACATTGAACTATATGAAAATAAATATTTTGAAGTTTAAAGCAATATAGACTAGTACGCTGTCCTTATTAAGGATAAGGACAGGCACCGGTCTATTAATCAAAGAGATGGTCACTGCTACTGGTCCCCTGTCCAACTTGTCCCCCGATCTGCAAGACCGCAATGGGATGCGAGGTCAAAGGTGCGTTTGTCAGGATTCCTCCAAACGCTCAAAGCCGGTCTCTGGCGTAAAACACGAGCCTCGAAGTGTGACGTCAGATGTTCGGGCTATATCACATCAGTCTTCGAATAGGGCGTTTTTGGAACATTGAGGGCGTTTCCGAGCAGCCAATACGCCAATTGTGTGTGTTATAGTGAAAAGGGCGCCTAGATCGTTCATGATATTATGCGGATGTAATTTTGTTTAATAAACGCACCATACGTAGCACAACTGAGTTCACATTGTTTAATGCACCATAATACATCCAGTTGTAGTTAAAGATAAAGTACAGGTTGTATTTAACAGGAGTAATTGCCACATTTCAAACTGACAGCTCACCAATTATAAGTTTTGCTTATGCTGTCAGGTCTTGACTGTTGGTAACCGAGTAAAACTTTTACAAAAAACGGCCCCGCCATTTTTTAAACCAGTCTTGCATTTGAGGGCTAGCATTTGAGAGTCAGTATTTATTCTTTGACAAAATATTTTGTATTTGTTATAATTATTGTAATGTTAATGCATCGTTGCATTTTGAAACCGTTCACATCCTCTAGTTTTCCCCGAGCACATTACAACAACAAAAAAACAACCAGTGAAAAGTTCATCACATTCTTGATGTTACTGGAATGCACAAACAATTTCGTTTTTGTTAAGGATTTCGCGCGCGATCATATTACTCATTTCGGTTGCAGCAATTGAAATCATTTGCAACGGCGTGGTTATACTAGTGAAAATTTGTTATATATTAATCACCTAATGAATCATTTCTAAAATAATATCACATATAGCCCCATACAGCTAGTGGTCCCTTGTAGCGGACACAAGCTGTATTAAAACAAAAATGGAGTGCCATACAAATACAAGATGATAATGAAGAAGTCTTAAACAATGTTTACACAACCATTTAAGTTTACTATGTGCATATTATCCGGATGCAATACCACATAAGGATAAACATAGTGAGACAATACCATTTTAAAGACAGGGGGTAAAAGTGGGCCAGAGGACCACCGTAACCAGTTAGGACTTGAGATTGGGATAACCTCCCCATGTACGTAAAGACACGTTTAGCCTGCGTCATAACATTCGGTGTGTGCTGGAGTCCAAACCAAATCTGGTTCCTGTTCTTCAATTTTGGTGTTCCAATGGCTCCAGGTTGATCTTTCCACCGTCTGACTATCATCTTAGCTGTGGGTAATTCCTGTGTGAATCTAGTCATTTACACCATGACCAACAAGCCGTTCCGTAAAGGGATCAGGGAAATATTTTGTAGACAGCGGGATTCGAACCAGGTGGATGACGGTGTAGCGACCGGTACTGTGTCCGAGACCGTCTCTACTGCCCACAATCAATAGGAGGGAAGAAGATCACGATGGGAACAAAACACTGCGAGGAGTTTGGGGACAATGAGTTTTCATGTCATCACGGCAGCAACCCCCTTTTTAGATTTTGTGTCCTGCACAACGGTTCATTTACATGATCATTGTGAAAAGTTCTTACATTCTTAGTGTAGTACTTTCAGAAAACATACCGAACAACTAGACATCAACGAATTAGAAAACTTAAATCCAGGGGCGCGCTTCACTTGTGCAAAATGTTCGCCATCATCAACGTGTGCGAATAATTTGTCGATGAGTTGCGCGCCGCCAACGTTGGCAAAGTAATCGTATTTCTGGTGTTATGTAATCGCGGGTTGCCTTTAAAATTTCTCGAGATAAAGATCAGCAGACGTTATCGTTTTGCTCACAAACATAACTAAGATAGAATAGAGTGTTCTTGAGCATTGAGGGCATTTCTGAGAAGCCAAGACGCCAATTTGGGGTGATTTATTGAAAAAGGCGCCTAGATCATTCGTGATCTTATGCGGAATGTTAAATACATCAACGCACTATACCTAGTACAACTGAGTTCACATTGTTTAATGCACAATGTTACATCCAGTTGTAGTTAAAGATGGATTACAAATTGCTGTTTAACCGGAGTAATTGCAAAGTTTCAACTGACAACACACCAATTCTAAAGTTCATACTGTCAGGTCTTGACAAAAATTCAAACATTTTGTAATCGAGTCCAACTTTTACAAAAAACAACCCGGCCGTTTTTAAAACCAGCCTTGTTATACTTCTGTTTAAATATTAGTTTTTTGTTAAAATTATTGTAATGTTAATCCGTACTTCCTCAAAGTTGATGGGTCATTGGTTCATTATACTCCATATTAATCAGTACAGTCGATCTAAGCCACCATAACACGAGCGTCGGTGGGGGTGGGGTAAGTCGGGGTCGGGAATTGGCGTTTGAACCCCCTTACCCGCCTCACGCTCAGAACTCGGGCCTGTAATGTGCCTATCAAAGCATCACCTTAGTAAGAAACCTTGTAAGCGATTACTCAGCTAAACAATGCAATAAGCTATTCTATAGCAATGTGCAACAACGAGTTACCCTTGAATTGAAGACCTCTCCAGGGGCGTCTGAATCTACCAAGACTGGAATATTCTCACCAGAGGGAGAAAGGATATTCTAATGTGCGCATCCGATCCTCTGATCTTCACCCAGTCTACCATGTTAAGTTATGTTATGCCATGTTTACTTTTATATCAAGCTGCAACTTTTCTTCGTTTGCTCACATCTTTTCGACTCTGATTCTATAAATTACTGGAACTCACCTCGCCTCTGATCGGATAGCCACGGATGAAAATGAAGTCGCCAAGAAACTCGCCAGAAACATCTCGTTGTGTGCCTGGCAGAGGGACGTTTACAATTTGTGTGCAAATCTTGGGTCCATTCAAGAAAAACTGGAAATGAAAAAATGAACGTTTTCATTTTAAATATAAGTCTTTCAGTCCGTTTTTAGTTAAATAGATTGATAAATATTCCAAACATTTACGCTTGTATGTTCGGCGCACAACTCTCAGCCAAAGACAGCCTTTTTAACGCGTGCACGTTTTATCGACGATGGTAGCCGATGCAAGGGGTCTATAGATTGGCACCATGCACCATGACGCACTGTGAAATAAGGCCTCTCCGAACGCTTGGGGGCGTACTGTACCGTATTGTAAGTTGCCCCTACTGGATATCATTAATAATATTTTTTTGACATTTTGACATTTATTTCACACTAACAGAATGTACAGACATTATAACTTTTCAAAATTAATACACATTATACATGTATTATGATATTACGTCAACTTGCACAAACAGAATCTTATCAATGTATACATCCTGTCGGCTCGTAGGGAAAGAGAGAAGCTCAGTGCTTTTGAGTTTTTCCCTATTTGACATATAGAATATTGAACATTGAACATTGGACAGACAAAATACATAAATACAATAACCGAAAACAAACAGAGTACAGGATGACAGCAGAAACTTGATTATTTAAATAGGCACTAAGTGTACTGTTCTTGGCTGTAATAAAACCAATAAAACCATCTAAAGTAATTTACATTGATATATATACTTTGAAGAGTGAACGTTAATGAGAGATTTACAGCAGCATTACGGAGTCTCTTCTATTCTGGAGAATAAATCACAGTTGTTATTTATACGGTTCGAAATACAGCGATCTATTCACGTCACTGTAACAAACGGAATCGTAAAATGTAGCCCTTTGAATCAGGACTTACTCACATGAAGTCACATTTCAATACTCAGCTACTGCGAAAGCATTCGACTTTTATATGTCAAATGAAATTAAAATGGTTGATTACGTTCACACAATTAAAAATGCTCAAATGTTTTACGGAGTCGAGAATTTTCTTAGGTTCTTTCATTTTTACCCATGTAGGATGTGATGTCGTCTCTCCAGCTTTTTTCTGTCTGCCTCTTTTCCTCTTCCATGTTCTTTGTTGCCAATTTGAAATTCTTCTGGTCCATCCGTTATCATTTACGCGTGCCTCGTGTCCCGCCCATCTCCACTTTGCCTCCCTGATATTTAAAATGATGTCCTTTACTCGTGTTTTCTTCCTGATATCACTGCATCTTATTTTGTCCCGGATGGATGTTTGTAGCCTTGAACAAAATAATAAAATGTATGGAAATCTTTTTGATGATAGATCGACTGTGAGGCATGATTAAAAGAAAATTACGTTACATTTTAGCGTTTCTGACAAAGTTTTGCAACCCAATTGAGTTTAACTGCGACGAATAGTTTGCAATAAGTTACTTTAGACCCTAGATCTTGAACGGCAAGTTCAATCGATTCATACCGTACCAGTGTCAATGGGTAATGCAAAACAGGCAAATTTAACTCTTGTTGGATTCAAACCTAATGCGTTAGTTTTGCCTTCTCTTGCAGCCTCTTTGGGTTTAAATCCAAGCAAACCAGCGGGAAATGTGGCAGCTCAGAGCCTTCCAAACTCTGGTGAAGACACTCCTGGCCTGCGTTATAACATTCGGTGTGTGCTGGGTCCAGACCAAGTCTGGTTCCTACTCCTCATTTTGGTGTTCCATTGATTCTATGGGACCTACCACCGTCTCACTGTCATCTTAGCTGTGGGTAATTCCTGTGTGAATCCAGTCATTTACACCTTGACCAACAAGCCATTCCGTAAAGGGATCAGGGAGGTGTTTTGTAAGCAGCGGGATTCGAACCAGGTGGATGACGGTGTAGCGATCGGTACTGTGTCCGAGACAGTTTCTGCTGCCTAACATATGTAGAGAACGACTTCTCTCGCAAAAACAATGTGAGTGCTGTTCATGTTTTACAATCAAAGAAGCACAAGACAACTCTTAGAAAGCACAAACTATAGTCTATTCCTGGATGTTTTGGCCAACACTTTAAGACAAAATCACTGCTGTAGTATCTCACAAATAATCTTCTCAAGTTGTAATTAATTTACAACACTTGGATGAGACGAAGGACATGCACTTATAGAAATGTGAACAAGTCTTAAAATTACGTTATTTGAGATGTGCTATAACTTTGCTTTATGATCTCTCCGGACGAACTCTTTGTGGAGCACTGTACAAACTGCGAAACGCGGGTACTTTCGCACACAGTGATGGCTGTACAATAGATGGAAACATCGCTCCGGAGCATTAGTGCGCATATCATTTTTGTATGTCAGCCCTGCAAAGTAGGCTGATATGTCGTACTTCTAAATTCTGCCCCTTCTTTCTTTCTTTTTTTGTTCAAACGGTCACGTGATCAAAATGAGAAAGGACAATACCATTTGGCCGACTTAAATTAAACCTTGACACCTCTCTTAAATTCAAACAAAAAGTGACTTGGAAATTTTTTAGATTATTCCACTGCAGACAAGATTTGCATTTTATGCTCCAACCTCCCGCATATAATTGAGTATTTTAAACACTTTTTACATGTGACATCAAATTCTTTACCACTTTCAATTGATAAGAAACTGTTAAATGCAATATTTTTTATAAAAAATTACATGGTATTGTTTGTTTCTGTCATGCAATTGTGTACATATTGTGCCTGAGGCTCTTTATGTTCAGTGTACAGTTGGGTCCAGGACTAATCCTTCACTTCGCTGTTCAACCAGTTCTGTATCAGAGACCGTCTCCTGGCACAAAATATCAACAAAATTCTGATATCACAAAATAAGGTTTGAGCTAACACGGCGGGATTCGAACCAGGTGGTCTACGGTGTTAAGACCGTTACTGTGTCTGAGACCGTCTCTGACGCAAAATATCAAAACAAAAATTGAATTCACACAGAAAGGTTTAAGCTAACACAGTGTCTGCACTACGGCCCATTTATGCTCATCAAACAGCATGAATATTGCTACAAAATTTCTACTCGTGTGTTATATATATATATTGTTTTACTTGGACGCAATAAGATTTAAAATATTGATGTCAATTTTTGCGTCATATGTTACGTGTTTTGCCCCGAGTCAAGAATATTGAGGTAAATCTCTGCAACTTGGCCCCAATTAATAACTGTTTTTTTTCCCTTCAAAGTAATTTTTTTCTTTTACTGATAATTTGTCAAAACCAGACCAGACTTACAACTCATGTTCAGGGGCAAGTCACTTGCCATATTATCACGTGACTACCTCCAGTCTAAACAAAATAAAAGTGCTTTTATTGTATGGGGTATTTATGAACGCGAGCTATGACTGAAAGTTGTACCATTCGAAAAAAAAAACTTTTGGAGCTCGGCCCAATCTCCAAGCTGAAACTTACATTTCATATTATTTATAACGCAAGGGTCGTACTTGAACTTCGACCTATTTTAAATGACTTTTACACGCTCCATGTCTATGTTTTGGTATAATGTAGCATATGAAACGAAGCACTCACGAACAAAGAGTAATTTCAAGGCAATTAATTATTATGTTGAGGAACTGCCGAGTCACCTGATTTGCACAAAGAACAATCTTGATTCAAGGCCTTTCTATGCCTTTCTTGGCAGGCCTTTCTGTGCCATTCAAGTGTAAATTGTTTTTTTAAATAATGGATTGTTTGTAGAAATGTTTATAATGTGAAGAGGAACAAGTAGTTTGTGAGATTCGATTAAAGACTACGTCTGCTAGATCAAAGTATCCTTTATATATTCCGCGCTGTAAAATTTTGGTCAGTCACGTTTCTTCTCTGCATTGACAGTAAAACAGATATCAACTCAGTCAATTCCTAACCATTGTATTAAAGACTGCCGACGATGAGCAGCCGGAAGACACACTTACATGTATTTAGGTGTGTTTTTAAAGATGATTAGATGACTTCAACTGAATCTTTTAAAACTGACGAAAGATAAAAATGAGACAGAGCGTCAAAAAGTGTCAGTAACTAGACGTTGTCTTCATGGAGCAGTTTAACCTCTCGGATGCATCAGTACCAAGTATTGAAGAAACACCGGGTTATGGAGACTCCAGCGATGCTTTCACTAAGTTCATCTTAGCTCTCTACTGGATAATCTGCGTGGTTGGAATCGCTGGTAACTTACTGGTTGTCATCGTACTCCTCCGTGTGCCGTCCCTGCGGTCTAGTACCAGTGATTTTTTAGTGCATTTCTCAATTGTTGATTTCATGGTTTGTGTTCTGGTCATCCCCGTGTATATCCTACCTAAAGACATCTCCACTCCAAACCCCGGATTTTTAGGAGAGTTTTGGTGTCGATTTTACACTAACGAGTTTCTGTTTTGGTTCTTCACGATGACGTCAGTCTTGTCTTTGATCGCGGTCAATTTTGAGCGCTATGTAGCCATCGTCTACCCACACAAATACAAGACTCTTTTCATCAAACGAAACAAGTACATCATGATCGCTGCGTGTTGGTTCTTAGCCGCAGTTTCACAATCTGTCTCCATCTTTTCGTATGAAGACGATGAAGTTGTAGGTTGTCACAGAGTTGGCTGGATTAACCGAGGAGCTCAGGCGGCATTTGGCTTGTACTATTTCACGGTCACCTTCTTCATTCCATTCTCTGTGATGATTTTTGCGCAACTAAAAGTTATTTCGACGCTGAACAGACAAGTGAAGAAGTTAACTGCTCGAACAGGTTAGTTATTAAGCATGTTATTCAATTACATATACAGCATGGACGAGTTAAAAAAAAAGCATCAACTTCTATTTATCAATGGACACATTGAGTACATTACTTTGTTTTTCTTTTCTGATTTTCAGTTTAAGCTGGCCAATATTAATAAAAGGTTGATAGGGTTTAGTTCATCCCACATCGACCTAAGCTATAGGCGTCTTGGACCACCGTAACCAGTTAGGACTTGAGATTGGGATAATCTCCCCATGTACGTTCAAGAACGATGAGATAAATGCGAGTCCGTACTTCCTTAAAGAGCGGTTACAGGATGCTCTCAATATTTTGACTATTACCTTTTTATGGCCGAATGTACATCGTAGATACCGTTTAATAACCATTTTAAACTTAAAATTTGCAAATAGTAATAAAGAATTCTAGTCAAAAATGCATCTCTCCGCGCGGCTTTTTCAGCCGAGAGTCAAAAACTACTTATCTATGATAATGATATGCATATGACCCCTTGACGTCACCGGCGGCTAAAAACTCACGGTTATGTCTATTTTACACTTTAGACGATATCCACTTTGTCTTCTCTTGCAGCCTCTTTGGGTTTAAATCCAAGCAACCAGCGTGAAATGTGGCAGCTCCGAGCCTCCCAAACCCTGGTGAAGACACTCCTGGCCTGCGTCATGACCTTCGGTGCGTGCTGGGGTCCAGACCAAGTCTGGTTCCTGTTCTTCAATTTTGGTGTTCCAATGGCTCCAGGTGGATCTTTCCACCGTCTGACTATCATCTTAGCTGTGGGTAATTCCTGTGTGAATCCAGTAATTTACACCATGACCAACAAGCCGTTCCGTAAAGGGATCAGGGAGGTGTTTTGTAAGCAGCGGAATTCGAACCAGGTGGATGACGGTGTAGCGATCGGTACTGTGTCCGAGACCGTTTCTGCTGCCTAACATATGTAGAGAACGACTTCTTTTGCAAAACAATTTGTTGTGCTGTTCATGTTTTACAATCAAAGAAGCACAAGACAACTCTTAGAAAGCACAAACTAGTCTATTCCTGGATCTGGATGTTTTGGTCAACACTTTAAGACAAAATCACTGCTGTAGTATCTCACAAATAATCTTCTTAAAGTCTTAAAATTACGTTATTTGGAGCGCTATGTAGCCATCGTCTACCCACACAAATACAAGACTATTTTCATCAAACGAAACAAGTACATCATGATCGCTGCGTGTTGGTTCTTAGCCGCAGTTTCACAATCTGTCTCCATCTTTACGTTTGAAATAGATGAAGTTGTAGGATGTCATTTTATAGGCTGGTCTAACCGAAGAGCTCAGGCAGCATTCGGCTTGTACACTTTCACGACCAACTTCTTTGCTCCACTCGCTGTGATGATTTTTGCGCAACTGAAAGTTATCTTAACACTCAACAGACAAGTGAAGATGTTAACTGCTCGAACAGGTGAGCTTTTCGGTCATTTTATTCAATTTCATATTCAATGTAATAAGGATGGACAAGAAAGAAAAAATTTCATTTTTCCGTACATCAATGCACTTAATAATAATAATAATAGTGGATACTTATATAGCGCACGTTCCGTCTTGAGTTGTTTTCAGTTTAAGCTGGCCAATATTTTATCTTGTATGAATAAGTTGATACGATTTAGTTGTCCTTACACTGACTTAAGCTATATAGGCGCCTTGGATTGAAGTACAGCCACAACCTTCACATTCTAGAATGTATGTTTTAACCTTTAGATCGGCGGTTCGCAAACTTTTAGGACGGCAACCCAATAAAAACGTCTGTTCAAGAAGTGTGTTTTTACGATATTATGTTTACGATTACTTGTATGATATGTTGTTGTCTCTCCAGCTCTTTTTTTCTGTCTGACTGTTGTCCTCTTCCCAGTTTTTTGAAATTCTTCTGGTTCATCTGTTGTCATTTACGCGTGCCACGTGTCCAGCCAATCTCCACTTTGCCTCACTGATTTTGGAAATGATGTCCTTTACACCTGTTTTCTTCCTGATATCACTTCATCTTATTTTTGTCCCAGATGGATGTTTGTAGCATTGAACCAATAATAACATGTATGTGAATCGTATTGATGATTGATCGACTGTGAGGCAAATATAAAATTGTTACGTTACATTTTAGTGCTTCTAACAAAATTTGGCTCCCCAAGTGAGTTTAATTGCGACCCATAGTTTGCAATAAGTTGCTCTAGTCCCTAGATCTAACGGCAAATTCGATCGATTCATACCATACCAGTATCCATGAGTACTGCAAAAACCGGCAAATTTAACTCTGATTGGATTCGAACCTAATGTGTTAGTTTGTATCGACTTTGCCTTTTCTTGCAGCCTCTGTGGGTTTAAATCCGAGCGACCAGTGTAAAATGTGGCAGCTCCGTGCCTCTCAAACCCTGGTGAAGACACTCCTGGCCTGCGTCATAACATTCGGTGTGTGCTGGAGTCCAAACCAAGTCTGGTTCCTGCTCCTCAATTTTGGTGTTCCTATGACTCTAGGTGTACCTACTCACCGTCTGACTATCATCTTAGCTGTGGGTAATTCCTGTGTGAATCCAGTCATTTACACCATGACCAACAAGCCATTCCGTAAAGGGATCAGGGAGGTGTTTTGTAGACAGCGGGATTCGAACCAGGTGATTGACGGTGTAGCGACCGGTACTCAATAGGAGGGAAGAAGATCACGCTGGGAACAAACAACGCCAGGAGTTTGGGACAATGAGTAATTCATGTCATTACGGCCCCTTTTTAGATTTTGGTGTCCTGCACAACGGTTTAATTGCCTGATCATTGTGAAGAGTTCATACATTCACATTGTAGTACTTTCAGAGAACACACCGAACAACTAGACATCAACAAATTAGAAAACTTAAAACCAGGGATGCGCTCTGCTTGCACAAGACTGAAAAATGTTCGCCATCAACGTGTGCGATTATTTTTTCGTTGAGTTGCGCGCCGCCAACGTTAGCAATTCAGACGGCTATCGTATTTCTGCTGTGTTTGTGGTTGCCTTTCAAGTTGTCGTACATTTTTCAAAATAAAGATCAGCAGACGTTATCGTTTTGTCACAAACATAACCATCACGTATTTGTCAGTGGTGTGTATTACCTTGAGTTTGGGTGAAGTTACTTTATGTATGGGAATACAAATTTAAAACCATGACATTTTTAAGTGAAATTATTTTTATATTTGTGAACTTTTATTCTTTTTTTATTGGGAAACTAAGTGTCCCAATTCACTTTTGAGATATTCAGCAAATAGTTTTTTTTTATAACGAAAAGCATACATTGGCCGGATTTCAATTTCTTAGTACGTAGAAGGAAATAAAGATAAAACTTTGCACCTGAAGTTTAAAGCAATGACACTTGATTTTACGAATGTTGAAAAAGGCGCTAGATCATTTGTGATATTATGCGGATGTAGAATATTTCAACGCACTGCTCTACTTAGTAAAACTGAGTTCACATTGTTTCATGCACCATTTTACATCCAGTGTAGTAAAAGATAGATTAATACACATACAAGATACTATTTAACCGGAGAAATTGCCAATTTTCAAACCGACAGCTCACCAATTCTAAAGTTCATACTGTCGGATCTTGACAAATCTTAAGACTATTGGTAACCGAGTCAAATTTAACAAAAAAAGACCCCGCTATTTTTATAACAAGCCTTGCATTTGAGGGTTTACATTTGAGAGTCAGTGATCATACTTTTGTTATAATAATTAATGTTAATACATCATTGGATTTGAAAACCGTTCACAAAACAGAATCAATGTTGTTTTTTCAAAGATTTTGTGCACGATCATATTACTCATTTCGGATGCAGCAATTGAAATAATTTTCAACGGCGTGGTCATGCTAGTAATAATGTTTAATATAAATCACTGAACAATTTCTAACAAGAAATCACGATGTAACCCAGCACAGCTAGTGGTCCATTGTAGCGGATACAAGCTGTACTTAAACAAATGAAGTGCAATAAAAATACACCACAATAATGAAAAAGTCAAAAAACAATGTACAAACAACCATCTAAGTATACTATGTGCATATCATCTCGATGGAATACCATAAAAGGATTAACAAAAAAGACAATACCGTTATAAAGACAGAGGGGTAAAAGTGGGCCAGAGGACCACCGTAACCATTTAGGACTTGGGATAACCTCCCCATGTACGCTCATCCTTAACATGGTAGATGAAGAAGGATGAGGTAAATGCGAGTCCGTACTTCCTTGAAGTTGATGGGTTATTTGGGTCATGATATACTCCATATTAATCAGTACAGTCGATCTAAGCCACCATGAAACTGATTGAATTATTGTTTGTAACATTAAGCACCAAGACCGTCGAGTGTGTGTGTGTGTGTGGGTAGGTATGCACATTCAAACCGGGGACCTACAACAAAAGAGGACAATAGGGTTCCCGTTTGGGGAAAGGTCCCCAGTTGGAAAACGTGTACAAAACCGATGAGAGCTGTTGCCAAAAAGTTAGAGTACAAACAAAAGAGGGACAATAGGAGGTCCCCGATTGCAGGTGTTTACACACATGTGTGTGTGTGTGTGAGTAGGTATACACATTCAAACCGGGGACCTATAACAAAAGAGGACAATAGGGTCCCCGTTTGGGGAAAGGTCCCCAGTTGGAAAACGTGTACAAAACCAATGAGAGCTGTTGCCAAAAAGTTAGAGTACAAACAAAAGAGAGACAATAGGAGGTCCCCGATTGCAGGTGTTTACGCACGGTGTGTGTGTGTGTGTGGGGGGGGGGGGGTTGTAGTGACATTCAAACCGAGGACTTACAACAAAAGGGACAATAGGTCCACGTTTACTATCACAAAGGAAAACAATGGGGTCCACGTTTGTCAGGACAAAGAGTTGAACAAAGGAGGGTTCACGATTGGAGGTCATGACACATTTCTCTTTGTGTGTGTGTGTGTGTGTGGGGGGGGGGGGTGGTTGTCGGTGATTGGCGATTGAACCCCCTTACCCGCCTCGCCCTCAGAACACTGGCGTGCTATATGTAAATTTATACATTGCCTTAAATAAGGTTCAATCTCCAAGCTGAAACTTAGATTATTCATAACGTAACCGTCGTACTTGAACCTTAATCTCTTTTAAATGACTTTTACGCGTTCCATATAGGCTCTGTTTTGGCATAATGTAGCATATGTATTAACGAAGCACTCAAGAACCAAGAGTAACTACCTGGCGGTGAATTATTTTGTTTTGAATATATACCGTGTCACCTAGTTTGCACAAAGAATAATGTTGATTCAAGGCCTATCTTGGCAGGCAGCACATCGTGCCATTCACATGTAAATTTGAGTTTTTATAATTTAATTTTTGTCGAAATTTTGGCATTGTGAAAATGAACAAGAAGGTTGCGAGATTTGATTAAGGACTACGTCTGCTAGATCAAATTGTCCTTTTTATATTCCGCGCTGTAAAATTTCGGTCAGTCGCATGCTATTGGCATTGCTTCTCTACACCACCCTGTACAATTTGGGTCATTCACGTTGTTTCTCTGTGTTGACGGTTAAAAAATATATAGTCTTTGTCAATCCCTAACCATTGTATCAAAGACTACAGCCGATGAGCAGCCGGAAGATACACGTACATGTATTTTGGTGTTTCTTTATACACGAACTCAACGATTAGACGACGATGTAACTTCAACTGAACCTTTTAAAACTGACGAAAGATAAAAGTGAGATAGGATAGAGCGTCAACAAGTGTCAACTAGACGTTGTCTTCATGGAGCAGGTTAACCTCCCTAATGCATCAGTACTAAGTATTGAAGAAACACCGGGTGATGGAGACTCAACGACGGGAGACAGCGATGCTTTCACTGAGTTCGTCTTAGCTCTCTACTGGATAATCTGCGTGGTTGGAATCACTGGTAACTTACTGGATAGTCATCGTACTTCTCCGTGTACCGTCCCTGCGGTCTAATACCAGTGATTTCTTAGTGCATCTCTCCATTGTAGATTTCATGGTCTGTGTTGTGGTCATCACCGTGTATATCCAACCTCAAAACATCTCCGCTTCAAACCCCGGGTTTTTAGGTGAGTTTTGGTGTCGAGTTTACACTAACGAGTTCCTGTTTTGGCTCTTCACGACGACGTCACTTTTTGGTTTGATCGTGGTCAATTTGGAGCGCTATGTAGCCATCGTCTACCCACACATATATAAGACTCTTTTCATCAAACGAAACAAGTACATCATGATCGTGTGTGTTGGGTTTTTGCCACAGTTTCAAATTCTGTCTCCTTCTTTACGTATGAAGAAGATGAAGTTGTAGGTTGTCACAGAATTGGCTGGACTAACCCCAAAATCTCAGGCATTATTTGGCTTGTACTATTTCACGGTCACCTTCTTCATTCCATTCTTTGTGATAATTTTTGCGCAACTAAAAAATATCTCAACGCTGAACAGACAAGTGAAGATGTTAACTGCTCGAACAGGTATAGTTATTAAGCATGTTATTCAATTTCATATACAGTATGGACGAGTTCAAAAAAGCATCAACTTTCTATTTATCAATGGACACAGTGCGTACTTTTCTTTTCTGATTTTCAGTTTAAGCTTGCCAACATTAATAAAAGGTTGATAGGGTTTAGTTTAGCCTACATCGACTTAAGCTATAGGCGCCTTGGACCACCGTAACCAGTTAGGACTGAGATAACCTCCCCATGTACGTTCATCCGTAACATGGTAGATGAAGAACGAATGCGAGGTCATACTTCCTTGAAGTTGATGGGTTATTGGTTCATAATATACTCCATATTAATCAATATCAGTCGATCTCGTAAGCCACCATGAAACTGATTGTATTGTTTGTAACAACCGACCGTCCAGTGTAGGTAGCTCGGGCTCGGGTATTGGCGTTTGAACCCCTTACCCGTCTCGCCCTCAGCACATGGGCCTATGTCCATTGATGCATCGCCTTAATAAGAAACCTTTTAAGCGATTACTCAGCTAAACAATAAAATCAGGTTTCCTATTAATGGCAATCTATACAACAACGAGGTCAAGGTGTCCTTTATGTTTCCCTTGAAGACTTCTTCACGGGCGTCTTAAATCTACCTCGACCAATTTGTCGTTACCCAAGGGAGAAAGGGAATTCTTTATTGTACGCATCAAATCCTCTTTCCTCCTCTTCACTTGGTCTATGACACGTTCACATTCTTTTATATGAAGACTTCTCCAAGGGCGTCTTTTATCTCCTTTTCACCAATACTGTCATGCACACATAATTTATGACATGTTATGTATGTATCATGTCGAAACATTTCTCCGTTGGCGCATATCTTTTCGACATGGTTGCTTTAGTGACAGCAGACAGGGTTGATACTGAAGATTTTTGTATAAAATAACCGCTTGATGAACTCATTCAACGAGTAGAACTGAGAAATAACATCAACTTAATTCTTGTAAAAAACTTTCATACGGACAAATATTAAAACTCAAGACAAACGCCATAAGCAAACCATCATGGATAAATTTGAGAGTCTTGGCACGACTTTATCCACTATTTCCAAAGGAGCGAAGAGTGACGAGGATGTTGCATCGGAAGACAGCGATGCTTTCACTAAGTTCGTCTTAGCTCTCTACTGGATAATCTGCGTGGTTGGAATCACCGGTAACTTACTGGTTGTCATCGTACTCCTCCGTGTGCCGTCCCTGCGGTCTAATACCAGTGATTTCTTAGTGCATCTCTCCATTGTAGATTTCATGGTCTGTGTTCTGGTCATCCCCGTGTTTATCCTACCTAAAAACATCTCCACTCCAAACCCCGGGTTTTTAGGTGAATTTTTGTGTCGATTTTACACTTCAGGGTTCCTGTTTTGGTTTTTTACGGTGACGTCAATCTTGGGTTTGACGACAGTCAATTTGGAGCGCTATGTAGCAATCGTCTACCCACACAAATACAAGACGGTGTTCTCGAAACGAAACAAATACACGATGATTACGACTTGCTGGATCATTGCAGTTATTACAAAAATCCAAACAATTTGTTTGTGGAAAGAAGATGAAGTTGTAGGTTGTCACAGAGTTGGCTGGTCTAACCGAGGAGCTCAGGCGGCATTTGGCTTGTACAATTTCACGATCAACTTTTTCGCTCCATTCATTGTGATGATTTTTGCGCAACTGAAAGTTATCTCAACACTCAACAGACAAGTGAAGATGTTAACTGCTCGAACAGGTTAGTTATTAAGCGTGTTATAAAGATTCATATTCAGTGTAATAAAGATGGACAAGAACAAAAAAGTATCAACTTTCTGTTCACCAATGGACTTTGTGCATACATTTTGTTTTTCTTTTCTGATTTTCAGTTTAAGCTGGCCAATATTAGATCTTATATGAACATGTTGATACGATTTAGTTTTCCTTACACTGACTTAAGCTAAAGGCGCCTTGGATTGAAGTAAAGCCACAACTTTTACATTCTAGAATAGACGTTTGAACCTTTAGAACGGCAGTCTGCAAACCGGCACTTGACCGCGATCCACCCACTGATCGCCCGCGCGCGGCTTTTTTACGATAATTATATCTTTATATAGTGGGATGCCGCGCTTCGCACTTATTGCGTATAAATGTTGCAAATGTAGGGTAAGGGACGGGGTTAAATGGAGGGGGCACTCAGAGGTCATCATTTTATAGAATTGGCTTAGTAACGGTAGTTGAAATGGGTACGCAATGTTGTTTTGTCTTATGATATTATGTTGAGCATGCAAAGGGTGTTGAATGGGGTCGAAACGTATCCTGGCCGCACCCTTCTCGTCCCTTTCCCCCAGCCACGAAGCATAATTTGGGGGTGTTTGCACGGCCGAAAATGAGTTTAAATATCGGGGAGGCAATGATGCATGCTTGGCATAGTACTTAGATATTTAGATTTATCAAGACTTGTGTTAAAAGTGACTAATATAGTATAATAGGCCTAAGTAATCCACTGGTTTCTTTGTAAAGAAATTATGCTTCTGTGTTCCTAAAAAAATCATAATTTTTTTGTTTTGATTTAGTACTTGATTTCCTCTTTTCTTTATTTCTTAAAAATTGTGGGTTTCTCTTTTCCAATATTTCTTAAACGTGTCTTTGTTTGAATAATTTCTGTATATCCGCGTTTTCCCGTCTGTTTCTCTGTATCCGTGTGTACTTTTTATTTAGTATATTTCGGTTTTTCTGTATGCCTGTCTGTATTTCTGCAATTCTGTGGTTTCTTAAATGTTTTTTTGTATTGATTCTTGTTTGTTGATGTCTTTTCTTCGTTATTTTCTTATTTGAATAGGCAGCCTACAATATATAGTTGTTCATGATATCTGTGTTTCTGAATATTTAAGTTGAAGTTTATTTCTTTATGTCTTTATTTCTGTGTTTTTGATTTCTGTATTTTTGTGGTTGTGTTTGTTTCTTTATTTCATTCTCCTAAATTGTTTAAATTGTTGATTAACTAATAATTATTTTATTGTCACAGGGGTGTGAATGGTTATAATCCGCATTTTAATTAATATCATATTAAGTAATTAGTAAATCGACCTTTTTGAAAGAGCGACAAATAGTTTAATTATTTGTATCCATTACACAATTAATTTTATTTATTGAGCTGGGTATTTGCTCGCCATTTATGGCTGAGGGTCGTTCCCAAGTCCTATAAAAACATTAGGTCTACAGACTGTTATTACTTGGGTAAGCACACTCATGTAGACTATTATAATACAGAGGTCCTATGTCATCACATTGCCGACCAATCGGGGAGGTTCGTGTGAAACTAGACTCTTCCCTATACCCCCTTGTCTCCTTATGCATTGCTTTCCCATTTGCTTTTTCTGTGTGCTTTCTAAACCCCGACCCCCCCCTCTCTCTCAGACTGCTTATGTTAGTGCGTTGTTGTCATTTAGCCTTCGGGAAAACTCTGCTATGGTTGAAACGTCAGGCCATTACTATTTTTTACATTATTTTTTACATTACATCCTAACATACACGGCCGGTGAGTTGGGTAGCAGTATAGTGGGATCTGGCACCCTCCTCAACAAACCCATAATCACCGTCAATATCTGCGGAGTTACCCGACTGAAAATGCGAGTCAGGAGTCGAGAGCAGAATTACTTTATTCATCCGTAATTCCAATGCCACGTCCCATGATGCACACAAAACGCTCATGTGTCGGAGCAACTAAGCAAATTTTCGAAGCATAAAATGCCGTAAATATTTATCTGACAAAGCTTGGCGTCCAACCCGATTTTAATTGCGACCCATAGTTTGCGATAAGTTGCTTTAGGCCTGAGAAAATGGAACGGCAAATTTGATCAAGTCATAACGTACCATTATTACCACATAAGACAAGTAAAGACACATGGCGTTTGTACTGTGTGGCTTGAGCAGCCCTTTTATTCTAATTGAATACGAAGTAAAATTACATGATCTTAAAACCATGAACAGTTTGTTACAAATGCAACCAATTAACCAAACTGCATTTTTGCAAACTGAAAGCAACTCTTAATATATTTGCAAGAACAGTACTGATCTCCGGCAGTAGTTTAATCCGCGAGATCTTACACATTAACAAAACTGATTTCCGGTAGTAGTCCAACCAGCGAAATCTCATACAATTATTTTCAAAACTGATTTCCGGTAGTAGTCCAACCCGCGAAATCTCATACAATTATTATCAAAACTGATTTCCGGTAGTCGTCCAACCCGCGAAATCTCATACAATTATTATCAAAACTGATTTCCGGTAGTAGTCCAACCCGCGAAATCTCATATACAAATTGTATCAATTGATTTCCGGTAGTAATCCAACCCGCGAAATCTCATACAATTATTATCAACATTGATTTCCGGTAGTAATCCAATCCGCGAAATCTTATACAATAATACCCCAAATTGATTTCCGGTAGTAATCCAATCCGCGAAATCATCATTTAATAAATGTAAGGGGAAGAGTTAAATAACAACTCAAATGGCATACATGGGTTGCATGTTAATCAAATCAAATAAAATACCATAGTGGTAGCAGGTCAATGGCAGAATAAGTTTCAAAGCTAAATTTGCCAACAGGTATAAAACAACAAAATAAGAGCAAATGCTTCAGAAAGTACTAATTGAATGAATACACCCGAGGACTATGAAGGTGTACACAATGAAACTGTATTTCTTAAGCACAAGAAAACAAGTTAATACAAGGACTGTTCAAACAAAAGTGACTGTCTTTGCCACGTGGACAGTGGATCCATGGTGGATCAAAGGGGGGACGCTGCCCGCAAGCCGTGAAACAAACAAATAAACAACCAATGGGAAGTTAATTTGTAACACATGGTCAGTTAATTGCACCAACATCCGACCACGAAGCAAAATATGCCCCACGGCAACCCACCAGCCTGTCAAGTAGTAATAAATTATTTGAGCTCAAAGAATTGGCCTAAAATCTGATAGCATTGGGTGTTGTAAAAACCAGCAAATTAAACCCCGGTTAGATTTGAACCTAATGCGTTAGTTTGTATCGACTTTGCCTTCTCTTGGGTATAAATCCAAGCGACCAGCGTGAAATGTGGCAGCTCCGAGCCTCCCAAACCCTGGTGAAGACACTCCTGGCCTGCGTCATAACATTCGGTGTGTGCTGGATTCCAAACCAAGTCTGGTTCCTGTTTTGGCGTTCCATTGACTCTAGGTAGACCTTTCCACCGACTCACTGTCATCTTAGCTGTGGGAAATTCCTGTGTGAATCCAGGGAGCTGTTTTGTAGACGCGGGATTCGAACCAGGTGGAAGACAGTGTAACGACCGGCACTGTGTCCGAGACCGTCTCTACTGCCCACAATCAATAGGAGGGAAGAAGTACGCGAGGAGGATGGGACAATGAGTATTTCATGTCATTACGGCAGCAATCCCCTTTTTAGATTGTGTGTCCTGCACAACGGTTTAATTACGTGATCATTGTGAATAGTTCATACATTCATATTGTAGTACTTTCAGAGAACACACCGAACAACTAGACATCAACGAATTAGACTACTTTAAACCAGGGATGCGCTCTGCTTGCACAAGACTGAAAAATGTTCGCCATCAACGTGTGCGATTATTTTAGTAGATGAGCTGCACGCCGCCGCCAACGTTAGCAATACAGACGGCTATCGTGTTTCTGCTGTGTTTGCGGTTGCCTTTCAAGTTGTCGTACATTTTTCAAAATAAAGATCAGCAGACGTTATCGTTTTGCTCACAAACATAACTATCACGTATTTGTCAGTGGTGTGTATTAACTTGAGTTCGGGTGAAGTTACTTTATGTATGGGGATAAAAATTAAAACCATGAAATTTTAAAGTGAAACTATTTTTTATTTGTGAACTTTCATTCTTTTTTTATTGGGAAACTAAGTGTCCCAATTCACTTTTGAGATATTCAGCAACTAGTTGTTTTTTTTATAACGAAACGCATACATTGGCCGGATTTCAATTTCTTATACGTAGAAGGAAATGAAGATAAAACTTTGCATCAGAAGTTAAAAGCAATGTCACATAATTTTACGAATATTGAAAAAGGCGCTTTATTATGTGATATTATGCAGATGTAAAATATTTCAATGCACTGCTATACTTAGTACAACTCAGTTCACATTGTGTCATGCACCATGTTATATCCAGTTGTAGTTAAAGATTGATTAAAACAAGATACTATTTAACCGGAGAAATTTTAAAATTTCAAACCGACAGCTCACCAATTCTAAAGTTCATACTGTCGGATCTTGACAAATCTTAAGACTATTGGTAACCCTAGTCAAATTTAACAAAAACGACCCTGCTATTTTTATAACCAGCCTTGCATTTGAGGGCTTGCATTTGAGAGTCAGTTACCATGATTTTGTTACAGTAATGTTAATATACATCATTGGATTTTAAAATCGTTCACAAAACAGAATCAATGTTGTTTTTGTCAAGGATTTCGTGCACGATCATATTACTCATTTCGGGTGCAGCAATTGAAATCATTTGCAACGGTGTGGTTATGCTAATAATAATGTGTTATATAAATCACTGATTAATTTCAAACAAGAAATCACATTTAACTAGCTAGTGGTACGGTGTAGCGGATACAAGCTGTACTCAAACAAATGAAGTGCAATAAAAATACACCACGATAATGAAAAAGTAAAAAAACAATGTACAAACAACTATCTAAGTATACTATGAGCATAATATCTCGATGGAATACCACAAAAGGATAAACATAGTGAGACAATACCGTTATAAAGACAGGTGGTAAAAGTGGGTTAGAGGACCACCGTAACCAGTTAGGACCTCCCCATGTACGTTCATCCTTAACATGGTAGATGAAGAACGATGAGATAAATGCGAGTCCGTACTTCCTTGAAGTTGATGGGTTATTTGGTTCATGATATACTCCATATTTACCAGTACATTCGGTCTAAGCCACTATGAAACTGATTGTATTCTTTGTAATTATTTAGTATCACGACCGTCTGGTGGGGTAGGTCGGGGGTCGGGGATTGGCAATTGAACCCCCTTACCCGCCTCGCCCTCAGAACATTGGACTGCTATGTCTATTGATACATCGCCTTAATAAGGCTCAATCTCCAAACTGAAAATTATATTTCAAACTCTTTCATAACGTAAGCGTCGTACTTTAACCTCAATCTGTTTGAAATGACTTTTACACGTTCCTTTTTATTCTCTGTTTTGGCATAATGTAGCATATAAAACGAAGCACTCAAGAACCAAGAATAAATATCTGGCGGTAAATTATTATGTTATGAAAACACCGTGTCACTTAATTTGCACAAAGAATAACCTTGATTTAAGGCCTTTCCTTGCAGGCACAGCACACTGTGCCATGTCAATTTGAGTTTTTATAATGGATTTTTTTGTAGAAATATTTGCATTGTGAAAAGGAACAAGTAGGTTGCGAGATTTGATTAAACACCAAGTCTGCAAAATCAAATTGTCCCTGTTATATTCCGCGCTGTACAATTTGGGTCAGTCACGTTGCTTCTCTGCATTAGCGGTTAAAAAATATATAGTCTCAGCCAATTCCTACCCATTGTATCAAAGACTACAGCCGATCAGCAGCCGGAATATAAACGTACATGTATTTTGGTGTATCTTTATAGACGAACTCAACGATTAGATGACGATGTAACTTCAACTGAATCTCTGAAAACTGACGAAAGATAAAAGTGAGATAGGATAGAGCGTCAACAAGTGTCAGTAACTAGACGTTGTCTTCATGGAGCAGTTTAACCTCTCTAATGCATCAGTACCAAGTATTGAAGAGACACAGGGTGATGGAGACTCCAGCGATGCTTTCATTAAGTTCATCTTAGCTCTCTACTGGATAATCTGCGTAGTTGGAATCACCGGTAACTTACTGGTTGTCATCGTACTCCTCCGTGTGCCGTCCCTGCGGTCTAATACCAGTGATTTCTTAGTGCATCTCTCCATTGTAGATTTCATGGTCTGTGTTCTGGTCATGCCCTTTTATCTCCTGCCTAGACAACAACCCACTCCGAACCCCGGGTTCTTCGGTGAGTTTTGGTGTCGATTTTACACTTCAGGGTTCCTGTTTTGGTTCTTCACGGTGACGTCAGTGTTGGGTTTGACCGCGGTCAATTTGGAGCGCTATGTAGCTATAGTACATCCTTACAAATACAAGACGGTGTTCTCGAAACTAAATAAATACAAGATGATTGCTGTTTGTTGGGTGTTTGCAGTTATAACAAGAATACATCTAATTTGCTTGTACAAAGAAGATGAAGAAGTGGGTTGTCATCAAGTCGGCTGGTCTAACCAAGGATCCCAGGCGGCGTTTGGATTATACACTTTCACGGTAAACTTCTTCGCTCCATTCGTTGTGATGATTTTTGCACAGCTGAAAGTTATGTCAACGCTGAACAGACAAGTGAAGATGTTAACTGCTCGAAAATGTTAGTTATTAAGCATTTTATCCAATTTTGTATTAAGTGATGGACGAGAGTAGACAAGTTATCAATTTTCCATTCTTCAATGGAATTAGTGCACACAATTTGCCTTCTGTTCTGATTTTCGGATTCAGCTTTCCAATAATATGTCTAATAGGAATGAATCGATACAATTTAGTTGTCCTAACAAGGACTCAAGCTATAGGCGCCTTGGATTGAAGAAAAGCCACAACCTGTACATTTTAGAATAGATGTTTTAACCTATAGACCGTCGGTCCGCAAACCTTTAGGCCGGCGACCTAATTAAAACTTCCGGCAATCTACTCACTGATCGCCCACGGCTGATTGAAGCAGTTTGTTTTTATGATATAATCTTTATAAAAAATTGCAGTGAACCGATAACAAAATGTATTGAAATGTGTTTAAAGACATACCAAAAGTGTTACATTACACTTGAGCACTTTTAACAAAGTTTGTTGACCCACCTTATTTTAATTGCTAACCATAGTTTTCGATAAGTTGCTTTAGACCCTATATCTTGAACGGCAAATTCGAAATTGAACAAGTCATTCTGTACCAATACTAACGGCACTGCAAAAACCGGCACAATTAACTCTGGTTGGAATCGAACCTAATGCGTTAATTTGTATCGACTTTGCCTTCTCTTGCAGTTTCTTTGGGTTTAAATCCAAGCGACCAGCGTGAAATGTGGCAGCTCCGAGCCTCTCAAACCCTGGTGAAGACACTCCTGGCCTGCGTCATAACATTCGGTGTGTGCTGGGGTCCAAACCAAGTCCAGTACCTGTTCTTCAATTTTCGTGTTCCAATGGCTCTAGCTGGACCTATTTACCATCTCACTATCATCTTAGCTGTGGGTAATTCCTGTGTGAATCCAGTCATTTACACCATGACCAATAAACCTTTCCGTAAAGGGATCAGGGAGCTGTTTCGCAGACAGCGGGATTCGAACCAGGTGGATGACGGTGTAGTGATTGGTACTGTGTCTGAGACCGTCTCTACTGCCCACAATCAATAGGAGGGAAGAAGATCACGATGGGAACTAAACAACGCGAGGAGTTTGGGGACAATGAGTATTTCATGTCACTACGGCAGCAATCCCCTTTGTTGATTCGGTGTCCTTCACAATAGTTTAATCTAATGATCATTGTGAAGAGTTCATACATCCTAATGTAGTACTTTCAAAGAACACACCGAACAACTATACAACAACGATGGGAACCAGGGTTCAAACCAGGGTTGTGCTTTGCTTGTGCAAAACTGAAATTATTTTCGCCATCAACGTGAGCGAAACTTTGTCGATGAGTCGAGCTTCGCAAACGTTTGTGAATTTGGCTACACAGACGGCTATCGTATTTCTATGGTGGCCCTGAACGGACATCGAACATATATATTTACGTTAATCTTTACGTAAATGATCACAATTTTTGACCCAAATCGCAAATATTCACGTAAATATTTGCGATTATTATCCGTGTCGGAATATTGTTCATTACCAAAGGGAGAAATGATATTCTTTAATGTGCGCATCAAGTCCTCTGATCTTCTCTTCACCCAGTCTACCACGTTCACATATTTCATGCCATGTTTACGTGTATATCAAGCCGCAACTTTTCTTCGTTTTTGCGCATCTTTTCGACTCTGATTCTATAAATTACTGAAACTCACCTCGCCTCTGATTGGATAGCCATGGTTAAATGAAGTCGCTCTCTCCTGGGTTTCGTTTTAAGAAACTCGCCATAAACATCTCGTTGTGTGCCTGGCAGAAGGACGTTGACAATTTGTGTGTAAAACTTGGATCCACTCAAGAAAACTGAAAATGAAAAATGTATCGTTATCATATAAGTCTTTCAGTCCGTTAGTTAAGAGTAGAATCATAGATTGGTAAATACTCAAAAAATGTACGCGTGTACGCGCTGCGTACAACTCTCAGCCAATGATAGCCTTTCAACGCGTGCACGTTTCATCAACGATGGCGGCCAATGCAAGGGGTCTATAGATTAGCCCGAACATCTGACGTCACACTTCGAGGCTCGTGAATAACGCCAGAGACCGGCTTTGAGCGTTTGGAGGGATCCTGACAAACGAACCTTTGGCCTCGCATCCCATTGCGGTCTTGCAGATAAGGACAGGGGACCAGTCCAGCAGTGACCATCATTTTAATTAATAGACCGGTGCCTGTCCTTATCCTTGCGGATAAGGACAGGGGACCAGTCTATCTATAGATTGGCACTATCATGATGCACTGTGAATTAAGGCCTCTCCGAACGCTTGGTGGCGTACTGTACCGTATTGTAAGTTGCCCCTACTGGATATCATTAATAATATGCACTAAATGTACTGTTCGTGGCTGTAATAAAACCAATAAAACCATCTAAAGTAATTTGCATTGATATATATAATGTGAAGAGTAAACATTTGAGAGTTTTTACATCAGCATTACGGAGTCTCGAAGTATGGTTTTTCAACCTCGTATCAAAAACGAAGGTAAAGAGCCTTAGACAAGGCTAAACAACATGGCATTTCTTAGGTGCAACTTCCACGTACCAGTAAAGCACCATGCAGGTCTACCGGTACTGAACATTCATGGTTTCCATGATTGGGGGAACAGAAACGGACGGTGTGGATTTCACAGTTTCAATTATTCTGGGCCGCCTTCTTACCAGCCTCCCACTAGAATGTTTTGGACATGTGGGGTAGGGTGGTGAGAGGGGAGGTGAAAACGGTTCCCAAAAACATTGCGAATAAATCAATTACAAAATCATACGAATCGGTTTAGTGTACGACATTTAAATTTTGAGTAAAAATAGCTTGGTGAATTCAAACTCGTATTCCATGGTAACAAATACGCCTAAATTAAATAATTTTAGCGAATTGCTTGTCTCGCTATCCAGCGAGATACAACAGGCCTTCTGTTAAACTCTAGTTAGTTGTAAAGTAGCTGCAAAAAGAAGGAGAAATTTTAAGAGGCAAAAGGGAGTGTAAAAAAAATTCTGAGGGCAATTCTGGCCAGTTAAAACTGCAGTTTCCGTTTGCATTTTCCCCCTCAAACAAGCCCCTTTTATGTGCTCTTGTTGTGCATGCAGTTTACTATTTGTTTAATAAGATAATTCGACGTAGAGGTGAAATACACTGTCTGCCGCAGACATGCCCTCGCTTAGTCACGCCACTGTGGTAATGTATTAGCTTTTCAATTATTCAATGTGTTGTACATGCTGATTTCTCCTATGTTTGGACAACTGCCCCGAGCGAACGTGGAGCGGTTTGGACCGCTATGGTAGTCTATCGGCAGATGGCGATGTTATACTCCGGTCCGTGCTGGAGTGTTCCATCGCTCCCTCTCGTCGTGTCACCTTAGTAATGGCGTTCGTGCTCTCCAATGTTTACTCATGTTTTAAAACACGCTCGAACGCAGTGCAATCGATGTCATTTTGAATTTCCCAGACTAAGCCAGTGTGTGTGTATTGAGCTGGTTCGTTTGCGGGTGTGTGTATTGGGGGGGGGGGGGTGGACAGTTACCTGAATAATGTGACTTACCTAATAAGGAAAATAGCATTACATATTCATGCAATAACCAAACAAATCGGATGTGGTGTACGCCATTCAAATTTCACACAGGTTTAACGAGAATGAGTGTGGACCTCGCCGTCAGAGATTTAATTTCATCATAGTCAGCGTCTTCCGTCATAACAGACTATCCTGACCTTATTCCCCATCGCATTTTAAACATTAATTTACACGTGGATAGTTTCAATTTAGAGTGTTATGTTATTTCTTTTAGCAGGCCTGTGTCTAGTAGAAAATGAAGGCCTCCTATAGGTTTTTGTAAATCGACCATGGCCGGATGATACAGATGATTACACACGTCTTTCTGTCAAAGCTTGTCTGCTAATAACTTACTGTATTGACACGGATGGGGGGGGGTCGAGAAAAGATCGAAGGGCAGTTTCTTTGCCAGAAAGTATTACTCCTTAAATAAAGCGTAAGTGTACAACGCTTCTCAACACTCCCTTGTTACTACAGATTAGTCAGTCATCTGGCACGGGCGCCTAAGGAATAAACGATAAAGCCCGACAATCTCTGACGATGCACCATTCGAAAACAGTGCTATAGGAAATAAGGAGTAGATAGTTGGTGACGCTTAATAAACGCAATCAACGGTTGCACGACGAAGCGACATCGACTGCATCTGGTACTAACTGACTAATGATAAAACTTTGGGCAGAGCATTATAAACGCGCAGTGACTAAAACTAAACATTGTCTTTATGGAGCAGTTTAACCTATCTGTTGCATCAGTACTAAGTATTGAAGAAACACCGGGTGATGGAGACTCAACGACGGGAGACAGCGATGCTTTCACTAAGTTTATCTTAGCTCTCTACTGGATAATCTGCGTGGTTGGAATCACTGGTAACTTACTGGTTGTCATCGTACTCCTCGTGTGCCGTCCCTGCGGTCTAATACCAGTGATTTCTTAGTCCATCTCTCCATTGTAGATTTCATGGTCTGCGTTCTGGTCATGGCCTTTTATCTCTTGCCTAGAGACCAACCCACTCCAAACCCCGGGTTCTTCGGTGAGTTTTGGTGTCGTGTTTACACTAGCGAATGCCTGTTTTGGCTCTGCACGACGGCGTCAGTCTTGGGTTTGACAGTGGTCAATTTGGAGCGCTATGTAGCCATCGTCTACCCACACAAATACAAAACTCTTTTCATCAAACGAAACAAGTACATCATGATCGCTGCGTGTTGGATCTTTGCCGCAGTTTCAAAATCTGTCTTCTTCTTTACGAATGAAGAAGATAAAGTTGTAGGATGCCATTTTATAGGCTGGTCTAACCGAGGAGCTCAGGCGGCATTTGGCTTGTACAGTTTCACGGCCAACTTCTTCGCTCCATTCATTGTGATGAGTTTTGCACAACTGAAAGTTATCTCAACGATGAAAAGACAAGTGAAGATATTAACTGCTCGAACAGGTTAGTTATTAAGCATTTTATCTAATTTCATGTTCAGCGTATTAAGGAGAGCATACAATTATCAACTTTCCATTCATCAATGGACTCAGTGCATACATTTTGTTTTCTTTTCCGATTTTTAGTCTCAGCTGGCCAATATTAAACACGAATGAGTTGATACGATCTTAGTTTTCCCTAAACACTGACTTAAGCTATAGACGCCTTGTATTGAAGTAAAGTCACAACCTTTACATTCTAGAATAGATGTTTTAACCTTTAAACCGGCGGTCTGCAAACCTTTATGCCGGCGACCCGATGAAAACTTCCGGCACTCGGCCGCGATCTCCCCGCTGAACGCTACGTGTCCCGCCCATCTCCACTTTGTCCTTTATTAGTGTTTTCTTCCTCCTGATATCACTGCATCTTATTTTGTCCCGGATGGATGTTTGTAGCATTGAACCAATAAAAAATGTATGGAAATCTTGTTAATGATAGATCGACTGTGAGGCAATGATCAAAAGTTTTACGTTACATTAATTTAGCGCATCTGAAAAAGTTTGGCGACCCACCTGATTTTAATTGCGACCCATTGATTGCGATATCTTGCTTTAGACCCTAGATCTTGAACGCCAAACTCGATCAATTCATACCGTACCAATGTCAATGGGTACTGCAAAACCGGCAAATTTAACTCTGGTTGGATTCGAACCTAATGCTTTAGTTTGTATCGACTTTGCCTTCTCTTTCAGCCTCTGTGGGTTTCAATCCAAGCGACCAGCGTGAAATGTGGCAGCTCCGAGCCTCCCAAACACTAGTGAAGACACTCATGGCCTGCGTCATAACATTCGGTGTTGGCTGGAGTCCAAATCAAATCTGGTTCCTGTTCTTCAATGTTGGTGTTCCAATGGCTCCAGGTGGACCTTTCCACCGTCTCACTGTCATCTTAGCTGTGGGTAATTCCTGTGTGAATCCAGTCATTTACACCATGACCAACAAGCCGTTCCGCAAAGGGATCAGGGAACTGTTTCGTAGACAGCGGGATTCGAACCGGGTGGTTGACGGTGTAGCGATCGGCACTGTGTCTGAGACCGTCTCTGCTGCCTAAAATATGCATAGAACGACTTCCCTCGCAAAACAATGTTTGTGCCGTTTATATTTTACAGTCTAAGAACATGGCACCAGACAACTCTTAGAAAGCACAAATCAGTCTATTCCTGGATGTTTTGGTCAACACTTCAGACAAAATCACTGATGTAGTTTCTCACGAATAGTCTTCTTAAGTTGTTAATTCACAACAGTCGGATGTGACGAATAACATGCACTAATAGCAATGTGAACAAGTCTGAAAAATACGTTATTTGAAACCTTGACACCTGCCCTATCTAGGGTTGGTTATACAAATTCGGCCAATGGGCATCTGATGGTCAGAAGAGGTCATTACGAAATGCTTCTTATTTAGCCGAATGCAATCTAACTTGGTCCATGCTTCATTGGCTCGAGCCTGGTTTGGGGTGAACACAGATTTCGGCCAATGGTCACCTATCGGTCAGTAGGGGGTCCTTTCATTACTTTTTTAAATGCAATTTTCACATTTTAAATTTATTTCACTGGGCTGATACTTTTTTGCTTTGTAAATTCCATTAGCTCTAGTACCAGGTGGTTGACGGTGTAGAGACCGGTACTGTGTCTACAACCGTTCTGACGCAAAATTTCTTAACAAAATTATGAAATCGCAAAGAAAGGTTTAAACTAACACAATGGACGCAATTACTTGGACGCAATAAGACTTAAAATATTGATGTAAATTTCCACGTCATATGGTTACCTTTTTCCCCGAGTCAAGAATGTTGAGGTAAATCTTTGCAACTTGGCAACCGATTAACAACCGACTTTTTTTCCTTCAAAATATGTAGTTTTTGTTCCCTTTGCTGATAGGACACAACCACATCAGAATTTCAACCCATGTTCAGGGGCAAGTTACTCTGAAATAATTTATCAATTCCAGCCAGTTTCATACAGTCCTTTAAAAAGAACGGTTAACATTATCACGAGATCACCTCTCAACAAAATGGGAATGCTCATATGTATTTATGAACGCTAGGTATTTTTATTTTTTATTTTATTTTTATTTTAATTCTTTGGACAATACAATATACAAGCAGAGGCCGTCCAGGGAAAGGCAAAAGTCAAAAAACTGTCATCAAAAAAGATGTGCCCTCCCAGACCTTGCTCATTAAGAATAACAGTTCATAATGTACACAAATCTAAAATGGTAGTAAAAAGTAAACAAAAGATGGCAAGCATAAGAAGATTTAAAATGTAAATATACAAAAACCACCGAAACTAAGTGGAGGTGAAGTATTCGGTGAACGCGCCATTCGCAGGATACAAATGACCCTTGGGCTTCACCCTTGGCCCACTCGCACCCACGAACGACGCACCCTTTGGGCATTACCCTGTACTAAAAAAAAAAAAAAGTATGACTGAAAGTTGTATCATTCGAACAAACATTTTGAAGCTCGGCACAATCTCCAAGTTGAAACTAAGATTTCATACTTATTCATAACCTAAGTGTCTTACATGAATCTCGCAGCATACAGTCTCTGTTTTGGCATTGTAGCATTTTGTAATTCAAGAACCAAGAATAAATACCTGGTGGTGAATTATTATGTTATGAAAATACCGTGTCACCTAGTTTGCACAAAGAATAATTTTGATTTGAGTCCATTCTCGGCAGGCAGAACACCGTGCCATTCATGTGGAAACCTTGACATTTTAAATTGGGATTTCTATAGAAAATTTAAAACTATGAATAGGAAGAAACAAGTAAGTGGTGAGAATTTTTAAATTTGATTAAAGGCCAGCCTTTTCTGCTAAATAAAATGCTCTTTATTACATTCCGCCATGTAAAATTTTGGTCAGTCATGTTTCTTCTCTGCATTGACGGTTACAAAATATATAAACTTAGTCACTCCGTAATCATTGTATCAAAGACTGCAGCCGATGAGCAGCCGGAAGATACAAGAACTTGTATTTTGGTATGTCTTTGTAGACAAACTCAACGATTAGACGACGAGGTAACTTCAACTGAATCTTTTAAAACTGATGAAAGATAAAAGTGAGATAGGATAGAGCGTCAAAAAGTGTCAGTAACTAGACGTTGTCTTCATGGAGGAGTTTAACCTCTCTGATGCATCAGTACCAAGTACTGAAGAAACACCGGGTGTTGGAGACTCAACGACGGGAGACAGCGATGCTTTCACTAAGTTCATCTTAGCTCTCTACTGGATAATCTGCGTGGTTGGAATCACTGGTAACTTACTGGTTGTCATCGTACTCCTCCGTGTGCCGTCCCTACGGTCTAATACCAGTGATTTCTTAGTGCATCTCTCCATTGTAGATTTCATGGTCTGTGTTCTGGTCATCCCCGTGTTTATCCTACCTAAAAACATCTCCGCTCCAAACCCCGGGTTTTTAGGTGAATTTTTGTGTCGATTTTACACTTCAGGGTTCCTGTTTTGGCTCTGTGCGATGACGTCAGTCTTGTGTTTGATATCGGTCAATTTGGAGCGCTATGTAGCCATCGTCTACCCACACAAATACAAGACGGTGTTCTCGAAACGAAACAAGTACATCATGATCGCTGCGTGTTGGTTCTTTGCTGCAGTTTCAAAATCTTTCCACTTCTTTACGTATGAAGTAGATGAAGTAGTAGGATGTCATTTTAAAGGCTGGTCTAACCGAGGAGCTCAGGCGGCATTTGGCTTATACACTTTCATGATCAACTTTTTCGCTCCATTCATTGTGATGATTTTTGCGCAACTGAAAGTTATCTTAACACTCAACAGACAAGTGAAGATGTTAACTGCTCGAACAGGTTAGTTATTAAGCGTGTTATAAAGATTCATATTCTGTGTAATAAAGATGGGTAAAAAAAAGAAAAAAGTATAAACTCTCTGTATTTCAGTCTGCCTCTTTTCCTCTTCCTGTTTTTGGTTGCCAATTTTAAATTCTTCTGGTCCATCTGTTGTCAATAAGCGTGCCTCTTGTCCAGCCCATCTCCACTTTGCCTCCCTGATATTTGAAATTATGTCCTTTACTTCTGTTTTCTTCCTGATATTACTGCATCTTAGCTCGTATTGGATGGATGTTTTTAGAATTGAACCAATGATAAAATGTATGGAAATCCTTTTGATGATAGATCGACTGTGAGTTAATGATCAAAAGTGTTACGTAAAATACTCTTTGGTGCTTCTGACAAAGTTTGGCGACCCACCCGATTTTAGTAGCGACCCATAGTTTGCGATAAGTTGCATTAGCCCCTAGATCTTGAACGGCAAATTTGATCGAGTCATACCGTACAATACCAACGGGTACTGCACAAACCGGCAAATTAAACTCTCGTTTGATTATAACCTAATGCGTTAGTTTGTATCGACTTTGCCTTCTCTTGCAGCCTCTTTGGGTTTCAATCCAAGCGACCAGCGTGAAATGTGGCAGCTCCGAGCCTCCCAAACCCTGGTGAAGACACTCCTGGCCTGCGTCATAACCTTCGGTGTGTGCTGGAGTCCAAACCAAACTTGGTTCCTGCTCCTCAATTTTTATGTTCCAATGGATTTCGGCGGACCTATTCACCGTCTCACTGTCATCTTAGCTGTTGGTAATTCTTGTGTGAATCCAGTCATTTACACCATGACCAATAAGCCGTTCCGTAAAGGGATCAGGGAGCTGTTTTGCAGACAGCGGGATTCGAACCAGGTGGATGACGGTGTAGCGACCGGTACTGTGTCTGAGACCGTCTCTACTGCCCAAAATCAATAGGAACGCTAGGAGTTTTGGGACAATGAGTATTTCATGTCATTAGGGCAGCAACCCCCTTTTTCGATTGTGTGTCCTGCACAACTGTTTAATTGCATGATCATTGTGAAGATGTCATCCATTCACATTGTAGTACTTTCAAAGAACACACCGAGCAACTATAGACATCAACGAATTAGAAAGCTTAAAAAAACAAGCTGTGCTGTGCTTGCACAAAACTGAAAAATGTTCTATAACAACGTGTGCGAAATTTGCGCGCTGCCAACGTTAGTACGAAGGTAATACAGACGGCGATCGGATTTAAAAATGCCTTTAAAATTGTCGTTCATTTTTGAAGATAAAGTTAGAAGAAGTTATTGCCTTGCTCACAGAAGTAACTAAAATGTATTTGTAAGTGGTGGGTTTTACCTTGAGTTGGGGTGAAGTTAATTTTTGCATGGGAAAAATAAGTTATAACTAACAAAATTGGTAAGTGAAAGTACTTTTTGTTATTACTCTCGGAAGCTTTGTGTCCCAATAATTTTGAGATATTCAGCAAATAGTTTTTATAACAAAACGCACGCATTGGCCGGTTGTCAATTTCTTAGTACGTTAAACGAAATGAAGATAAAGAGTTTTCTTGAACATTGAGGGCGTTTGTGAGCAGCCAAGACGCAAATGTTTTGTGTTTTATTGGAAAAGGTGCCTAGATCGTTCGTGATATTATGCGGAGTGTAAATTATATCAACGCACTATACTTAGTACAACTGAGTTCACAATGTTTAATGCACCGAGTTACGTCCAGTTGTAGTTAAAGATAAAGTACATGTTGGTATTTAACCGGAGTAATTGCCAAATTTCAAACCAGCTCACCAATTCTAAAGTTCATACTGTCAGGTCTTGACAAAATTTAAGACTCTTGGTAACCGGGTCAAACTTTTACAAAAAACAGCCCCACCTTTTTCAAAACCAGCCTTGCATTTGAGGGCTTGCATTTGAGAGTCAGTAAATCATACTTCTGTGGAAATATTTTGTGTTTGTTATAACTATTGTATTGTTAATATGTACTTCTATGAAGTTGATGGGTTATTGGTTCTTTATACTCCATATTAATCAGAACAGTCCATCTAAGCCACAATAACAAGAGCGTCAGGTGGGGGGGGGGGGTAAGTCAAGGGTCGGGGATTGGCGTTTGAACCCCCTTACCCGCCTCACGCTCAGAACTTGGGCCTGTTATGTGCTTATTAAAGCATCACCTTAATAAGAAACCTGGGGACACCTTGACCAATAAGCCGTTCCGTAAAGGGATCAGGGAGGTATTTTGTAGACAGCGGGATTTGAACCAGGTGATTGACGATGTAGCGACCGGTACTGTGTCCGAGACCGTTTCTACTGCCCACAATCAATAGGAGGGAAGAAGATCACGATGGGAACTAAACAACGCGAGGAGTTTTGGAACAATGAGTATTTCATGTCATTACGGCAGCAACGCCCTTTTAAGATTTTGTGTCCTGAACAATGATTTAATTGCATGATCATAGTGAAGAGTTCAAACATTCATATTAAAATACTTTCAAAACACAACGAACTAGACAACAACGAATTAGAAAACTCAAATCCAGGGTTGCACTACATTTGTGCAAAATGTTCGCCATCATCAACGTGTGTGAATATTGGTGGAAGAGTTGCGCGCCGCCAACAATGGCGAAGTTAGCAATACAGACGGCTATCGTATTTCTGATGTGATGTAATGCGGGTTGCCTTTAAAACTGTCGTACATTTTTCAAGATAAAGATCAGCAGACGTTATCGTTTTTGAGTTTCCAAGCAGCCCAAACGGCGATTTTGGGTGTTCAAGAAAAAAAACCGCATAGGTCGTTCGTGAGTTTATGCGGAATGTTAAATATATCAACGCACTAAACCTAGTATAACTGAGTTCACAATGTTTAATGCACCGAGTTACATTCAGTTGTAGTTAAAGATAAAGTACAAGTTTGTATTCAACCGTAGTAATTGTCAAATTTCAAACCGACAACTCACCAATTCTAAAGTTCATACTGTCGGGTCTTGACAAAACTTAAGACTATTGGTAACCGAGTCAAACTTTAACAAAAACGACCTCGCCATTTTGTAAACAAGCCTTGCATTTGAGGGCTTGCATTTGAGAGTCAGTAATCATACTTTTGTCAAAATATACTGTATTTGTTATAATTATTGTAATGTTAATTGGCTTTTGAAATCGTTCATATCCTCTAGTTTTCACCGAACACATTACAAAACACAACCTGTGAAAAGTTCATCTCATTCTTGATGTTAGTGGAAAACAGAATAGTTGTTGTTTTAGTCAAGGACTTCGTGCACGATCATATTACTCATTACGGTTGCAGCAACTTAAATCATTTGCAACGGCGTGATTATGCTAGTAATAACGTGTTATATAAATCACTTAATAAATAATCACTTAAAAAAAATCACATGTAGCCCAGTAAAGCTAGTGGTCCATTGTAGCAGACACAGGCTCTACTTAAGAAAATGAAGTGCAATGAAAATACAACACGATAATACTGTTAGGTCTTGAGAAAACTTTAGACATTTGGTAACCGAGTCAAACTTTTACATACAACAACCCCGCCTTTTTAAAAAAAAAACAGCCTTGCATTTGAGGGCTTGCATATGAGAGTCAGTTATCTTACTTCTGTTAAAATCTTTTGTGTCTGTTATAACTGTTATATTGTTAATCCGTACTTCTTTGAAGTTGATGGGTTATTGGGTCATTATACTCCATATTAATCAGTGCAGTCGATCTAAGCCACCATAACACGAGGGTCTGGTGGGGGTGTTGAACCCCCTTACCCGCCTCGCTCTCAGAACTCGGGCCTGCTATTGATGCATCGCCTTAATAAAAACCTTGTTGGCGATTACTCAGCTAAATAATACTATTCTAATAATAGCAATATGCTACAACGAGTTACCCTTGAATTGAAGACTTCTCGAAGGGGCGTCTGAAGACCGGAATAATGTTACGAGGGAGAAAGGATATTCTTTAATATACGAATCAAATCCTCTGATCTCCTCTTCATCCAGACTACCATGTTAACATTATGTTCTGCCATGTTTACGTGTATATCAAAGCCGCAACTTTTCTTCGTTTTTGCGCATCTTTTCGACTCTGATTCTATAAATAACTGAAACTCACCTCGCCTCTGATTGGATAGCCATGGTTAAATGAAGTCGCTCTCTCCTGGTTTCGTTTTAAGAAACTCGCCAGAAACATCTTGTTGTGTCCCTGGCAAAAGGACGTTGACAATTTGTGTGTAAAACTTGGATCCACTCAAGAAAACTGAAAATGAAAATTGATCGTTTTCATATAAGTCTTTCAGTCCGTTAGTTAAAGGTGGGGTCATAATTGGTAAATACTCAACAAATTACGCGTGCATGCGCTGCGCACAACTCTCAGCAATGATAGCCTTTTAAAGGCAGGATAACTTTTGGCAAATGTCAAAATCTAGTATCCTCACTTGGTGTATCCCAACATATGCATAAAATAACAAACCTGTACAAATGTAGACTTAATTGGTCATTCAAGTTGCAGAAAATAATGAAAGAAAAAAACTCCCTTGATGCATAGAATTGTGTGCTTTCAAATGCTTGAAAAAGGCTTCATTCATGCCTGGAGCCTTTTTCAGATTAAAATATTTTAGTGAGAAATTACGTCTTTCTCAAAAACTACTTTACTTCAGACTCAGAGTAAGTCGTTTCTCAAAATGTTTGATACTATCAGCAGCTCTCAGGTGCTCCTTACCAAGAATTTTTTTTTGTAATGTATTTCTTGAGTAAAAGTATATCCACTACCTTTAACGCGTGCACGTTTCATCAACGATGGCGGCCAATGCAAGGGGTCTATAGATTGGCACCATCATAATTAGACTGTCCGCTGTCCTTATCCGCAAGGATAAGGACTGGCACCGTTCTATTAATCAAAGAGACAGTCACTGTCCGACTGGTCCCCTATCCGCAAGACCGCAATGGGATGCGAGGTCAAAGGTGCGTTTGTCAGGATTCCTCCAAACGCTCGAACCGGTCTCTGGCGTAAAACACGAGCCTCGAAGTGTGACGACAGATGTTCGGGCTACATCAAAATGCACTGTGAAATAAGGCCTCTCCGAACGCTTGGTGGCGTACTGTACCGTATTGTAAGTTGCCCCCACTGGATATCATTATGCACTAAATGTACTGTTCGTGGCTGTAATAAAACCAACCAAACCATCTAATGTAATTTACATCGATATATTTACTGTGAAGAGTGAACATTTGAGAGTTTACTTCAGTATTACGGAGTCTCTCTATTCTGAGAAAAGATCACAGTTGTAATTAAAACGGTTCAAAATACGGCGATCTATTCACGTCACTGTAACAAACGGGAAAGCAACATTGCAGCCCTTCGAATCAGGACTTACTCACAAGAAGTCACATTTCAATATTCAGCTACCGGGAAAGCATTGAACTTTTATTTTATACGAAATTATCAATGTGTTTGGTTACGTTCACACAATGAAAAATAATGAAATGTTTTCCGGAGTCCAGAGTTTACAAAGTTGCAGTTAATAATGGCATTTCTTAGGTGAAACTTCCACGTACCAGTAAAGCACCATGCAGGCCTACCGGTACTACTGAACATTCATGCCTTCTATGATTGGGGGGAAAAAGGACGGTGTGGATTTCAAAATTTCAATTATTCTGGGCCGTCTTCTTACAATGCAGCCACTCACTGGAATGTTTCGGACATGTGGGGTAGGGTGGTGGGATGGGAGGTGAAAACGGTCCCCAAAACATTGCGAAGAAATCAATTACAAAATCATACACTAATCGAGCAAATCGGTTTACTGTACGACTTTCAAATTTGGAGAGAGAAAACAGGCTTGAAGAATCCGAACTCGTATTAATCATGAAAACGAATACGCCTAAACGAAATGATATTAGCGAGTTGCTGGTCTCGCGCAGTGACTAGACGTTGTCTTCATGGAGCAGTTTAACCTCTCTAATGCATCAGTACCAAGTATTGAAGAAACACCGGGTGATGGAAACTCAACGAAGGGGTACAGCGAAGCTTTTCCTAAGTTCGTCTTAGCTCTCGATTGGATAATCTGCGTGGTTGGAATCACTGGTAACTTACTGGTTGTCATCGTACTCCTCCGTGTGCCGTCCCTGCGGTCTAATACCAGTGATTTCTTATTGCATCTCTCCATCGTAGATTTCATGGTCTGTGTTCTGGTCATCCCCTGTATATCCTACTTAAAGACATCTCCACTCCGAATCCCGGGTTTTTAGGAGAGTTTTTGTGTCGAGTTTACACTAACGAGTTCCTGTTTTGGTTCTTCACGACGGCGTCATTTTTGGGTTTGATCGCGGTCAATTTGGAGCGCTATGTATAGCCATCGTCTACCCACACAAATACAAAACTCTTTTCATCAAACGAAACAAGTACATCATGATCGCTTCGTGTTGGGTCTTTGCTATTGATTAAAATAAACAATTATACATCGAGTTTGAGGCAATGATCAAAAGTGTTCAGTTACATTTTAGAGCTTCTGACTTTTAATCGTGAACCATAGTTTGCAATAAGTTGCTCTAGACCCTAGATCTTGTATGGCAATTTCGATCGATTCATACCGTACTAATATCAATGGGTTCTGCAAAAACCGGCAAATTTAACTCTGGTTAGATTCTAACCTAATGCGTTAGTTTGTATCGACTTTGCCTTCTCTTGCAGCCTCTTCGGGTTTAAATCTAAGCGACCAGCGTGAGATGTGGCAGCTCCGAGCCTCCCAAACCCTAGTGAAGACACTCCTGGCCTGCGTCATAACATTCGGTGTGTGCTGGAGTCCAAACCAAGTCCGGTTCCTGCTCTTCAATTTTGGTGTTCCAATCGATCTATCGATCTAGCTGGACTTTACCAGCATGTAACTGTCATCTTAGCTGTGGGTAATTCCTGTGTGAATCCAGTCATTTACATCAAGACCAACAAGCCATTCCGTAAAGGGATCAGCGAGGCGTTTTGTAGACAGGGATTCGAACTGGGTGGTTGGCGGTGTAGCGACCGGTACTGTGTACGAGACCGTCTCTGCTGCCTTCTCTCGCAAAAAACAAGTTTGTGCCGTTCATGTTTTACAATTAAAGAAGCACCAGACAACTCTTAGAAAGCACAAACCAGTTCCTGGATGTTTCGGTCAACACTCCAGACAAAATCACTGCTGTAGTATCTCACAAATAATCTTCTCAAGCTGTTAATTCACAGCATTCGGATGTGACAAATAACATGCACTAATAGCAATGTGAACAAGTCTTAAAATTACGTTATTTGAGATTTGCATATAACTTTGCTTTATAATCTCTCAGGACGAACTCTTTGTGGAGCACTGTACAAACTGTGAAACGCGGTACTTTCTCACATAGTGATGGCTGTATTATAGATGGAAAATCGCTTTGGTGCATCATTTGTATATGTCAATGCCGTTCTTCTAAAATTTTGCCCCCTTTTTATTTCTTTGATCAAAAAGAGAAAGTACAATACCCTTTGGCCGACCTAAAACAAAGTTGGTCCATATAAACCTTGACACCTCTCTTACTATGAAACAAAAAGTGACTCGGACATTTTTAGAGCATTCCACTGCAGACTAATTGTGACATCCAATTCTCTCCCACTTGAAATGATAAGAAAATTGTTCGATGCAATATTTTTCATAAACATGTTATATGGAATTGTTTGTTTCTGTTGTGCGATTGTACACATTGTGCCGGAGGCTCTTTATTTTCAGCGAACGGTTGGGTCCAGGACTAATCCTTCACGTCACTGTTATCTTAGCAACCAGTTCTGTATCAGAGACCATCTTCTGGTGCAAAATATCAACAACATTCTGACATCACACGGTGTCTGCACTATTACGGCTGTTTTACGCTCATCAAATAACATGAATATTGCTACAAAATCTCTACTCGGGTGTTATATATCGTGTGTTTTCTTGGACGCAATAAGACTTAAACATTAATGTCAATTTTTACGTCAAATTTTACGATTTTTGCCCCGAGTGAAGATTATGAGGTAAATCTCTGCTACTTCGTCCCGATTAGTAACCGGGTTTTTTTTCCTTCAAAATTGTGTGGGTTTTTTTTGGCTTATAATTTGACAAAACCAGACCAGACTTACAGCCCATGTTCAGGGGCAAGACACATGCCATATTATCACGTGACTACTTCTCAACAAAATAAAAATGCTTTTATTGTATGGGGTACTAACGCTAGCTATGACTGAAAGTTGTACCATTCGAAAAAACCTTTTGGAGCTCGGCCCAATCTCCAAGCTGAAACTATAGATTTCATATTATTCATAACACAAGCGTCGTACTTGAACTTCGACCTATTTTAAATGACTTTTACACGTTCCACATATGTCTTTGTTTTGGCATAATGTAGCATATGAAACGAAGCACTCAAGAACCAAGAATAATTACAAAGAAATGAATTATTATGTTAAAAAAATACCGAGTCACCTTATTTGCACAAAAAGTAATCTCGATTCGAGGCCTTTCTGTGCCATTCAAAGGTAAATTGATTTCTTATAATGGATTGCTTGTAGAATGTTAAGAATGAAGAGGAACAAGCAGGTTGCGAGATTCGATTAAAGACTACGTCTGCTAGATCAAATTGTCCTTTTTTAATTCCGCGCTGTAAAATTTAAGTCAGTCGCATGCTCGTCCCAATCAAATTGAGATATCCAGCAAATAGTTTTTTACAACGTAACGCACACATGTACCGGATGTCCAATTTTTTAGTACGTAGAACGAAGTGAAGATAAAACTTTGCACCAGAAGTTAAGGCAATGTCACATCATTTTACGAATATTGAAAAAGGTGCTTGATCGTTTGTGATATTATGCGGATCTGAACTGTATCAACGCACTACTATATTTAGTACAACTAAGTTCACATTGTTTAATGCACCATGTTACATCAAACCGACAGCTCACCAATTCTAAAGTTCATACTGTCAGGTCTTGACAAATCTTCAGACTATTGGTAACTGAGACAAACTCTAACAAAAAAACGATCCTTAACATGGTAGATGAAGAACGAAGAGATAAATGCGAGCCCGTACTTTCTTGAAGTTGATGGGTTATTGGTTCACGATATACTCCATGTTAATAAGAACAGTTGATCTAAGCCACCATGAAACTGATTGTACTGTTTGTAAATGCTAGGTTCCCACTGTCGTACGACCCGTTACGAACGCCACGATTGGCCATTCGTAGCTGATCATGGAACTTCTCTGAAATGTCAGGTTTCGATACGAGGTGATGCGAGTCGAAACGTTCTGGTACGATTTGGTGCGCTTGGATGCGATATGGTCAAGATTGGTCAATTTCAGGTGACACGATCTGTCACGATCTGGTCTCCCGTTCAGATACGATCATATCTGATCCGATAGGATTGTCCCGATTGAGTTTTCAATGTGACACGATCATCACGATCGGGGTCCCCGATTTGGGACGATCGGATACGTGCAGATACGTTCGGATACCTTCCGATGCATTCATCACAAACCTATGCGTTCTGTTGCGATAGGATATGATTGTGGTTGCGATGTATTTCACGATGGATCGAGTGATCACGATTTGAGCTTAGATTGGACCCCGACGGATATATATACAAGCCGACTGACCATTGTTTCTTGAAGTTCTGCACAGAGTGAACACTACAACCCACAACCATCTCAACAGAGCGTGGTGTTTATTGTCCAAGTTGATCCCGATCACCACGATTTGGAAGCACGATTAGATGTGATCAGTCGCGCTTTGTTATGATTCAATATGGTCTGATGCGATGATCACGATTACAAATTTATCGTGTTGATCGTAGAAAATTTTTGAACCGTCCACAATTTTTCTACGATTAACACAATTGCCACGACTTACCTAAAGATCTGATAAGATCTGATTAGATCTGATAAGATCACCACGATTAAGACCATCACGATTTCAATTGTGACGCGAATCGTGATAGTGGGAACCTAGCATAACAATTAGTAACACAAGCGTCTGGCGGAGGTAGGTCGGGGTCGGGGATCGGCGTTGGAACCCCCTTACCCGCCTCGCCCTCTGCATACGGGCTGGCTATAATAAATATGTCTTTTGATGCATATGGCCTTAACTAGAAACCTTTTATGCGACTACTCAGCTAAGCAATACATTAAGCTATTTTGATTATAGCAATATACAAGAACGAGTTACCCTTGAAGAATTCTCCAGGGGCGTCTGAATCTACCCACACAGACCGGAATGTTTTTACCGTTCGAAGGGAGAAAGAATATTCTTTAATGTACGCAACAAATCATCTTGATGTACGCATCCAATCAATTCACCTCCTCTTACCCAAGTCTATTACATTCACAAATTGAATTTATATCAAGTCGCAACTTTTCTCCGTTGGTGCGCATCTTTTCGACACGGTTGCTTTAGTGACAGCATACAGGGTTCCCACTGAAGATTTAGGTAAAAAATTACAGCTTGATGAACTCACTCAACGAGCAGAACTGGGAAATAACGTCAACTGAATTCTTGTGAGAATTTAAAGAAGCTCACATACAGACAAATATTCAAACTCAAGACACACCCCATAATCAAACCATCATGGATCAATTGGAGAGTCTTGGCACGACTTTACCTACAATTTTCAAAGGAGCGAAGAATGACGAGGATGTTGCAACGGAAGAGAGGATGCTTTCACTAAGTTTATCTTAGCTCTTTACTGGATAATCTGCGTGGTTGGAATCACTGGTAACTTACTGGTTGTCATCGTACTCCTCCGTGTGCCGTCCCTGCGGTCTAATACCAGTAATTTCTTAGTGCATCTCTCCATTGTAGATTTCATGGTCTGTGTTCTGGTCATGCCCTTTTATCTCCTGCCTAGACACCAACCCACTCCGAATCCCGGGTTTTTCGGTGAGTTTTGGTGTCGATTTTACACTTCAGGGTTCCTGTTTTGGTTCTTCACGGTGACGTCAGTGTTGGGTTTGACCGCGGTCAATTTGGAGCGCTATGTAGCCATCGTCTACCCACACAAATACAAGACGGTGTTCTCGAAACGAAATAAATACACGATGATTACTGCTTGTTGGATGTTTGCACTAATTACAAGAATCCAACCAATTTGTTTGTACGAAGAAGATGAAGTAGTAGGATGTCACCGAGGCAACTGGTCTAATCAAAAAGCTCTGGCGGCATTTGGCTTTTACAGTTTCACGGTCGACTTCTTCATTCCATTCTTTGTGATGATTTTTGCGCAACTGAAAGTCATCTCAACGCTGAACAGACAAGTGAAGATGTTAACTGCTCGAACAGGTTAGTTCAGGCCCGTAGCAAGGAATTATTATTATTATTATTATCATTATTTTAATTTAATTATTTAATTTAATTTAATTTAATTATTTAATTTAATTTAATTTAATTTATTTTATTTTATTTTATTTTATTTTATTTTATTTTATTTTATTTTATTTATTTATTTTATTTTATTTTATTTTATTTTATTTTTTTATTTTATTTTATTTTATTTTATTTTATTTTATTTTATTTTATTTTTATTTTATTTTATTTTATTTTATTTTATTTTATTTTATTTTATTTTATTTTATTTTATTTTATTTTATTTTAATTTTTCATTTTTTATTATTATTATTTTTTTTTTTAAAGATTATGAAAGAAAAAGTACATCGGCGAGTTAGCACCGCCCGTCGCGCAACGACGCAGGCGGGAGTCTGAGGGTGATGTGCCCCCTCAGAAGTTGGATTTTTTTTTAATTGAAGGCCTAATTTAAGCCATTTGGTGTACCATTTTGTGCGCTAAGATATTGTTGATTATATATATATATTTTTTTTGGGGGGGGGCGGACTTAGCGCATACATTTTGTTCTTTTTCCGATTTTTAGTTTCAGCTGGCCAATATCACATTTAATAGGAACAATGTGATGTGATTTACTTTTCCCTATACTGACTTAAGCTTTAGGCGCCTTAAATTCAAGTAAAGCCCCAAACTTTACATTATAGTCTGCAAACTTTTAGGCCGGCGACCCAATGAAAACTCCTGGCACAGATTGAAGCAGTTATTTTTATCTTTATGAGTAATTGAATTAAACCGATTCTTTAGCTTATTTACATTTTTGAAGATTATAGATCGACTGTGAGGCAATGATCAAAAGTAGAAAGGTTACATTTTAGCCCATCTGACAAAGTTTGGCGACCAACCTGATTTTGATCGCAACCCATAGTTTGTGATAAGTTGCTTTAGACCCTAAAACTTGAACGTCAAATTCGATCGATTCATACCTACCAATATCAATGGGTACTCAAAAAACCCGGCAAATTTACCTCTCTAGTTGGATCCAAACCTAATGCATTAGTTTGCATCCACTTTGCCTTCTCTTGCAGCCTCTTTGGGTTTAAATCCAAGCGACCAGCGTGAGATGTGGCAGCTCCGAGCTTCCCAAGCCCTGGTGAAGACACTCCTGGCCTGTGTCATAACATTCGGTGTGTGCTGGGGTCCAATCCAAGTCTGGTACCTGTTCTTCAACTTCGGTGTTCCAATGGCTCTAGGTGGACCTTTCCACCGTCTCACTGTCATCTTAGCTGTTGGTAATTCCTGTGTGAATCCAGTCATTTACACCATGACCAACAAGCCGTTCCGTAAAGGGATCAGGGAAGTGTTTTGTAGACAGCGGGATTTGAACCGGGTGGATGACGGTGTAGCGACCGGTACTGTGTCCGAGACCGTCTCTGCTGCCTAAAGAATATGCAGACAACGACTTTCCCGCAAAAACAATGTTTGTGCCGTTTATGTTTTACAATTAAAGAAGCACAGGACAACTCTTAGAAAGCACAAACTAGTCTATTCCTGGATCTTGATGTTTTGGTCAACACTTCAGTTAATTTCACTGCTGTAGTATCTCACAAATAGTCTTCTCAAGTTGTTAATTCACAGCATTCGGATGTGACGATTAACAAGTCATGCACTTTTAGCAATGTGAACAAGTCTTAAAATTATTACGAGCTCTTCGTGGAGCACTGTAAAAACTGTGAAACGCCGGTATTTTCTCTCACAATCATGGCTGTAAATAGATGGAAACATCGCTCCGGGGCATTAGTGCGCAAGACATTTTATATGTCAGCCCTGCAAAGCAGGCTGATAAGGCGTATAAATGCTAAAATCCACCCTTCTTCTTTCTATCCTCTGTCATTATGTCTTTCTTTCTTCGGTCAAACGGTCACGTGATCAAAATGAAAAAGGACTTGTTTTACTAAACCATTTGGCCGACTTTAAACAAACTTGGTCAAACTAAACCTTGACACCTGCCCTATCTAGGGTTGGTCATAAAATATTGGCCAAGTGGCATCTGGTGGTCAGCAGAGGTCATTAGAAAATGTTTCTTCTTAAGCCGAATGTAATCTAACTTGGTCCAATGCTTCATTGGCTCGAGCTTGGTTTGGGGTGTACATGGATTTTTGGCCAGTGGTCACCTATCGGTCAGTAGGGGTCCTTTTATTAATTTGTTAAAGGTAATTTTCACATTTCAAATTTATTTCATTGGGCATATACTTTCTGCTTTTTGGATCACATTAGCTCTAGTTCTTTTCTTTTTTTGCCTTAGCTGTCAAAATGTAAAATTCTCAATCATGTTATGTCCTAACTTACCATTTTTACACAAGACTTGTGTAAATTTACCAGCATCATACATGAGAGATTGGCATTTTTTGTCCGATAGTCTCTGACGTAAAACATCAACAAAATTATGACATCACAAAATAAGGTTTGAGCATAAATAGCGGAATTCGAACCAGGTGGTTGAAGGTGTAGAGACCGGTACTGTGTCTAAGACCGTCTCATCAACAAATTTATGTCACGGCAAAGAAAGGTTTAAGCTAACACAATGTCTGCAATAATTATGGTTGTTTAACGCTCATCAAAACAGCGACCAACACTACTTCAAAAAAGTTTTTTTTTCTCCTTTGCTGATAATTTGACAAAACCCATGGTCAGGGGCAAGTCACCTTTGCCATATTATTATCACGTGACTACCTCCCAACAAAATAAAAATGCTTTTATTGTATGGGGTGCTTATGAACGTTAGCTATGACTGGAAGTTGTACCATTCGGGAAAAAAAACCTTTTGGAGCTCGGCCCAATCTCCGAGCTGAAACTTAGATGTCATACTTATTCATAACGCAAGCGTCGTATACTTGAACCTCGACCTATTTTAAATGACTTTTACGCGATCCATATAGTCTCTGTTTTTGGCATTATAAAGCATATGAAACGAAGCACTCACAGACCAAAAGTAAAAACAAGGAAATGAAATATTATAGGTTAAGAAAATACCGAGTCACCTAATTTGCAAACAAAAAAGTAATCTTGGTTTTAGGCCTTTCTTACCTGGCAGGCTGTGCCATTCAAATGTAAATTTGATTTATTATAATGGATTTGGTAGAAAGTTTGGTATTGTGAAGAGGAACAAGTAGGTTGCGAGATTTGATTAAAGACTGTGTCTATCTGCTAGATCAAAATGTCTTTTATATATTCCGCGCTGTAAAATTCGGGTCCGTCGCATGCTAATGGCATTGCTTCTCTACACCCGGCCTGGATCAGTCACGTTTCTTCTCTGCATTGACGGTTAAATAAGATATAAACTTAGTTAATCCGTAACCATTGTATCAAAGACTAAGGCCGATGAGCAGCCGGAAGATACACGTACGGGTATTTCGGTGTGTCTTTATAGACGAACTCAACGATAAGACGACGATTTAACTTCAACTGAATCTTTTAAAACTGATGAAAAACAAAAGTGAGTTAGGATAGAGCGTCAAAAATTGTCAGTAACTTGACGTTGTCTTCATGGAGCAGTTTAACCTCCCTAATGCATCAGTGCCAAGTATTGAAGAAACACCGGGTAATGGAGACTCAACGACGGGAGTCAGCGATGCTTTCACTAAGTTCATCTTAGCTCTCTACTGCTTAATCTGCGTGGTTGGAATCACCGGTAACTTACTGGTAGTCATCGTACTCCTCCGTGTGCCGTCCCTGCGGTCTAATACCAGTGATTTCTTAGTGCATCTCTCCATCGTAGATTTCATGGTCTGTGTTCTGGTCATCCCCGTGTTTATCCTACCTAAAGACATCTCCACTCCGAACCCCGGGTTTTTAGGAGAGTTTTGGTGTCGATTTTACACTAACGAGTTCCTGTTTTGGTTCTTCACGACGGCGTCAGTTTTGGGTTTGATCGCGGTCAATTTGGAGCGCTATGTAGCCATCGTCTACCCACACAAATACAAGACTCTTTTCATCAAACGAAACAAGTACATCATGATCGCTGCGTGTTGGTTCTTAGCCGCAGTTTCAAAATCTGTCTTCTTCTTTACGAATGAAGAAGATAAAGTTGTAGGATGCCATTTTATAGGCTGGTCTAACCGAGGAGCTCAGGCGGCATTTGGCTTGTACACTTTCACATTCACCTTCTTCATTCCATTCTTTGTGATGATTTTTGCGCAACTGAAAGTTATCTCAACGCTGAACAGACAAGTGAAGATGTTAACTGCCCGAACAGGTTAGTTATTAAGTCATTTTGTTTAATTTCATATACAGTGTATTAAAGATGGACGAGAACAAAACAATATCAATTTTCCACTCATCAAATGACTCAGTGCATATAAGTTGTTTTCTTTTCTGATTTTCAGTTTAAGCTGGCCAATTTTATAGTTAAAAGGAATGAGATGATGTGACTTAGTTTTGCCTACACTGACTCAAGCTATAGGCGCTTTGGATTGAAATAAAGCCACAACCTTTACATTAAAGAATAGATGCTTAAACCTTTAGACCGACGGTCCGCAAACTTTTAGGCCGGTGAACCAATGAAAAACTTCCGGCACTGATTGAAGCAGTGTGTTTATATATGGTGTTCCATATCTGCCGTCGCCCGTCGTCCATCGCCTCTTGCTCTATTTTGTATCCCATTTCTGCCATTTGCCAGTTCCATATATGCCATTTTCGTCGTCCGTCGTCCGTCGCCCGTCGCCCGTCGCCCGTCGCCCGTCGCCCGTCGCCCGTCGTGCGTCGTCCGTCGTGCGTCGCCCGTCGCCCGAATTTAAGACCTCTCAGTACAGGCATAGAGCAAGGAAGAAGCTCACGGCCTGATCCACTATAAAATAGGGATCTACAATTACAGAGGGGAAAGATACTTACACATTAAAAAAAAAAGGGAAACACGTGAGACTAATTTAAACAGATGTGGAGTCTATGACAAGCCCCCTTTTTAGAATTACGGCGCGACCAAATAGAGGGAGGTATGGTGGCCCTGAAGGGACATCGAACATAAATATTAACGTTAATATTTACGTAAATATTCACGATTTTTACCCAAAATCGCAAACCCAGCCAACCGTGAATATTTGCTGGCACAGTATTTGGCCCGAAATAGCAAGCCGCGTATTCGCAGAATGGCCAGCCGCTTATTCAGAATATTAGAACACAAGCAATACAGGGAGGTGACAAATGGCTAATTTGGCTCGTATCTGTCGGCTTCTTTGTATTATTTAGCGGGTTTATTTTCTGTGTTTAATGTTTTCCAAGTACTTTTAGCTATCACATGAAAATCTGTAAGTTATGGCTAATATTTTAATATTCCTTCGGATAAAATAACGGATTCGCCAACAGAAATGAGCCAAATGAGCTATTTTGTCACCTCCCTGTACTGCATGTGTTCTAATATTCTGAATTTCGGGCCCAATACTGTGCTAGCAAATCGTGAATATTTACGTAAATATTAACGTTAATATGTTAGATGTCCCTTCAGGCTATATCTTCTTTTATACAACACGGTTTTATTTACAAAAACTTAATATTTACAATCAATATTGATTCTTAGTTAGGTGAATTATAATAAACTAGAATGCCGGCTTGAATGTTGATAAATTTGTGTACACTGGTTACTTTTGACTTGGCTTAACTTGACTTATTGGTTATTGAATATCGACAATTTATAGCAACACTACTTTAGAAAATAGAATTAGATGGTCTCTGATAACTGGTTTCTGAGTAGCTGAGTATTCCGGTGATATAGTTGTTGTACGGGCGACGGACGACGGGCGACAGGCGACGGGCGACGGGCGACGGACGACCGGACGACGGACGACGGACGACGGGCGACGGACGACGCGCGACGGACGACGGACGACGCGCGACGGGCGACGGACGACGCGCGACGGGCGACGGACGACGGGCGACGCGCGACGGACGGCGGGCGACTCGCGACGGGCGACGGGCGACGGGCGACGGGCGACGGCGACGGGCGACGGGCGACGGACGACGGACGACGGACGACGGACGACGGACGACGGACGACGCGCGACGGACGACGGGCGACGGACGACGGGCAACGGGAGACGGCAGATATGGAATTCCATAGTTTATATCATCTTTAGGATTAATTGCATCTAACTGATTATAAAATTTATGGAAATCTAATTGATGATTGTGCGACTGTGAGGCAATGATCACAATTTTTACATTACATTTTAGCGTTTCTGACAAAGTTTGGCAACCCACCGGATTTTAATCGCGACACATAGTTTGCGATAAGTTGCTTTACACCCTAAATCTTGCACGGCAAACTCGATCGAGTCAACAGTACCAATATCAATGGGTACTGCACAAACCGGCAAATTTAACTCTGGTTTGGATTCGAACCTAATGCATTGGTTTGTATCGACTTTGTTTTCTCTTGTAGCCTCTTTGGGTTTAAATCCAAGCGACCAGCGTGAAATGTGGCAGCTCCGAGCCTCCCAAACCCTGGTAAAGACACTCCTGGCCTGCGTCATAACATTCGATGTGTGCTGGATTCCAAGCCAAGTCTGGTACCTGTTATTCAATGTTGGTGTTCCAATGGCTCCAGGTGGATCTTTCCACCGTCTGACTATCATCTTAGCTGTGGGTAATTCCTGTGTGAATCCAGTCATTTACACTATGACCAACAAGCCGTTCCGTAAAGGGATCAGGGAGGTGTTTTGTAAACAGCGGGATTCGAACCAGGTGGTTGACGGTGTAGCGACCGGCACTGTGTCTGAGACCATCTTTACTGCCCAAAGCCAATAGGAAAGGAGGAAGAGCACGATGGGAAAAATGCGTGGAGTTTGAGGACATTTAGTATTTCATGTCATCACGGCAGCAACCCCCTTTGGATTTTGTGTTCTGCACAGCGGTTTAACTGCGTGGCCATTGTGAAGCGTTCATACATTCATATTATTTTACTTTCAAAGAACACAGTGAAAAAACTAGACAACATTGACATTAGAAAACTTAAAATCAGGGGTGCACTTTGCTTGCACAAAACTGAAAAATTGTGCGACATCATCAACGTGTGCAAAAATATTTGGATAAGTTGCGCCGCCAACGTTGGCGAAGTAAGCAATAAAAACGCCTATCGTATTTCTGATGTGTTTGCGGTTGCCTTAAAATTGTCGTACTTTTTCAAGATAAAGATCAGCAGACGTTATCGTTTTGTTCACAAACCATAACTAAAATGTATTCGTCATAGTGGTGGGTCTTAACTTGAGTTTGGGAATAATAATTTTAAACTATGAAATTTTGAAAGTGGAAGTATTTTTGATTTGTGAACTTTCATTCTTTATTGATTGGTAAACTAAGTGTCCCAATCAATTTTTAGATATTCAGCAAACAGTTGTTTTTTAACGAAACGCACACATTGGCCAGATGTCAATATATTTATTCGTTGAACTAGATGAAGATAAATCTTTGCACAAAAAATTTAAAACAATGTCACATCAGTTTTCGAATAGAGTGTTTTGGAACATTGAGGGCGTTTCCGAGCAACCAATACGCCGATTTGGGTTGTTTTATTGAAAAAGGCGCCTAGATCGTTGTGATATTATGCGGAATGTAAAATATATCAACGCACTTTACTTAGTACAACTGAGTTCACATTGTTTGGGCCTAATGCACCATGTTTAATTCAGTTGTAGTTATAGATAAGGTACAAGTTGGTATTTAACCGGAGTAATTGCCAAATTTCAAACCGATAGCTCACCAATTCTAAAGTTCATACTGTCAGGTCTTGACAAATCTTCAGACTATTGGTAACTGAGACAAACTCTAACAAAAAAACGATCCTTAACATGGTAGACAAGTCTTAAGGCTATTGGTAACCTAGTCAAACTTTTACCAAAAACGACCCCGCCATGCAAATGAAGTGCAATACCAATACAACACGATAATGAAGAAGTTATAATCAATGTTTAAACAACCATTTAAGTATACTAATAGCATATTATCCGGATGGAATACGACAAAAGACAATACCGTTATAAAGACAGGGAGTAAAAGTGGGACAGAGGACCACCGTAACCAGTTAGGACTTGAGATTGTGTACGTTTATCCTTAACACGGTAGCTAAAGAAAGATGAGATAAATGCGAGTCCGTACTTCCTTGAAGTCGATAGGTTATTGGTTCATGATATACTCCATATTTATTAGTACAGTCGATCTAAGCCACCATGAAACTGGTTGTAGTGTTTGTAAAATTTAGTATCACGACCGTCTGGTGGGGTAGGTCGGGTTTGAGGATTGGCGTTTGAACCCCCTTACCTGCCTCGCCCTCAGCACACGGGCCGGCTATATGTCGTTTGATGCATCGCCTTAATTAGAAACCTTTTATGCGATTACTCAGCTAAAGAATATAACAAGCTATTCTAATTATAGCAATATACAACAACGAGTTACTTTTGAAGAATCCTCAAGGGGCGTCTGAATCTACCATGACCGGAATATTGTTACCGAAGGGAGAAAGAATATTCTTTAATGTACGCATCAATGTACGCATCCAATCATTTTACCTCCTCTTCACCATGCAGTCTATTACATTCACATAAATTATTCAATTGTATATCAAGTCGCAACCTTTCTCCGTTGGTGCGCATATTTTCGACACGGTTGGTATAGTGACAGCAGACAGGGTTGCTACTGAAGATTTTTGTATAAATCAACCGCTTGGTGAACTCACTCAACGAGCAGAACTGGGAAATAACGTCAACTGAATTCTTGTGAAAATTCAAAGAAACTTTCATACAGACAAATATTCCAACTCAAGACAGACGCCATAAGCAAACCATCATGGATCAATTGGAGAGTATTGGCACGACTTTACCTACAGTTTTCAAAGGAGCGAAGAGTAACGAGGATGTTGCAACGGAAGAAAGCGATGCTTTCAATAAGTTCGTCTTAGCTCTCTACTGCATAATCTGCGTAGTTGGAGTCACTGGTAACTTACTGGTTGTCATCATACTCCTCCGTGTGCCGTCCCTGCGGTCTAATACCAGTGATTTCTTAGTGCATCTCTCCATTGTAGATTTCATGGCATGTGTTCTGGTCATCCCCGTGTTTATCCTACCTAAAGAAATCTTCACTCAGAATCCCGGGTTTTTAGGAGAGTTTTGGTGTCGAGTTTACACTAACGAGTTCCTGTTTTGGTTCTTCACGACGGCGTCAGTTTTGGGTTTGATCGCGGTCAATTTGGAGCGCTATGTAGCCATCGTCTACCCACACAAATACAAGACTCTTTTCACCAAACGAAACAAGTACATCATGATCGCTTCGTGTTGGGTCTTTGCTGCAGTTTCAAAATCTGTCTTCTTCTTTACCTATGAAGAAGATAGAGTTGTAGGATGTCATTTTATAGGCTGGTCTAACCGAGGAGCTCAGGCGGCATTTGGCTTGTACACTTTCACATTCACCTTCTTCATTCCATTCTTTGTGATGATTTTTGCGCAACTGAAAGTTATCTCAACGCTGAACGGACAAGTGAAGATGTTAACTGCTCGAACAGGTTAGTCATTAAGTCATTTTATTTAATTTCATATACAGTGCATTAAAGATGGACGAGAACAAAACAATATCAATTTTCCATTCATCAAATGACTCAGTGCATATAACTTGTTTTTTTCTGATTTTCAGTTTAAAGTGGCCAATGTTATAGTTAAAAGGAATTAGTTGATGTGATTGAGTTTTCCCTACAGTACACTGACCAAGCTAATGCGCCTCGGATTGAAGTAAAGCCACAACCTTTACATTAAAGAATATATGTTTTAACCTTTAGACCGACGGTCCGCAAACTTTTAGGCCGGCGACCCGATGAAAACTTCTGGCACTGATTGAAGCAGTGTGTTTTTATTATATTATGTTTAGGATTAATTGCATTGAACCGATTATAAAATTTATGGAAATCTTTTTGATGATTGTTCGACTGTGAGGCAATGATAACAATTATTACGTTACATTTCAGCGCTTGTGACAAAGCTTGGCTACCCACCTGATTTTAATCGTGAAACAAAGTTTGCGATAAGTTGCTCTACACCCTAGATCTTGCACGGCAAACTCGACCGAGTCATACCGTACCAATATTAATGGGTACTGCAAAAACCGGCAAATTTAACTCTGGTTGGATTCGAACCTAATGCATTGGTTTGCATCGACTTTGTTTTCTCTCGCAGCCTCTTTGGGTTTAAATCCAAGCGACCAGCGTGAAATGTGGCAGCTCCGAGCCTCCCAAACCCTGGTAAAGACACTCCTGGCCTGCGTCATAACCTTCGGTGTGTGCTGGAGTCCAAGCCAAGTCTGGTACCTGTTATTCAATGTTGGTGTTCCAATGGCTCCAGGTGGATCTTTCCACCGTCTGACTATCATCTTAGCTGTGGGTAATTCCTGTGTGAATCCAGTCATTTACACCATGACCAACAAGCCGTTCCGTAAAGGGATCAGGGAGGTCTTTTGCAGACAGCGGGATTCGAACCAGGTGGTTGACGGTGTAGCTACCGGGACTGTGTCCGAGACCGTCTCTGTTGTCCAAAATCAATAGGAGGGAGGAAGATCACGACGGGAACAATGCGTGGAGTTTGATGACAATGAGTATTTCATGTCATCACGGCAGCAACCCCCTTTGGATTTTGTGTTCTGCACAACGGTTTAATTGCATGACCACTCACTAGAGTTCATACATTCATATGATTTAACTTTCAAAGAACGCACCGAACAACTAGACAACAACGAATTAGAAAACTTAAAAATCAGGGGTGCACTGTGCTTGCACAAAACTAAAAAATGTTTGACATCATCAACGTTTGCGAAAATATTTGGATGAGTTACGCGCTGCCAACGTTGGTGAAGTTAGCAATAAAAACGCCTATCGTATTTCTAATGTGTTTGCAATTGCCTTGAAATGGTCGTACTTTTTCAAAATAAAGATCATAAGACGTTATTGTTTTGTTCACAAACATACATAACTAAAATGTGTTTGTCAGTGGTGGGTATTAACTTGAGTTTAGGTGAAGTTTTTTGATTTTTTTCTTTTCGAACTTTCATTCTTTACTGATTGGGAAACTAAAAAGTGTCCCAATTTTTTTTTGATATTCAGTAAATAGTTGTTTTTTAACGAAACGCACACATTGGCCAGATGTCAATTTGTTAATACGTTGAACTAAATGAAGATAAACATTTGCACCAGAAGTTTAAAGAATGTCACATCAGTTTTCGACTGTAGAGTGTTTTGGAACATTGAGGGTGTTTCCGAGCAGCCAAGACGCCGATTTTGGGTGTTTTATTGAAAAAGGCGCCTAGATAGTTGTGATACAATGCGGAATGTAATATATATCAACGCACTTTACTTAGTACAACTGAGTTCACATTGTCTAATGCACCATGTTACAAAGATAAAGTACAAGTTGGTATTTAACCGGAGTAATTGCCAAATTCCAAACCCACAGCTGTTTCATTCTTTATCGATTGGGAAACTAAGTGTCCCAATCATTTTTTTTATATTCAGTAAATAGTTATTTTTTAACGAAACGCACACATTGACCGGTTGTTAATTTCTTAGTACGTAGAACGAAATGAAGATAAATCTTTGCACCAGAAGTTTAAAGCAATGTCACATTATTTACGAATGTATTGCTTTTGAACAACGAGGGCGTTTCAGAGCAGCCAACACGCCGATTGAGGGTGTTTTATTGAAAAGGGCACCTAGATCGTTCGTGATATTATGCGTACCCCCTATGTAAAATATATTAACGCACTATATTTAGTACAACTTAGTTCACATAGTGTAACGCACCATGCTACATTCAGTTGTTAAAATATTTTGGGTTTGTTATAACTATTGTAATGTAAATACACCATTGGATTGTTAATTTGTTCACATCCTCTAATTTTCACAGAACACTTAACGAAAAACAACTTGTGAAAAGTTCATCATATTCTTGATGTTAGTGGAAAACAGAACTAACGTTGTATTTGTCAAGGATTGTGTGCACGATCATATTACTCATTACGGCTGCAGCAATACTGAAATCATTTTCAACGGCGTGGTTATGCTAGTAGTAATATTGTGTTATATAAATCACCTAATGAATAATTTCTAACAATAAATCACATATAGCCCAGTAAAGCTTGTGGTCCATTGTAGCGGACACATGATGTACTTAATTTTAAAAATGAAGTACGATACAACACGATAATACATTGAACACATTATTTGTGTACAAGTCAACGTAATGTAATAATAGATAATATATATATAATGTGTATTAATTATGAAAAGCTATAATGTATATGTACCTATATTCTGTTAGTGTGAAATAAATGTCAATCAATCAATAATGAAGGAGTTACAAACAATGTTTAAACAACCATCTAAGTATACTATGTGCATTATCCGTATGGAATACCACAAAAGGATAAACATAGTGAGACAATACCGTTAAAAAATTCCAGATGGAGGGGGGGGGGGGCTAGAGGAATCAAATTAGCTCTATTTCTTTTCTTTTGTTCTTTTTATAGGCTGTCAGAATTAAAAATTCTCAATCATTTTATATATCCTTACCAACCATACTGTATACATGACTTGTGTAAATTTACCAGCATCGTACATGAGAGACAGGCATTTTTAGGTCCGATAGTCTCTGACGCAAAACATCATCAAAATTATGACAACACAAAGAAAGGTTTTTATTAACACAGTGGCATTCGAACCAGGTGGTTGACGGTGTAGAGACCGGTAGTGTGTCTAAAACCGTCTCTGACACGAAACATCATCAAAATTATGACAACACAAAGAAAGGTTTTTATTAACACAGCGGCATTCGAACCAGGTGGTTGACGGTGTAGAGACCGGTAGTGTGTCTAAAACCGTCTCTGACACGAAACATCATCAAAATTATGACAACACAAAGAAAGGTTTTTATTAACACAGTGGCATTCGAACCAGGTGGTTGACGGTGTAGAGACCGGTAGTGTGTCTAAAAACCGTCTCTGACACGAAACATCATCAAAATTATGACAACACAAAGAAAGGTTTTTATTAACACAGTGGCATTCGAACCAGGTGGTTGACGGTGTAGAGACCGGTAGTGTGTCTAAAACCGTCTCTGACACGAAACATCATCAAAATTATGACAACACAAAGAAAGGTTTTTATTAACACAGTGGCATTCGAACCAGGTGGTTGACGGTGTAGAGACCGGTAGTGTGTCTAAAACCGTCTCTGACACGAAACATCATCAAAATTATGACAACACAAAGAAAGGTTTTTATTAACACAGTGGCATTCGAACCAGGTGGTTGACGGTGTAGAGACCGGTAGTGTGTCTAAAACCGTCTCTGACACGAAACATCATCAAAATTATGACAACACAAAGAAAGGTTTTTATTAACACAGTGGCATTCGAACCAGGTGGTTGACGGTGTAGAGACCGGTAGTGTGTCTAAAACCGTCTCTGACACGAAACATCATCAAAATTATGACAACACAAAGAAAGGTTTTTATTAACACAGTGGCATTCGAACCAGGTGGTTGACGGTGTAGAGACCGGTAGTGTGTCTAAAACCGTCTCTGACACGAAACATCATCAAAATTATGACAACACAAAGAAAGGTTTTTATTAACACAGTGGCATTCGAACCAGGTGGTTGACGGTGTAGAGACCGGTAGTGTGTCTAAAACCGTCTCTGACACGAAACATCATCAAAATTATGACAACACAAAGAAAGGTTTTTATTAACACAGTGGCATTCGAACCAGGTGGTTGACGGTGTAGAGACCGGTAGTGTGTCTAAAACCGTCTCTGACACGAAACATCATCAAAATTATGACAACACAAAGAAAGGTTTTTATTAACACAGTGGCATTCGAACCAGGTGGTTGACGGTGTAGAGACCGGTAGTGTGTCTAAAACCGTCTCTGACGCAAAACATCATCAAAATTATGACAACACAAAGACGGGTTTAAGCTAACACAACGGGATTCGAACCAGGTAGGTGACGGTGATGAGACCAGTACTGAGTCTGAGACCGTCTCTCCTGACGCAAAACATCAATGACATTATGACATCGCAAAGAAAGGTTTAAGCTAACACAATGTCTGCACGACGGCTGTTTTACGCTCATCAAACAGCATGAATATTGCTACACAATCTCTACTCGGGTGTTATATCATGTGTTCACTTGGACGCAATTAGACTTATGCTATTGATAACGGGTTTTTTTTCCTTCAAAATAGTTTTGGTTTTGTGTCCTTTGCTGACAGGACGAAACCATACCAGAATTACAACCCATGTTCAGGTGCAAGTCACTTTGAAACGGTTTATCAATTCCAGCCGATCTCATACAGTCTTTAAAAAGAACAGTTAACATTATCACGTGACCACCTCTCAACAAAATAGGAATGCTTTGACTGTACGGGGTATTTATCAACGCTTTGTATGACTGAAAGTTGTACCATTCGAGCAAACATCTTGGAGCTTGGCCCAATCTCCAAGCTAAAACTAGGATTTCATACTTATTCAAAACGTAAGTGTCTTAATTACTTGAATCTCGTAACCTACAGCCTCTGTTTTGGCATTGATAGCATTTGTTATTCAAGAACCACGAATAAATACCTGGTGGTGAATTATTATGTTATGAAAATACCGTGTCACCTAGTTTGCACAAAGACTAATTTTGATTTGGGTTCTTTCTTGGCAGGCAGCACTCCGTGCTATTTGTGTGGAAACCTTGACATTTTATATTGGGATTACTGAAGAAAATGGAATATTACGAACAGGAACAAACAAGTAGATTATGAAATTTGATTAATTTGATTGTAGGCCACCCTTTTCTGCTAGATAAAATTGTCTATTTTACATTACGCCCTGTACAATTTGTGTCACTCGCATGCTATAGGGGTTGGTTCTCTACATTGACGATTAAAGAAGATATAAATTTAGTTAATCCCTAACCATTTTTATCAAAGACTGCAGCCAATGAGCAGCCGTAAGATACACGTAGGCCAACTTGTTTTTGGTGTGTCTTTATAGACAAACTCAACGATTAGACGACGATGTATATCTTACCACAATTGTATAATATATATAAAAAAGTATTAAATCACCTAATTTTCTTCTGAAAGACAGTTGTAAAATGTCAAGACGCTCTAACGTGACTTATACTCATAATAGTTTGCCTGGGGATGATTTAAAATACATTATGTTGAATGAAATTAAGAATGTTTGCGTCAAACGTTTATTTCGACTGAACACATGTCAGCTTATTTTATGCACAGTGTTCTTGAACACTTGAGGGCATTTCTATGCAGGCGTTTGTAGAATATGGCGCCTAAACAGTTTGCAAACAACGCACTATACTTAGCACGAGCGGTTTACATTTCTGATTAATGCATCATGTAACAGCTACTTTTTTTGAAAGACAAAGTTCAAGATTATATTAACTGAGAAACAAATATTGTCCAATTCCAAACCGAAAGCTCACAAATGAATTACAAAGTTCATACTGTCAGGTCGTGACGAAACTTTATTTTTTAACTGAGTAAAACTTTTACAAAAACGACCTTACCTTTTTTAAACCAGCTTTGGCGTGTCTGACTGATTGTATGTAAGTAGCCTATTTTATATTTGTTTTACATTGCACTCTTACCTGCGAATAAAGTGACGTCATCTTTTGCGTTACTTCGTCTTACGGAGTAGACAAAACAGTTGGGTTGTTGTCTCTTTTGAGGGTCCTGCAGATAATAATAATTAAAAAAACTAGTACAAAACATTCAAAACTTCATCCTTTCATATTTGTTTTAAAGGAACACGTTGCCTTCAAATCTCATGAAATTTTACTGTTTGGAGGTGTTCCTTATACTTATTAAGAGTTGTTCTTGCAATAAAACACCTTTAATGTGTTATAATTAGTGAATGGTAATTAACAAAAAAAAAAACATTGACCTCTGACCCCGAGACAAGTCCCGCGAAATGTATACGTTTTTCAAGCCGTCAATACGATCGTCGGTGTAATGGGCAAAATGCGCGATGAAGAGCAGTAGGCTGGCGCCGTAGCCTGTGGCCTGGTAAACCTATCACATGAACACCAGGTAATATACCATTCTCTACTCGACGACATGTGGGTATAGTAAACACGTCCACACCGCACTGTCAAAATGGAGAACCCTGTCTTCGCGTTGTCTACTGTACTGTAGCATGCATGGGGAGGTCTATGGGTGGTATGGCCTCGGGGCTTTGCTGCTGCTGGTACGTCCCATGGTCCCTGGACGCCCGGACGGACCGAGAGGTGGAGACTTGCTACTTAATTATTTAACGTATGTTTCTTCTTCCTTTTTTCATTTATTAACTGGATATTTATTGGAATACAATAAACAGACAGATGGTAATCGTAACATTTTGAATAGAATAATTGCTCAGTCGTAGTTCAACAGCTGCGACTGGAAATAAGACTAATAGAATTTGTCCGCCATTTATGGGAGTCAAAATCTTGACTCCCATAAATGGCGGAGCGTTTTGTTTCGCGAAAGTTATCAAAAGCGAAGCATTTCTAAGGCACGTTTGTGTGGATCATTATATTCTACTTTTTAAACATCTTTCCGACCGTGCTCATTATACATCAAACGCTTGTTATAGCCCAAAAGCGCCCAACAGCGCCCAACAGCGCCCAACAGCGCCCAACCCGAAGGCAACGTGTTCCTTTAACTAAGGACCCCTACTGTAATAAATCAGATGAAGAAAAGCGCAGACAGACTGAGCAATCTGAGTGAGCAGTCTTACTTTGCGGATCGGGTACCGTTTCAAGGACCGATTAACTGATCAATCGAATAATCGTTGCAGCTGTCAAATTATACAATAAGCCTTCAGATAATTGATTTTTTTAAGTTTAAATTAAGCTTACTATTTTAAAGACCTAATATGTGGCAAAGGTTGTACCCCCTAAAAAACTATTTAAAAAAAATAAAAAAAATTCCCATACTTGAACACACTCCTTTTTTCTTGTACAGAAGTACCCCCTCCTCTAAAATCATCTAAATAATTCCTAAGAACACAATGAATTAATTCCCAGAACACAATGGAGACACAATGAGAGGGGAGTACCTCATTCCACATATCGATTACCAAATGTTTTAAAGTGCCGCGTTGTTAAACTTCCTTCTTCTTTTTTGGCTAACAACCACACTTTTTAGAAACCCTCTTGTAAGACAAGGATAGCCCTCGATAATGTTTTTTTAATGACTTCACCGATGACCTGAAATGTCACATCATCCTGATTTGGTGACAGGGTCCCTTGATCGCTGGAGGGTTGTATGGCGCAGTACAGCCTGACAATTTGGCTGATGAATTTGCGGGGAGTGGGGGGGGGGGGGGGTATTTGAGTGGAGAGAAAAGGAAATATTGATTCAGAGTCTATCTTGCTATAAATTTATAGCAATTCGTATTTTTGTTTACGTGCTCCTTAATTCTGAGCAATCTTTTCGATTTAATTGCACTTATCGTGGTTGCAACCACACATAGATTATTACAAGATAAAATTTACACTGAAGTTGTCATGACATTTGGTATCTAGCACAGCTGATGATCATGACAAAAATGTTGTAACAACACATCAAAACAGAATGAAGCGATAACAGCAGCTCGGACATTAGGCTATTTTAATTTAAATTTCAAGAGTAAATTGCATGACACAAAAGTGAAAGATGGCACAATTAAAACAAGGAATCTCTTTAAGACCATCCTAGTTTATAAAATATCACTCAAAATACGTGTAATATGAGTTGTAGTACGAAGACCCAAGTTCATAGAGCTTGTTGTAGGGTCATTTCTTTGGTATTATGACCCCGAATTGAAATTGTGTGTATTTGTATCCAAAACCCTATTGTTATAAAGATGGTAATGGTAGTGAGCTTCCTTCGGAATGATTTCGTCTGCAGTGCCCCGTTGATTAGAAAACAATAAAGAATATCGAAAAATTGAATCCCCCAAATTGCCTAAAGATTCAAATTTCAGTTGTGTCCGTTTGCGAATGCCGCGGCCACAGATGCGATTGGTACCAGCTGTCCCATCGCTAAGCGTGAGTGATGGATTCGGCGTTCTTTATGAAAGTACCGTCCGTGACAATTTTTTCTTTCCACGTTTGTTGTAAAAATTATACATTTATCTTTTTGATCACAGATTTACATAAAACTTGGTCTAATGATGATGATAGTAGAAAACATCCCTTGAAATATTTCTGTCTGAAATGCCATATTTGATGAGAAATGAATAAACTAATTTTCGATTGGAGTTTATCGCTCAGTGAGCGTTTTATTCATTTTGTTGAATCTATATGATTTCATGCAAATGTGTAATCGGTTTTTCACTATTTTCTCGTGACCCAGACGGTCGATCGATCTCAAACTTCTACAGGTTTGTCAGTTTATGTATCTGGTGGATTACATAAAGTGCTTACACTGTCAACAACTGTTTTGTTAGCAAAAACCAATTCTGTAATGTTCCTTTAAACATTCCAACGCGACTTTTATTGTATCTTTATTGAGACCTATAAATAATCGAATATATACGTTGACAAAAAAATCAATGATTATCTATGACCCTACTTTTAAAATGTTGCTTAACAATTTTCTGCAAACCAATGTTACTTGTGACATTTGGCTGGTAACCTTATTCTGGTAAGCATAATGTCGTTGTGCTTAGCTATTTTTTTTTTTGGGGGGGGGGCTTAAAACTTACTATACTTTACATTTTAGTCCAATTGGTCAATAAATAATCTTGAAGGTTCACTTTAAAAAAAATAATTGAGCTGACAAACACCAACTAAATTGCTTTTGTCTGTTCTCATCTGTTATGGATTTCCCCAAATTGTAATTCTCGACTGTTCTCTATATAACAAGTCATGGGCTCGATTTCACAAAGAGCTAAGATTCATCTTAAAAGATGAGTTGTCAATAATACCAGTGTGATAGGTATTGTGACATCACACTTAAAGACACTGGACACCTTTGGTAATTGTCAAAGACCAGTCTTCTCACTTGGTGTATCTCAACATATGGATAACATAACAAACCTGTAAAAACTTGAGCTCAATTGGTCGTCGAAGTTGCGAGATAACTATGAAAGAAAAAACACCATTGTCACACAAGTTGTGTGCTTTCAGATGGTTGATTTCGAGACCTCAAAATCTAATTCTGAGGTCTCGAAATCAAATTCGTGGAAAATTACTTCTTTCTCGAAAACTATGTCACTTCAGAGGGAGCCGTTTCTCACAATGTTTTATACTGTCAACCTCTCCCCATTACTCGTTACCAAGTAAGGTTTTATGCTAATAATTATTTTGAGTAATTACCAATAGTGTCCATGCCTTTAAGGTCAATCTTAGCTATTTTGTGTAATCAGCCCCTGGTGATATAATTCGCACAACCAAATAAATCCAATGAATTTTTTTCTGCCAGCAGACGCTCGCTGGTTGGTATTTTATGTTGCCAAAGTGTCTTTGGGTTAACCTAGTTTTTATTTTAGCCCCTTTAAATGCCTCCCTTTGCCTGTGGTTGTAGGGGAAAACCTCAGTGTAGCAATCATTTCTTTGTTTACAAGAATTGACAACCATTCCAGGCGGCTTCGAGTGTCACAATTATATAACTGAGTTGGAACGAATTTATCCCCTTTTAAGGTGGCGTTGATTTAAAACTGAATAGTTTTTGTTCTGGATAGCACAATAGATTTATCAGTGATGGGTAATTGCTGAGTGATGTCACAAAGGAACTGTCTGTTCATCCACTGTCGGACACTGCCATTCACTGACAATTGAAAAATCAGCTTTGCACAGACATGCAAGTAGATTGAGTGTTACACACCATAAGGACTGGGTTTGACCATAGTTAAGCAGAAAGGCTCAGATGTCACACAAGAAAACATGTTTTATAAAATAAAAATTGGTTTAAATGATAATTGAACGAAGTCGTAAAAACACTAATAATTTTTTGAAGACAGTCACATTTACTTACAATTTTGTGTGACTGTTTAAGGGTCACCCTAGAGTATTTTTTACGATATTGGTTTTGTCTTTCTCAGTGCTATCGAATATTCCCCCATAAAAAGAAGAGAAAAAAAGAGAATTGTTTTGCCATCACAAAATCACACTTAATTTGAAATAATTAGGGGACACTTCTGGCCTAATAAAACTCGAAGCCCCTTTTCATTGCTCTTGTTTTGTTTACAATTATTAATCTGACATAAAAGTAAAACAATTAAATTACACCCCACCAAAATTTACTTTTGACCGTCTTTTAGTTAAAAGATCGTTTGTTGGAAACCAGTTCTTATCAGACCACTCTCACTATGGGAAGAGGGCAGTGGAATAACTGACTTTTTAATTTGAGCAAGCGGGCCAAAGACATGAATTGTGGTCTCTTTAGAATCATTTATTTTGTACCTTTTTTTGATTTCATTGGGGGGCCAAGTTCTGAAAGGGTAGGGGGTTACGCCATTGGAAGAGAGTAAGAGGGACTTGGTGGGGGCCGGGCTTGTGGGAGTGTGGGAGGGAGGGTTCAATAACTTACCATGAGTCCTTTTTTATAGGCTTTGTCGGTGCGTGGTCGACCTTCGATGCCAGCCAAATGATGCCTTTCATCCTTGCTGGTCCACCCAATCCTATTGGATAGGTTTTGGTATTTATGTTGATCACGTTTGCCCTGTCTTAAGTCTAGCACTCAGTGATCCACACAAGGCTTTTGTGGTTTATGCAGGTCCATACAGGGCAGTTAGGACAGGCATCACATACAGGTGGGGTCCATCCATAAGAGGGTCCAGGAAGGCTCCTTTCAATTCATGCCACTCAGGATAACAAAAAAACTTCTCTGTAATAAATTACAAGCACACAAAAAAGATTTAATTTTGTCTGCTCTGACTGAATTCCAAAGACTGAGTCAGAGTCAATTCAACCACCGAAGAAACCCACAATGAATTACAGTATTTCTGCTAAAGAAACACATTCTCCAATGACAATGAAAGTAAACACTAACATTCCTTAGTTAAAATGCTGCGCAGCCAAATTTTGATACAATGGCGCCCTCTTGTGTTGCACCAAACACCTGTACGCTGAAGTAAGCTTTTGTGTGTTTTGATTGGTCCATAGTGCCGGTTGAGCAGGTCGCGCATGCGCTTTGTACTTGCCGTGCGTGAAAAATATATTTAACTCTTCTTCGGCGATGAAAATTTGTGTGGTTTGTCGTGAAACAAATTGTGCATCCGGTCCGGAATGGCATAATCGAAAGTCTGCCTGCACATTTATAGCCCAGCAGCGGAGGTTTTCGCAGATTAGCACTCGTCTCAATCTCAGAGAATACTAAGTTAAATAAAAACAGAAATACTTTACGTAAAGTTTTTACTCAAAGTCAAACTCAAACTCAAATATCAAAGTCAAACTCAAAGTCAAAGTTTTAGCCTGTCACAGTGTCGGTGTAATTCGGGCATATCAATTATGAACACGCCATTCACACTCAGATATGTTTTACTTACCCCGACCACTAGTTTGGTATCCAGCTGAAATTTAGGAGATAAGCTTCGATCATTTTTGTCGTGATCCATTTAATTATAAACTGAACTTTCTTAACTTTAGACAGTCGTATCACACGTTGAACAACACGCCCGCCCTCTGTAGGTAAAAGATGGTTAGCGTAATAGTCTGGCTGCATTATAGAGTTATATGCAACTTCATTGGCTGCATTTTGTTCAAGGTACCAGACGACATAATCGCTATGTACAGCAGTAGTTTGTTGGCCACATGATTAGGAAAGCTCTATCCTGTGCGCATAAGTTAGACCAATGAAACGAGATGTAAGAAATCATTTAGGTAAGTGTAGTGTAAGCATCCAGCTTAAATCTGAGGATTTTGTCGACTGCTGGATGGATACGGCACCGAAGTGCAAATAATATGACATTGATAGACAGAAGTTCGCAACAAAATACATAATGTTCAAAACAATAGCTGTTTGCAAGTGTTCTTTAAAGCAAATAAAGTATTCAAAACTTTCGCCATGTACATTGATGATGAGTAGACATAGACAGCTGGCTACACAGAATCAGGTAATTAAGCATACCGGCTACTACTAGTACTACAGAGTCTAGACTAAATAAAAACATGATGGACCATGTGGACTGACTGTCTTACTCTTAATCTTATAGTCTTAGTTTGTAGACCGTGGAAGCTAATGCTTACTAAAGAGCCACAGAGCCTGGACTTCCTGCAGGCACGATTTGTACAGCAGCTCACTGGAAGAAAACATTCATTTTTTTTTTACTGCAGCTGAGTGTATTCCGATCTGCAAATATGCAGCTGTTTATTTAATATTTTATCATCAGATCAACTTTTGTCTGATTAATACTAACTAAACTAGTATAGTGTCTTACTGATGATACTGATAGTGTTACTGTTATGATTAATGAACTTGAATTTGATTGAAAGAAAGGGGGCACATCTCAAAACTTGTTCAGCTCTTTATTTTTTATAACTTTTCAATTTATGTGGAAATGATGACACGAAATGTAAAATTTCCCATTGGCCAGTGTAGTTCATCTTGCCTGCCAGAAAAGCCCTGTAGGGGAGTGTAAGTACAGTACAAAACAAGGCCAATCATTTTTTTGTATTCAAAGGTTACTTCCCATGGTCTATATGTTATTAATGTTACCCAACTCTTGACATTTGTCAATTTATATCAAGTTTTATAGAACACAACACTTGGCTGCCTTTTCATAAAAAGTAATTTGTATATTGCCAGTCTTCTCCAATCAACTTTTTTTTCTTCTGGACTTTTTTTTAAAGAATGAAGGGAAGAACGGTGAGTCACAGCCGACGATACACCTGACTGAGCCACCGGGTAAACCAGAACGAGATTGGATCGGTCCTGTTGATAAACGCTCCAATCTGCGGCAGATCCGCTTCACAGAGAGAGACAACGAAACCGAAACAGAGAGGACTATCGAGAAATGAGAGAAGAGATCTACGTCTGGAATCACACCTTCTGGGCTCGGCATAACCAGAACTTCATTGAGGTGAACAGTCTAGATGTTTAAAGAATATGGCGGGACCACCCGCACATCGGATTTGAATGTTTTTGATCCAAGCTGTCTTTTGCTATCCTTCAAATTTGGTAGCACAAGTTAAGTTTGTCATATGACACTTTCAGCAAATGATGAGTAGATTTTTAGTTATTTTGAGTGACTGCAAAAGTGCCTTGTGGACAAAAATTAAACAAAGTCCACTCTGTCCTTTTTTTCTTTTTCAGGCAAAGGAAAGCTTTGTTAAGAAGGTGCTTGAAGGAAAAGGAGGTGGTCTCTTGGATGAAGATGGTAATAATAATCATAAACTAGTTCTTATTTAGTGCATTTCACAAGAGTTCCCTGGTCATTGGGCCAATAACATTCCTGTAATCTTGCTCAGCTCCCTGGGGAGTATACAACACAAAATCAACCTCTACCCTCTCACATTTGTACCCCTGGGTGAAGAGAAGCAAATATAGCTGTACGGTTCAAGGACACAAGTGTCATGACCTGGATACAAACCCACATCCTGATGACTTAACCACCAGAACTTGAGTTCGGTGCACCAGACCGTTTGGCTATGACACGCTAAGAGGATAATTATTCAAGTTACAATCAACAGACTACTGTGTATGTTTTCTGAAATTGTCTGTAGAAAATCTCTAATGGGTGGAAATGATGGCTCTGAGACAAGCCGTTGGGATGTTCTTGACTCTTCAAACAGTGCACTCTTATTGTATTCAGGTCGTATGAAGACAGAATAAGGTTACCGGCCAAAGTACCATATCTCACATAACATTTGTGACTGGTTTCCTGCATTTATTTTGCTTAACAGAAAATTGCGAAGCAAATATTTCTGCTCGAAGGGGGACTGTCAAGACGATCATAGCAGGCCTGTGGCTGAACATGGAAATATGCACTCTAACCCAGATACTGTACATGTGCCGTGCTGGCCGCAACATCACAAAGGGCGCTGTCATTATTACATTGTGTTGTGACGGCCAGTGCATGCGCGTACTGGGTTGGAGTTCATTATTCCATGTTGTACAGCCACAGGCCTGCTTTGATCGTGATGATAGTCTCCCTTGAAGCAGCCCTATGTAGTTGGACTCAAAACACGCCGATTAAATCGGACTTTACCCAAGGAAGGTGTTCACATAATTCTGCCACAAAACTGATATTCTGCAAAAAGGCTAAAATTCTACTATTATTTTCAGGGGCCAAGCGGGTGCTGAGTGCTGATGAAATGGCCGAGTTCTACAAGGAATTCCTTCAAGAACATCAACAGATTCTAAAGCAGTATAACAGGGATTGGTACAGGCAAAACACTGCCCTCTTGTGGCCAGCATTCAAGGCAGCTCTTCAAAGGCGTTTCAGAAGACTGAAAAGGTGATGGGGGTCCATGAGGCAGTTCAGTGTACAAAGAACAGGAAAGCATAATTTGAAAATGAGCACGTGGAGTACCGCACTACCAATGCAAATGTTGCTGCTCAATGGATAGTTACTGGTTCGTTCATTGGTCTGAAACATCACACAGGGAATTTCTTATGTCTCCTGCAATGTGATGGTGCGGTCATCCAGTTCGGCCTGGCCTTTTCGTGATGTTGAGAAACTTGTAGATCGGGGGATGAGTGAGCCACTGTATGGGGATGCCACATTGGCTTGCCCAAGAGTCTTCAAAACCAACCTTGTGGAGTTCATTTAACATGTTTAAGGAGTGGATTTTTCCCCAAGCCAGTGTGACTGTGAAGATAGTCAAGTCTGACCCAAGGCTCTTCATGGGAGATTGCTGCATGGCGGTTTGCGAGAGGACTCATTCATAAAATAGTGCAGCGAGGTGTTGGTTGTCCCGACAATCCCTCACCAGCCTGCCACCCAGGACGAGTGAAAGTCACTGACAGTTTAAGAGATCATTCATGGCAGGCCAGGAGAAATTTTCACTTGCAAAGGGCACTTCCATTGGAAAATCATAATGTCTATGAGAAACTTTTGCAAGGGCACAGAGGCCAAGTCCAGGGCAATGAAGGCCGTGGTGTAATTCCAGGCCGGCCACTGGTAGGCATTATTCCATGCATTTCAACCAGCTTTCAATTTTGTTCATCACGGGCATCTTCACTGGATTATGGTGTATTTCAATGACCTTAAATAGATTCGTCGATAAACCATGCGACCTGTGACATCACACGTTTGCAGAAGAGTCACAGAGTCTGCATGTGGATTTGAACACAGGTCATTGGAAGAAAAACATTTAATCAAAAAATTTACGGAAACCGAACGGTACCATTTTCATCAACTTTTGATATAAAGGATGGGGGAACATATCCAAGCTTGTTCAGCCTTACTTAGTAACAATTCTTGATTTTATGAATGAATTATCAAAAATTTTTTTTAAACTTCTCATATGATAAGTGTAGATTCTTGCTACATTTTCTCGTATGACCAGTTTAGTTTCTAGCTTGCCCCAATTTACACCTTAGAATGTGAAACGCTACTCTTGGTAAAACAAGTTGACAAGGTCTATACATAGTCACAATTATGCACCACACACACAGATCCTTGTCATTTGATTGGTGGAACACATGTCACATGTCATCCATTATTTGGCCATGCATTTATCACTGTGACGTTCCAAATTTAATATTGGATAGGCCTGTCCAATAGCACTAACTATCGGACTCTAGCAGTCTTTGAACCATTTCACCATAATTGTTTCCCAAAATAAACATTCCCTGCCTGTTAATCCCCACATTTGGTATCCACATGGAGTTGTTCACGTTGTTTACAAGGAAATGTAGAATTTTCAGAGTGTAGGGTGGACCAGGTTTCTGTGTCTATTTTGTGTTTATTTTGAAAAAAATATCAAATGACAAGGATCTATGGGCGAGTTCTATAAAGATTAGTTTTGAATGCATTTCATTGTCGCGGGAGTATAATCACTCGGTGAAATCTGGCTTTTCCATTTCACTTGGTGTCACCTCTTGAAAAATGGAATAGTCCAGATTTCATAGAGTGATTATATCCTGCTTCATCACACTCATATGCATCCAATATTTGTGAAATATATTCCATTAAGTTTGACACATTGGAAGAGGTTTGGTTTTAGTCAACTATGATATTTTTTAATACTTTCCAATACTGCTTTACTGGTATTTTAATTTACATTTTCATTATTTGTTTTTTTAATAGTTTTGCAGCTTAATTGAAATCAATGTAAGATTGGATCAGATTTAAAACTTTCTGTGATTAAACTTTGCAATCATAATTTCTACCGCTATATCTCAACTCAATGGTTTATCATTATTTTGTTAATTACAGTATTCAATGAAATATAATGTTGACAATATAATAGGGGGAAAAATAAATATGTTATACACAAAAGTGTTTTAGAAAAAGCAAGAAAACAACACTTGTATAAGTCAACACAAACAAGTTGAACAACAAAACAAAATGTTCACCCATGACATAAAAACCAGGATAAATGTTGGTGAAGTACTGTTAGTTGATGCACTCTAACCACGTCGTACCTCTGCATGGTACTACATGTATTTCTTAAAGTTTTGGGTCTTCTGAAGTAATATTTGTTGCCCTGAATAGGCACGCACCTTGGCCATGAGCCACGGCCGATAATCGGCCATGGTATGCTGGAATCTCGGACTTGCCTTCCATATGCCGAATACAAGAATAAACAAAGGTGGCAGCCTATCGATCTCTCGTATTCCTCATTTGTACGACAAAAGGACAAAGGTCTGGAATCAGGGATTACACAATGGATTGTCCATGGGCATGTCTAGTTCTCGCCAAATGCTGCATGGCTTGACTAGCTAGTCCAACTTGATCAAGCTAGCCCACTACCCGAGCACTAGTTCTCTAGTCGAAATAACAATGGTTGGTTTTGTTGATATAACAATAATTTACAGTGAGATATTTAGTTAACAATCAGCAAAGTAGAGAAAATAACAGAAAACAATAGAAACTAAAAAATGACATGCCAACAAAATGCTTCATTAATGTTTACATTAATCCTTATCAACAAAACACATTTTGAGTAGGACGATCGACATGATGCATGCAAGTGGAAAAAAAAGACCACGCTTGCATGAGGTAAAATCGTAAATTGGAAAAATGGTTAACACCCGAACTTGCCCACGGCTGTTTACCAACAGCACACTGGATGGGCCAAAGAGCAACCTTCTTTTGAACTCTTGCCGAGGGCGCCCTACTCAAAATATGACATCATGTGCATAAGGTCTATTCTCAGTCTCAAGAACTGCCCACGCAGTCTCTCAGGCTCTCCTGTTAAACCCTTACGACCTTCGGCTTACTGCGCCACGCTCCCATTTCAGGAGTAAAATAACAACAAGTTATATGGTAAACGTGACGTGTAAACGTGTAAACGCGGCGTTGCCTAAAATGCAGCATTACACTGTATAAGACACAGGGACATGGACTGCCAAAAAGGCGCAACAATTATTATTGCGATGATGAGTGATGACGCCAGATGGGTCAACAGTGAAGACAGACTTTGGGATAGCAACTTTGTACCGTCCAGGGCAAAAATTTCATAGATCTGCCTCAGCAGAAAATCTCGTCTGACACTTTTCTGCTGAGCAGAAATGAGCAGGATGCCAGTCACAAAATGGTGCATGCAACATGGTGTTTTGGCTAGTGACCCTATTCTGGTAAGTAAAATTTTGTTGCGCTTGGCTGCTTTTTGTGCTTAAAAGCAGCTCCACGAAATTGGGCCCAGGTTGGCGGATGACTTCTCATTTCTTGTATTTTTGACTGGAACTGGAGAAGTAGAAGTCAACACCTCGGGTTTGTTGTCTCTGCTCAGGGCCTCTGCCACTTTTTCCTCTCTCCTAAATTAGAAGAGACAAAATTGAAAAGACGGGATTGGTACAAATTGATTAGTTTCAATCTGAATCATTTTAACCAAAAACAAACATCGGTGTATGGGTAAAACATAAACAAATAGCCCTCTTATCATTTCAAATTTTTTTCACAACACAAAATAGGCATGGAAACCTGTCCACCCCACTCTAAAGAATCTAAGCAACACGAATGACTCCATGTAGACACCAATCTTGTTTGACATGACGTGACCTTGCCTCCATTGGAAAAACAGGCAGGGAATGATTGCTTTGGACTCAGCGCTGCGAAGCCTCCAATATTGGACTCCAATATTAAATTTTGGAGCAACGCAGCAGTGTACATTGTGACAACGATATTCTCAAAGAAAAATTATTACAATAATAATACTGCCCAGAGAAACGGTAAAGATTTTTTAATACTGACATGAAGTGCTTAATCATGGACTACTGTCTTACTGACCAAATAATTCATCGAAAGGAAGAGTTGAACAGCCTTTCGATATTGTACGTAACACACCAACCTGAGTTCTGATATGCTTTGCCCACTCTGGAGCTTTGACAACCGGCATGGGATAGGTCTGTCCCAAAGTCACCTCGGACTGCTTTAGCATTGAGCTGCTGAGGGCCCAGGGGGCATGAATGGCTCCCCCCTTAATGGCTTGTAGTTCAGGTATCCAACTTCTGATGTAGTCACCCTGTGGAGCAAGAACAGCAATATTACCACTGTAGTCAACAAAAATTGGAGCTTCCTTTTTTGACACATATTTTGAGAATAAGTTCCCTTCTGTAGGCTGGGAATGTGTATTGTCTTAATCCCCTAAAATCTTTTAGAGCACGCATAACATGTAGAATTCTCCCTGGCAAATGTTTTCTTTAAATTATAAACCGATTTGGGGTTTAACAAAGACAAAATTGACTAGAGCGGGATTTAAACCAACGACCTCCGGATTAAAGTGCCGGCACTCTACCAACTGAGCTATCTAGCCCTATGTTGGCAGTCTCCCTATTTTGTCAATATCTTTGTAGCTGTACAACCCAGTCAATGTCCATTGTGGTTTATTATGTGATATCTCAAATTATAAACTGTTCCGTAATCGCCTGCATGAGTGAAACTTGTCCATACCTGGGAGGCTTTCGAAAAAATATGTGCATTTAAAACTGGCAGATAGCGCTGTAGTCAATCTAGCTTTACGTTTAAAAAGAAACTACCTGTGCATCGTAGTCTAGTCCTTGTTTGACCATGTTGAACTTTCTGGCTGGTCGTGGGTCAGTGCCAACACCAGCGCAGTACAACCAGTTGCCATAGTTACTGCATACATCGTGGTCAATCTGTCAATCGAATGACAACATAAACAACATTTATGCAGTATGGTTTTAAAAATGACTCTGTATCAGTGGCATAACCAGACAGGGGCGTTGGAGTGGGGAGTGGGGGGGGGCTTTTGCCTACCAGTGACTTCAATCCTCCAGTATCCTGCTCTCCTATGTCACCCCACACTAAACTGTTTGGACTTAGATCAGATTGGAATGCCTGTCCCATGATAAGCAATTGTTATTTTGGCTGACAGCCCTAAGTCCTTCTGAACCCTTCATTTCGGCAAAGAGGTTACAGAAGGTTTTTGGAGGTGTAAAGCTAAAAACCCCACATGTCTGTCATGCGATGTGCGTAATGCGAACTGCGCAATCCTTTAAAATAAAAATACAAGCCAAGCAATGCACATCATTTTTACTGATAATGCACCGGTACGCAAAAGGGATGAAAATTTGTGCGTTGCTTGGCGTGTGCATTTTAAAATTTTCAGGCATTGCGCACTACGCATGATGCACAACGCATGACAGACACATGGACGGCCTAAGGGTTACTGAACTCGATAAGAAGTAATCTAAGAGAAGCAAACAAACAGATTTGGCCCGCTCTTACCAGTAGATGCTCAAACCATTCCGCCCCTAGCCTCCAGTCAAGTTTGAGATCTTTGGTCAGGAAGCTCGCCACATTCTGCCTGCCCCTGTTGGACATGAACCCGGTGGCAGCCAACTCTCTCATGTTGGCGTCTACAAACGGTACCCCCGTCTTTCCCTCTCGCCAAGCGTCAAAAAGCTTCTGGTTCTCCTGCCATTCCCTGTGTTTACCTAGCAGCCCTGAAGGTCAACCAAAACAGTTTGAGGTCATCGGCTATACTTGAGGGGGGGGGCATCTTGGTGTTGATACCTTGATTTCATAATCGTCCAAAACCATATAAAAATAGAAAAAGGGAACCCTAAAGAATACCAAATCATTGAAAGCGTCAGTGAGAGTCACTACTAGCCTGGAACTTGAATTGATTTAAAAGCGCTCATAAAAGAGCTCTCCCCTCACACTATCCGACATAACTTATTCTCCAATGGTTAGTCAGCAAATGTTCTCTTTTTACACTCTTTTAACTTATTTTTTATTATTTATTCTTCATTTCTGTCTTCGTTTCAACCTGTCTCGGAGTCGAGACCTTGATTTCATAATCGTCCGAATCCATACAAAAATTGAAAAAAGGAACCCAAAAGAATAACAAATCATCGAAAGCCTATTTTTCAAGCTGTCCCTGCGGTGTGTTCTTCTTGTTGGTTTCCATGGGGAGAGGCACAGCTAGTTCTCATCAAACTTACCACTCAGGTAGAAGAGACGATCCCCAAATTTAAGGGCCACAAACTTGAAATAATCCCTCCAGAGCAGCTCAAAGATCACCCTGAATCAGAACAATTTAAGGGAACATTACAGAATTGGTTTTTGCTAACAAAACAGTTGCTGGCAGTGTAAGCACTTTATGTAATCCACCATGTATACATAAACTGACAAACCTGTAGAAGTTTGAGATCGATCGGCCATCTGGGTCACGAGAAAATAGTGAAAAACCGATTACACATTTGCATGAAATCATATAGATTCAACAAATGAATAAAACGCTCACTGAGCGATAAACTCCAATCGGAAAATTAGTTTATTCATTTCTCATCAAATATGGCATTTCAGACAGAAATATTTCAAGGGATGTTTTCTACTATCATCACCATTAGACCGTGTAAGTTTTGTGTAAATCTGTGATCAAAAAGTATATTTTACAAGTTTTTTTCTTACCAATTCTGTAATGTTCCTTTAAGGTTGGAAGGTTTCAACATTCAATCGGAAAACATGTTGAAACACGTTTCAAAGTTTCACAGATGTTTAAATGAACTGACAGTAAGAGAAAACAAACCTTCCTTTACCTTACTCTACACCTGTAGAGAATGAGTTCCCTTTGGCTGATCAGGAATGTGTATTAACTTAAACCCCTATAATTTGTTACCCAATTCTGCTTTGTACGCCCCAAAATACTGACAACAAAAAATTGCGGGCACTCCGGAATCATTCCAGGCTGAATAAACCGTCTGCCATAAGCTAAAAACCTTTGCAGATATACACATCATTCGACATGATGTGGTTTACATTGTACATGGCACACGCTTATTATTATAACCCAATTTCTTTTCAATTCAATTCAATTCTTCTTTATAGCTATAATACATACCAGTAAGTTGATTGATTTGTTTTTCGTTCCTTCTCGTATCTCTTGATTTCTTCGTATATTTTGCGCGGTGACAGACAACCTAGAGCCAGCCTGTGAACGGCAAGAGAAGTCAATAATGATTCCAATGATTATGGGACAAGATTCCACGTAGATAGTCTGGAGATACCGTAATGACGTGAGGCTATGAAGACCATCAGGGCCCAATTTCATAGAGCTGCTTAAGCAGAAAATATTGCTTGAATTTCTGCTGAGCAAAAATAAGCAGGATACCAGTCACAGATTGTACATGTGACATGGAATTTTGGCTGGTAACCTTATTCTGGTTAGCATAATTTTGTTGTGCTTAGCTTATTTTTGTGCTTAAGCAGCTTTATGAAATTGGGCCCTGTTGGCAAATACAAGGCACAGTTTTACTATCCCAGCGGGTTACTTGAAACAGTTTGTTTCCGAATAAATACTTTTACCGTTTCCCGTTCAAGATTTTTTTTTCAAGTAATAAACCACTGGAGAAATTTGAAACAATTTCGGGTTGAACAAAGAAAAATTAACTACAGTGGGATTCGAACCTCCGGATTAACATGCTGGCCTTCCACCAACTTTTGTCAATACATCTTTGTTCAGGGGAGCCAGTCAGAAGAGTTCTGCATGTTATTGTGTCCTCCATAGCGAACTCATTGAGAAAAAAACTTGAGCGCAAGGCAAGCCTGGATAGGTTAACTTACCAAGAGGAGAATTTGGTGGAGTAATCGGGACCAATGAGTCCATTACGAGTCTCCTTGTATGATGCTAGATAGTCCTTTAACACAAACACAACATGCAGCCATTAACACTCGGGTAAAATGGACAATTAAAGGGCCCCTGAAGTTAACATTTCTTAGGAATAAATTTTGAGCAACTTGCTAATTCCCTTGTGTATGAAAACTAATCGACATCCATAATTGAACTTCATTGAAAAGTTCTGTAGACATTTAAAATGTTCCTCTCTTATCTGGACAGCTGAGGGATCTGTCATAGTGATGTAATTTCATGGAGAGACACTGGTTTTATTTCTGTTGAAAAAATGAAATAGTGAACCCTCAAATTTGTGAGAAAAACTGTGTGACCTACTTGTTTAGAATCCTCATATTCCTTCCTTTTCAGATGTGAATTATACATTTATAAAATGAGTGAATGTTACTTCCCTTGACAATTAAACTGGTTGTTATTGCTACCATTAATACATCAGAGTATACATGTATGACAATACATGTTAAAAATAGGGGCTACTAAAACTTCCTTGGAGCAAGTAAAATACACAGTTTACAAGCCCGGTGGGCTACTTTACAAAAAAAAAATGAATCGGAAGGCCTGGTGTAGTATTGTTTCCCGTTACTTTTTAGACCACCGCACCCCGACAGGGTTTGCCCTTAACTTTTTTTAGTGACAAGCCAGCAGGTCCGTCAGCTTTTTATTCAATAAAGTTGCTTTTCAACATTGAACTAGCCAGCCGGACTGCTTAGAGTGAAATTTGACTGGTCCTCGGGTGTTTTAACTGGCATACGGCCAGCGGACCACTGTTAGGGGAGAACGTTGCCGGATCGTCTTCTGGAGAATTTGAGTCAGCCTATGAGAAGACAAAATGAAGAACGGATGGATTATATGTGAAGAGCTCAAAAACTCACATGATCCCAGAAGTAATGTTGAATTCTTGCAAGGGCCTGTCTCTCCCCACCTCCATATGGGAATGCAGTACGAGGGTCCTGGGCCGGTTCTATGTTAAAGGGAAGGATAAAATGCTAAATAGAGTTATAAGGTACTGCTTTATCCCTTCTTCTCTTGGTAACAGTTTCCAGTGAGGTGACCAAGCATTTGAAACCATTCAACGGGTTAGATGGCATTGAGTGGTCAGACAGTAGGAGGGCTGACCGTGTGATGTGTAGATGTGCACAGCCACAATCATGGTTACACATTTTTTTCGTGTCCATGTTATGAACAACAGTTTGAAAACCAGTGATGTAACAGTTATTTCAATGTTGTTTGTAAATTGATTAACCAGCAGTGTGTGAATGAAGAGTAGAAAGTACTTGAGTTTGTCGAATACAAGATCCGCAAAGAGTTACTCAATATTTATGTGTTGTTCATTTGCTGTCTTTGTAACAAAAAGGGTACCAGATGCATTCACCACACTATTTAGTATTTGCAGGCTGGTATTGTATATCTTTCATACAAGAAAAAAAAACAGTGGATGATATTGAATGGTTAGCCAGTAGGAGGGTTGACTGTGTACTGTGTAAGTGCATTCACTACTTGATATCATATTGCAGGCTGGCATAGTTAAATCATTTAAAACCACAGTGGATGATATTAAATGGTCAGACAGTAGGAGGGTTGACTGTGTATAGTGTAAATGCATTCACCACTTGATATCATGTCGCAGGCTGGCATAGTTAACCTATCATTCAAAACTACAGTGGATGATATTAAATGGTCAGACAGTAGGAGGGTTCTGCAATCAGTTGAGGATAGATAGCTATTATAATGTGGTACAGTACCATTACCTTTCATTCCATACTCCTCCATTGTAGGTATACAGCCGGGATCTACACCAGATGGTAGTGGTTTCAGCCTGCTGGGCATGGACAACGTGGGACGGACTCTTGACTGATTTTCAGTCCTCTTACGGAACTCTGTGAACACATTTGGTAGTCTGGGGGAAGAACAAAAAGTTTGAAAATGCATACTTGAATGAAGTTTCCTGAGAAAAGCATTGTGAAATCATATAATGGATTATTGATAATAAATTTATAGATAAATTTACAATCTTTGAGGATCTTACTGTGGTATTCTGAATGGTATGTCCTCTTTGTGGTAGAGAGTCGCACCCAGACTTTGTGGATGGGAACCTGGCTAAATTGCTAAAGATCTACACAGAAGTATATAAGAGGATCTTACTGGGGTATTCTGAACAGAATGTCCTCTTTGTGGTAGAGAGATCGCACCCCAGACTTTGTGGATGGGAACTGGCTAAATTGCTAAAGATCTACACAGAAGTATATAAGAGGATCTTACTGGGGTATTCTGAACAGAATGTCCTCTTTGTGGTAGAGAGTCGCACCCCAGACTTTGTGGATGGGAACCTGGCTAAATTGTTAAAGATCTACACAGAAGTATAAAGGATCTTACTGTGATACTCTGAATGGTATGTCCTCTTTGTGGTAGAGAGTCGCACCCCAGACTTTGTGGATGGGAACCTGGCAGGATTTCTCTACTGCTGTTTCTACATCTAGCTCCTCTCTGGTGGCCTAGACATACATGTAAAGAATCCTGTTGGTAAGTCAATACGTCAAACACACACACTTCTGCTATACTTCAGTTTTTGCTACGGTTCCGAAACTGGTACAAATGTGTGTCACTGCACACAGAAATTGTTAGTCTCTCAAATAATGAATGAATAAATAAATAACGATGATTTAAGACCCTGTAAATATGATAACAGGCCTTGAACTTCATCGCTCTTGAAGGGGCACGGCAATTTTCCAGTGGTAAGGGGCACTTCTATGAGGAAAATGTAAATTTATATTGGAACTTTGCAAAGGGCACCACAGCAAAAGCACAGGGCACCACGGCAATTTCCGTGGGTGCCGTGGGTTATTTCGAGGCCTGTGATACTGTGACATATTTTCAACCGACAAGATTGCTAGAACTGTCTGACGTATTAAAGAATATTGGAAAACTGAAAGATCACTAAAACTACATCTTTACTATAATGGTACGCTTTGAAGAGCATTGATTAGAAAGTATGGGAGAAGCACAGTGTACACTAACCTCTTGCTGTAAGACTACTGCTTTGACATTTTCTTTACCTAGCTGGCTGATCAAATTGGGGATCACTTTCTCAGGCTCACCTTTACTTACAACAAGTTCACTGATGGAGAGAAAAGTAGGGGGGACTATTAAATCTGTCTTTACAAAATCTTGGATGGTATGTGACCGGAACAGGTGCTCGACAAAATATTTACGAATATTATCGCAAAAAACAAAAATGTATGACACCATTAGGAACAGGGCCGAATTTCATAAAGCTGCTTTAAAAGCAGAAACTATTGCTTAACAGATGTCTGCTAAGCAGAAATGAGCAGGATACCAGTCACAAATTTTACATGTGACATGCTAGTTTGGCTGGTAACCTTATTCTGGTAAGCATAATTTTGTTTTGCTTAGCTACTTTTTGTGCTTAGGATCTTAGGAGGTACATTGTACATTGAATCAATGGCATTTCCACCTTTTGATAACCCCAGGAGTAATAGATAACTTTTGGGAACAGTAGCCTTGGCACTAGAGAAGTAGATAAAAAAGCTTGACTTATTTTATTTTGAGAAAAATACAGCATTTTTTTTGTTTACTAGGCAGACTTTAGAAATGTCTGACTTTAGACAAAAGCCTGAAATTTGTCATCCCTGTTCATGTATACAATTATAGTAAAAAAATAGTGGTTTCTTATCAATGCAGTGACGCTTCAACGTTATTATATTATTTATCCTCCAAGGTATGTGGAGTTACGTTTTGAAGTTTAAAACCTTTTTCCTTTACATTGCAAATGGTCATAAGGTGCTGTGGGGCAATATGCTGCCAATCAAACCAGGAACATTGGGGCGCAACCCCTGATCTTTAAGGTTATATAAAGTGCAATATGAATGGGTTCTTTTACACGCATTACAAAATACACGGGAGCTACAGCAATATGTCCCATCTGAAGGACGAAGCAATAACGGTTAAGCGTCTTGCTTTAAAGGCCACAAGTGTCACGACCGGGACTCGAACCCACACTCTGCTGATCAGAAACACCAGAGCTCCAGTCCGCTCGGCCACGCAGGCCACATACATATTAAATGACAGTTTATTCGTATTTAAGTCACCTGCCAACGCTGTTCAGGGACTGCTTCAGATCATGCAAGGTTTGCAGTAAGAACTTGAGACGATGAGGTCCAGTCTTGGGGAAGGAGAAATGCCACGTACCGCTGTAATGACGAGGGTCTAAGCAGTAGAGCGGAATAACAAAGTCCGCATTCAGATGTGCCCAGTGTAACACCTAGAAATCAAGACGAAAAAACAACAACGATATAGCACATCAATAACAAACTAACCTAAACTGATTTGGTTAACAAATTGACCGTAAAAAAATATATGAATTATTCGAGATCTTTATTGTTTTGCAAATCTTCTATGATGTATGTCTCTAACTTTGTGTATTTCTAATTTTGCTTTTCAATTTCAAACTTACTCCTATTTTTTTTAAAATGAATGTCACTTTATAAACATTTTTATGAACTGCTAACGACGCTTTTTTTTTTTGAGGCATAATTTTTGCATAAAAAAACCTACCCAAACCAGGGTTGAGATTTACATGTAGTTCATAAATAACAATAATTCCAAAAATTGAGATCTATACGAATAATTACTGAGAAAAAAACATTAAAAATAAAAGCTTTTGTCTGACAATTTGTTTTGTCCTTTGTCAGTTTCTATTTTTTTCTATTCAAATGATTCTGTGTTGAAATTAAAACATCAAAATCTTGGATCATCTGCAAGTTTCGTTACAAACCTGAAACTGAAAGAATGGAAAACAGCACAGTTAAGTCAGTACTCAGTAGGGTTTATGTTTATTATCATACCTTGTTTATAATTTAAATTTAGTTTCAAAACTACATGCTCCTTCTTAATCTGAAAATCACTTGTACTGTCATGACTGTACAGTTTTTATATATTTTGAAAAAACATTTTTTTATCCTTGCAATTTTTTTTTAATCTTCCAAACTTGTTTCTCTTTTTCTTTAAAGTTGAACAAAAACTACTTTCCTTGTGCAACCTAAGTACTTCTGTTGTGTGCAACTTTCTGTTTTCATTTAATTGTGTTTTCTTAAATTGTGAAACTTTTATTGTAATTTTACTTGCAATTTGGCTGATGCCACGATATGTAAAATATAATAAAAACAATGATTGTACATGAAGGATTGAAGATAATGAATGACATAAGTTTGTCAAACAAATGAGTACAAAAATGGCATTTGATGTTTTACTAGGGATGGTGTAATATTATCTGAACACTTTTTCCTTACCCAAATTTCTGACTTCAAATCTACATACAAAAAAACCAAAATCCTTAAAAACGCAAATCAAATCAGAAAACGCAAAGCGAGTAAATTTAGGAGTTAAGTTTTTAATAATAAAAGAAGAACATGCAAATAATGTCCCACAGGCAATTATGTCCCATCATCATGGAGGAAGGAAAGAATTCCAAGAATCCCACCACAAGAAAAACGCAAATCAAATCAGAAAACGCAAAGCGAGTAAATGTATGAGTTAAGTTTTTAATAATAAAAGAAGAACATGCAAATAATGTCCCACAGGCAATTATGTCCCATCATCATGGAGGAAGGAAAGAATTCTAAGAATCCCACAGGACCCCACCCCTCCTTTCTCAGTCTCCAATATTTATTTTATCAGCCGGATGACCAGCACTCAGCAGCCACGGCGGAGCCACACCAGACAACACCACCTGCACATTTTGCAGCCCGACACAGGTTCAACTCACCTCATTGTCGTGATACCGTAAATCATTTCTTAGTAAGCATATGATCGTCTTCAATTTGGTTGACATCTTGATGTTATTTCCCAAGCCCTAAAATGTGTTTTCAGGTTGTGTAGCTAGCTGCTTCGAGTTGACATCCAGCGCCTGCGACAAAACCTCGGCTTACGTAATATTGTAACACCGCCGCAAATTGGGCCTACAATGCAATCCGCAATTCCAAATTCAGGCCTAAAGTCTAGATCCAATTTTCGGCTACACTTAGTTCTACTGAAAATGGCGACTCGCAGCGTTCTACGTGTGGCATGTTCTCTTTTAATTAGAGAAATACCACCACCTTTCCATTCGGCTCTCTTTAATATTAATCACAATCGTGGTATATCCAGAGTTGTGTTGTCACATGCTGCTAAGTTTTCAACATCTTCAACTGCACGTATGAAATTACGAAGGGAAGGTAAGAAACTATCTCCAGTTCCATTCCTTTTCGTTGAACTTCTTCTTAAGTAACGATAGAGGGCGCATTTTATTTATAAAAAAAAGAAGATCTGTACTAAACATGCTAAAAGTACAATATTACAATTACAATGAGTTATAAATATAACTACAATTGTAAGAACTATATTTTGAATAGCTAGAGCGTATGGCAAAGTTAGAGAGTGATGTTTGTGACGGGTTCTGATGGACCATATTTATATTCTTATTTTGGGGAAGAAGAGAAGGGGCCTCCTCTAGCATGTCTAGTGAGTGAGTCCTACCTACCGATGGGAGGATCAAGGGTTATGATTCATGGCCTCCTCCCATCCACAGGATTTGTGCAAGTTCATTGCACTCTGTCCACACGACGTCCGTCTAATTTCTATAAATCTAATTCTAAGTAATCTTGAGGTGAATCTCATTCTCTAAAATGGAGGTCAGAAACTAGTAGTTGCGATAATCGTAACCCTCCATCCTCCCGACTAGTCTGACAAAAATGGCGGAAATTGCAATTTCGCCACTTTTTTTGCATTGCATGACTCGTAACGCTCCGGTCTCCGACCTTCGGGAGGATAGAGTCTGAGAGGGTTACGATTATCGCAACTAGTCAGAAACGACCGTTTTTTCCAGGAAGAGTTCCTATCAGAGTAGAGGAATAAACCTGATCAGGAGACTTTGGTTTTCATTATCACCTGAAGGGGACTACCAATCATTTCATTCATGGGTTTGTCATGTTTTGTTTTAGATTTTTGTTAATTTATTGTGTTCAATGAGTTGTTTGTAACTGTAACTAACTTCATGTTTTTTCTTTTTTTGAAATTTCTTGCTTACAGTGATAGAATCAACTGATGGAAATCTAACTACAGTAAGTGTTCACTTGACCTGAAAATCACTGAAAAACCTCTGTACCAGTTAAATTGACACGTTGCCTTTGGATTTAGCGCTTTGGGCCATAAAAGCATTTAAGAAATGCATATGGTTGGAAAGGTGTTTTTAAAAGTAGAATATAATGATCAACACAAATATCCCTAGAAATTGTCTGGTTTTCCTTTTACTTTGTGAACTAACACGATCTGCCGTTTTGTACCAAATTTTTTGTTTCGCAAGATAGTGGACTGTGTTAGTTCACGAAGTAAAAGGAAAACCACAAAATTTTGAGAGATATTCAGTGAATGATTATTGAATGGTCAGACAGTGGGTGGGTTGACTGTGTGATGTGTAGATATGCTATCACCACATGAAATTATATTGCAGGTTGGCATAGTGTATCTATCTTTCAGAACCACAGTGTATGATTATTAAATGGTCAGAGAGTAGGAGGGTGGGTTTAATCGATAACAGAGTGTGTGATAAAAGTATGGGTTGGAAAAAATGATGAGTTGCAGCTGGTCACAGCCTAGTTATGAATATTCACCAGTGAATTTGCACATTATTCTCTTCTTATTTTGCAACAGGTTGAAGCTGTGTACAAAGACCCCCCAGAAAACTTCTTTGAAATTGATGATCCCCACAGGGCGTGTCCAATCTGCAGTAGAAATCTGCGTGTCACATACAAGGTAAGGACTGGGCCAAAAGACTGGTTGAACTTCCCCGTTACTGTGAATATATTTTGTAACCCTGAGTTTACATCTTGTGGTACCAAAACACAAAATTTGGTGTTGACTCAATTAACCTGACGTCATCATCACAATAATCTTGGTTGCGCCATTGTGGGAGTCGATGTCCCAATGTGTTATGCAGTGTAGTGTGCTTTGTAGGCAACGCGATATTTACAAGCTAACGAGTTGAATCACCACAAGGGTGTGGCAGACAGTCCTTGAGTGAAGTTGAGTGCAAGGGATCAATACCAAATTGCTCTTATCTCTGAGAAATCTGAAAAGGAATCTATGTGTTGCCCTGTGAATTGAAATTTTAACCCTCCTACTGTCTGACCGTTCAATATCATCACAGTGGTTTTTAATAATAGGGAAAACTACGACAGCCTGCATTATAATATCATGTGGTGAATGCATCCACACAGTACACAGTCAACCCTGCTACTGTCTAACCATTCAATATCATCCACTGTGGTTTTGAATGATAAATAAACTATGTCAGCATGCAATATGATTTCATGTGATGAATGCATCTACATCATCAACAGTCAACCCTCCTACTGTCTGACCATTCAATGTCATCTACTGTGGTTTTTAATGATAAACTATGCCAGTCTACAATATAATATCATGAGGTGTCTACAAAGTACATGTACACACCAGTGTGTAGACACCTGCAATCAGGGACCTCCTATTGTCCCTCTTTTGTTTGTACTTAAACTTTCTGGCAACAGCTCCCAGTGGTTTTGTGCACACTTTCCAACTGGGGACTTTTACCCAATGGGGAACCCTATTGTCCTCTTTTGTTACAGGTTCCCGGTTTGAATGTGTTTAACCTACCCACACCCACACAGTTCTGTGCACAGTTGTGTCACCATACACAGCCAGTGCAGTGCAATGATTTAAACTGTTTGTCAACTTGTCGGAAAATATAACCAAGAGTGCGTTGAGAGGGTTAAAAACACATGAGCTACGTGCATGAGGTTATGAAGGTTTTTGCTGTGTTCCTCCATATCATGCCCAAACACTGCAACGTCGTCGCCTATGCCGATGGTACCGGGGCATTGCTCCAACATCATATCCATTTTCTCTTGGAGAAATATCTTGCGAACGCATAAGAAATTGACAGATTTGTCTGTTTGAGTTTGATATAAGGATTTGTTGTTGTCTATGATGATAGGATGTTCTCATCTTGAGTCAGTTCATCCGACCAGACGGTGGAATGCTTGCAAGGAGGATCACAGGAGTGTGTAGGAAACAGCAGAAGGTCATACAAGAGTGCGTCAAGAGAGCGCATATAGCAGGTACGTAGGACGAGGGGGGCAGCTGCAGACCTGATGCTTCACGGAGGCGGCTGAGGCAATCGCCTCCATGCCCCTGGTCATTGCCTCGGTGCCCTTTGAAATGTTTCATGCAGTATTTCCCACCCACTCAAACATGAGGTGTCCCACCTTGCTGGCTGCTTTTCAATGCCACCAGGCTCATTGTCAACACCTCACCGTGAAGATTAGCCATAAACAAAATACTATTTTAAACTTGTTTAACTAAGGCTTGTTACGCAATCACAATATTTGCTCTTTTCTTTTTACCGCAGGCTTGCTACCAGATCACCGCCCTCCGAAAGACGCTGGGAAGATTCCCCCAGGAGTTCATATCAGACCCAAAATCAAGTTCAATCGGTTCTGACCCAAGGAACAACTGTGTTTTATTTTTTGTAAATACTGTACAGCATATAAATGTGTGCAAAAATACCCAACAGCCGATTGTATTGACGGAATTTGAAGCTCTTTAAAAATCTATGTTGGTTCCAGATTGAAAAAGAGTGAATGTGGAAACGTCTTTAATAGAATTATGTGAACTTTAACGTCCATACCTTTAAAAAATCTGGGGATGAACAAAGAATAATTGACTGCGCGGGATTTGAACCAACGACCTCCGGATTAACGTACTGGCGCTCTACCTACAGGGCTACCTTGTATCTAGCCCTATGTTGGTGGTCTCCCTATTTTGTCAATATCTTGTTCGGGGGTGCCAGTCAGAAGCCATGCAACCGTTAACTGCCGTGTAGCCAGGGATCACACCCAAGTTTACGATACAACCTGGGAACGGCAGCTAGGGGATCACCTTTACGAGATGCAACTTTTTCTTTTACCATAGTTCATTTTAGTTAGTATAGAAAGTAGTTTCCAACAGCTGATTCTGTTTCCTCAAACTTTGCTTAATTGAATAGTAAAAGAAAACAATCAAAACTGTGTGTTATTACATGAATAAAAATTGGGTCATCGTTTGGTTTTTGTCAACATTATGCTGATAATATAGGCAACATTATAAAGAAAGATACAATAAAAGTCACCTGTGAAAGTTTGTTGAATACAGTGTCTACTTTTTTAAAGAAAACAGCAAAAATACTGTCACAATTGAGTCATTGAGAATGTCAAGTCCATCCACGTTTTTTAGCAGGATGAAAAAGAACTGTGCTCGTTTACAGCTGGTACCAGTCGCATTTCTGGCCATATCGAAGGCAGCATTCAATTGGAAACCAGGATATGGGCGATCTTTGGAGATTCAAATTCTTGTTTTCTGGGAATCTAACTTAAGATGGCCAATGAACAAGGGCTATACATCTTAGATGAAGGTTTTTTCTTTCGATATGCACAATGTTCCTAACACTACTGTTGTGAAATGATTTGTCAGCAGATGACACAAGATTAATAAAGCAGATTTTTCAACTTTAAATGTTCATTTTCAAATGCTTTACTCGACGCTTGTACGTACATGTCAAACAAAAGCAGGGTTTACCATTGGATGTTTTAGTCCCACATTACTCCCACACCTCAATTTTTGATAACTATTAATCTTCAGGCATAATATTCTTCCACTAAAATCTGATTGCGCGCACAAAAATCAGCAAAACTTAATAAATAGCCTGAAAAGCCTTTCCATGTATCATAGGTAGGTCAGCCCTATTTTTCTAAATAAAATTTTATACTTTTTACCAAAGGCCAAATATTATGTCTGAACTTTTGAATGAAGGATTCACCCACAACTCTGAACACACTCAGTCACTCGGGCACGCTCAGTGGTCTAGTGGTTAAAGCTATCTGCTGGAAATTGCAGGGGTCAGGGGTTCGAATCCCACCGATAGTATACTGGGTGTTTGTTCCTGCGGGGGGGGGGGGATCACTGAGTAGACAGTGCTTATCACACATCAATTATTCTTTACCCCTTGATATTTATTTAATCTGCTTTATAACTGGACACAAAAGAACATCACTGAGAAAATAATACTGTAATGTTTGTTCCACTTTTGTTTATTAACACAAAAACATTTGGTATGTACATAAACTTTCTCCAAACAACGTTGAATAAAGATGACAGTTTTAGTTGTAAAAAGTTCATTATCTGTTTCTAAAATCAAGAATAGCGCCACAACATTACAATTCGGGTCTGGAATTACACAGAGGCCATGGCCTTCATGGTCTTGGCCTTGGTGCCCTTTCAAAAGTCACCAATAGACTTGGAAGTGCCCTTTGAAAAATGAAAATGGCCTTGCCCTCTCAGGGACGAAATTCCAGGCGTATTTGACATTTCGCTTTCTATTCCAAAAAGTTTATCGCATGGACGGAATTTCTGAACTTCTTTTTTTATTAAATTAAACTTTGAAAGTGTAGTTATTTTGCAATATTAACATGGAATACGAAAACAAGGCAATAAAAGTGAATGACAAATAAATTAAGTAAATACAGTATCTATTGAGAGGGTCAGGTGGTCATAGCCCATAAAGAATGAGGACACCTGTCAATTATTATACAAATATTGGATGCAGAAGTGCACTGTTTGTAGAATATCACACGGTGAAATCTGGACTTTCCATTTCACGAGGCAAAGCTGAGTAAATTGGAAATACAAATTTCTACAACAAATGCACAAACGAAATGCATTCAATATTTGTTTTATAACTCACACATAGATCCTTGTCATTTTGAATTTGTTCACAGTAACTACAAAGTAGACTCGGATAGTCTCATCCACCCCACGCTTAGAAAATTCTAAAAACCCCTTCTAAACAACATGGACGACTCCATGTAGACATAACACCAACCTTGTCCACCGTGACATGACCTTGCTTCATTTGGACAAACAGGCGGGAACGATTAGTTTGGAACAGCGCTGAAAACCTCCAATAATTATCCATATTGGACTGGCACCTGTCCAATATAAGTTTTGGAGTGTCACGAGTAAATACATGGCAAAATAATGGTTGACATGTGACATGTGTTCCACCAATCAAATGACAAGGATCTGTGTGCGTGGTTATAAAAAGCTTGAACAACATTAAGGATAAATTTGCATTTGTACGAAAAAGGTTGTAACTCCAAATTTTACGGTCATCCTGTACACAAATTTTTCTCTCAGGAACAGTTCTGTTATAAAGCGATTTCACTGACAAATAAACCATTGTTAATCATGAGTAATTATAATTTTGTTTCTATAAAACCATTTATTGTGCGTTGCCTTAGAAACAAACACGGTTTTGTTGGAATAATCTGGTAAGGGGGGTTTTAAATTTTTGCTGACGGCTCAACATGTTACCAGCAAGCCATAAAGTTTGGGGAGGATGTATTTTTCCAGGGTCAAAACAATACAGTAATTTGTAACCATATATATTTCCGAAATGGAACCATAATAACATCTTCAATAGTTCCCCCCCCCCGTATGTGCTTTTACGAAAGCATTTTAGAGACTGCACAACACAACACCACTCCCTGCTCACAGCATGAACGGTAAATCTTTGTTCTTCTCTCCAGTCCCGAAGTAACATAGCCGAACTTCTGCGAGTGAGGGACATGGAAGAATGCCAGGCCGGCCAAAGAGCACTCTGGATGGACACAAGCCCGCTGCCTCTCTCGAACTTCAGACTCCATGAACCTTAAGTGGAGGGTGGGGAAAAAACAACAAAAATGAATAAGGATAACACCATTTCATAGAGCTGCTTAAGCACAAATGTAGATTTAAAGCTGCTTTAAGGTCGACCTGCCTTTTGCTTGGCTGCGACGAAACCATCGGATCGAGCAGAAAATGAATGCTCAGGGTCACTTTAAATGAGAAATTGTGTGAAAGTCGTGGAACAAGCCCCACATGACAAAACTATGCTCATGTCATCCACGATTGAAGACTGGTGGCTAAAGCACGTTCGTTGTTAATAGCTGTACGCGTACAATCGGCAACTGATATGTTCTCAACGGTATTAGCTCAGGCGCAGCATTATCCTGAAAAGTCAGTCGCCCACTGTTTGTGTCATCACAAGGTCAACCTGAGGGCAGCTTAACACAACAATATTATGCTTACCAGGACAAGGTTACCAGCAAAATTACCATCTTACATGTACCATCTGTGACTGGTATCCTGCTTATATCGAGGTGTGATTTGATGGTGATGTACAGCATGGGATTGGCACACAGAGTATGTCATGGGAAAGATATTTTAGCTATAGGCCATCATCAGATTTGAATTTAACTATGTGCTTCTCTAGTCCTGCGAAAAAAACCACAGGCTACTCGGGTGGGATTCGAACCAACAACCTCCACATCATTTACCTCTTGGAATGTCTTCATTGATGGGATCAAGGAAGTCAATGGACTTATCCAGGTCGGCTTTCTCAAGTAGACTCTTATCAGTCAGTCGCACGGGATCTCTGAAGTGGAAGTAGTTGTGCAGTTTACCCGATTCTGTCACCGACAAACCTAGGTAAAAAAAAAGGAAATAAGATCACAATCACTTTATGATGGACCCCATAACAAAGACATTATTAACATGGTCCTCACTAGCCTTGATGCAAGGTGTTTCTTATGACGAACCACCTTCAGGAACTTATTTTACGAAAAAACAGAAAACCAGCGCTGTGTTCCATATCCAACTCGACCAAGGGACACAGAAGGCGCTATATTTTTTGCCGTACTCGAATTTGTGTGACAAATGGTATTGACACGTTCCTTGGGCATACCTTCAAAGCTGCGGTTCTTGAATACAGCTCCATGAGGTGACTTGACGTAAGACCCTCTTGGTACAATGGCAACCTCCTCATCGATGTGAGCAATTACTGAAGCGAGACGATCCTCCTCCTTGATCATGATCTGCATCAGAGAAACATCAAATAGAAAATCTTCACATTTCCCTTCAAGAAAGTTGACGTTTAGACCCGCCTGCAAGTGGCACGTTGGGAATCCTGGGCTCCAATCTTAATTGCTAAGCAAAGTGTGGTGTCTCAGTACAAATCATTGTAGGCCTATATGGCGATATTGACAACTCATCTTAAGGTCAAGCCCTGGCTCGATTTCACAAAACACAAAGATTCATCTTAAGATCAGGTTGTCAGTATTACCATAGTGATTTGTATTGTGACATCACACTGACACTTTGCTTAAAAGTTAAGATTGGTTCGCACTTGAGTCAGCAATCTTAGCTCTTTGTGAATCTGACCCCTGGCTTGATTTCATAAAACACTATATATAGATATTCATCTTTTAAAGGCACTGGACACTAATGGTAATTACTCAAAATAATTGTTAGCATAAAAACTTACTTGGTAAAGAGCAATGGAGAGCTGTTGATAGTATAAAACATTGTGAGAAACGGCTCCCTCTGAAGTAACGTAGTTTTTGAGAAAGAAGTAATTTCTCAGTAAAATATTTGAATTGATTTTGAGACCTCAAGCGTGAGGTCTCGAAATCAAGCATCAAAGCACACAACTTTGTGTGACAAGGGTGTTTTTTCTTCCATTATTATCTCGCAACTTCGACGACCAATTGAGTTCAAATTTTCACAGGTTTGTTATTTTGTGCATATGTTGAGATACACCAAGTGAGAAGACTGGTTCTTTGACTATTACCAAAGGTGTCCAGTGTCTTTAAACTTTAAAAATGAGTTGTCAATATTTAATTGTGACATCACACAAGTTTCTCAGCAATTGAGACTGATAACATCTTAAGATCAATCTGATCTCTTTGTTAAATTGAGCATTGGTTGACTCAGTGGTTTCTGTCCTGCCTTTCATCTTTCACTCCAATTCTAATCCCCCTCAGACCGAAGCATTTTTTAGTCCCTAAACAGTTGGTGAGTTTCTGCCATTCTGCTATCCAAATATGTCCTCGGAGGTAAATTGACTTACTACACACTGAATATCAAATATGTGTTCTTAGAATGTGTGGACAGTTTTTGAAAGTGGTAGAAATTTGGCAAATCTGGTCTGACAAAAATGGTCTAAATTGCACATATGGTGCAATATACATTAGTTGTCTTACAAAAAGTTACATTAGTTGTCTCGTAACCCTCCTGTCTAGATGGAGGGTTATGGTTATCGCAACTAATACTCACTGTGTTCTCTTCTTCAGTTGCATCTTCTCCTTCTCCGATTCTTTTGATCTCCACGTGCTCGTACTCATGCGATGGATCACCAAGAAATCTTCCTTTCACTACTGAGCACTGCTCCCGGATGGCTTGTGTCGCTTGTGGCAGAAGTCCCCATGTAACGCAGTCGATGCTATAATAAAAAAGAAGGTTCACAGTAACAAGATAAACCAAATGTTCATAAAAATATTGCTTTTGTACAAAAACAAAAAACGACACCATAAGCGCAACCAACCATTTTGATTTAAGGTTTTATGGTTGACATTTAATAACACCTAATTTTAATTAAATTAACAATTATATTATGCTAATAAACAATTATTATTATAAGTTTACAATTCAAGTTGATCACAAGCTATTTTTCAGGTAAAAAACACAAATATATGTATCTCTTAAATACTGCAACAATCTCCACACTAGTTGCAGGCGCAATTAATGGTGAGCCCTATGCCCCTAGCTCTGGTACGGGACCTAGTAGTAAACCCTGGACTCCGTCGCGTTGAATGCAACGGAGGAGTCCAATCTGGGCTAGTTAAACCCTTACCTGGGCTAGCCTAGGCCTAGAGGTGAGCCCCCTCTTTAGAAGTTACCTGATCAATGCAAACTTCTTTAATTAAATGTCATATTAACGTCATTGCATCTGTTATTAATATTAAAATATTAATATTAAAAGTTAAAATTTAGTGTAAAATATGTGTCATTGACTGTCCATGCAACGTAATCTGGTAATTAAATACAAATTAGCATAAAACTTTTAATTAATTTAAACTTTTAACAAAAGTTCACACACTCACTGCGATCACGAATTAACAATTTACAGTGTTGAGTGACAACTGAATTTATGTTTTAAGCTATTCAGAAGAAACTTCATGTCATGGACCAAGATCAATCTGTGAATATAAAATTCTATCCTACCTGTACAGCGTTTTCCTGTCAGCCATCTCATCGTTGCCAGTACCCTGAGCAATGAAGTAATCTCCCTTGATGCCCAGAATCTTGCCCCAGAAAAACACCCGGTTAAATTTGTAATTATTCCGCAGAATCACAAGGGAGCTTTGGAGCGATGCTTTCTGCTCCGTGCTCAACAAAATACCACAGGATCCGACGTAGTCGATGTTTAGATGTAAACCTTCTGCCTCCATGACTAAAATGTGATTGATTCAGCGACTTGATAAGTAAAAACAAGAGGTATTTTCTTAATCTTTCCGCGATGAGTTCTCGACTACTTTAGAAGTTGTTGTTATGGTGTGTAATTGTTGTCAAGGACCGTCGCGCAAGCGCTGTCTGTCGAAAAGGTCAACCTGATTAACTGGTTACCTGTTGCGTTTTGGAGTTATGTGGTGTGTGGTGTGAAGTACCAGTGCCCACAGGTCACCGCGTTTCGTGATGTGGCAGCAACATTTGTGCAGCCAACTGGAAAACCTATGGGAAAGCCCCGTAAAGTCTGTACTTAAATCACATGCTTTAAATTAAATATAGTGAATTTTTGTGTTCTTTGCGGTTTGATTTGTGTGATTGTTCATAGTGTGAATCATACATGTCATGGAGGGTGTGTGATCAAGTTTGAGGCTCACAAAATGACGGTTTGCAGCTAGAATCAACAATACAATGCCCGATCGATAAACAAAACCAAAACATTGAGAGCAGAGGAGCAGTTCAAAAACCAGGTTAATTAAATAATGGATTAAATTAATGAATGTTTTGTGCCACGCCACAAGACTACAAGCAAAGTGATCAGTCAGTCAGACAAGTACTTATTTAATGCTACATGGTTCAATATTCTGATTAAATACTCCTATAATTTACCATACCAGGGCCCAATTTTATAAAGCTGTGTTTAGACGGGCATTTTATTATTATTATTTAAAACTCATTATATTTAGTAATATCAAGTACTACCTCCATCATGTCCATGTATCAACTTAGTAAAGCTCATAATTTAAAAGCAATTATGAGCTTTACTAAGTTGTTGATATGGCCTATTAATTTTAGCACAAAAACATGTGTTAAAGCAAAAGTATGTTTCATGGATAATCAAAGAAGATTTGTTGACAGCCCGTATTTTGTTCACCATGGATTTCAATTGTTGTGTCACTCATCTGATTCAAGAACCACTGTTATAGCTAGCATGCCTTTGTTTTGGTTACAGATAGCAGTGTTTATGAAACACTGCATGGATGGCCACTCGACTGTAAGCAAAAAGCGCTTGCCTAAAGGCTTGATGAAATCATATTTGAAAGGGCGACTGCCATTTTCAATTTTGCCAAGGGCACTTCCATTGGAATATCTTAAGTTAAAGTCTGAGAAACTAAAAAAAAAAAAAAAAAACCTCTTAGATGTTATGAATGTGCCCTTGATTATTGCAGCTGTGAGTGTGATGGGGAGGAGGAGGGGTGTGTTTATTTTGCATTGGAACAGAACATCCATGGAATTCTGAACGTGTTGGCAAACTCATCATTACAACAGCACCTTGGGGTCCTTGGTCGGGAATTCCCTTGGTCGGGTATTGGAGGATTACGATCATCACAAATACTGTACTTGGCTGGGTGATCATTGTAAGTCCATCCAGCTACCTAGCCAGTTAAAACTGTTATCTAATGTTTCTGTTGGTCTGATTTTTATTCTAATTTGTCCTCACTACAGATGAAAACATGGATCCAGAGATTTCAGTGATATTCGCAGCATCACGGCCCCCAGGAATTCCTCAATCGAAGCTCAGGGTGAAACTGCTCGCGGAGTACAACCGCAAGACTTTGCCATCTCATGAGAGCAACATCAACAGAACTTGGGGACTACGGACAGAGCAGAATCCCAAGCTTTACAACGGATCCAAGTTCCGGTTTCATTCGTGCGAGGTCGACAACAATAACGGCGAGGTCACGTTCGGCTTAGGCCTCACTGGATACAAGGACTTCATCGGGACCAACTGGGCAGATAATGCAGCTGAGCTTTTAGAGTCGGGGAGGAGAGATTTCAGTAACAGCCAGGCGTATATGTCCGACGCTTTGGGTGTGGGTGCGTTTGTGCAAACAGCGGACGATTGTGTCATTTTCATACGTAGGAGTCAGCATGTTGGCGAGGCTCAAGGACTATGGGACGTACCTGGTGGTCATGCTGAACTGGGGTACATAAATTTGAATTGTTTGTGAACTTTCAAAGTTCCCTGCAAAAATTGCCTAACCGCGTTAAAAAAACATTGGAAAATGTAAAACAAAATTAGGGCTGTGCATAGCTGTGTTTAATTTCCGAAATGTTCAAACAGAACATGGTGATTTCCATTTAACAGTTTCCAGTGACTCCAATCTGAATTGTGAATGGGCACTACGGTGTAGGGTATCAGTCTTGATAGTCACAAGCCCACAGTGTGGCCAGTGACTTGGTGTTTTTTAGCATACAAAGCAAATGTATTACAAATTGTAGGGGATCGAAAATGATGTATTACAGAGTCTAGGGGATTAATATAAGATACATTCCTGACCAACAAAAGGGATTTTAATCATTCTGTCTGGATGGGTGACTGCCTATGGTCCCTCTCAAATATATTAATTATCTTTGTTACTAATTGTTACAAAACAAAGCAGGGAAACAATTCTCTACAGGTGAGCTGAAAAGGAAGGGCCTGCTTTGTTTACTGGCAGTTTGTTCAAGTGTTCAGAAAATTTGGAAACAACCTCACTAAATTGGTTGAACATCCCAACACCTGAAAACGTACAGTACTTGCATTTGTAGTGCTGGAGTCATTCAAGTGCAGTGGTTTTGCCTGGAATTAAGTTTTTGTTGACTTTTTTTTCTCCCGCTTGCTTAGGAAGTCAAAGGAGGCGCAGCCAGACTTGAAGATATCGTCCTGACCGACATGGCTGATGTGGATGTCAGAAACGAGCTCATCTATTCCACAATACGTGAGATCCGAGACGAGATCAACATCCCCGAGTCTGAGTTGGGAGAGCCTTACCTGATTGGACTGGCCAAGAATAACACCAGCTCAGGACGACCCAGCGCTGAATTCTTGGTCAAGTATGTGTTGAACTTTGCCACACTTATCAGACTAAATCTTAAAGCTTTGTTGAGACTATTTCAAGCAAAACTTGGTCTTTGTTGTTGATCCATATCACATAGCTGAGTCTATCTAACTTGGTTATTTTTTTCACTCCCCACCACTGACAATGGCTGTCGGTAACCTTTCATGGAACCTAACTTTTTCCAGCAGGTTTCATTTCAACTCATGAGCTGATCTAGCTCAATTTTGGGGTGGGGGTTTTCAGGGTTGGTGAGGGGCTTTGGGGGGCGAGTATACCACACTACCCAAAATTTCTGTCAGTGGCCGATCATGATAACTTGGATATACATGTATGCCAGACAATTTCGGTAGGTTTCATCAGGTAAACTTACAAGCTGATCTAGCTCACTTTTTGGGGGTGGGGCTTTTCAAGGTGTGTGTCGGACACGCCCCCCACCACTGAAAATGTCTGGCCAGATATAATACCGTGGACTTTACGCCAAACATTTCCCAGTGGGTTTCATAAGTTGACTCATTAACTGATCCAGCTCAATTTGGGGTATCCTTTTCTTATGGCTCTCCTGACCACACCAGCCACAATATCCTCGGCAGATCTTCATTCATGCACATGGGGCATGGACATGGGGCAATTGGTGTTCGGCCTAAATGAAACTTTGTTAATTTTCCAGCTAACCAGCGACCCCCCCACACTCAATTCTCTTCACTGGCTCTCCACCGCTGATCGCATTGCCTTCAAGGTTCTCCTTCGTGTCTTCCAAGGCAAGACACTTCATCCGGTTACCATCAGTGACTGAATCACATTGTAACAGCCTGCAGGAAATCTCAGCCTAAAAAATCTATTTCAATTTTTGCCGCCCCCCCCCCCCCCCCCCCCCCTCAATCCCCACCAATCACCTTGGGGTCAATGGTCCTTTTTTCCATACTGCCCCAGAACAAAATTATCCTTATCTGACTTTCCCTGTACTAATCACTCAAGGGGTCAACAGTCATACTCCCCATGCTTCCCTCAAAACTTTGGAACAATCTCCTCCTTATACTTTGCCAAAAACAATCCCTGTCCTCATTCAAATCTGTCCTTGCCCATCTTTGTTTTTCTTTTCATCCTGACCTGCACCCTTTACTAAGTGTTTATTCTAATTTGTTTGTTTGCTTGGCAGGTGCACATTACATTCCAGCAAAGTGATGGAGTTGTACAAAGCTGGTGGTGCAGAGGCAGAGGAATCAACTGGACTGAAACTCATTCCGCTAGCGGTAACTTTATAATCTTGTTTCCCTTGAAAATCCTGTTTCTGATGTTCAAATTTAGGCTTTTAATTTAAAGCATAATGCATTTTAACATTAATGTTGCGTATTTATTATGCACTTTTTCAGGCCTATAAGACGGCTCCCTCAAAGCCCCCTACATTATTACCTAAGTTCATTGGACTCTAAAAGCAATCCTAAAATCATCTCAACTCCTTAGGAGTAGGCAGCACCAGAAGCCGAAAACGGGCCACAGATTATGAATCATTTACTACCACGTCTACCCTCACAGGTGACCATTTCATCCTGGGTGATGACAGACAATAGTTGAGAGTCTTGCTCGATTCAATGACACAAGTGTCATGACAGGTTGGACCCACATAGTGATAACATTAGGATGACAGTTATATCTTGCTAAATTGGTTTCAGAGTTGTCTTCAGTTTGTATCAATTTTGTTGAACTTATATGATTATTCTCAATGACACATCACAGGTTTTGCTGAGTAGTGGAAGTAGTACTGAGTTTACTGAGTAGTCCTGAGTTAACTGAGTAGTCCTGAGTTTACTGAGTAGTCTGAGTTTACTGAGTAGTTCTGAGTTTACTGACTAGTGCTGAGTTTACTGAGTAGTCCTGAGTTAACTGAGTAGTCCTGAGTTTACTGAGTAGTCCTGAGTTAACTGAGTAGTCCTGAGTTTACTGAGTAGTCCTGAGCTTACTGAGTAGTCCTGAGTTTACTGACGAGTGCTGAGTTTACTGATTAGTCCAGAGTTTACTGAGTAGTCCTGAGTTTAATGACTAGTGCTGAGCTTACTGAGTAGTCCTGAGCTTACTGAGTAGTCCTGAGTTTACTGAGATCTGAGTTATGAGAAGTCATGAGCTTACTGAGTAGTCCTGAGTTTACTAAGTAGTCCTGAGCTTACTGACTAGTGTTAAGTTTACTGAGTTCTACTGAGTAGTACTGAGTTTACTGAGTAGTACTGAGTAGTCCTGAGTTTACTGATTAGTCCTGAGCTTACTGAGTTCTGAGCTTACTGAGTGTCCTGAGCTTAATGAGTGCTGAGTACCTGAGCTTAATGAGTAGTCCTGAGCTTACTGATGCTACGTAGTCTTGAGTTTACTGACTAGTGCTGAGTTTAGTGATTAGTCCTGAGCTTACTGAGTAGTCCTGAGCTTCCTGAGTAGTCCTGAGCTTAGTGAGTAGTCCTGAGTGCACTGACTGGTGCTGAGTTTACTGACTAGTGCTGAGTTTACTGAGTAGTCCTGAGTTTACTGACTAGTGCTGAGTTTTTTGACTAGTGCTGAGTTTACTGACTAGTGCTGAGTTTACTGAGTAGTGCTTAGTAGTGCTGAGTAGTACTGAGTTTACTGAGTAGTCCTGAGTTTACTGACGTGTGCTGAGTTTACTGACTAGTGCTGAGTTTACTGAGTAGTTCCATGTTTACTGTTTTTACTAGTTCTGAGTTTACTCAGTAGTACTTAGTTTACTGACGTGCTGAGGTTACTTAGAACTACCATGAAAGGTAGTACCTCCATGGTAGTACCGAGTAGTTGAATTTTAAGAAAACCTTGACTTGACCGTAGGACTTGTTGCTCGGAACTTTCACTGGACTGGGGTGTTGTTTTTTTAAACCATGACATTTTGTTAATCATTTTGCAGGAGGTAATGAGCCTGGAAAATACCATATGTGGAAGATGATGGCACCATCTGCTAAAGGGTGTGTCAAGATGTATACATCAATGGCAAAACTCATGATCGATCTCCTGATGGACACGGTTAATCACATACCTGATGCGTCGCTATGCTAGCACAAGCTGATTCAAGCACTACATGTAGTTGCTGATAATCAATAACCTAAAAGTTTATAACCAATAACCGGTATAATTGCATAGGTTCACAAGGGGTGTCATTGAAATCGGCCCTGTCATTTATCCTAGCATGTATGTATAGTTTCACATGCGGCTATTCAATTTAGTTCAATTCAGGTCAGTTGTACATTTGTTCCATTCGCAATTCACAAAGCGTTTAACAGATAAGCAATAATGAGAAAGTACTTAAACTTAATTTTGGAGGCAAGGCCCAGGATAAGCCATGGCATGTAGCGGCTTGCCTTTGAAAATATTTTACAGAAAAGACCAAATTTACCTCAATAAACATAATCAAAGGACAAAACGAAACGGATTAATGTAAGGCAGACAAAAAAACTATACACCAAAAAAACCCAAAACAAACAAAACACACAGCTACTGGCGGAAGAGCTACATGTATATATTGAAAGAGAGATTTATTTTTGTAGAACAAGGCTTAGTGTTTTAGATATATTTTTGTTTAGGCCTAGTATTAATATTTTGATTGCATGTTAAATATTTTGTACGTTTAACCCTCATAGGCTTGGTAACAGACTATTAATAAAACCACTCAACTGCACAGGTTGTGTATGGTGGAACAAATTGGCATAAAACTAATTCAATAAAATCAATTCAATCAATCAATCATATCAATCAACTCAATCATATCAAATCAATCATCAATCAATCAACACCCTTCAATAAATCGGTCAATCAACCAATCATTAAATTAATCAATAAGTGGACAGTTATAGTTAAATGAGGCTCCATTGTTGCCCTTGCAAATTTCATTGTATTATCACAGTTACACCTAATTTTAAAGTTTTAAAACTATTATACATTTTCCGTTCTGTCTTCCCATAATCACATCATTATATTTTAATGGTTTTGAAGCAGATTTATTTTATGATGACTTATAATAAATAATATTTAAGAGAAATTCATTAATAGTAAGATTACAAGCAACATTCTTGATGTTATGATTAATAATTAACATGGAACAATGCAGGGATGTTTTTCCCCCAGTAATTTTGTCATTTAATTGTTTTGGTTTGCTCTTAATAATGTTAAAGGCAGAGTATACTTTTAGTAAATGTCAAAGACCAGTATCCTCACTTAGTGTATCCCAACATAATAACAAACCTGTTGAATATTTGGGCTCAGTTGGTCATCAAAGTTGCAAGAAAATTATGAAACACACTTGTTGCATAGAATTGTGTGCTATCAATGCAAATTTGGGTGAAAAATTACTTCTTTCTTTAAAAAGTGCAATACTTCAAAGAGGGTAGTTTCTAACAATGTGTTATGGTATCAACATCTTTCCAGTGCTCTTTACCAAGTAAGTTTTTTATGGTCATTAACTTGTGGAGTAATTACCAAAAGTATACCCTACCTTTAGCTTGGTTATAGTACTTAATAAAATTGACAAGTGCCCTTATACTGACCAATTGGTAAATGTCCGTGTTTGCAGTTGTTGTTATGCATATTTCTTTTCCTAAAGATCTGAGGTAGTCAAAACCTTTAATAGGATCTGATAATTGTTGTTTTTAATGACATTGAAAACTCAAATAAGTAAAATAACAATGTAACTGAGAAAATATTGAAGGCATTGGTCCGAATTTGGCAGAACGAGAAGATAACAAACAATAAAAAAATTTAAAAATTTAACATTGAGCCGAATTTCTTTTTCTTGTTTTTTTTAAATATTTGTCCACTCTGAATTTTTTATTTTTTCACTTTATTTGCGGCCCAGACATGTTGCACAATAAAATATGAACCAGGAAAATAACGGCTTGTTTGTAATTTGTTTAGCAATGGAAACTTTTGAAGTAAAATTTATCAAAACTCCCGATGCGACAGGGCCCATAATGGCAGCTAGAAGAGTCATTCGTGTTTGTTTGTTTGTTTTGTTTGGGTTTTTTTCGTCATAAACGATTTATATTGATCAAGTTTTTATGGAGTTAAAATAATCAAGTTGTTTATGTTTTTTTCAGAGATTAGTATGCAAATTTATTTGAGTTGTGATAATCGAAATAAACACAAGTGCTCTGGGGTCTGCAACATCACTTTTAGTCAAGTTTACCAAGAAGGAAATTTGTCCGAAGCTTTCAGATTTAAAGCAATAACTATTTTGACTGGCACCATACAATGAATCTTGTATAAATATTGTAACAAACATATTCACTTAAACAAACATGTCAACACACCAAAAAACAATAACATTCCCCAAATTAATTAGGCCTATAAAGAGGGTTTTGAAATATTTTATTTACGTTTTATTTAAATGAACTCATTTCATTTTAAGTTTGCAGGTAATCATTTCTCAGAAAAAAAGTACGAGGTGTTGTTTAATTTTAGCTCTAGTAAAAGGACGACAAATATTTGTGATCAATAAAATATTTACAACAAATAACAAACAACTATTTCGTCGGTCGCACGCCTTATCGATATGCACACACACAGCGATCGGGTGCCGCGAATTTTAATTATTCATAACTTGTCAATCATTTTGTGACGTCACAGGTGGAACCTCCAAATAAGGCGAGTACTTCCCGCCCTCTTTACTCTCGATAGCCACTTCGGGTCTAAAACACCTCACAAAAAACTTCGTAACTTTGCAAAAAAGCCACCTGTTGTTTTGCAACTTTGCAGGTAGGTTTCGGGGAATATGTTCGAGACCCCGCCAAATTTTATGCACGTCCAGTGTGTTTGTACAAAGCATTTAAATGTTTTATCTACCCTACCCCAAACTCAACTGGGGTGTAGAATGCGTCATTGCACTTGCATAAAATATGAACGTTGGCGCTACTCCACTCGACGAGGCAGAAGGGTTGTTTTCACAGTGGCAAGAATTTCACATTTTTTCGGGCAAGTCTCCCCCCATCCACGTCTTAAAACTAAGCAATCGGTATATTTACTTCATCGTGACATGACTGGTGATCATTAGGAGTTCTGTGTAACTTGAGATAGAGTGTTTTGGGTCATTCATAAAAAGTATGTTTTCCCGGTCATTGTTTGTTTGCAGGTATTCCGTGTGAGTTGCAGATGGTCAACGCATGAACGATGCCTCTGCTTCGGCGCCGAGAATTCAAACCGCTAAAACCTCCGTCAGATCTTCGTCCAGTTGAGGAGGTTTTCGTCTGCAGACTCACCAACGAGTTGTTCAGGGATTACAAGTGAGTCTTCAGGATACTTAATCCACATTTCACACGTGTTTTCATTAGTTTGTAATCTCGTTACGGTGAGGTATGGTGGACCAATGTGTGTACAGTTCTCAAAATTGCGCCATTTTTGTTCAGCTCGAGCCCTAGCCGGCCATGGCCGACCTTAAGGCTCTAGGCTCAACCGCACACACACGGGCTACACACACATGCCGTGTGTGAGGGTGCCGGGGTTTGGACCGATCAGGTCCAGAATTCAAAGGGTTTTGTTACATGGTTTTTTACTTTGCATTGTGTTGGGCTAGGCATGCTAGGGGGATCTCCGTGCAGAGCGTAGCTTGCTAAATAAAAACAAGACGATTAATTATAAAGGAATGTGTTTGGTTCTTGTTCTGTGTGTGTGGTTTTAAGATCATCACCAGGGCCAGGCAGGTGTGTTTCTGGGGCATGTGTGGGGCATTGTGGATTTTCCTTTGTAATGTATGGAGTTGGTTGGTGGTGAAACAAGCAGAACCAATTCCACCTCATAACAATTTAAAAGGCATCTTACTCCCCATCAGCCTTTTTGGGAAGCGGTGGGCACACTTGATAGGAATCGCTGTTTGGTTTGGGTGTAACAGACAGACAGATTTACACCAACCCGTGGCCATAGCATAGTGTCATAAAATTCATAGACTCTACTTTGTGTCCACCATATCTCACAAAAGGCTTTATGGCCATGTTTGATTTTTATTGTGGGGGTGGGGAGGATGGGTAGTTGATATTATAGGAATCGTCTAAGTAGTTTCTCACATTTAACAAGCCCACGATAAGCTTGCTCAAGTGTGTAGTTGTACTCTTTCAGTCTTTGGTGTCGGTTCGAGCTACCGCTCCAGTTTACTTTAGTTTGAAAATCCATGCGATTTGATATTTTGACATCTGTTGTGAAGCTGTGTAAAAAATAAAAGAGTTGTGTATGGGGGTGCGTTTTTGCAGCGTTTTTTGGTCATTGCCCAGTGATAAACCATTGGCCAAGTCGACCAAAACAGTTATTGGTTATGCCGCGAAAACGCACCCAAGGCTGTTTGAACTGTAAAGGAAATGGAAAAGACACCAGACCCGACTGCCAATTGCCCAAATAAGGTTTTGTTTTTGATCGTGATGAGTAAAAAAGTGACCGTCATATTACATAATCTTGTTCTTGGTCTTACCAAGGAAATGTCACCCCCCCCCCTATGTTTCAATACTCTAGTGTTGATATTTATAATATGATTTTGATAGATGAATAATTGAAATTTAGTTCCATTTATTCCATTCATCATACCTGCCAACTGATGTGAGTTCCAAATTTAGGAAAAGAAAATGGAACAATAAACTTGTTTTGTCATTTACCAACAAAGTAAAACATCTACGCTTGTTGAGAAAATGAGTGTACACTATTGGCCTTTATTATGTTACGGTCATTTTGATTTACCCAATGTGTAACAAACCAAGGTTTTAAGGAAAAGGATAGTCTGGTCCTTTTCACGAGTGAAGAAATAAAACTGCCACTGTCACTGTTGTATGCAGTACCAGACACAGATGACAACGGCACGATGACGGTGTGTTAATGATAATAAAGTGCCTTTTACCAGAGGATGCAAAGCGCTGGAAAAGGAAGAAGAGAAAGCCAGAAAGGAGGGGAGGGGGTGGTGGGCAGACTGGAGAAAACCCAGATTACATGCAAGCAGAGAAAAGATAGATCTTGAGGGTCTTTTTAGAAGCAGTGAGACCAGTGGAATTTCTTAAATGAGTAGGAAGTTTATTTCAAAGCCGAAGGGCAGAGACGGAAACAACCCGGTCACCACTTTACCTGATGATGCCACATCACTACAAAAATAATCTTAGTTATGCCATTTTGGAGTCAGTCTCCCCGGTGCGCTGCGCATTGTAGGCGACCTGCTCGCAGTAACATGCATACATGCAACTTGATGCCCTTTTCAAACATTTGTTTGAGGCAAAAAAGTTATTCTTTAATTTCACAGACATACTTGAGAAATCTTCAGAAACTGACACCCCAGAATTCAGTTGCTTCAATTGTTAAATATTGTGTTACAGTTCCAGTTTGCAGAGAACATTTGTATGGTTCCCCAAATTTGATTTCATGTGTGTGCTAAATACATGGGGTCCTAGATCTCGCAGTTGAAATAAGTCCCACAACATATTTCCTTGTGTCTGCAGTGAGTTCTTCAAGCGAACTATTCTTTGCAACAGCCTAGTATGGAGTTGCAGCCTGACGGGCAAGCCTGGCCTGACGTACCAGGAGGCGATAGAGAGCGAAGTCAAGGCCAAACGCTACCTGGCAAGTTTCCCTGTGTACCTGGAGGCACCCATACTGTACCTCGTGACCCTCACCCAGAGAGGGCGCCTAGCTGACCTCTGTGACGATGTATTTGTCTTCTCGAGGGATCGCTACTTCATCGGAGAGATCGTGGATGTGTCTCATAAAGGGACAAGGTAAGTACGGAAGACTGTGCCTTCTCATAAAAAAATGGTGAACTGCTGAATTATTTATGTTAAAACTGTGCGTGGAAGAACCTCCACACAAAAATGAATATTCATGATTTTTGTTTTACCTTCCTCATGGTCCCATGTCACCTCAAGCTAGATACTCCTTCATGGCCATTAGTTGAATAACAATAGAGGTTTGCACTGGGTTCAGAGAGTGCGTTGACCCTTTGACTTTGGAAGCTTACACCTGCACTAATACCACATGGAGATTGTGTCTTTGTTGATGTGCTGGGTGTCATGGGACAAATGACTATAGGGTGACCATAATCATTTAGGTTCACCCTATGGTTTGCAGGTATGGTAGGTGTATTTTTAGCAGCGGGTACTGCAACGATTTAATAGATGTAAACTTTGCATTGGGGATAATGAATTTTTGTTTTGTTTTTGCCCTCATACCAATGTGTATTAAGCACTGTATACTCAGTACTTTCCCAAGTCCTGTGAAAAAAATGTAGGATTCAAACTGCCTCTTGCCACTGAGCTAGCCCGATGGTCAAGTGGTAAGACATCTGCTCTATCAGGGCAAAGGTTGTGGATCCAACCCGAGTGATATGCTTGTGGTTTTTTGTTCACAGGACTCGAGAAGTACTGAGTATACAGTGCTTAATACACATTGGTGTGAGGGCAAAAATACATAATATTCTTGATCCCTGATTCAACTGTTACATCTGCAGTGTGTTTTTAAATTAGAATTAGAATTTTTATTTTATTGTCCGCATCATGCAGAAAAATACAGAAGTTTAGTTTCCATTGGCACATAAGAATAAAACATGTCTATTTGAACCATTGCAGTCTGAAGGTAGTTTTAATCACAAAAGAGTGACACAATGCAAATGTCAAACGATAGATGTAAGTTCATCTCGGCTGTGTAGAATTTATTTTGTAAACATAAACTCTTTACTGCTACTTTATTTTTGTTTTGTTATAATTTCCTTTCAACTTGGAGACAAATTGCAATATGATTGTTCAGAGTACTTGTTCAAATTATCTCAAAGCTGTTGTCGATTTTTGTTGTGATCGTACAGGGAGACATGCCGAGTTGTGAGGGTAGTACCCCCGGTCGCCAGTGAGGAGCTGGCGAACGGTGAGGCAAGCGATAACGACGATGTCATCATCATCGATGACGACGGGCAGGAGAAAAGGCTCAAGATGGGCGAACCCAAATCCAGGTAAGGACAGAGGGAGAAGACAAAATGACAAGATGAACACATCAATCATCCCTCACTGGAAACAGATACAATGGGATCGACCATTATCAGCTTGTACCTGCCAACTGTCCCATTTTACCAGGGACTGTCGTGATGTCCGAGTTTAAAAACATTTAAAGACCTAGATGTCCCGATTTGATACCCTTAGAAAAAAAAAAGGCAGTCTGAGTCAATCACCATGTAAAATAGAGGCACTGTAACTTGAGGGCGCTATTTCACAAGGCAGAGGTTGTTGTCAGATGCTGCAGGTCTTAATGCGCCCAAATCCTGGACCTTACCAAGGGGGTCCTGGGCGGCTTCGCCCTGGACCCCGCCATTGGACAATCCTCTTGCGCCTCTAGCTCCGCTCTGTGTCCCTATCACTCTGCTGTGACCCTTTTTGAAACCACGCTTTGGCTCTGTCCACCTGATTGAAGCCATGTAAGGGGAGCGCACATTTTCTAAGTAACTGCCGGAGCCTAACCCTCGGTTTCGGAAAGGCCCTGTGTATCCCTTTTTCCCGATTTCAAATGTTGGGAGGTATGTATCGAGGATGAGAAAGTCAAGACTTTTACCTGAATTCAGATCTTTTTATGTCTGCACGATGAAAGAAGTAAAACCATTTTATTGAGACAGTTTTTTTCTTCTTCTTTTCTCCGTTAGGCCTGGGATTCCACAGACTCTAGACTCAAACGACTACAAGTACGTGGTGATGTCACTACAGGGCAACGGCACCTATCAAGTGGAGTACAAGAACATTGGGTCAGTCATGTTGTCTGGTCCTTCTACAGACTTTCCCCACATGCTTCCACTTGTTGCCAGATACACCTATCGACATCTTGCAGGCGCGGAAGTTGCACCTCTGTAAAATGCTGGCCAACCATTTCCACCATTTTGCGGGGGGTGGGGGGGGAAATTCCTTTGACTCCCAAAATGGGGGACAGAATGGGCGCATGCAAGTGCGCTGCGCATCATGAGGGGTCAATAGCCCTTTCACACTGTGGAGCAACTTCCCAAAGAATTTTAACCCCACCATCTTGGCCTTGGTGCCCCCTTCAAAAGTTTCTCATAGACTTAAGGAGATTTTCCATTGGAAGTGCCCTCTGCAAAAAATGAAAAACAGCCTTGCCCTCTCAAAGATGAAATTCCAGGCGTGGAATCCTGATTGAGATTGGGTGATCTCTACCAAATTCCAAGTTATTCCAAGTGTGATTTCAAGTGGAAAAAAATGACAGCTTGGGAAAAAAATCTTCTTTCGTTCCAGTTACTCAATATGTGGAACATGAAAAGTCCTCAAAACACTGATGGAAAATTGTGTTCTTATCTATTTATCTGCAGGAGGAAGAAGGGTCTTTACACAAGGGAGAAGAACAAGCTTTTCTTGAAGCAGCATTGTGCCATTGTCAACCACGTCTGGTGTGTTAAGGTGAGCCCAAGTAATAGGCTTTTGTTTAAGCCTTGTGCCAACATCAGGCACTTCAACCAACTAATCAAAAAAATTAATATAGCGCCAATATCCATAGAGAATATGTTCAAAGGGGCTTGACAAAGACGTTATAATAATAATGATAATTATTAGTTTTTATATAGTGCCTTATTTACAGGCGCCTCAAAGTGCTTATCATTTTATGTCCAGACATGTTTGTTGAAGTTTTTCAATTTTGAGACCCATTTATGTAACACCTTGTAAGGGTTTACAAGGTGCTGGGCGCATTCGGAAGCCTTTGCCAGAGACACCGGGGCAAACCCCTTCTCTTAGCGATAAGTGTAACTGGGTTAACACATTTTGGTTCGGATAAATCATGTGACGCTTGTTTTTTAATGGTTTTGGGGAACTGTTCGTCTCCATTCCGGGAAGACCTTTGGAAACATGTTTTAGTCTATTTTGTAGCCCAAAAATGTCCCTTTAATGAAGCCGATCGTATTGAAACAGTTTTTTGGTTTCACAAAAATGTAAATTTGGACAATGAAAAGAAGTTGTTTACTTGCTCAACATATTTCCAAGTCATTCCAGCAGGTTGATTCTTCCACGTAAACGGCCATTTATGACTGAGTCACTACTCTTTTTTTCTCATTCATAAAATAATGCCCTCTTTGTTAAAAAACTTAATAATGTCGCAAAATTTGTCAAACTTTTCTGGTCACAGCTCGTGTCATGTCTTTATCAGCCATTTAAAACCGGTCTTTAGTGGTCATGTGACCACCATTTAACCAATAGGACTGCCTAAACTAACCGGGGGGTATTTATGCTTGTCGGTTTGTCTTCACAGCGTGAGTACAAAGCCAAGTACAGTCTACACAACAAGAGTTTCAGGGACTTCTACGCCGGACCCTCGCCCTCGTTTGTCTTCTCCCCCGGGAAGAGAACGTGGAAGTGCAGCACGGAGCTGGTGTCGTCGGAAGATGAAGACGACGACCTGCCCCTCTGTGAGGTCAAGAAGAAGGCTCAAGCCAAGCGCTTCAAGGACGGCAAAACAAAGAAAGAGGGATCTGGTGGGTAGATAGAGGGTTTTCTTTTTCAAAGTGTAGAAAAAAAATCCATCTATAACCTTTCTGAATCCTTCAAAATCAACCTGACAATTTTTGATGAAGTGAGGCACGTTTAACACGTAAAGGGGATGTTTACACAACTCATAACGGTTGATTTTGGAAGATTGAGGCAGTAGGCAGGCACCCTTACGTAAACTCATATCTGCTGATTTTGGAGGATTGAGGCAGTATGGATCCTACATAAACTCATATTGGTTGGCTTTGAAGGATTAAGGCATTTGGCACTCTACGCAGTTCATATCAGATTGATTTTAACGGATTAAGACAGCAGGCATCCTACATGAACTCATATCTGTTGATTTTGGAGGACTAGGGCAGTGGGCCTCCTACTTAACTTGTATCAGTTGATTGGGGTGAAAAATTGTTTTCCATGTAATTCTTCTCCGCTTTTTTGTAAAACAGAAAAATCCAAACAGAAATCGCCTCCGTCGGAGCCGAAGAAACCCAAGATGACCATGGAGGAGAGGGAAGCGATACGAGAGAGAATACGCCATGAGAAGCTCATGGTCAAGGAGCAACTCTTACTAGAGCGAGCCCAGGCCAGGGAGACCCTGAGACTGCAGAGGCTGGAGGAGAAAGAGGCCAGAAGAGAACAGATGAGGAAGATCATGGAGGAGGATCGCCTCAAGAAAATGAAGGTACAAAAAGCTCACCACCAGGACTGATGATACTCCACGGAGGCAACAAAGACCATCACCTCTATACCCCTAGTCTTGGTTCCAAGACGCTCCGGTTGTATAGTCGCGAAAACCTAACTGCTATCTGAATCGCTGTTGCCCCACGATTCACTCACCAGGAGAGGGCGCTTTAATACCTGTGATAGCGGTTCGTGGTGTGATAGCGGTACGGAATGATAGCGCCCTCTGGTGGCATGTGGTTCGTGAGGTGATAGCGGTTTAGGTTTTCGTGATTACATTGGAGTATCTTGGAACCAAGACTACTATGCCCCCTGCCCCCATTGCCTTGGGGCCCCTCGAAGTGTTCCACGCACAAATTTAGATTTCCCTCATAGAGGTGCCCTTACCTACATCAAAAACTGCCTTGCCCTTGCAACAACAAAGTATCAGTTTGCACCTCAATTATAATCGCCTCAAAATTTGGTCACAGGCGGCTACTGCTGCCACTCTTCTTCTTTTCTTCCTTTTGAGGGCAGCCTTCATGATGGATGATAAACGCAGTGCCAGACACACTGGGGCGAACCCCCTTCTCTTAGTGATAAGTGTGCTTGGGTCTTTTACATGCATTGATAGTTTTAATAGCAACACACAAGACCTATGGCATTTTAGGCGGTGCGGCCTTTACACGCTTTAATATGAGTTGACTTCAACAATGGCGAGAGTACCTTAACCCCATGCTTGTAAAATCAATGGCACAATCCCATCACCTGCCATAAACTACCACAATCTTCCTTATCAAATACGTCATGCCATTTCACTTACTGAATTCAAAACATTGCTTAAAACTCACCTCTTCCAGACTTATTTTGCTGACTAGGCTATTTATTTATTTCTCATTCTTTAATATGTTAATTGTTGATTGTTGTAATTTGTTATTGTTGCAAAGCGTTGTGGTACCTTTTCTGTGAAGAACGCTATATAAATGCTTAGATTATAATGTTATTATTACCTGCCCTACTGATTTAAAGGAACATTACAGAATTGGTTTTTGCTAACAAAACAGTTGCTGGTAGTGTAAGCACTTTATGTAATCCACCATAAACATAAACTGACAAACCTGTAGAAGTTTGAGATCGATCGGCCATCTGGGTCACGAGAAAATAGTGAAAAAATCGATTACACATTTGCATGAAATCATATAGATTCAACGAATGAATAAAGCGCTCACTGAGCGATAAACTCCAATCGGAAAATCAGTTTATTCATTTCTCATCAAATATGGCATTTCAGACAGAAATATTTCAAGGGATGTTTTCTACTATCATCATCATTAGACCGTGTAAATTTTATGTAAATCTGTGATCAAAAAGTATATTTTACAAGTTTTGTTCTTACCAATTATGTAATGTTCCTTTAAGCATCTATACAATATTTTATGTTACGATACATAATAAGTTTTATGTAAATCTGTGATCAAAAAGTATATTTTACAAGTTTTGTTCTTACCAATTATGTAATGTTCCTTTAAGCATCTATACAATATTTTATGTTACGATACATAATAAGTTTTTTATGTAAATCTGTGATCAAAAAGTATATTTTACAAGTTTTGTTCTTACCAATTATGTAATGTTCCTTTAAGCATCTATACAATATTTTATGTTACGATACATAATAAGTAAAACTATCATTTTGTCTTCACTTTTCTAGGAGCGTGAAGCCTTGCGAGAGGAAAAGCGCATACAAGATGAACACATGAGGGAGTTTAATCGTATAAGAGACGATCTGGAATGCGATGACCTCAAGGTAGGGACATAAACACCCCGTCCCCCCTTCTGCAGAAACATTGACAGTCATTAACTCTCTTCGTCATGGTACCATTTCCAGCAAGTTGGAGGTGTCATGGGGGAGCGGTGTAGTGCACCGGACTCGAGTTCTGGTGTTGTCAGATTGTGGGTTAGGGTTCCGGTCTTGACAGTTGAGTCCTCGAGCAAGATGCTTAACCAGAATGGGTTTGTCCTTCGAATGGGACATTAAGCTTTAGGTCCCTTGTGTTGTGTAATGCACCGTAAAGAACCAAGTTTACTTACACTTGTTAGGAGAAGGGGGTATAACTTTCGATTTATTTAGCGCATAATAATTAATACTTAATTCTCTATGCGCTTTACATTCAACATTTAGTATTTTCCAGCAAGGTATTGTGGAGCTACGTTTTGAAGTATTAGACCTATTCCTTTACATAGCACCATGTAATGGTTTACAAAGTGCGGTGGCGCAATATGCAGCCAATCAAACCAGGAACACCGGGCGTGATTTGGAGGATTGAGGCAGTAGGATCCTACATAAACTCATATTGGTTGGCTTTGAAGGATTAAGGCATTTGGCACTCTACGCAGTTCATATCAGATTGATTTTAACCCCTTCTCTTTTTGGTAAGTGCACTGGGTTCTTTTACGTACATTACACAACACACGAGACCAACGGCTTTACGTCCCATCCATACGGACACAAGTGCCACGACTGGTGTCACACTCTGCCGAACAGAAACACCAGAGCTTGAGTCTGGTGCTCTTATCCGCTCGGCCACGACACGCCCATACTGTAGGCTTTCCTGCAACCTCAGTCATTTAAAACAGTGGATGATATTGAATGGTCAGACGGTAAGAGGGGTGACTGTGTACTCTGTATGCATTCACCACATGATAGCATATTGCAAGCTTGCCTGTATTATCTATCATTTAAAACCACAGTGGACGATAGCTATTGGTCACACAATAGGATGGAAAACTAAGCGCTAAATACGTATCAAAGAAACTGTTAAGAAAAATTTATGAATGTTGTTTAACTATGACTCCTTTGCCGGCCCTGTTTGCAGGATCTTCCGTGGCCAACACCTGTGAACATGAAGCTGCCCCATGAGCTATTTGGTGACATGGTCATGCTGCTGGAATTCATGTACCACTTTAAGGACTACCTGGGCTTCAGTGAGGACTTCCCCGATGGAATCACCCTTGGTGAGTAGTCTCTACAATTCACATCAAAAACCAATTCTCAACGATGAGTTGCTATTATATACCACGCATAGAGATCCTATTTTGCCATGTATACTGCCGCGATGCTCCTTAATTTAATATTGGAGTCCAATATGGCTCATTATTGGACGCTCTGCAGCGTCTTTTTGAAAATAATCGTTTCCCTGCCAGTTTTTGTCCAAACAAGGCCGTGTCATGTCAGACAAGGTTGGTGTCTACATGGAGTCGTCCACAGTGTTTTTTTATATAGAATTTTCAGAGTGTGGGGTGGACGAGTTTCCGTGTCCATTTTGTGTTCATTGTGAATAAATTTTAAATGACAAGGATTTATGTGTGGGTTGAATACAAAGTGTTGAGTGCATTTCATTCATGCATTGTCCAAGAATATAATCACTCGGTTAAATAATTTTTTTGTGATTTCACACTGCTTCACCTCACGAAATGAAATAGTCCTGATTTCACCTCGACTTTGTTTTGTGCGACAATGCACACAATATTTGTATAGTATCAAAAGGGGAAAGTGTTACCTTTCGTTGCGTTGCCCGGCTTAACACAAACCTGATGACATGACATAGGCCTTGTCCGATGCAGCGGCTACAGCAGCGGCTTGATCGGCACTTTAACATTCATTAGAGAATAGGAGTCCGTAGCAACAGCCTTAGCAACAGCCATAACCGCAGCTTCTGTTAAGCCATTTGCAGGTTGGATTTGAATAATAATCACGTTCTTGCTTAACACTTTAGAGACCGTATCGGCCGCAAGCGGTTTGTACCAAAATACCCACAGTGGCTGCAAACGGCCGCAAACTTTGACCTACTTTTGCTCAAACAAGAGGGTCAAAGAAAGGTATCAGACCGAATTGACATTTTCCAATGTTTCCCATGTAAACACAGAATGTACAACTCCAAAGAAAAAACTTTTTTTTTTGTTTCTTGACAATCTTCCTGACACTTCTCCTGATATTAACGGTGCAAAAACTCAATAAGATTAGCAATGTCTGGGCGTATGGTGATGATTATACAGAAATGAATGGTCTCTAAAGGGTTGATAAAGCCAGTTGACAGCCAGGTCTTGGGCCCAATGACTCACTGCGATGCCACCATTCAGGCAAAAGTGTTGGCAGTCCGCTGTCCTATGCTGCATTGTCTGCCGTTCAGCAGAGTCAATCAGCGGGATGCAGGGTAGCCCAACCTGTACAGGCTGCCGCAGCAAGTCCCACCATCCGGGGCCAAACCGGTTAAAGAGGCACAATGGTCCGCAGGTAACTTCCATTCCCGGGAGCTGGATGGTGTAGCCCTCAAAATGAAGTTGCCATCTAGCCTTGTGAGTTGGGCAATATCTCATGAAAAAAAAAAAAGGAAAAATAAAAAAAAGTTAATGTCACTTTGGTTAGGTTACTACAGGTGCCACTGACCTGTTACAACAGGGAAATCTCTCCGCGAAGGTTTTCTTAGCCATCTGACGAAATGCCGTATTGAAGAGACAGTAGATGATAACGTTGAACATGCTGTTGCTGACTACCAACCACACTGTTAGAAAGTTCAGCCACTCCGGGGGAGACACGCCTGATAAGGACTCCACCAATCTCAAGGTTTGATGTGGTGTGTAACATCCAGCGAATGTCAATGTAACAACGAGGAACGTCTTGAGAGCTTTGTTTTCATGATTATTGTTTGCCTCATTGTGACCGTTTTGATTCAGTCGCTGTTCATGTTGGCGACTGATTTTGATCAAACGATAGTAAATGTAGGACATCAATAGTGTAGGCAATATATCTGCAAAAACTAGGATGCAAATTGCAGCAAATGTTGACGTGAGAACAAAATTGCATACTTGCTGTATATCATCAAACTTTGTAGACCAAGGGGATGCAATTTTGATAATCAAGTTCATGCATATACAAGGTATTGCCAGAAAAAACACGGCTGCTTTAACCCGAGCTCTGGTACACCACACAGGGAACTTGTAGGGTCGGGGTTACAGCCAGGTACGTTCAATGTTAAGACAAATAATCAGAAGTATGGACATTCCAAAACACATTTCAGTACCAGTGGCGACCACGATGCAGCCTATACCGCCAAAAGGCCACCTGTCCATAGCAGATGCTACAACACTGGGTAGCTCAAAAAATCCGAGGAGGAGGTCGAACACGGCCAGCGATGTCATCAGCACCTTGGTGCTGTCGGCCAAGTTGGTTACGCGGCGTGTCACGGCAATGGAGAGAATATTCCCAGATATGATTAGCAGTGAAATCACGGCGATGAAACAAGTACGGAGGGCAATGAGGACTGGGGACAGACCCGGCGGTACTGTGATCGTAGAGTTCATGTTCACAATAGATGTCGTCAACTTCGGTCAACAAATGCAATCGTCAAGAATGTTAGCAGTTGTGGAAAATTCCCAACAGTGTTTATTCTCGAGCTTATTAATCATGCATCCCTCACTGTGAAACATTGTGACGCATGCTACTCTTGTGGATTGTTGACACAGTTTGTTATGTGCATCAACTTAAACACTTGACACAGTTCGAATGAAAGATCAGATTCTGTTGCTGGTGTTCCCGTATAGCCCTGTGAAGACAAAACTTGACGAATCTAGATCGTCCTCAGTAGACAGGTAGAATTTGAATTGCATCACAATCTGTGTTAGAATACCCAGTGAACACAACGATCCCAGCAGCCTGCGTGCGGACTTATGAATGGCTTTAAACGATCAGAGTATCAATATGAATTCCAATTATAAAACCTTTTAATGCAGTTTGTACAGGCACTGTCAATTAGAGGGAGTAATTACATGTAGTGAGTGGAATTGTTATCTTTTCATTTGGCTGGTGTCTACCCGTTCTCTTTGAAATTAGTATTTGCTGATACTGGGTTATCAATCATATTATATTATGCTGCACGGTAATACTGATTGACAGCGTGTGTTATTGAGAATAATGGAGCCTACTTAGCAATGGCTCTCTCTCTCTCTGTCCTTTCGTGAGCACCCCTATAAAATGTGTCATGTTGTAATACGTGCTGCAGACTGAGGATTGGCAGGGTTATCCCCAGGGTGTTTTTTTTTCAAAACTGGGGGGCACTGTGGACCCACATTTTTGAAGGATGGCCACAGGACGCTGAATTGAAACGAGGTCCTTGGAGTGTTTTCTACTTGGTGTTCATCTTCCTCGAACAAGAGGGTCAAAGAAAAGTATCAGACAAAATTGACATTTTCCAATGTTTCTCATGTAAACATAGAATCTACAACTCCGAAAAAAAACCTTTTTTTGTTGTTTCTTGATAATCTTCCTGACACTTCTCCTGACGGTGCAAAAACTCAACAAGATTAGCAATGTTTGGGCGTATGGTAATGATTATACAGAAATGAATGGTCTCTAAAGGGTTTAATAAAGTCAGTAAGCCAGTTGATAGCTAGGGCTTTTGCCCGATGACTCACTGCGATGCCACCACTCAGGCAAAAGTGTCGGCAGTCCGCTGTCCTATGGTGCATCGCCTGGCGTTCAGCAGAGTCACTCAGCGGGATGCAGGGTAGGCCAACCTGTACAGGCTGCCGCAGCAAGTCCCGGCATCCGGGGCCGAACCTTTTAAAGAGCCACAGTTGTCCGCAGTTAACGTCCATCCCCGAGAGCTGGATGCTGGGACCAGTTACCAGGACCTTTCGTGGTACGTCAGTGTGGTCATGCCACTTGGCCGTTTGGCCTTGTAAGTTGGGCGTTATCTCATGAAAAAAAAAATTAATGTCACTTTGGTTAGGTTACTACAGGTGCCACTGACCTGTAACAACAGGGAAATTTCTCCGCGAAGATTTTCTTAGCCATCTGACGAAATGCCGTATTGAAGAGACAGTAGATAATAACATTGAACATGCTGTTGCACACTACCAACCACGCTGTTAAAAATTTCAGCCACTCTGGTGGAGACACTCCTGAAAAGGATGCCACAATTCTCATGGTTAGAAATGGTGTGTAACATCCGGCGAATGTCAACGTAACAACAAGGAACGTCTTGAGAGCTTTGTTTTCATGATCATTGTTTGCCTCATTGCGACCGTTTTGATTCAGTCGCTGTTCATGTTGGCGACTGATTTTGATCAAACGATAGTAAATGTATGACATCAACAGTGTAGGCAATACATCTGCAATAAGTAGGGTGCAAATGTAAACAATTGTTGACGTGTGAAATAACTGCACAATAGCGCTATTTCATCAAAATTAGTAGACCAAGGGGATGCAAGTTTGGTAGTCAAACTTAAGCATATACAGAGTAATGCCAGGAAAAGCACGGCCGCTTTAACCCGAGCTCTGGTACACCACACAGGGAACTTGTAGGGTCTGGTTACAGCCAGGTACGTTCAATGTTAAGACAAATAATCAGAAGTATGGACATTCCAAAACATATTTCTGTACCAGTGGCGACCACGACGCAGCCTATACCGCCAAAAGGCCACCTGTTCATAGCAGATGCTACAACAATGGGTAGCTCCAAAAATCCGAGGAGGAGGTCAAAGACGGCCAGCGATGTCATCAGCACCTTGGTGCTGTCGGCCAAGTTGGTTACGCGATGTGTCACAGCAATTGAGAGAATATTCCCAGATATGATCAGCAGTGAAATGACGGCGATGAAGCAAGTACGGAGGGCAATGAGGACTGGGGACCGACCCGGCGGTACTGTGGTCGTAGAGTTCATGTTCACAATAGATGTCGTCAACATCGGTCAACAAATGCAATCATCAAGAATGTTAGCAGTTGTGGAACATCTCCGACAGTGTTTATTCTCGAGCTTATTAATCATGCATCCCTCACTGTGAAATATTGTGACGCATGCTACTCTTGTGGATTGTGGACACAGTTGGTTATGTGCATCAACTTAAACACTTGTCACAGTTTGAATGAATGATCAGATTCTGTTGCTGGTGTTCCCGTATAGCCCTGTGAAGACAAAACTTGCCAAATCTAGATCGTCCTCAGTAGACAGGTAGAATTTGAGCTTTAGTCTTTAGTGTGCTCCCAGCAGCCTGCGGACTGATGAATGGCATATTAAACCTTGTATTCATGAACCTTTTAATGAAGTTTGTACAGGCACTCACTGTCAATTAGAGGGAGTAATTACATGTAGTGAGTGGAATTGTTATCTTTTCATTTGGCTGGTATCTAGCCATTCTCTGTGATGACAGTATTTGCTGATACTGGGTTATTAATTAGTGGTTTATATTATGCTGCACGGTAATATTGATTGAAAGCGTGTGTCATTGAGAATAATGGAGCCTTCTTAGCAATGGCTCTCTCTCTCTGTCCTTTCGTGAACGCCCCTATAAAATGTGTCATATTGTAATACGTGCTGCAGACTGAGGATTGGTAGGGTTATTCCCAGGTGTTTTTTTCAAAACTGGGGGCACTGTGGACCCACATTTTGGAAGGATGGCCACAGGACGCTGAATTGAAACGTGGTCCTTGGAGTGTTTTCTACTTGGTGTTCATCTTCCTCGAACAAGAGGGTCAAAGAAAAAGTATCATACCGAATTGACATTTTCCAATGTTTCTCACGTAATCATAGAATCTACAACTCCAAAGAAAAAACATGTAATTTTTTGTTTCTTGATATTCTTCCTGACACTTCTCCTGATAATAACGGTACAAAAACTCAACAAGATTAGCAATGTTTGGGCGTATGGTGATGATTAAACAGAAATGAATGGTCTGTAAAGGGTGTAATAAAGTCAGTAAGCCAGTTGATAGCCAGGGCTTCTGCCCAATGACTCACTGCGATGCCACTATTCAGGCAAAAGTGTTGGCAGTCCGCTGTCATATGGTGCATTGCCTGGCGTTCAGCTGAGTCACTCAGCGGGGATGCAGGGTAGGCCAACCTGTACAGGCTGCCGCAGCAAGTCCCGGGGCCAAACCGGTTCAAGAGCCACAATTGTCCGCAGGTAACGTCCATCCCCGAGAGCTGGATGGTGGGATCAAATACCACATGTACCAGGACCTTCCGCGGTACGTCAGTGTGATCATGCCACTTGCGTGTGTCTTCGGTCATTTGCTGTCGTTATGCTGTTTGCTTGAGATATTTAACCGGATTAGGTGTCTAGACTTGAGTCTGGTTCCTGGGGTGAAGGGACTGTGAGGGGGTATAACCCTGTTTTCAGCCCAAGGAGTAGGTGACAACGTGCCCCTGGTGACAGTTGATTTGGGTTGACAGCCCAAATCAGTTAAGTGAAGCCCTCACCATGAAGTGGCCATCTAGCCTTGTGAGTTGGGCAATATCTCAACAAAATAAAAAATAAAAATTAAAAAAAAGTTGATATCACTGTGGTTAGGTTACTACAGGTGCCACTGACCTGTTACAACAGGGAAATCTCTCCGCGAAGATTTTCTTAGTCATCTGACGAAATGCCGTATTGAAGAGACTGTAGATGAGAACATTGAACATGCTGTTGCAGACTACCAACCTCGCTGTTAAAAATTTCAGCCACTGTGGGGGAGACACTCCTGGTAAAGACGCCACCATATTCAGGGTTACAAATGGTGTGTAACATCCGCAGAAAGTCAACGTAACAACGAGGAACGTCTTGAGAGCTTTGTTTTCATGATTATTGTTTGCCTCATTGCGACCGTTTTGATTCAGTCGCTGCTCATGTTGGCGGCTGATTTTAATCAAACGATAGTAAATGTATGACATCAATAGTGTAGGCAATATATCTACAAGAAGTAGGGTGCAAATGTGAACAAATGTTGAGGTGTGATTGTACCTGCATACTTGCGATATATCATCAAAATCTGTAGATGTAAACTTGATAATCAAAGTAAAGCATGTACTGAAAATTGCCAGGAAAAGCACAGCCGCTTTAACCCGAGCTCTGGTACACCACACAGGGAACTTGTAGGGTCGGGTTACTGCCAGGTATCGTTCAATGTTAAGACAAATAATCAAAAGTACGGACATTCCAATACACATTTCAGTACCAGTGAGGACCACGTCGCAGCACATACCGCCAAAAGGCCACCTGTTCATAGCAGATGCTACAACAATGGGTAGCTCCAAAAATCCGAGGAGGAGGTCGTAGACGGCCAGCGATGTCATCAGCACCTTGGTGCTGTCGGCCAAGTTGGTTACGCGGCGTGTCACGGTAATCGAGAGAATATTCCCAGATATGATCAGCAGTGAAATGACGGCGATGAAGCAAGTACGGAGGGCAATGAGGACTGGGGACAGACCCAGCGGTACTGTGGTCGTAGAGTTCATGTTCACAATAGATGTCGTCGACTTCGGTCACCAAATGCAAACGTCAAGAATGTTAGCAGTTGTGGAACATTTCCGACAGTGTTTATTCTTGAGCTTATAAATCATACATCCCTCACTGTGAAATAGTGTGAAGCATGCTACTCTTGTGGATTGTGGACAGTTTGTTATGTGCATCAACTTAAACACTTGTCACAGTTCAAGAGAAAGATCAGATTCTGTTGCTGGTATACCCGTAAAGCCCTGTGAAGACAAAACTTGAGGAATCTAGATCCTCCTCAGTAGACAGGTAGAATTTGAGCTTAAGTCTTTAGTGTGCTAGGTGAAGCGTAACAAACACGCATCACAGATTGTGTTAGAATACCCAGTGAACACAACGATCCCAGCAGCCTGCGTGCGGACCGATGAATAGCATTAAACAATCAGAGTATAAATATAAATTCCAGTTATAAACCTTTTGATGCAGTTTGTACAGGCACTGTCAATTACAGGGAGTAATTAGTGAGTGGATTGATTATCTTTTCATTTGGCTGGTGTCTAGCCGTTCTCTGTGGTGACAGTATTTGCTGATACTGGGTTATTAATTAGTGGTTTATATCATGCTGCACGGTAATATTGATCTAAAGCGTGTCATTGAGAATAATCGAGCCTACTTAGCAATGGCTCTCTCTCTGTCCTTTCGTGAGCACCCCTATAAAATGTATCATATTGTAATACGTGCTGTAGACTGAGGATTGGCAGGGTTATCCCCAGGGTGTTTTTTATTCAAAAGGGGGGGGGGGGGCACTGTGGACCCACATTTTGGAAGGATGGCCACAGGACGCTGAATTGAAACGAGGTCCTTGGAGTGTTTTCTACTTGGTGTTCATCTTGCTCGAACAAGAGGGTCAAAGAAAAAGTATCAGACCAAGTTGACATTTTCCAATGTTTCTCACGTAATCATAGAATCTACAACTCCAAAGAAAAAACATGTAATTTTTGTTTCTTGATATTCTTCCTGACACTTCTCCTGATAATAACGGTGCAAAAACTCAACAAGATTAGCAATGTTTGTCAATTCACTCACTGTCAATTAGAGAGAGTAATTACATGTAGTGAGTGGAATCGTTATCTTTTCATTTGGCTGGTATCTAGCCGTTCTCTGTGATGACAGTATTTGCTGAAGCTGGGTTATTAATTAGTGGTTTATATTATGCTGCACGGTAATACTGATTGTCAGCGTGTGTCATTGAGAATAATGGAGCCTTCTTAGCAATGGCTCTCTCTCTCTGTCCTTTCGTGAGCGCCCCTATAAAATGTGTCATATTGTAATACGTGCTGCAGACTGAGGATTGGCAGGGTTATCCCCAGGTGTTTTTTATTCAAAACTGGGGGCACTGTGGACCCACATTTTGGAAGGATGGCCACAGGACGCTGAATTGAAACGTGGTCCTTGGAGTGTTTTCTACTTGGTGTTCATCTTCCTCGAACAAGAGGGTCAAAGAAAAAGTATCATACCGAATTGACATTTTCCAATGTTTCTCACGTAATCATAGAATCTACAACTCCAAAGAAAAAACATGTAATTTTTGTTTCTTGATATTCTTCCTGACACTTCTCCTGATAATAACGGTACAAAAACTCAACAAGATTAGCAATGTTTGGGCGTATGGTGATGATTAAACAGAAATGAATTGTCTGTAAAGGGTGTAATAAAGTCAGTAAGCCAGTTGATAGCCAGGGCTTCTGCCCAATGACTCACTGCGATGCCACTATTCAGGCAAAAGTGTTGGCAGTCCGCTGTCATATGGTGCATTGCCTGGCGTTCAGCTGAGTCACTCAGCGGGGATGCAGGGTAGGCCAACCTGTACAGGCTGCCGCAGCAAGTCCCGGGGCCGAACCAGTTCAAGAGCCACAATTGTCCGCAGGTAACGTCCATCCCTGAGAGCTGGATGGTGGGATCAAATACCACATGTACCAGGACCTTCCGCGGTACGTCAGTGTGATCATGCCACTTGCGTGTGTCTTCGGTCATTTGCTGTCGTTACGCTGTTTGCTTGAGATATTTAACCGGATTAGGTGTCTAGACTTGAGTCTGGTTCCTGGGGTGAAGGGACTGTGAGGGGGTATAACCCTGTTTTCAGCCCAAGGAGTAGGTGACAACGTGCCCCTGGTGACAGTTGATTTGGGTTGACAGCCCAAATCAGTTAAGTGAAGCCCTCACCATGAAGTGGCCATCTAGCCTTGTGAGTTGGGCAATATCTCAACAAAATAAAAAATAAAAATTTAAAAAAAGTTGATATCACTGTGGTTAGGTTACTACAGGTGCCACTGACCTGTTACAACAGGGAAATCTCTCCGCGAAGATTTTCTTAGTCGTCTGACGAAATGCCGTATTGAAGAGACTGTAGATGAGAACATTGAACATGCTGTTGCAGACTACCAACCTCGCTGTTAAAAATTTCAGCCACTGTGGGGGAGACACTCCTGGTAAAGACGCCACCATATTCAGGGTTACAAATGGTGTGTAACATCCGCAGAAAGTCAACGTAACAACGAGGAACGTCTTGAGAGCTTTGTTTTCATGATTATTGTTTGCCTCATTGCGACCGTTTTGATTCAGTCGCTGCTCATGTTGGCGGCTGATTTTAATCAAACGATAGTAAATGTATGACATCAATAGTGTAGGCAATATATCTACAAGAAGTAGGGTGCAAATGTGAACAAATGTTGAGGTGTGATTGTACCTGCATACTTGCGATATATCATCAAAATCTTTAGATGTAAACTTGATAATCAAAGTAAAGCATGTACTGAAAATTGCCAGGAAAAGCACAGCCGCTTTAACCCGAGCGCTGGTACACCACACAGGGAACTTGTAGGGTCGGGTTACTGCCAGGTATCGTTCAATGTTAAGACAAATAATCAAAAGTACGGACATTCCAATACACATTTCAGTACCAGTGAGGACCACGTCGCAGCACATACCGCCAAAAGGCCACCTGTTCATAGCAGATGCTACAACAATGGGTAGCTCCAAAAATCCGAGGAGGAGGTCGTAGACAGCCAGCGATGTCATCAGCACCTTGGTGCTGTCGGCCAAGTTGGTTACGCGGCGTGTCACGGTAATCGAGAGAATATTCCCAGATATGATCAGCAGTGAAATGACGGCGATGAAGCAAGTACGGAGGGCAATGAGGACTGGGGACAGACCCCGCGGTACTGTGGTCGTAGAGTTCATGTTCACAATAGATGTCGTCGACTTCGGTCACCAAATGCAAACGTCAAGAATGTTAGCAGTTGTAGAACATTTCCGACAGTGTTTATTCTTGAGCTTATAAATCATACATCCCTCACTGTGAAATAGTGTGAAGCATGCTACTCTTGTGGATTGTGGACACAGTTTGTTATGTGCATCAACTTAAACACTTGTCACAGTTCAAGAGAAAGATCAGATTCTGTTGCTGGTATACCCGTAAAGCCCTGTGAAGACAAAACTTGAGGAATCTAGATCCTCCTCAGTAGACAGGTAGAATTTGAGCTTAAGTCTTTAGTGTGCTAGGTGAAGCGTAACAAACACGCATCACAGATTGTGTTAGAATACCCAGTGAACACAACGATCCCAGCAGCCTGCGTGCGGACCGATGAATAGCATTAAACAATCAGAGTATAAATATAAATTCCAGTTATAAACCTTTCGATGCAGTTTGTACAGGCACTGTCAATTACAGGGAGTAATTAGTGAGTGGATTGATTATCTTTTCATTTGGCTGGTGTCTAGCCGTTCTCTGTGGTGACAGTATTTGCTGATACTGGGTTATTAATTAGTGGTTTATATCATGCTGCACGGTAATATTGATCGAAAGCGTGTCATTGAGAATAATCGAGCCTACTTAGCAATGGCTCTCTCTCTGTCCTTTCGTGAGCACCCCTATAAAATGTATCATATTGTAATACGTGCTGTAGACTGAGGATTGGCAGGGTTATCCCCAGGTGTTTTTTATTCAAAACGGGGGGTGGGGGGGGGGGCACTGTGGACCCACATTTTGGAAGGATGGCCACAGGACGCTGAATTGAAACGTGGTCCTTGGAGTGTTTTCTACTTGGTGTTCATCTTCCTCGAACAAGAGGGTCAAAGAAAAGGTATCAGACCAAGTTGACATTTTCCAATGTTTCTCATGTAAACATAGAATCTACAACTCCAAAGAAAAAACATGTAATTATTGTTTCTTGATATTTTTCCTGACACTTCTCCTGATAATAACGGTGCAAAAACTCAACAAGATTAGCAATGTTTGGGCGTATGGTGATGATTATACAGAAATGAATTGTCTGTAAAGGGTGTAATAAAGTCAATAAGCCAGTTGATAGCCAGGGCTTCTGCCCAATGACTCACTGCGATGCCACTATTCAGGCAAAAGTGTTGGCAGTCCGCTGTCATATGGTGCATTGCCTGGCGTTCAGCAGAGTCACTCAGCGGGGATGCAGGGTAGGCCAACCTGTACAGGCTGCCGCAGCAAGTCCCGGGGCCGAACTGGTTCAAGAGCCACAATTGTCCGCAGGTAACGTCCATCCCCGAGAGCTGGATGGTGGGATCAAATACCACATGTACCAGGACCTTCCGCGGTACGTCAGTGTGATCATGCCACTTGCGTGTGCCTTCGGTCATTTGCTGTCGTTATGCTGTTTGCTTGAGATATTTAACCGGATTAGGTGTCTAGACTTGAGTCTGGTTCCTGGGGTGAAGGGACTGTGAGGGGGTATAACCCTGTTTTCAGCCCAAGGAGTAGGTGGCAACGTGCCCCTGGTGAGAGTGATTTGAGTTGACAGCCCAAATCAGTTAAGTGTAGCCCTCACCATGAAGTTGCCATCTAGCCTTCTGAGTTGGGCACTATCTCATAAAAATAAAAAATAAAAATTAAAAAAAAGTTGATATCACTGTGGTTAGGTTACTACAGGTGCCACTGACCTGTTACAACAGGGAAATCTCTCCGCGAATATTTTCTTAGTCATCTGACGAAATGCCGTATTGAAGAGACTGTAGATGAGAACATTGAACATGCTGTTGCGACTACCAACCTCGTGTTAAAAATTTAGCCACTGTGGGGGAGACACTCCTGGTAAAGACGCCACCATATTCAGGGTTACAAATGGTGTGTAACATCCGCAGAAAGTCAACGTAACAACGAGGAACGTCTTGAGAGCTTTGTTTTCATGATTATTGTTTGCCTCATTGCGACCGTTTTGATTCAGTCGCTGTCATGTTGGCGGCTGATTTTAATCAAACGATAGTAAATGTATGACATCAATAGTGTAGGCAATATAATCTACAAGAAGTAGGGTGCAAATGTAAACAAATGTTGGGTGTGATTGTAACCTGCATACTTGCGATATATCATCAAAATCTTTAGATGTAAACTCTGTAATCAAAGTAAAGCATGTACTGAAAATTGCCAGGAAAAGCACAGCCGCTTTAACCCGAGCTCTGGTACACCACACAGGGAACTTGTAGGGTCGGGTTACAGCCAGGTATCGTTCAATGTTAAGACAAATAATCAAAAGTACGGACATTCCAAAACACATTTCAGTACCAGTGAGCGACCACGTCGCAGCACATACCGCCAAAAGGCCACTGTCCATAGCAGATTCTACAACACATGGGTTAGCCTCCAAAAATCCAGGAGGAGGTCAAAGACGGCCAGCGATGTCATCAGCACCTTGGTGCTGTCGGCCAAGTTGGTTAACGCGAGTGTCACAGCAATTGAGAGAATATTCCCAGATATGATCAGCAGTGAATGACGGCGATGAAGCAAGTACGGAGGGCAATGAGGACTGGGGACAGACCCGGCGGTACTGTGGTCGTAGAGTTCATGTTCGCAATAGATGTCGTCAACTTCGGTCACCAAATGCAATCGTCAAGAATGTTAGCAGTTGTTGAACATTTCCGACAGTGTTTATTCTCGAGCTTATTAATCATGCATCCCTCACTGTGAATGAATGTGACGCATGTGGACACAGTTTGTTATGTGCATCAACTTAAACACTTGTCACAGTTCAAGAGAAAGATCAGATTCTGTTGCTGGTATACCCGCATAGCCCTGTGAAGACAAAACTTGAGGAATCTAGATCCTCCTCGGTAGACAGGTAGAATTTGAGCTTAAGTCTTTAGTGTGCTAGGTGAAGCGTAACAAACACGCATCACAGATTGTGTTAGAATACCCAGTGAACACAACGATCCCAGCAGTCTGCGTGCGGACCGATGAATAGCATTAAACAATCAGAGTATAAATATAAATTCCAGTTATAAACCTTTCGATGCAGTTTGTACAGGCACTGTCAATTACAGGGAGTAATTAGTGAGTGGATTGATTATCTTTTCATTTGGCTGGTGTCTAGCCGTTCTCTGTGGTGACAGTATTTGCTGATACTGGGTTATTAATTAGTGGTTTATATCATGCTGCACGGTAATATTGATTGAAAGCGTGTGTCATTGAGAATAATCGAGCCTACTTAGCAATGGCTCTCTCTCTCTCTGTCCTTTCGTGAGCACCCCTATAAAATGTGTCATATTGTAATACGTGCTGTAGACTGAGGATTGGCAGGGTTATCCCCAGGTGTTTTTTATTCAAAACGGGGGGTGGGGGGGGGGCACTGTGGACCCACATTTTGGAAGGATGGCCACAGGACGCTGAATTGAAACGTGGTCCTTGGAGTGTTTTCTACTTGGTGTTCATCTTCCTCGAACAAGAGGGTCAAAGAAAAGGTATCAGACCAAGTTGACATTTTCCAATGTTTCTCACGTAAACATAGAATCTACAACTCCGAAAAAAAAACATGTAATTTTTGTTTCTTGATATTCTTCCTGACACTTCTCCTGATAATAACGGTGCAAAAACTCAACAAGATTAGCAATGTTTGGGCGTATGGTGATGATTATACAGAAATGAATTGTCTGTAAAGGGTGTAATAAAGTCAATAAGCCAGTTGATAGCCAGGGCTTTTGCCCAATGACTCACTGCGATGCCACTATTCAGGCAAAAGTGTTGGCAGTCCGCTGTCATATGGTGCATTGCCTGGCGTTCAGCAGAGTCACTCAGCGGGGATGCAGGGTAGGCCAACCTGTACAGGCTGCCGCAGCAAGTCCCGGGGCCGAACCGGTTCAAGAGCCACAATTGTCCGCAGGTAACGTCCATCCCCGAGAGCTGGATGGTGGGATCAAATACCACATGTACCAGGACCTTCCGCGGTACGTCAGTGTGATCATGCCACTTGCGTGTGCCTTCGGTCATTTGCTGTCGTTATGCTGTTTGCTTGAGATCTTAACCGGATTAGGTGTCTAGACTTGAGTCTGGTTCCTGGGGTGAAGGGACTGTGAGGGGGTATAACCCTGTTTTCAGCCCAAGGAGTAGGTGGCAACGTGCCCCTGGTGAGAGTTGATTTGAGTTGACAGCCCAAATCAGTTAAGTGTAGCCCTCACCATGAAGTGGCCATCTAGCCTTCTGAGTTGGGCAATATCTCATCAAAATAAAAAATAAAAATTAAAAAAAAGTTGATATCACTGTGGTTAGGTTACTACAGGTGCCACTGACCTGTTACAACAGGGAAATCTCTCCCCGAATATTTTCTTAGCCGTCTGACGAAATGCCGTATTGAAGAGACAGTAGATGATAACATTGAACAAGCTGTTGCTGACTACCAACCTCGTAGTTACAAAATTCAGCCACTCTGGTGGAGACACTCCTGGTAAAGACCCCACCATACTCAGGGTTATAAATGGTGTGTAACATCCGCAGAAAGTCAACGTAACAACGAGGAACGTCTTGAGAGCTTTGTTTTCATGATTATTGTTTGCCTCATTGCGACCGTTTTGATTCAGTCGCTGTTCATGTTGGCGACTGATTTTAATCAAACGATAGTAAATGTAGGACATCAATAGTGTAGGCAATATAACTACAAAAAGTAGGGTGAAACTGAAAACAAATGTTGTGGTGTGATTGAAACTGCATACTTGCGCTATATCATCAAAAATTTTAGATGTAAGCCTGGTAATCAAACTCAAGCATGTACTGATAATTGTCAGGAAAAGCACGGCCGCTTTAACCCGAGCGCTGGTACACCACACAGGGAACTTGTAGGGTCTGGTTACAGCCAGGTACCGTTCAACGTTAAGACAAATAATCAAAAGTACGGACATTCCGAAGCACATTTGAGTACCAGTGGCGACCACGACGCAGCCTATACCGCCAAAAGGCCATCTGTCCATAGCCGATTCTACAACTCTGGTTACCTCCAAAAATCCAAGGAGGAGGTCGAACACGGCCAGCGATGTCATCAGCACCTTGGTGCTGTCGGCCAAGTTGGTTACACGTCGTGTCACAGCAATTGAGAGAATATTCCCAGATATGATCAGCAGTGCAATGACGGCGATGAAGCAAGTACGGAGGGCAATGAGGACTGGGGACAGACCCGGCGGTACTGTGGTCGTAGAGTTCATGTTCGCAATAGATGTCGTCAACTTCGGTCACCAAATGCAATCGTCAAGAATGTTAGCAGTTGTTGAACATTTCCGACAGTGTTTATTCTCGAGCTTATTAATCATGCATCCCTCACCATGCTCACTGTGAAATATTGTGACACATGCTACTCTTGTTGAGTATCGACACAGTTGGTTATGTGCTCAACTTAAACACTTGTCACAGTTCGAGTGACAGATCAGATTCTGTTGCTGGTGTTCCCAGATAGCCCTGTGAAGACAAAACTTGACGAATCTAGATCCTCCTCAGTAGACAGGTAGAATTTGAGCTTAAGTCTTTAGTGTGCTAGGTGAAGCGTAACAAACACGCATCACAGATTGTGTTAGAATACCCAGTGAACACAACGATCCCAGCAGCCTGCGGACTGATGAACGGCATATTGAACCTTGTATTAATAAACCTTTTTATGAAGTTCGTACAGGCACTGTCACTTAGAGGGAGTAATTGAGTGGAATTGTTATCTTTTCATTTGGCTGGTATCGACAGCGTGTGTTATTAAGAATAATGGAGCCTACTTAGCAATGGCTCTCTCTCTGTCCTTCGTAGCGTCAAACAAACAAGTGTCCTGTTGGTAATTATGCATAGCAGACTGATGAGTGGCAGGTTTTGTCAAAACAGGGGGGGGGGGTGGATTCTGGACCCACATTTTGGAAGGTCGGCCACAGGCCCGGAATTGAAACGAGGTCCTCGGGAGTGTTTTCTACTTGGTGATCATCATGGTTTTAAAAGCCCTACTGCACATTCTTGAGCACTATGGTTTTACCATGATGTTTTTTTTTTAAGTTAGTGTTAAAAAAACTAAAAAAACAGACTTATTATTATTATTCTTTTCTTTGCGCATAAGCGAGTACCGGCCCTAAATTCACTCGTACTGGCCCAATACGCTAGCTCGCGCTCTGGGAGAATCCTGATTGGCATCAACAAATAGCCACTAGATTAAAATTTATGACCATACAGGTTCAGTAATATCATCACGTCACGATGATTGTACAGGCACTGTCACTTAGGATGGGAGTAAAGTGATGGGTTAGGATATTGGTTTCTCCATGAGTAAGGTTGGCGACAGAGTCAATTTACCGTTATCATTAGCAGAGACCTTTAATGCCGCCTCATAAATTTGAGTTCCTCAGACTATAGAGACAGTTGCTATGCCAAAAGTGTTAAGGCAAGCTTTTGCATGGTTACATAAGAGACGGTGAACACCCATCTGCGATTCTGAATGAACATGTAATTGCACAATGGCAGGGTTCTGCCCACAGTGGTCGGTGCCAGAAAACCCGCCCGGCACTCAGGATTCCCAAACCACCACTGGCAGAATATTATCTGTTTTTGACCACCACACATTTTCCAAATTTTTTAATTACATTTGCAATTTCCTTTCAAAGGTTTTCAACAAATGTAAAATTTGGGTATTTACCAGTAAAAATGGTATCCAAAGCCATTAATTTTGAGTACTTCTATGATTTGAGTATGATCTACCGTATAACTGGCCATCTCGCAATGGTTTCCAGGGAAACATTTTTCCACACTAAAGAAATCTGAGCAGAAACCTGCAATGGTACCAGGGTTTGTTCATCTGGAGGTTGATGTACAAAAGCTTGCCCCAGACCATTTTTGACATAGCATCTGCCTCTGCAGTCTGAGGAATTGAAATTTAAAACGGTAACTTGTGACAAGGCAAGTCCTTGTACCGGACGCGACTCGCATCTAACCCACGAATGGCCCTTTTTGACATGGCCGGACCACCTTGTTGTAAATCAACTATGTGTAAATCTAGTCTTGTTCTACTTGTGCACAGAGCAATTGGAGGATAGCCTGATCAGCAACAAGGTGGAAGGATTGTTTTACGACCTCGTCAACAGTCTCCTGACGGCGATCTTCAGGATGCAGGAAGAGGAAGAAGAGGACGAGAAGGTGGATCTGAAGGAACAGGAACACAATGCACCCTCTAGTAAGAGAAAAATACCTTTTATTTTGTTCATTTGTATTCTTTTCGAAAATATCTTTTCCAACACTAAGGCCAATGGGCCACTCAAGGTGAAGGCTACAAGAAAAATCAACATGATTCAAGGAATATCTGTTCACATTCCTCTTATTAAAACAGGAATAGATAGCAAGATGGTTGGAAAAACAGGTTACACTTCTGGAGTTTGTAGAGAGCACACTCTTTTATGAGCCAACATTTCTGCCTGAAAGATTTTTACATGGTATAAGACAGGGCTTAAACGTGTATCCAGTCGTCAACGTCTTCAAGGTGTCCAGGGCTTGAATGTGGGGGGGGGGGGAGGGGAAATCCACAAGACTGCTCTTGCAGACCCTTGTAGCTCAAAATGTTGATTGCGGATCAAGATTTATTCTACAAGACCAGAATCAAAATGGGTTGAACAAGCAGTAAGAGAAGGTCAATCTCGTTGGTCTTATGTGTAAACACAGATATTTAAGAGATTTCAAAGATATTTATCAGATTCATAGTCAACATTTTGGTCACAAAGGTATTACACAGCCTAGAATGCGCACTTCACTGTGCAACACACTGGGACGTTGACTCCCACAATGGGGGCAACCAAGATAATTGTGATGATGACTTTGGGTGAATTCGGTCAGTTAACCCTCTTGCTGTCTGACCATTCAATACCATTCACTGTGGTTTTGAATGATAGATAAACTATGCCATACCATGAGGGAATGCATGTACACAGTACACAGTTAGTTCTGTGCACAGTTGTGCCACCGTACACAACCTTGGCAGTCGAATGGTTTCAAATGGCTGGTCAACTCACTGAAAAATGTTGCCAAGAGTCACTGACAGTAGGAGGGTTAACGAGAGTAAAGGTATTGCAAATCCGATACACGCATTTTTTACTTCACCGTTCTTCACAGCTGATTTGGCGGAAACTCTGGGTGACGACGACCCGACCTATGCAGCCATGACGAAGGCGGCAACCTCGGCTTTGATCTGGCCACAAATACATCAAGGTGAGTAATTATTTGTTGAACTGTTAAAAGACACGGGCGCAGGAACTCCACAGTTAAAAGAGTTGAAACATTCTCTGTGCTTAGAAATAATTGCCCTTGTTGGACCTTTTTAGGTGTTACTAGAATTCTCTGACAGGCAATTCTACTTCACAGAGGCAACGAGGGCAACCATGACCCTGGTCATTGCCTCGGTGCCCCTTGAAATGTTCCAGTAGAAATGTACATTTCCCTCTTTGAGATGCCCCTTTCCGATGGAAAAAAACCCGCCCTGCCCTTACGAGACTGAAGCCTCAGGCCTGCTTTTATTTAATGAGCAAATGAACCTGGTTTTGTTATGGATCATCACGAATTGTCTACTAAGATTAAAATATATGGATGGTATTATTGCCAAGTACTTTTGAAAAAAAATTGCACAGCCAGTGATCTCCTGTATTCCAGTACTTAAAAAATTCTCTCGCTTGAAAGCTTATTGCTTATGAATTTTGCAATTTTGTTTTGTTGTTCAACCAGGTACCCTTCTACGCCAGCTGCCCATTGATTCAACAACAATCTCGGAGGTCTTGCGTCTTCATTTCCTGTCGTCTGGTTCCCGCACCACATCAGAGAACACCAAATGGCGCTACCAGCAGAGGGGCGGGTTCATCCCCCACGACGATCCCGGGCTTGAGTTCCGTATGCAAGACCCGGACATCTTGAAGACGTTGACGACTGGAAACATGTTTGATCTCAGTCCTGGTAAGTCTGCCCGTATAAAAAAAAATCTTGGAGGAGATAGTTAGAAGTGTTGGGTCGGAGAAGAGCCAGTTTGCAAGGTTTTGACTAGTGCTCTTACAGCCTGCCCGATATGGGGCAGAGGGTCCCCCCCCCAATGTTCCCATACTATAACACACTATTTTCCTCTTGTATAGAACTCCACTCCCCCCCCCTAAAATCCTCAAAAGAATTCCTGAGATTCCAAGCACACGCCCTCGACGATAATAGCAGCTATTCATTAGTCCATCCTGTGTGCAGCGCGTACATAGCTGTGCGTTTCCATTGTTTAATCATTTGTTTACTTCTAAGATGCCGTTGTCATGACGTCAGTGCATCAGGTCCAATGGACAACTTGTTTATTTCATTGATTTTTTTTTTCATGACAGCATCCAAACTAAAGATCCTGACCTCTGTCTGTGGCCAGCTGCTGACCTATGTCACGATGCGAGACATCATCGAAGAGAGCTTGGAAACATTCCAGACCTCTCGTAAGGAATGGAGAGAACTTGCAAGACTAGAGCTGAGGAGAGAGCGGGAAGACGCAACAGCCAGGTAAAAAGAAAAACTATTGGAACATTTCAAGGGGCACCAAGGTAACGACCAGGGGCGTGGAGGCAATATCCTCCATTACCTCTGTGAAGAATCGGGTCCAAGATTCATGTCTGTGGTTTTTGTTTTCCTGCGGATTTTCCTCTTGTTAAATTCAGTGATCATTAAAAGAGAGTCATTTCCTTTGTTAACAGATGGAAGCGACGGTTGGAAGAGCGTGCTCTAGAGAGAGAGCATGAGAGCCTCAGAAGAGAGCAGCGAGAACGCGAACGTGAAGCCCAGCTGCGACAAGACGAGCAGACTACGGAAATGGAAGTCATCAACTTGGACAGCAGCTCTGAAAACGATGATGATGACGAGGCGAAAGTCAAAGACTTGAAAAAGAGCAACGAGCGAGCGGATCTGACTGATCTTGCGGCGCGGTTAGAAAACCTAAAGCCTTTACCGACTTTGGAGGAACTGGACGCGAGGCAAAAAAAGGAAGAGGAGGAGAGTGTCGTCATCAAGGCGGAGTTCACCAAGAAGAATCGAGAGTACCGCTTGGAGATGGCCGAGGCAGCGTCGCGGTACAGCATCATGCCCCTGGGGGAAGACAGGATATACCGACGGTTCTGGTTGTTCAGTTCCGTTCCGGGATTGTTCGTCGAGCGAGACTCGTTGTACCTCGGCGCCATGGATTTCAGCCCTGTTCCGCAGAGAGTGGACAATAAGTTAGCGCCGTCCAAGACCAGCCTACCCGAGGTTCAAATGGATAAATCCGAAGCCGACAAGGAACAAGACACCTCGACGAGTAGTAACAAGGAGAACATCGACGTGGAGGCCGTCAACGGAGAGATGGAAGTGGATGCTTCTCCACCCCAAGAGAAACTTGTCAAGGACCTCCTGACGGCGAACGGTGTGGTCAAGGAGGTCAAACACCAAGTATCCGATCCTTGCATGCAGCAGACAGAACACGCCAGATGGGCCTACTACAGTACTCCTGAGGAAGTGGACAACTTGCTTAGCACACTCAATCACCGTGGATTCCGGGAGAAAGCTCTCAAGGAGGCGATCCTCCACGAGATGTTGCGGGTGGAGGAGTCCCTGAAGAACGTTCCTCTGGATGCACTAAATAGCACCGACAAAGACGAGGTCGAGGAAGTGGCCGAGACGACCAAACAGGGCGTGGCACGGCAGGTGGTGGTCAAGATGAACAGTGGTAAGAAGGGTCTTGTGTCGGATAAGGCCAACGGCGATGAAGCTTTGGAGTTACTTCTCAGGGAACAGTTGTTGGATATTGAAGAAAGGGTCTGGAATGGAAGCTTGGGTATCATCAAGGTAAGCAGCAGAAAGTCATAATTGAACAATTATTTTGGCCCTGTTAAATTTTTTTCTGACTGACTTCTCCTGAGAGGCCTTAGGCACCTTCTAAAAACTATTCCAGGATAACTTGCAAATAGACTTCTCCACATTTGACGTTCCAATCGGCAAGATATCCCCAAGCATTTAAGTTATATCAGGATAAGTTCGAGGGAAATTTCTTGCAACAAGACCAAGATGGGCTAAACCACCATTTCAATTTGCAAATTAAAACCCAAATCTCCTGTCGCAGATTTGTGACAAAATTCTAGGCCTGAAGGCAGTGTGACACTTATCCTTAAACCCTTTAAGTGACGTCTACCGAAAGTCACACCAATGTGGTGCGTGTCCTGTGGTTGCAGTCACCTTTGATTGGTGGTGTGTGGGGGTTGTTCGCAAAGCTGCTGAGAGGCTTGCCAGGCGTCAGGACACCGCCTGATACAATAAACAGAGGGCTGGAATGGTTCTACTTTATCAGAGGGTTGGATGCGCGTGGGCTGTGTTGGCACTCACAGGAAGCGAAGTTGCAGATTCTGTATGCTTGGTATGGTAAAGATTGTTTTCCAAGCCGATAAAAAACAAACACAACCCTGGGAACTGACCCCCCCCCCCCTTTTAAGATATGTGGAATGGTCCAGTCTAGGATATTAAGGTCGTTGAACCTGCTCTGGGCTTTGCAACTGGGAAAAACATTGAAATACAAAACTTGTGTCTCCTGCAGGAGGAGAACACGTGGCTCATAGCAGAGTTTTGAAAAGTTTGTTTTCCTTTTTTTGTGTCTTGACTAAAGGTTGAGGAGAGGGCTGGCTGGATCAACGCCATCGAGCAGGGATCCTTTGACCGTCAGTGCAAAGAGATCAGTTGGGGTCCGTTGTATGCACGCTCCATCCTGGACGACAAAGACTTCCTCAACATGTCAATCTCGGATCTACCCAAGCTGGATGAGGGGACCACTGGAAAGAAACAGAACAGGTTTGTTGGATTAAAGAACTTGGATTTGTCGGGCATGATATTCTTTCTACTATAATCTGATTTCCAATTTTGTTTTGCCCCCAGAAAATCAGCAAATACCATATGTAGTTCAGCCCTTGTACTCATTAATATTTTCCTACTTTTTTCCAAGGGCCAAAATATAGTGCCTGATTTGTTGCGCTGGGTTCGACAAAAGAAATCAGTTACAGACCTGGGTTTAATTCCATGGCTCTGCTTACTGTGGAATTCTGTGCTTACGTCTTGACTTTGTAGTTGCGTAAGAGTTCATAAGTTTAACACCAATTTCAATTTTTTTTATATTCAACAGGTTAGCAGAGCTACGACGGGCAGATGCTACAGGGTCACCGTCATCCACCCGATGCAGCACCCCTACCAACCCATCAGAGAATGTCGTCAGGGACTTGGCCTGTGCCTTACTCCAGGTGTCTCAGGGAATAGAAGCCAAGTATCTGAAAGCTCCACTGGGTGTGTACAAACAAAAGAATTCCGATAATAAGGTTTTTAGATTTCATTGCTGGATGCGGTGAGTCACCTGCACAGTGCAAAGTCAACCCTCCTACTGTCCGACCATTCAATATCATCCACTGTGCTTTTGAATGACGGTATGATATCATGCAGTGAACTGACCTACACATTACACAGTCAACCCTCCTACTTTTCGACCATTCAATATCATCTTGGTTTTGAATGGTAGATAAACTATGCCAGTCTGCAACATGATATCATAAGGTGAATGCATACTCACACGAGTACACAGTCAACCCTCCCTACTGTCTGACCATTTAATATCATCCACTGCCATTTCGATGATATTTATTTAAACAGAAATGCCCATCTTGATGCCAATTCCATATGTACTAAAATGAATGTTGCCCCAGAACCCCAGTATGTATAATAATAATAATAATAATAATTGGTTTTTATATAGTGCTTTATCACACCCGAGGGCGTCTCAAAGCGCTTCCAACATTATTACCCCTGGTCACTGGGCTATTATTTCATTCCTTAAACCATCTCAGCTCCCTGGGGAGTATACAGCCTGTGCAACAAGTATGCGCTACTAAGCTAAATCAATCACAAGACCATCTCTGCTCTCACAGGTACCCACTTACCCCTGGGTGGAGAGAAACAGTCATAGTTAAGTGTCTTGCTCAGGGACACAAGTGTCACGACCGGGACTCAACCCACACTCCGCTGAACAGAAAACCAGAGCTTGAGTTCGGTGTTCTTATCGCTCGGCCACGACACCCCACATGTATACTAGTGCTTTAAATCTAAATATCGTAAAGAAATGAAACATTTTGATGACAATGTATGTCTTATCCTGATGATCCGATAGGGGCGGAGGATACAGGTCGCTACGCAGCCATCAGAAAGAGCAAGAGGATGCAAGAGAAACTTGAAGGCAAAGCAGAGGAGAGCGAAGACGAGGAAGAAGGTGAGTATCTCTGACCAAGAAAGTTGTACAAACATTGTCCTAGAAGTTAACCCTAGCAGCAGCCTCGCTACCATTGGCAGCGCGCCGTATCGATACCGCTCTTCACTAACCCCTAGTAGAGATGTGCTGAAAAACAACGCTGATTGGCTCCAAAAAGTGACTGCTCTGCGCACATACTTGATAAAGACAAAAGAAGGCAAAAAGTTATCACTCGTTTCCTTCTTGGCTGTACAGACCCTAGGGCTAGTTGGTCTTGAGGCGCCAAATGATGTTCATTAATTAGTGAACATGTTAATGAAAGTGTGGTTAATTATGTGAAGTCCCCCGATCTACTAAGCGAAAGTAGTAGTCCGGGCTGATGTCCTACATGTGTACCTTCCGCCCAGGGTAGTAGTTGATAAGCAGGACAGTTCTTTTCAGAACTGAGAAGTCTCCTGAATTCCAAAAATCTACTCCGCGGTAGTAGAACAAATAGCAAGACAAGTTCTCCAAAGAACAAAATCTACACAGCAAATTAGATATATACACATGGTGTTACCGCAAACCGAATATACATATTAGTGAAATTATTTTTACTTGTCATGTCGTCCAAACAGCAGACAAGAAGCCGAGAAAGACGTGCCGCGAGTGCTGGGAGGAGTCCTTGATGGCGGCCTCCAGCCTCCCTCAGATCTTCCTGCATCTCTCCACACTGGAGCGCTCTATCATCTGGTCCAAGTCCATCCTGAATGCCCGGTGTCGCATCTGTCGACGCAAGGGGGATGCAGAGCAGATGCTGCTGTGTGACGGATGCGACAGAGGCCTTCATATGTACTGTCTAAAGCCGCCACTAAAGGTCAGTTTTTTTCTTTAAAAAAATCAATTCCTCCTGACCTCCCCCCCCCCCCCGCTTCGAATGAAAAGTGTTGGTTCTGATGTAACCAACTCAACATTTCGATTAGTATGCCCTGACTGACTTCAAGAGAAGGTCTTTTCTTCTAAATCTGCACTTCTAGATATCCCCAAAAAGTAAATTCTTCCTCACCCCCCCCCCCCCCCCTCTAATGAGTAGTGTTGGTTCTGATACAACAACTCAACATTTCAATTAGTATGCCCTGACTGTCTTCAAGAGTTTAAGAGAAGATCTTTTCTCCAAAACCTGAGCTTCTAGATATCCCAATGGGGGACTTTTGGGACGCTAGGTGGCAGCAGACTTATCAGACAAATTCATTGTTCTCGGCAATGTGTGCATGCTTAGAACTATGTAAACAATGGATTTTTACCTGGTATGTCTGCTGCCATCTAGTGTTCAAAAGTCACCCATTTTTATGTGTGCAAGTTCGCCCCAAACAAGGCTAAAAGCCACTCTTGGTAAGGGGCTACAACAAGAAAATTTTTAAATGAATTTCAATCCATCCCGCAATCTAGACTGTTTTAAGAGGAAGATCAATTCCTACTTTCAGCTCCCCTCCCCCCTCCCCCCCCCCTCGGGGAGGGGGGGGAGGGGAGCTGAAAGTAGGAATTGATCTTCCTCTTAAAACAGTCTAGATTGCGGGATGGATTGAAACAAGCACCAGGCAAGGAGTTTCAAAGAGATGCAGTTAGCGGGAAAAAGCTTTTAAGGTCACGGCAACTGGCAAAAGGTCAACACTCTGAGGGAAATGCAGATTTTGTGTGGGTTATTTCAAAGGGCACCAAGGCTCTGGCCGGGGACATCGAGGCAATCGAAAAGTATCAGGCTTGCCGATGGTCTATGTGTTTGGTTATTATTTACTGTCCTCTGATTGCAGAAAGTACCACAGGGTGAGTGGTACTGCAAAGACTGTAAGCCTAAGGAGATTCACCGCAGTCCGAGGAAACAGCGGCGCAACTTGATGAAGAAAGAGGAAGTGGAAGAAGAGGAAGAAGAAGAAGAGGAGGAGGCATCGTCGTCATCTGAAGAGGAAGAAGAAGAAGAAGAAGAAGAAGAGGATGAAGAGCAGGAGGATGACACCTCGGATGACGAGTCGGATGACAACTCTGAAGAGGAAGAAGAAAGTGATGATGAGGACGAGGATTCCGAAGAAGAGGACAGCGATTCAGAGGAGGAGGAGGAGGCAGTGGCCAGTGATGTCGAGATGGAAAGTGACAGCGAAGAGTAAGGAACTCTATTTAAATCATCCTCCTTAAGAAACTTCTTCGGTGTCACCATAAAGTTTACACTCCTATTTCTATTTTCTATGAACAGGCATGATACTCTTCCTACTTTAGTCTGATTTCTGATTATTTTGGCCCTTGGGAAAAATTTTTAATTTTTTTGTGATTAAATAGCCTGAAAAGTCTATTTAAGCCTACACCATGTGTACATGTAGGTCAGCCCTTGTACTCGGGAAAATTTTCCTATTTTTTTCCAAGGACCAAATATCGCACATGTTTGAAGAAACTGAGTTTTGTTTAGCACCAGTTTGGTTCATGCCTGGCTTCTTCTTTTCTTCAAAAGTTTCTTCATTGTAAGTAACTGTAATCTTGGAGGGGGAAGGTTTAACAAATATGATACCCCCCTTCTGTTTTTCCCTTCTGTAAACTAGAAGGGAGTGAAGTATAAACACAGCTTATGTTAATGTATAACATTTTTTGAAACAATGCCCTTCAAAGGATTGTTGTTGTTTTTTAGAGAGAGAGGGATTCAAAATCATTTCAATCTGAGAAACGTTTCTCAGATTGTGTATTCCAATTACGATTTATTCTTCCTGCGTGGACATAATCGCTCCAGACTTTTTGGCGATATCTCAAAAAACGCTACCACCTTTTGGAAATGAAATTTTCACAGGTTAGTTTTATTGTGTATACATCCACATTTGTGTAGGATTGAAACAATCGAATGGTTCAAAAAACCAAACGTATACTTTGCCTTTAATTGTAAATTCTACTCAGTAGATTTCTGGATGAACCTTTTTTATTTTCCTCCCTGGTGGTTCGTGTGATCGTTAACTGATACAAGAACCGCCGAAGGGATACTTACTTGACTTTGTGTAAACATTTGAGCCTCTTCTGGTGACTCTTTCATTGCAGTATCGACCACAACGATACGTGCGGATGGTGCAGGCACGGGGGTGACATGGTACTGTGCCATAGGTGCCCCACTGCCTTCCACATAGAGTGTCTGCAGCCGCCCCTGCATAAATTCCCCCGCCGGAAATGGTTCTGTCCAACGTGCTCTAAGCATTTGCCTAATGGGTAAATTTGGAATCCCTTCAGTGTTTTTTTGATCGTGGCTGCATCCCTGCATGTAAAAACATATCCTCCCCCCATTCTGACTCCCCTCCCCCAAATCCCGCCCCTTTCACACCCTTTGTGTCAATAAAATATTAATGTTAAAATAATCAATTTAGAGTTGAATATATGATGAACAAAAGGTTGCATGCAGGACAAAATCATTGAATTAACTAAACAGGCGTTTTGATTTTTCCTGATTTTGGGATTACCTCAAAACCTCCTACAGCTTTCACAATTATTTGAAGAAGTGAATCAGTCACTATAAAGGAGAGAGAAATAGACCACAGTGTGTCTAAACCTGTAGTTTTGTATTTCTAGTGATGCACAGAGTCTGTGCACCTCCTGAATGGGTAACCTGGGAGATTTAGATTAAAAGAGAATCCAGACCCGCACGCTATTTTTTCAGGAATTTTCAGGAATCTCATCCCTGACAAAAAGTATTGGATCAGTCCGCATAGACTTCTTCAAATCTTCAGGTCTATAATTTGATATTTTTACCTGTCTCTCACAGTCATGTCAACAAAACTTAAACTTTAGCAGAGCTTAGACCTCAAGGAAAACTATTTTTTTGATAAGTTTTTGAGAATGTATACAGGGCTTGAATTTTTGTACACCGGACCCCAGGCCAGAGGCCAGTGATCTTAACATCGGGCCAGTAAACTCATGATCAGACAAGTCCGGTGGTCTAGTCTTTGTGTTCTTGTTTAAAGGAACATTACAGAATTGGTTTTTGCTAACAAAACATTTGCTGGCAGTGTAAGCACTTTATGTAATCCATATACATAAACTGACAAACCTGTAGAAGTTTGAGATCGATCGGCCATCTGGGTCACGAGAAAATAGTGAAAAAACCGATGACACATTTGCATGAAATCATATAGATTCAACAAATGAATAAAACGCTCACTGAGCGATAAACTCCAATCGGAAAATTAGTTTATTCATTTCTCATCAAATATGACATTTCAGACAAAAATATTTCAAGGGATGTTTTCTACTATCATTATCATTAGACCGTGTAAGTTTTATGTAAATCTGTGATCAAAAGTATATTTTACAAGTTTTTTTCTTACCAATTCTGTAATGTTCCTTTAAATGTTGACTTTCAGTCTGACGAATACGTTCAATTCTGGTCAGTATTTAAGAATACATTACCCATGATACGAATGAGATCAATCTTCTCTTAGTGCTTGTTCATCTTAAAACAGTTCAAATGTTTAACTGTGTACATTTTTTTCTCATTTTATTTATTTTTAATGTAAAAAAAACTCTGGTTCAGTAAATATTTTGAGCTACATGTACAAGCCCTGCAGTTTTGTGGATTCCTCCCCCAAAAGAATTTGAGCCTTGGTGTAGAAGGATGTGATTAGTCATTTTATTGTGAAGAAAGCCGTGGTTACCAAATGTTCTAGTAATTTCTTACCCGGAATGACTTTTACTCATTCCATTGCCTGTATCGTACATGTAACAACAATTGAATTCACCATTATCCCTCCTATCGTCTGACCATACAGTATCATCCCCTGTGGTTTTAAATGATAGATTAACTATGCCAGCCTGCGAATATAATGTGCTTAATGCATCCACACAGGGCACACACAACCTTAGGGATGCAGTTTGTTGGGGGAGGGGGGGGGGGTTGCCTCCCAATCGTTGCTCTGTGGCTCCCTTTTTTAAAAGAAATCCTCCCCCGTGATACAACTTGAACTGGAAGTCTTGCAGACAAAAGGACACAAGTGTCATGACAGGGATTCAAACCCCACACCCTGGTGACTCAGCCACCAGACCAGTGCACTAGACCGCTCGGCAACGACACGGCATTAAAAAACTCATTTGGACGCAACTAACACATTGTGAAGTGACTGAGTCAGACATCGTCACCAAACTGTCCTATTGCTCAGCTCTTATCATAACTGTCATCAACATTCAAAAGCATAATATGTGTAGAAACTAGACTTAACAACTTCATGACAGCACTATGTAAAAACCCCAAATTGTCAACTAACACATTGTGAAGTGACTGAGTCAGACATCGTCACCAAACTGTCCTATTGCCCTTATCATAACTGTCATCAACATTCAAATGCATATGTATATAAACTAGACTTAAAACTTCATGACAGCACTATGTAAAAACCCCAAACTGTCAACTAACCTATTTAACTTAACACTTACATGTATCACTCCTAAAAACCCTCTGCTTGAAATGCCAACATCTTCAAGAAAATAGATGACCAAAAAAGGGTAATTAAATCAGAAGGCAGCTTTTCGAAAGCATTTACAAGAATTAAACCTAGAACAATAAGCTAATAAGCAGGACAGTTCTTTTCAGAACTGAGAAGTCTCCCGAATTCCGAAAATCTACTCCGCGGCAGTAGAATAAACAGCATGACAGTTCTCTAAAGAACAAAATCTACACAGCAAAAGTAGATATTTATACACATGGTGTTACCGCAAACCGAATATATTTTGATACCTCACCATGCAATGCCTCACAACCCATATAGAACAACATTGAAAATAGTTTAACATTCTACGTGTTAAATCCGGAGCTCGCAGGTTTAAATCCCTCTCTTGCCAATTTGTCTTTGTTCATCTACATGTCAAATTTTAATAGGCGTTAAGTTTGCAACTGGGATAAAGAATAATATTTGTGTTTTATCAACCTCAATTTTATTTATATGTAACCAGTCAGTTTCCCTTGTTTCAAAGCTACCTATTTTATATGTACCAAGTCAGATTCCCCTATTTCCCTTGTGGTTTATTGCTTGAATTTTTTTTCAAAATAGCTAGAGGCCTTTTATTCGGCTATGGCTGTCCGATGGCCATAGTAACAGCATTGAAGAATTTGATGTGTTTCAGCCATAGCCACTGGTAAAGCCGGAGCTGCTGATTCTGCTGAGCCTTCCCAAATCCTTTCCAAAACATTGATTGTGTGTTTTTGTGTAATCAGTCTAATGCATGGTAGTCTTGTAGCTCTAGTCACCATAGATTGTTTGAGTCCTGTTACTTTATATTGCCATTGTTTTTCATTCCTTAAAAGTAACATGTTAACCCATTCATCTGCCAGCAAACTGCAATTCTCGTGCGCATTCGAACTGTTGGGGGCCATTAAAGTGAGCAATTTTGTTTCCTTCACTGAAGCAACATGCCACTAGTTACACGAATGCCATGGCCTGTGTTGCTCTGGTCTTGGCCTGTGTTGCCCTGGTCTTGGCCCCTGTTGCCCTGGTCTTGGCCTGTGTTGCCCTGGTCTTGGCCTGTGTTGCCCTGGTCTTGACCTCTGTTACCCCGGTCTTGGCCTGTGTTGCCCTGGTCTTGGCCTCTGTTGCTCTGGTCTTGGCCCCTGTTGCCCTGGTCTTGGCCTGTGTTGCCCTGGTCTTGACCTCTGTTGCTCTGGTCTTGGCCTGGTCTTGGCCTGTGTTGCTCTGGTCTTGGCCTGTGTTGCCCTGGTCTTGGCCTGTGTTGCCCTGGTCTTGGCCTCTGTTGCCCTGGTCTTGGCCTCTGTTGCTCTGGTCTTGGCCTGGTCTTGGCCTGTGTTGCTCTGATCTTGGCCTGTGTTGCCCTGGTCTTGGCCTGTGTTGCCCTGGTCTTGGCCTCTGTTGCTTTGGTCTTGGCCCCTGTTGCCCTGGTCTTGGCCTGTGTTGCCCTGGTCTTGACCTCTGTTACCCCGGTCTTGGCCTGTGTTGCCCTGGTCTTGGCCTCTGTTGCTCTGGTCTTGGCCCCTGTTGCCCTGGTCTTGGCCTGTGTTGCCCTGGTCTTGACCTCTGTTGCTCTGGTCTTGGCCTTGTCTTGGCCTGTGTTGCTCTGGTCTTGGCCTGTGTTGCCCTGGTCTTGGCCTGTGTTGCCCTGGTCTTGGCCTCTGTTGCCCTGGTCTTGGCCTCTGTTGCTCTGGTCTTGGCCTGGTCTTGGCCTGTGTTGCTCTGGTCTTGGCCTGTGTTGCCCTGGTCTTGGCCTGTGTTGCCCTGGTCTTGGCCTCTGTTGCTCTGGTCTTGGCCCCTGTTGCCCTGGTCTTGGCCTGTGTTGCCCTGGTCTTGACCTCTGTTACCCCGGTCTTGGCCTGTGTTGCCCTGGTCTTGGCCTCTGTTGCTCTGGTCTTGGCCCCTGTTGCCCTGGTCTTGGCCTGTGTTGCCCTGGTCTTGACCTCTGTTACCCCGGTCTTGGCCTGTGTTGCCCTGGTCTTGGCCTCTGTTGCTCTGGTCTTGGCCTGGTCTTGGCCTGTGTTGCTCTGGTCTTGGCCTGTGTTGCTCTGGTCTTGGCCCCTGTTGCCCTGGTCTTTGCCTGTGTTGCCCTGGTCTTGACCTCTGTTGCTCTGGTCTTGGCCTCTGTTGCTCTGGTCTTGGCCTGGTCTTGGCCTGTGTTGCTCTGGTCTTGGCCTGTGTTGCTCTGGTCTTGGCCTGTGTTGCCCTGGTCTTGGCCTCTGTTGCTCTGGTCTTGGCCTCTGTTGCCCCGGTCTTGGCCTTTGTTGCGACAGTCTTGGCCTGTTGCTGTGGTCTTTGCCTTGGTGCCCGGGGCTTAATTTCTCAAAGAGCTTAAGATTGAAACAATCTGAACTGCTAAGCAAAGTGTGTCACAATACATACATGTATCACTTTACTGACAACTCATCTTAAGTTGTCAAATCTTAGTGCTTTGTGAAATCCAGCCCTGGTCTTGGCCCCGGTGCTTCTTCAAAAGTCGCCCACAGACTTTAAGATATTCCAACGGGAGTGCCCTTTGCAAAATTCAAAAAGACCTTGCCCTCTCAAAGATGAAAAATCCAGAACGGATGCAATGTACCTGGAGACCTTGGTTCCCCAAAGTGTTCGAATAGGCACAAGACTTTCACGCAGTTTGTATGTATTTGTCTCTACGCTTGCAACCACCTGAATCATGCTTCATTCTTTTCACCTGAGACTCTGCTGTTTTAGCCCTCTGCATTTCTTACTGTAGGAAAGGATTTGTATTTCTTTGCTTTTCCATTTTACTCGGCTTCACCTCGTAGAACGGAATAGTCCAAATTTCACCTTGTGGTTATTATTCTGCGACAGTAAACTTTTATGTCAGCAACAAGATTTTCTATTGGATTCTATCAGCATTTCAGCAGTCTCATATCATTTGTACCTTTGTAATAAGACAAAGAAATTCATTTGTTTCAGGGGCTACGCAAGTGATGCTGACGCCCACGATGACACCTGCACCAAGTGTAGGCACGGCGGTGAGCTGATTTGCTGCGACACGTGCTCCAAGGCCTTCCACATGGAGTGCTGCTCGCCGGTCATTTCTCGCATCCCCAAGGGACAGTGGAGCTGTGAAGTGTGCAAGAAAGAATCGACCAAGGGTGCTAAGACTCCACGCTCAGGAAAATCAAAGGGTGAGATATTTCTAGGGGATGAATGACGTCGTGAAGGATCTTCCAGGAGGAAGTCTTGGTTTTTGAAATATTATTGTCAATCTTAGCAACCTACTGAACAAATCAATTTCTTGGTTTAGGTCTTGTTTCTTTAGTTTCTTTTTTTCAATGCTTTATTTTAAAGAAAGAAAGTTTATGTATTTTTTGCCACAGCGAGTCCAGCAACAAATAGTTCAAGCAAGAACTCCACCCCAAAGGGTTCAACAAGCTCCAGGAACTCAACCCCCAAAGGTACCACGCCTAAAGAAACCACACCCAAAGCATCCTCATCTAAGAATACACCAAAGACCACACCCAAAGGAGGCAAAGCACAGGCCAAGTCGACCCCAGGGACTGGTAAAGCCAAGGCGGGGGCGGGGTCGTCTCAGAAGGTGACCCCAAGGGAAGGGCGGGGCAGCAGGAGACAGTCCTCGGACTCGCGGTCGTCGACACCGGATGTGGACGTCAAGAAGCTCAAGATGATGAAAGGTGTGAAGGTCGTCCTGACTGCTCTCAATGGTGGGAGCAGGAAGCAGAGATCAAGGAGCCAGTCTGTGGATGACGGTAATGTTTGATTGTTTAATTGATGTATATGTATATTTGGTTTGCGGTAACACCATGTGTATATCTACTTTGCTGTGTAGATTTTGTTCTTTAGAGAACTTGTCTTGCTATTTGTTCTACTACCGCGGAGTAGATTTTAGGAATTCGGGAGACTACTCAGTTCTGAAAAGAACTGTCCTGCTTATTAACTACTACCTGGGCGGAAGGTAGGGAAATCGGCGTGGACTAATTGATGTTTAATTGATGTTACACTTAGCCCTTCCAATGAAATATGCTCATGTAAGCTAAGATTCTGACTGCATTGTTCCACACGGGTCCCAAGTAGAACCTAGTTTCTGCGTTACACTAGTTATATTTATGCTTGTGTTCAGACACCATTCGTTTGGCAAACACCATAGAGTGGTGCACTAGGCATGAACCCACCAAATTGTTTTCAATTTTTTTTTTGACACAAGATTACAACTTAGCTCCTTCTTCTAATTGACAGGTTCGGCATCGGAAGATTCGGGTCCTTCCTCCGTATACCGGAGGGTGTCGTCCACCGGGCGTGGCAGTCAAGAGATGAGACAGTTGACCCATTGTGAGGAGCTTCTTAAGGAGATGGTCAAACAGCAGGAAGCAAGACCCTTCCTCTCTGCAGTCAGCAAGAAAAATGTGAGTTCTTGGGTTAGACTGTCTTGGCATTGGTTCTTAGTGTATGTGCTTTGTAACTCATGGTAACAATTTCCGATTAAGTTGACCAACCGTTTTGACATACTTGACAGTTTTGGTTTCACAAATTTGCACAGACAAAACTGTGGAGGTGTGTATCGTGTAGATGCATTCGCCACTTGATATCATATTGCAGGCTGGCATATTTTATCATTCAAAACCACAGTGGAAGATATTGGGGCGGGAAACTACCCCACTAGACTAAATATTAGCGCGCCTAAATCTGTTAGCTTTAAGGCATGGTTGGCTTGTGCGTAAAGCACTCGCCTCTCACCAATGTGACCCTTGTTCAAATCCCTGCTATGGCTATTTGTGAGTAGAGTTGTTGTGCGTTGGTTCTCTCCTATGCCATGAGGTTTTTCTCTGGGCCCTCCTGTTTTCCTTCCTCCTTACAATCTCGGGCTTGTGGTCATTTTAGGGTCCAAATGGCTGGCTGCCAAGGGCGCCCATGCATACCAGCGGCTGGAACACGCTGTAGCCATGTTCTTCACAGTTCAGTTTTTCAGCTGCGAGTAACGATGATTAGCCTCCCCAAATTATTATTATTATAATGTTAATTTCCTTTACAACTTTTCACGGCTTAATGTTTTACACTTCCCGTTGGATGTTTCTATTTAACTACAGGTGCCAGACTACTACAAGATTATCAAGCGGCCGATGGACTTTGCCACGATGCAGACAAAAGTCAACGCCGTGGAGTACCGGGGCGCCACCGAGTTCATCGCGGACGTTCAGCTGATCTTCACCAACTGTCAACAGTACAACCAGCCGTGGAGTGACACCTACAAGTCCGGGACCAAGCTCAGAGCCTTCTTCGAGAAGAGACTCAAGGCGATGGGGATCAGTGTGGACAGCGGCAAGGAGAAACGGGCGGGAAAACCCACAAACGAGAAAGAGCAACCGCCTCCAAAGAAATCCAGACGGAGATGAGAGTACCTAGCTCTAAATTGATGGAGTGTAAAAGAATGTGAAGTTAATCGGTCGAAGGCGACCTCTTCGTTTTAGACCCTGTAGTGAAACGGGGAAGGCTGTCTGGAATCTAGGCTGGCCCCGTTTGTGGATCGCAGAAGATCCAACCACCCAACGCATGACAGGTTCCCTGTTCATGGCACATCTCCGGGCATTGATGTCAAATAAAGGGCACAGACTATTTTCTTGTCCAACCTCGGTTCGGTTGCATCAGTTGTTTTTTGTAAATTGGGGCCCATTATTGAGTTGCTGATTAAAGCAGAAAAAGGTGCTTAAATTTCAACTGAGCAAAACATTTGCAGGAAACCAGTTACGGATGGTACATAGTTCATGGTATTTGGGCTGGTAACTATTTTCTGGTAAGCACAATTGATTTCTTGTTGTTGCTTATTTGTGAAATTTTTGAAAAAAAGTTGTCAAGCCTAAAGAGTTGCTGCTTACAGAAAAAACTTGCCCTGGCGGAAATGGGTTACCAGCCAAAACACCATGTATTGTATAGTATGTGTGGTTGGTTCCCTGCTATCTTTTGCTCGGCAGAACACTTATCTAAGCACCATTTTCTCCTTTAATGGGTTTTATGAGAAATTTGGGTCCTGGATGGCCGCACTGTGACGAAGGCCCTCTGTGTTTGTTTGGATTTGTGTGACGAGCCTCGTCTCTTCTACGAGGTAGACCCTTTGCCTTAATTTGATGAAAGTATTAATACGGCCCAACTTCATGGCGCTGCATACCACAGAATTATGCACTTTACGGTGCCCTGCAAAGCGCAGAATTCCTGCGATAAGCAGAGCCATGAAATTGGGCCCAGATTGCGTGCAGTCTGACGGCTTTATAATTACCCTCATAGGTAAGGACTATTTGGTTCATTTTGTTTCACATAATTTGAAAGGAAGTAAATAGGTTGAAGGCTATGAAGTTGAAACATATTTTTTATTTATGAAAAAAAACAAAACAAAAAAAACAGTTTGGGCATTAATAATTTGGGAATTAATTGTATTATTGTTTCGGCCGTGCTTGTTCTAGGTGCACAGGAAATGTGTGCTTTTTACTGGATCAGAATTAAAATCAGCGTTTACTTTCCGAGTGTTGGCAAGTTTATTTTTGAGAGCAGGCAACCAGTGGAAAAGAAGATACAACTTATTGTATTTTGGTGGCATGTAGCCCAGTTTTCTGATTAGCAAACTTGTGGGCTTCTATTGCCGGGCAACTCTGGTGTGCGCTTTGGCAACTCGCAGGTACCCATTTACTCCTGGGTGAAGAGGAGCAACTATAGTTAAGTGTCTTGCTCAAGGACACCTGCACTCCCATGACTCCACCGGCCGAACTCTAAAAAAAAAGGACTAAGTTCCATTTTTTTGAGAGCGTTAAGCCCGGTTCATACTTCCTTCGAATGCGAAGCGAATTTTGACGTCACAGCTCTGTTTTTGCTGCGAATGTTTCGCAGGAGTTGAGCACATGTCAACTGTGAATTTGTGACGTCAAAATTTGCATTTGCATTCGCATTCGCAGGAAGTATGAACTGGGCTTCAGCTTTCAGGAGATGTGCTTGATAGTCACAGAAAGGTTTTTGGTTACTGACCTATTTTCACGAGACGAGACTGGAAATTGTCTCGTTCAGTGAAAGTTACATCAGATATTTGCTTCTGGGCAGAGTTGCCAGAACACACCCCCCGTTGATTAAGCCGCTGGAGTGGCCCTGGCAGTCCTGTTCCAGTCGGAGAGGAGAGATCTGTGGGGACTTTTGAAAATGAAGAATTGTTCATTTCCACTCGGGTTAGCCAAACTTTTGAGCATCTTTTCAACCAAATTCTGAAAAGAATATAATTTTTGAAGTCATCAGAAAGGCACCAAATACATTCCACTTCCTAGTACTATAGCAAAAGTGGTAAGACTTTTTATAAATGGTGTAGACTTTTGTTTGTTTTTGTTTTTTTGGAGGGTGGGGGGGGGGTTGGAGTAGGTTTGTTTATTTTTAAAATCTTTAACTTGCATAACTTATTAGAATTTAATTTAAGGGTTTCTATAAAGATTCTCCTTCAGTGAATGGAGAAATATTGTAAGTTAACAATTGTTTTCATTTTTTCTTTTCTTTATACTTAAAAGTGTCATCCTAAAATATAACACAGTTAAAAATATGAAGAAAAACTCCTGCTGTGTGACCAATTCAAATCATCCACTGTGGTTTTGAAATAAGTAAACTTTGCCAGCCTGCAATATGATATCATGTGGTGAATGCATCTACCAGACAACCCTCCTACTGTCTGACCATTCAATATCATCCACTGTGGTTTTGAGTGATATCATGTGGTGAATGCATCTACACTGTTTACTGTTCTACACTGTTACACGCAGATCAATATGGTCACAGTTGGGCTGCCATACACAACCCCTGCAGTTGAATGGCTTCAGTCGGGTTGTCAACTTACTTGTAAATGGTACCGATAGTGGGAGGGTTAACCCAATGTTGTAGCATGTTGCTATTGCATGAAGTCTGTGGCCACCTGTGACTTATATAGAAACGCCCATCATTCAGTTCGTGTTTTAGTTGCAGTTCATCGAATATTCATTTTTGAATAAATTGCAAGGAAACTTTTGTCGTAGCTAGCTACATGATTTCATAGGAAATTTTTTTGTTTTTTTTTCAAAGAGGACCGCTTCTGGATGAAAATAAACTTCATGTTCCACTCTAATTTTGTATTGATGACTTTTTGAACTTGTATTATAGATATTTATCTCGATTTTGTATGTTCATCAAACCTTTTGTAATAAATTTCATGAAAGAGTTGTCGCCACTTGAGGACCCGGGGACAACCATTTAATAATTAACAAAAAATATGTAGCAATTAATTATGATTATTAGTTATTCTATGTCATAAGCATTAGGTGAGTAACTAAAACAAGTGAAAAAAGGAAGGGGAAAAAAAAGGAAAAATAAAAAGTAAATTATTAATTTTTTATGTAGGCATAACGGGATTTAAACCCCATCATGTCAAAACGTTTATCCCAATTGGGGATCACTGATAATCTTAATTGGGGGATAAAGTGTCCCATATCCCAATTAGGGATCACTGATAATCTTAATTGGGGGGATAAAGTGTCCCATATCCCAATTGGGGATCACTGATAATCTTAATTGGGGGATAAAGTGTCCCATATCCCAATTGGGGATCACTGATAATCTTAATTGGGGGGATAAAGTGTCCCATATCCCAATTGGGGATCACTGATAATCTTAATTGGGGGATAAAGTGTCCCATATCCCAATTGGGGATCACCGATAATCTTAATTGGGGGGATAAAGTGTCCCATATCCCAATTGGGGATCACTGATCCATTCATTGGAGGATAAGTGGCCCAATTGGGATAAAACTGCGCCTCATGTTGGGTAGTTTTTTTGAGCATCAATGACAAGTCAGATAGAACATAGTATACCACAGTGACATTCTAAAACTTGTTTAATTGCTTCTTGGCGATGACCCAAATTGGGTGCATTGAAGTAAAGTTTGTTTGCCACTTTAAGAAGTGTACGATGCCTTCGATATTTCTGTTATTATTATTTGTTTTGGTGTTTAATAAAAAAGACTAGACTGCCAACATTAGGGCTAGATAGCTCAGTTGGTAGAGTCACGGCTCATTGATGAGGAGGTCGCAGGTTCAAACCCTGTTCTAGTCAATTTTTCTATGGTCACCCCAAAATTGAAAAAAAAAAACACCTTGCAATCTGATTTTAGTGAAAGGAGTCTGTGGTTTGGCCTTGGCTTTTACAGTGACCAGCCAGCAGGACCAGTCCTGGTTTGGCCTTGGCTTTTACAGTGACCAGCCAGCAGGACAGTCCTTCCACTGTCCCCCAGTTCTCACTGGTCAGTATCTGAGGTTTTCTTTCTACACTGTCATTTGTACGGGACTTTAATGTGAAACCATATGAACACCTGAGGAACAATCAGCTGTGTACTGAAAAGTGCAAGAGATGAAGGCTTGCATGGTGAAAAGACGGAGGTTTGCCGTAACACCATGTATGAAATCACTTATATTTGAGTGTGTGGTTCTGAAAAGAATGCCCTGTCATCTCCTGATGACTAACAGAGCATTCTGTTTGAAGTGGTGTAACACCGCAAACTATGTGGCGTAACACCGCAAACTACAGGTTGTAACACTGCAAACCATGTGGTGTTACACTGCAAACTATATGGTGTAACACTGCAAACCATGTGGTGTTGCACTGCAAACTGTTGTGTTACACTGCAAACCATGTGGTGTTACACCGCAAACTATCTGGTGTTACACCGCAAAGCATCTGTTGTTACGCCTCAAACTGTGTGCGTGTTACACTGCAGACCACGCACTGTTACACTTTAATAACATGAGGTGTTACACCGCAAACCATTTTGATACTCTACTATGCATCGCCTCAAAACTTGTCATACTTGGTGCCTCTGACAAATTCCTGACAAATTTTGTTACAACTAATGCTGTTTCCCCAGCCTTTAAAGATGTTGACATTGTTATTTCATAAGTATAGTTGATTTGTTATGGTTTCTGTACTAAATGTACTCCTGTACTTCAAGTTCATTCTGTCAAAAACTATATCTATTGTGTTCCTTATGATTGATTCATGTATTTTTTGTTGCATAATTTAGTGATGGCTTTATTATGTAAATACACAATGAATAAAGGAGTCTTTTGTTTCAGTACACCTTTGTTGATGGTATTCTTTTGTTTTGCCTACTGTCTGACCATTCAGAACCTTCAACTATAAATTTGAAAAAGGTAGAACAAGTATGCCAGCTTGCAATATGATGTCAAAGTACACAGTCAACCCTCCTACTGTCTGACCATTTAACATCACCAACTTTGTTTTTCGAATGATAGATAAACTGTGCCAGCCAGCAATATGATATCATGTGGTGAATGCATCTTCAATGCTATTGCGCCCTCTTGCATTTCTGGGGGAAAAAATTGTTTTATGAAGTTATTCATAACCCCTTAACCCCGCCCACTTAGTCGAAACCCCCGGAATCACTCCTTAATTAACACAACCAAGCCTACTTTTCCCCTAATAAAGTAAACGTTTCGGTTTTTCATTTTTACACGCTCTTCCCGGCTATAGGGAAAAAAAATAATAATAACCTATAACTATAGTCTGGTGCACCATTTGAAGAAACTAAAGTTAACAGTACACATAGGAGAGACGTTTCGGATGTATGCCATTCGTGTTTCTGTTCGGTTATGACATTGAGATCGTCCAGCTGATTGTGGCAGCGTAAGGGCTCCGCCAGTTTTTGGTGCATTTTGTTTTGCAAAACTGTGTTGTAATGTTAAATGCAATAACTATAAAACATTCCAGCGGTACTAGAGAGATGAGTACAGTCATATTATTGGTAAGCTTTTTTTGTCTTGGGATGTGTTGGTCGTAGAATTCCATGGTTTAGCGGCTTCAACGTTTGTTATGAATGTTACTAAATAAAAGTCTGAACTAAAGTAAAGAACCGCTTCGTTCACTTTCAGCCACTTTGACTAAATCTGGGCCCAATTTCATAGAACAGGAAATGTTGTTAAAATTTGGTCTGCTAAGCAAAACTGAGCAGGACATCAGTTACATTTTGAACATGTGAAATGAAATTTTAGCTAGTAACCTTATTCTGGTAAGCATATTTTGTTGTGCAAAGTTCTAATCTAACTATAAAATTAAAAAGCAACTTTATATGCTTTTGAAGTTTTAAGCAGCTCTATGAAACTTTGCCCTACTTCTGTGGCCAACTCTGCTTCGATAGTTTTGGTTGGTTACTTTAACTTTTAGACATGATAGATGGCCGTTGATAAAAGGAGAGGTTCGCAATTTCTTCAAGAGAGAGTGAAAAAAATGTTCGTATCACTTTCTAAAGGGACTTATTTGATTTTTAAAATAAATGTTGGACTTGATTTCCCTTTTTGTAATATTCCTTTTCCGAGGAGTTGGTAGCTTAAAAAGGAAACTCTCACGCACTCGTGCCTAAAGGAACTTAAATGGAGTGTAGGGAGTAGCGTTGACGTTGTCAAGACATGGCTTAATTTTCATGATTTTGCCACTTTGTAATACTTCAAAAGTGCCTGTTCCTCTTTGTATTCATTCTGTCTACCATTCTGGACGGGTAAGGTTCAAATTTGACCAAATTTAAGGAAGATTAAGTGGCTGCCGGATATGGAATTTTAGCCGAGAACTGGAGAAGAGACTAGAGAGAGTACAGATGCCTGCCTTGAGATGTGGCTACTAGCGCACCGCATGTACACGTGTGTAATTTCGTAAACGGGCAGAGAGCCGTCATTGTCAAGAGTGAATGCTCGGCAGAGATACTGGGTCAACAACAAAGAGCACAACTTATACTCCCTAAACCAACATAATCATTATTATTGGCAGAGTTTAATTTCTTTATGAACAATTGATTCAAGGTGTGAAATGCCAGTAAAACCACAAACGTTAAAACCGAGTGTAGTTTTTGATGTATGGTTGTATGAGTGACAACCTTGTAATTTAAATTGTGTGGAAAGTTCCATGTAACCATGTTTCAGCTTCTGTGATTACCAAAGACAAACAACTTTGTGAAACTAATATGAAAGTCAAAGGCTTGTGAGGAAACAAAATACATGCCTTAAAATTAAGAAACAAGTGGTGATTTAACCTTGTGCTAAATTTACTTTTGAGCTTTTACTTTTAAGTCAAAATTCCTAAATATCTGTAGATAGGGAATAAGTTTGTAGATTTGAGTTTCAGAAGAAAAAGAAAGGATTCTGGACTTGGAACTTATTTTCTGTCTGTTTATTTTGATCCAGAACTTCGATTTTGAGTTGGGTAAATGCATTTCATGCAATCTCGTCCATGGAAAGGGTGTTCCATTGCAAAATCTTGAAGTCTTTGCCATGTTTGGGAATATTTTGAAAAAAGGGCACCAAGGCCTAGATCAGGACCATCAGCAGCTATGATCTCCAGGCCTGGGAAACTCATCAGAATAATTTATATTTGTTCAGTCTCTAATTAGTCGGCTTATCAATTTATTTTAATTATTTTTATTTTAGACTAACCTCCTGACCAATTCGGGTTTAGTGTGGTGTGACTGTCCACAATGGCGTATTACACCCCGACCTCCAACAACACGCATCCGTTCGGACAAGAGGAAAAAGTCTCCAGGCAGCAGCTCTTTGTAGCCTTCTGTAACCATCTCCACCTCGGACAGTGGGAGCTTGTCAGGGCGTGCGCCAGGGGACTACTGGCGTTCGGTAACGTGGGGGGAGGGACAGAGCCCGATGTGAGGAAAGTACTGGAAGCAGTGGTTGAACATCCGTACGATTGCAGGTGAGTGAGGCTGCCCGCCAAAATGTGCGTGGAAACCGGGGCAAGTCGAAAAACCCTTTGTTTGCTGTCCGATACTAATGAATGGTCACTTTTTTTAGTGAGCAAGGCATAGTCCAGTAACTTCTGTGTCATTTCTTTTGTGTCATGATTCATCATGGGATTGGTACATGCCAAAAACAAGGATTTGGTATCACCGTGTAGTTGCGATAATCGTCACCTTCGATCCTTTGGAGGGTTTTTAGACTGGAGGGTTACGAGACAGTGTGCACGTGCATTTTCCATATTCTTAATGTTTGGACATTTTTAGCTATTTCTTTCAGACTAGTGACCAGGTTTTTGACAACATTCTAAAGTCAAAACACATGTTTTAAGGACACAAATTTAATATCCGTTGTGTAATGAATCAGTTTTGGCAAAAAAAGTCAAAATCAAAGGTGGGAAGAGGGAGAAAAAGTATTTGATTATAAATCTTCTGCACTTTGTCTGACTTTAATATCTTGTACAATCGTGTACAATTTATTATCTTGCAGGTATGGCTTAGTTTTGCAAAAAAACAAATTGTTTTTATTTTGGAGCACTATGCTAATTGTACTTTGTATTAGATATTATACAAAACATATTTGTAGCTAAGTCTGCTACTTGAGATTCTGGCCTTGATTGTAAAGTGCTGGCAGGAAATCGTTGTATCTTTCAACCGGCTTGTGTGCATTAAACTTCCTGTAGATCAATTGTGATATAGAACAATGTGTGGCCTACATGTCCATAAATCCAGGGTCCCAAAAGTCAGGTCCAATATTTGCTCTGTATGCGTTTGCATTTCGGATCTTTCAAAAAAGTTATGTATTTTGAAGAGATTGTATAATATTATAATACCATCAATGGAAAGATTTTTGTCTTCTTCCAATGATGGTAAAGGTTAAAACTAAATTAAATGATGGTAAGCTTGAGTATGGAGGGTGAACATGAACGAAACTTCAGCTTTATTACAAATGGCCTTTGCGCTCGGGCTTGAATGCTTTTTTTGGTGTAAGCTTGGTCGACTATAAGTTGCCGATGGTAAGGAAGAGGGGGTATGAGTGCAGTCAACTAAAGTTGCTTATGGTTAGGAAAGGGGTAAGTGGTCCACTGGTCAATTGCTTGTTAACCCTCCTACTCTCAGTGACTCTTGGCAACATTTTCCAGTGAGTTGACCAACCATTTGAAACCATTCGACTGCCAAGGTTGTGTACGGTGGCACAACTGTGCACAGAACTAACTGTGTACTGTGTACATGCATTCCCTCATGGTATCATATTGCAGGCTGGCATAGTTTATCTATCATTCCAAACCACAGTGAATGGTATTGAATGGTCAGACAGCAAGAGGGTTAAAACACCTGAAGACCAGTCAACATTTTCTCCAAGTGTTCAGGCTGGCTAGATCAGTGTTGAAAAGCGTACCTATTTTTTCTGAAATTTGGACTTGAGAAAACACTGGGAGGACTAGTGAAATGACAAGCTGACTGGTCCTGCTAGCTAGTCATTAAAAAGATAAGGGCAAACCATGTTGTTTTTCAAAAAGCAATACACACAATCGGCGACCGGAGTCACATGACTCATTGTGGGTATACAATGTAAACAAACCAAGCAAGCGACGCGCAGTGTGCTTGGAAAAGCATGACTGCTTCCAAGTGCTGCTGCCGAATGGTGGGAAGCAGTCATGCTTTTCTATGCGCACTGCGCGTCGCTTGCCTGGTTTGTTTACATGGTACTCTTACGATGAATCACGTGACTCCGGTCGCCGATTGTGTCAAGATTCTAGTAAGCAGAAATTGAAGACGGTAACGATACCTGAGTGATTTGCTGGGATCCTTTCTCACTCAAACAAAATCCAACTCCATAAGGTGGTTCAACTGGGTGTTGAGTTATACCATGATAGAGCATCCACTTTTATAAGCGAGGCGGATTTAGAACGGTATCATGAACATTCTATAAGTGATGCAGTGATGCTTGCTACATTGTAGGGTTCTGTACTTATAAGTGATGGTGACTAGTAAGCTTGGGCGATATCGCTTTTTCTCAGCCACGATATATCGTCGAGAATATATCGCGATATTCGATATAATCGCGATTATTTCTTTATGCCGTCAATCTACTACAAATCTCACGTTGTGAGTTGTGGCTATGATTGACTGATCATTTCTACCGTTGTTCCAATCACCTATTCTTCGGGTTTTACTCTAAACCTATGGTATGAAAACCTGGGCCTATTACTTACACACATTTAATGTGTTAACTGCGCATGACAGACTGTTCTTTATGTGTGCATAACTAATTAGATCACGCTACTCGCACGTCCGCAACACGCACGGGAACGCACGTGATAACACCCGTCTGCGTGAGACCGCCTGATCGCTAAGGCTTTGATGTTGGTTTTTTCGAAGACCAAACCCCGTCGGATCGGATCTGTTCAGTCAGTGCGCAGCGTTCGGAAAAGTGCTTCCTTTCATTTGTAGCGTATGCACGGCAGTCGCAGTTTTGCATATATAATGAGCTAGGAGGGCACATTTTCAAAAAATCATATCGTGAAAATTCAGCCATGTAAAAATACAAAACCGTAATATTATGAACCAGGAATGCTTAATTGTAATAATAAAAATCATGGAAGAATTTTTAATTGTTCAGAATTGAGAAATATTCGACTAGAAAAATTATCATCGTTGTACAAAAATAACGGTTTCCGAAAAAGTCCCTTTTCTAGCATTTAACGGAATTGTGCAGAAAAACTTGAATCATCCAGGTGTTTAGGTACATTATTAATCTACTCATATGCTATAGTCGTTTTTTCTGAAGCCACTCGAAACAGTCGGGGGCACCCTAAGTATCCGTCGCCGTCAGCGTTAACATTCTCGGTAGAAAAATCCGCCATTACCTGTTGGTCTAATGGGAGCCCGAATGTGAGTGGTCAGGATGTGCAGCGTGCCAAGCGGTCAAGCATGCCAACTGACTAATCAGCTACTACGTAACAAAACGCAAGGCAACCATGGTTTGGCACGATTCCCTGCCCCGGTCATGCAATCTACGAGGGCTTGTGTTGACAAGAAACCAGTGCCCGACTATTATTCGTTGTTATGGTGTTTGGCCGGGTTTAGCTTCAGTTCTTTGGAAGGATCTGTATCTTTACGTCGCAGAAACCAAAACTGGCATAAACGAAATATAATTTTCATAACAAAATTTCATAATTTTTGTCAAGAAGATCATCAAAAAACATGACAAAATAAATAGCGTCGAAAGAACAAGTAAAAACCACAAGGCCTTTTTCTCCCGCCATTTGATGATGACGTCACGTAAGCTAAAACGATACGGCACAAATAACGTTTTTTGCAAAAGTTTTTGCACCGAAAAAAACATTAACGGCTAAACCTGCAGAAGTGTATGTAGTACGTATCGAAAGAACGATCCTTCGTTTATCAGAATATGGACTCCGTTTGTCTCAATCGTGCTCGAAACAGTCAGGGGCACCCTAAATGTAAAGCTAATCAACAAAAAGTGTGAAACTTTAATCACATTTCAGACGAAGATTCACAAGTATTTGGTACCTAAAATCTGGGAAAAATGGGTTTATTTTACGACGAAAATGTTTAAAGAAACTTCTAACTCCATCTTGACCCAACACTACCCTCCAGTGGGCACTTGTAGCCAATCTTGCAGGGTCGCCTCCGAACGCTCGCGCATTCACGCGAAATCTCAAAGGGTCCGAGACCGCCGTGCAGCTGCAAATGAAATCTGGTGTTCGGCCTCATTATCTAACACCCTGCGCACTGACTGTGTTAGGGAATCTTGCGGTTGCGGTCTGTGACTTGCAACTCTTTGACAGCTCTTTGATGCAGCAAATCGTCTCAACTAGGAGATTTATTGTTGCAATATCGTCTTGACAAGGAGATTTATTGTTGCAAGATCGTCTCGGCTAGGAAATACATCGCGATACTTAACGATATCGCGATTTACCGATATCACGATTAAAAAAAATGTGACCCGATATCAAATCGTTTCAGAACTAGTATCGCGATATTCGATAATATCGTGGTATCGCCCAAGCCTAGTGACTAGTCAAAATTAAGTACTGAGAACCTTGCACTAGTTCATGTACTTCCATGAACTTTGCTCCAGCTACAAATGCACATAATTTGACACTGTATTGTTTTATAGCTAGGTTTTGATGTGTCCTTTCTGGTTTTATTTTGTGTACGATTTGTATGATGTAGTTTGGCATCAGAGAGTCTCCCGTCAGCACATCACATAGCATGGCTTGCTCAACAAGAACACAGAAACCTAACCACAGACCTAGTGGTAAGTATGAACAACACTAAAGCAACTTTCTATCTTGTCATCATTGTTTATTTTTTACAACACCCCCCCCCCCCTCCTCCAATTTCTCATAATGAAAAGGATTTTCAAACATCTCCGTGGACTTTAAGTTGCAGAGACTAAGGAAACCAGCGAAGAGAAGACGGTGATAAAGCCTCCTGGGTTTGGACCATAGACTACAGAGCGCCTAATAACTTGTACATGTATACTCGAGCAAATAGAATTAGCTGTTGCAAAGTGCTTACCAACCAAAAGAACGTTATGGTATAAATTATACAACAAAGTAGATAATGACCCATGCTGAGTCTGTCTCTTTTAGCCTATTGAGAAAGAGCCTGCCAGGTTTGAAACGTCACGTCGTTATCTATTTGTTGAATTTGTATACTCAAGTAGATCTAGTGTGTCCAACTGAATAAGTTGTAAGTTGAGGCGTTTAAAAAAATAGTTTGTAAAATGTTTCCGTTTTCTAGGAGAGACTTCCACACACCCTAAGTGCCTTCATTGAGTTTAGACTTCTTCTCTTCAGTGTGAGGGACTGCACGTCAGCTGCTGTCATTCAGGTACGTTGGTTAATTATTATTTCATTTTATCACAGCATGCAAAAGAAAAATTACATTTTCCTTTGAGGGGCTACGTCCCGTAGCCTTCGATCCCAAGGGTCCTTCTCAGGGTCTTGCTGTTCCCAAAAGTGCCACCTTCTGTAACAGATCTACCCTCACAGTTGTTCCTATTTCATCTAGATGTTTTTCCCAGTGCTTAAGGAATGGCGCCAAGTGCTCCAACCTTTAATGGTTGCGTAGTGGTAAAGCCAGGTAAAACGTACTGGTCGGTAGAGAAAGTTGAAGGAATAAATTTCCTGATGTGACTCACCACTTTTGGAGTGTGTGGTTAAGTTGGTGTTTTATTAAAATGAGCAGTGTTTAAAAAGTTATGTTATTTGTTTTAAATGTCAAGTAATGAACCACAAGGGAAACTGACATAGGGCTAGATAGCTCAGTTGGTAGAGCGCCGGTACGTTAATCCGGAGGTCGTTGATTCAAATCCCACTCTAGTCAATTTTTCTTTGTTCAACCCATGTTATTTGTTATAATGATTTCCATAGGATGTTTATAAGCTGTATCTTCACGTACAAACAATTCACAATGCTGAAGGGTTAGGAAACCCTCTCCTAAGGAATCCCCAGGACCTGTTGGTAACGGAGAGAATAAGAACCTTTCTCAAGACGGTCATCCAGCGTGATGCCCACCTTGGCAACTCCATCCTCCATCAACTCAAGCTGCCTGCCTCCTCGAGGCACCATCAACACAATCAGAGCCTCCAGCAGGTTTACCTCGACTGCCTGACGGAAGACGTCTCCACGCTGAGACAGTCGCGGGGAGACGACGTGGAGAAAATCGTCGCCAGAGTCTACACGGTTCTCTCCCTGATGGACCCCGCTGAGAGCATGAAAGATCTCCAACTGGAGCTCCTCTTCCTTAATGTCTTAGATCTGACACGAGCTCCGCACACCCTCCTCAGGATCCCGTCCCTGTACTCTTCCCTCCTCGGGCGGGAGACCCCGTACCTCATTAAGGAGTTTTGTAGGCTTGAGGGACGTGAGAGAATACAGGAGCTGAACGGGGAGCTGAGGATCTCCAACTCCAAGCTGGAGGTCCTGTCGCAGGAGTTGAGAATCACCTTGAGGCTAGCGCTGATGGGGGATAGGGAGCTGGCGTGGAAGGAGATGTTCCATCATGCGCTTTTGCGTGAGAGGCACGTGCTGGCAAATGTAGTGGTGAGTAATAAACTCACGTTCAATCTGTTTTTCTTTTTCGGATGTGGAGAGAAGCTCGTTATCCAAGATGTTTCACAGCTTTCACAAAGAGACGAGCATATCATAATGTGTTGAAACAACGTTTTGAGATATTCCCTTTTCAGCCCTCCTAAATAGACACGTACTCCAAAATGCCTCAAAATCAAAAAGTGTGTTGCTGGAGACAGTCAATCCATACCTCACGACGCCACAACGGTTGCATTTTGAGGCACACACATGCTGATGTAGAGAGTAGAGCCATAGCCCAAAGTGCTTCAGTGAGAGTGGTAAAACTGGAGAAGCCACCAGCTGTGCTCAGTTGCAATGGAATTTGGGCCACTGTTGGAAGAAATAAGGTTCTCAACCTTTCTGCAGTGCTAGTCTGTGGCACTGACTGATCACAAAATACAAATACCATAACGGGAAAGAGTGGCAAGGGTTACCTGACCGATGTGTGCATGGGAGTTTTTAAGGCATCATGGAGTATGTGTCTAGGGAAGGGTTAACGTTATTCCAAAATTAAAGGGGCACTGTCGTCATGATCAAAGCAGGTGGGGGGTTTTGCATGGGTTTCTATATGTCAAACTGTAATTCCATGTACAGCCACAGTGCCTTTAAGTATGATCTTAATCAAGCAGCAACCCGGGATGACTTACAATCATGTTTAAAGGCCAGAAGTGAAAAAACTCAAAATTGTAGAAAACATGATATTCGACATGCGTGCTTCTCTGTTTAAAAACAGTGATAATATTTGCATGAAGTTGGTTTTTATTGACATGTTGTGAAAAGCACCAAAACTTCTACAAATGATTGATTTTCTGCTTTACTTATTTTTGGGCCTAGCCCCAATTTCATAGAGCTGCTTAAGCAGAAGGTGTTGTTGAACAATTTTCTGCTAAACATAGTTTAGCAGGATACCAGTCACAGATGGTGTATGTGACATGGTATTTTTGCTGGTAACCTTATCCTGGTAAGCATAATTTTGTTCCTGCTTTGTCACTTTTTTTTTGCTTAAGCAGCTCTATGTAGTTGTGCTCAGGGCCCAATTTCATAGAGCTGCTGAAGCAGAAAATATTGCTTAAAAATTGTCTGCTAAGCAGAAATGAGCAGGATACCACTCACAAATTGTACAGGTTACATGGTACATGTATTTTGGCTGGTAACCTTATTCTGCATAATTTTGTTGTGTTTAGCTACTTTGTGTACTTAAGCAGCTCTAGGAAATAGGGCCCTGGTGTCAAGAAAAAAACGTTTGCAGAAATTCGTTTAAAGCTAATTCTGTATTACTTTTCAAGGACACAAGTTTGTCGTTCATTCGAGACGGCATGTTCGATGAGTTGGTGACCCTCCTATCGCCAGATGAGTTTGCACCTCTGAAGCCGCTGGTACTGCTCCTCGGTTGGAACTACGTGTACAGCTGTGACAGCGCCAACAACCTATTGGATGCTCTACATGATCCCAGTAAAGTAAGAACTGGTTTGAAATTGTCGGAACAGAAACCAAAACGGTTTGAATGACGATTGTTTTTTATGTTCCAATGCTAATCAAGGGAATGCAAGTTTTCAGCTGATCAGCTGATTTTGTCTTTTCTTTTAAATGGTGCCCCCCAAAAACACAGAAAAGTGCTGTCTATGGATTTGTGTGCTTGTAGAGTTTTTGTTGTGTTTACTAAGTTGCATGTCGTGGCCGAGCGGTTAAGAGCACCGGACTCAAGCTCTGATGTTTCTGATCAGCAGGGTGTGGGTTTGAGTCCCGGTCTTGACACTTGGTGTCCTTGAGCAAGACACTTAACCATTATTGCTTCGTCCTTAGTGCTTAGGTCCCGTATGTTGTGTAATTCATGTAAAAGAACCCAGTCACACTTATCGCTAAGATAACTGACTCTGAGTGAATTCATGGGTTTTTGTTTTCCATCTTTACCACTAGGCTACCATTGTGAATGAGCCACTTCTTGATCAGGCATGCGGCAAACTCACACACCAGGTGCAGTTGGTACAGTGGTGTCTGGAGAGAACAAAGTAAGAACAAGGTTTGGTTTTTCTAGTCTTTGTTTAGAAGAAACCCCTTCACAGAACTAATCCTCAGGGCCAGGAAATATGATCACGTTACCCCTTTGCTGAAGCAATAACATTGGCTCCCAATCAAGCAACGTATGATATTCAAAATTCTAACTGTTGTACAAACTGTATATAAGTGCCTTCAAAACAAAGCCCCAACTTATCTTGGCTCTCTCATCGTTCCACATCTCTCTGGTAGACCTGGGCTCCGCTCAAGTTCAGATATCACCCTTCTCCGTGTGCCCAGAGCATACAGCACAGCTGGTGACCATGCATTCCAGGCACATGCACCTCCACTCTGGAATGAGCTTCCACATCACAGTGCATCCGCTACTCCCCTTCCTCGGATGCTTTTTTAAAGCAGGCTCTGAAAATTCATCTATTTGAACAATGACCCACATGTTTAACTGTATTATTTGGTTAATTTGTGACTATGTTCAGCGCTGTGTAACCATCTTTGATGAGTAAGAGCGCTCTATAAATGTATTTATTATTATTATTATGAATGTGTCAAACACTTTAACCCTCTTGATGTCTGATCAGTCAATGTCGTTCACTGTGATAGTAAATGGTACATAAACTGTAGTACTGAGTATAGATAGTTCCCAGTAGACGCCATCTTTACCGGCAAATTGCATTTTGGCTTGCAGGTGCGTCAAACGCTCAACTTATTAACGCAGCCGCATTGTTCACGTGAAATGCGCGCGTGTTGCACGCCGTTCTTACACAAAACGCACAACTGTTTGTTCTAAACTGCCCGTAAAGATGGCCGATTTACGTCATACTGCAACCTATCTATACCGTGCTTTCTTGACACACATCGGTGTATGGGGTGAAACACAAATAACATTTGTACGAATTTGACTGCAGGCCCTTGCTAGTTGCCAGCGGTACCGATCTGGCGTTTGATCCCAAAGTGAGCGAGATGTTTCACAGTCTGGATTCCCGATCGGTTCTCCACATGCTAGACCACGCCATAAACCTCACCCAGCTCGATACTGCAGAAGTCTTGGACATCTTGAGCAAGAAACCACAACTCGGTAAAAAAATAAACCTTCAAGAGACATTAAAGGCACTGGACACCATTGGTAATTACTCAAAATAATTGTTAGCATAAAAACTTACTTGGTAACGAGCAATGGAGAACTGTTGATAGTATCAAACATTGTGAGAAACGGCTCCCTCTGAAGTAACGTAGTGTTTGAGAAAGAAGTAATTTATTTGAATTGATTTTGAGACCTCACGCATGAGGTCTCGAAATCAAGCACCTGAAAGCACACAACTTCGTGTGACAATGGTGTTTTTTCTTCCATTATTATTTCGCAACTTCGACGACCAATTGAGTTTAAATTTTAACAGGTTTGTTATTTTTTGCATATGTTGAGATACACCAAGTGAGAAGACTGGTCTTTGACAATTACCAAAGGTGTCCAGTGCCTTTAAATAAGTGACAGCTTTATAATCTTTTAGAGACCATAGCGACTGTAAGTGGCTTGCACCGATATGCCCGATATGCTTCAGCATATGTGCACAGCCACAATCATGGGTACACATTTTGTTCATGTCCATGTTATGAACAACAGTTTGAAAACCAGTGATGTAACAGTTATTTCAATGTTGTTTGTAAATCAATTAACCAGCGTGGTGTGAATGGAGAGTAGAAAGTACTGGAGTTTGTCGAATACAAAATCTGCAAAGAGTTACTCAATATTTATGTGTTGTTCATTTGGTGTCTTTGTAACAAATAGGGTACCCATGATTGTGGCTGTGCTATATGCCTTAGTTTCATGTGGCCACCAATCTTAGGCCGTGTCCGAGCTCATGGCTTCGGGAGTGGCTACGGCTAGACTGCTGATAAGTACAGGCCTGAAGGACTGGGTGAAAATGGGTACCTTACCTTAAAATTCCCAATAGTTTGACGTTGTGCAGAGACCCAGCTGTTTGAAATACTTTTACAATATTGATGACCTTGACCCTCGGTTTGATTTTTTGCCTCAGAAACCAAATCTAAAAAATCTGGTGGGAAGAGCGTTCACTTTGAGGAGCCACGGGAGATGTCCGTCGAGCAGGAGAGGGACATTGCTATCTACCGCAGCTTCCTGGCCATTAAGAACTGCATGACTGCACTCTCCAGGAGTACACGGTGTAAGAAGCCGCCGGAAAGCCCGGAGACGAACAAGCGAGGTCTGTCCGGGGAGGTTCGACAGCATCAAGCACCGGTAATGAGTCACCAGGTGCTGTGGACAGTACTCCTGCACTGCCAAACCAACATGCTGGTAGTTCCGCTAGCAAGGACAGTTCAGATTCTGATAATCGGTGTGTGGAGACTGACCACGTAGACTCTTGGGACAGGAGTGTCGTACAGCATCTTCAGGAAGCCAGGCACCAGCTCTCTCTCCTGTACCCCTTGACGTATAGAGTGGAAATCCTGGAGAATATCTTCTCTCTGTTGTTTGTACGTAGTGAGGACGTCTTTGTCGGGAAGGCGGTGATATCGGACAGCGGCGGGGAGGAAGGGATTGTTGATGAGGAATGGCAGAACAGAAGCGTCACCAGTATCGAAAGCATAACTCCTAAAAATGAGGATTTTTCATTTCAATTACCAGCACAACCGCGTGTTGTTCAGTCAGCGGGTGACACGAAGCTTCCAAGACTCAAACAGGAAGAGACAATCATAGAATCAGCAAGCGCTGGTTTTTTAGAAACGGTGATGAATGAAGAGAAGAGAGATAGAACAAGCTCTGGATCGATTGTTGCCAAGAGATCCAACACCTCAGAAACACACAGCCAGCACAGCTTCAACGGTGGAGGGGGTGCCATGATTGGTTTCGTGGCCGGCGAGGACACCATCGACGCGTTGTTGAGTATGCTCAAGGATTGCCTCGCCGATCTCTCCGAGGCTAGGTACTCCCTGGCTGGACCCGCTGCATCTGTCGGGGTCCTCCAAGAAGCCGGAGGGAGTCTCATGAAGTATATGCACTGCTCTGTGTCGCCAACATCCATGGCGCAGCGTATCTCTCAGCTGACGCAGCGAATCAACGAGGCTTGGTGGCGCTATCGGCTTGTATCCCAAGCAGCAAACTCTCAGAGCGCAGCGCAACGGTCGTCTGGTGGCGGTAGCAAGCAGGGAGACAGCAGTAGTGATGAGGGGCTGTACACATCTGGTTTTCACAGAGAAAAGGACGGTAGTAAAGAGGACAAGAAGCAGACCAAGAAAGTGAATCATCGTCATGACAGTCGTAGCCGCAGCACTTCAGGTAAGGTTGATTTAATTTCATGCGAGCTTATCAGTGTCAATCTTTTACGACTCATACAAATACAAACTCTTCATTGCGGAATTTTAATGTGAAGGTGTGACAGAATTGTTTGCAGACAAAAAAAATATTTCCTGTGCTTTTAAGCAGTGTGCGATAGTGAAAGAATTAGCATGCCTGTGATACTTGACAACCTTTCATCTGGTCATGTCAGCCATTTTCACATTGCAGACAACTTTTTACTAGTTAGTGTTGCCACAAACCGTAACCTTTTGATGTTAATGCTTCCATGAAAGGAACTTTAGTCGAGTACAGTTTTGAAAGTTACATTAAAAAGTGCATCAAGTTTAGGTTTAAAACATGTTGAATAGCTGTTATCACTATACCTCGTACGTATTCATGATCGAGAACCAAATTCTCACTGGTCAACTCGCCATCACATGCCAGATGCTATTTTTGCTCTTTACCAAGCGCACGGCAGTATTTATGTAAAGGATAAGTACACATGCGTAGAACAGTCCACTGTGCATACGCTTTACGAAGCGACCGTAGAACTGTCGCAAGTGTGTAGTACACAGAACATTGCCCTAGCTACATGTACATATGTACACATGAAAAGATGACGGCACATGTAAACTTATGTCAATCCGTGTTTTCCCGAGCTCAATGATGCCAAACTAGAGAAGGTTGAGGTGTCAGTAAAACAATATGGTTTATTTCAGGTGGACAGTCAATATATCAGCTCCCCTCAGTATTGGAGCGTCGCCTCGGGGCACTCAAGAATTGAATTACTGGACGTGATTTTTTATAAACTTGTTTTCAAAATGAAATTTTGCAAACTACAGGGTTAATGAGACGAAGTTCATCGGGCTTGTATTACAGTTCACAATCAGCCAAGCGCAACTCAGACATGTTGGCAACAGGTCAGATTCTCGGGCAATTGTGAAAAGAATAAACGAGGAGGAAATTACTCATCTCATTCTCATACTTCACGAGCTGATCTCTTCAAAACATCGCTTGCTTTCTTTATTTTTCTTTTCACGGACTGTCAGATTCTCATGCTTCATGCTTTTATTCAAACCCTGTTTACTGTCGGTGCACTCTCTCCTGCCCAACTGGCCGGTGCCACAAAACGCCACAGTAGACGTTGGAGACTAAGTCCACAGTGCATGGTGTGGTATCAATGTATATAATTTGGTTGTGCGGTAACACCATGTGTTAGAGGTTAAACAAATAATAATAATCCAATACCCATGGGCTGACCATTCTAAACACTGGTTCCTTCTTTATTTTTTTCCAGTTTGCAATTTTTGTAAAGGGAAATTTCGAGCACGAATTCCAGTACCCTCTGTCTCTCTTATACTGCATGACGAGTTACTGGTGAAGTCGTCATTCCAACCGAGTCAAACAAACATGGGTTTTGAAGGGTTTGGGGATGGTTAAGGTTTATGCTACATGTGATAGGCTGCTTACACAATGAATACAAATTAAACTCCGCAAAATATTAGTTGTGCTTTTAATCTGAAATGGAGTCTCTTTTGATCTGAATTCACAGAGAAACAAGTTTTTGGTGTCTTGGAAAGGAACGCTTTACAATTTTGTTTAATTTAGGGCGTGTTGTCAGGGCTCACCCTTTAACACTAGCTCGGCACACTGTACATTGTTTAAAAACTGCTGTGGGCTACATGTAGTAAACGCCACTTCTCAACTTGCCCTGTGGGCTACTAAAAGCTGTGCGACCTACTCCTAGTATTTCTTCCTTTTCAGACATGGATAAACTTTGAAATTGTGTTACATGTATTTATTTGTGAGTGTTTGAATGTAACTTCATTTGACCATTAAAACTGGTTGTGATCGCTACCACTTATACATCAGAAAGGTACATTTATGACGTGTTTGAAATCTGGGGTACTAAAACTTTCTAGGGTAAAGTAAAGTGCAGAGTTTACTAGCCGGGTGGGCTACCTTACAAAAAATCCTAAGCTCAAGGCCTGAATTTGTAGTCCAGTGGTACAATCCTCATGCCTAAGCAGACATTGAGGGTTTGAATTTTAAGTTGTTTATGTTTCAAAAGGGCCTTAATAACGGTGCATGCTAACACAGAGCTCAAAATACCCAATTGACCACTGGCCAGAGTCAGGTAGTTTTAGCACTTTAGCCATTAACTCCACATCCTAACGTGTTCTGCACCATTCAAGAAAATTTTTCAGTTTGTGTAGTGTAAGCTTGGGCGATACCACGATATTATCGAATATCGCGATACTAGTTCTGAAACGATTATGATATCGGGTCACATTTTTTTTAATCGTGATATCGGTAAATCGCGATATCGTTAAGTATCGCGATGTATTTCCTAGCCGAGACGATCTTGCAACAATAAATCTCCTCGTCAAGACGATATTGCAACAATAAATCTCCTAGTTGAGACGATTTGCTGCATCAAAGAGCTGTCAAAGAGTTGCAAGTCACAGACCGCAACCGCAAGATTCTTAGTCTTCGAAAAAACCAACATCAAAGCCTTAGCGATCAGGCGGTCTCACGCAGACGGGTGTTATCACGTGCGTTCCCGTGCGTGTTGCGGACGTGCGAGTAGCGTGATCTAATTAGTTATGCACACATAAAGAACAGTCTGTCATGCGCAGTTAACACATTAAATGTGTGTAAGTAATAGGCCCAGGTTTTCATACCATAGGTTTAGAGTAAAACCCGAAGAATAGGTGATTGGAACAACGGCAGAAATGATCAGTCAATCATAGCCACAACTCACAACGTGAGAATTGTAGTAGATTGACGGCACAAAGAAATAATCGCGATTATATCGAATATCGCGATATATTCTCGACGATATATCGTGGCTGAGAAAAAGCGATATCGCCCAAGCTTAGTGTAGTGCATTGTAAATGTAATTGTGTTAATGTAAGGAATCTCTAAGCAATATTATTTCACTCATCTCATCATGCATGGACCACAGTTTTTAGAGGTGGACAAAAGAATGTGTTGTCCAGATGCTGTTTTGTTTTTCGCTTTTTAAAAAAACCTTATTATGAGTTCCACCATTACCTGTGATCCAGTATAAGGCCCTTTTCAAAACCACGGAAGAGGCATCATCTCTGGCTGAGGCTGAGGCCTCTCCTCTGGCTCAGATTAAGCCCAAAGGCCGTTTCCGAATTAGCGGCTACAGCTACGGCTACGGCTAGATTTCCGCGTCATCATGTGTTAAAGTATAGGACGTCCTTAGCAACACCCATAGCAACAGTCGTAGCCCTATCCGTAGCCGTCATTTCGGATACGGCCAAAGTCTCACCTCTGGCAGAGGCTTCACCTCAGTCAAAGCCAAAGTGGAAGCAGTGGTTTCGAAACTGACCTAAGACTAGCTGTATGCACAATGAGATTTGAAACACTCAATCAAGAAGCGATCTTGTTTCGTTTGATTTTGTTCTACCAATTTGAGTTGAAGGTATTTTACAGGATTGGTAAGGATAAGAAACATTGGTTTATTTTACTCTGAAAGAAATGACTGATTATGAAGTTCATACCAGAACCATTTTTTTCTGTCAAATATTTCCCTCTAAAATGAAATCATTTTGGAGCAACAGCTGATTTTGGTTGTTACAATCAACATTTAGGACAATTCCTATACAATGTACATACTGCAAATTGTGCACGGTTTTTCACTATTTTCTCCTGACTCACACAACAGATTAATCCCAAAGTTTCACAGATTGGTTATTTCATGCACATGGTTGATCACAGTAAACATGGACACTGTCTGCGACTATTTTGTCAGCTCTACCAATCCTGTATAATACCTTAAAAGATGAGAATTGAACATGCTAGCGAAAACCCAGCACCTTTTATATGATTCTTAGAGCACAGAACATCATTGCACCAATTTCGGAGCCTCGAAAATAAAGATGTTTGGAAAGTGACTGGTGAAACATTTCCAGTTTTCATAAACTCACCAGTGTAGTCACTGAAACAAACCATTTAAGAAATGCTATTCTTTCCAAACTCCAATGGATTGAAATTGTATATATGGTTTTTGAGGCATTGCATGGTGAGGTGTCAATATTCGGCTTGCGGTAACACCATGTATATAATTATCTACTTTGCAAGACAAGTTCTCTAAAGAACAAAATCTACACAGCAAAGTAGATAATTATACACGTGGTGTTACCGCAAACCGAACATACAATGAAATTGTTAGTTGAAGTTTCTTTTTTACTGGCAATTTTGTATTACGAGGTGGAGTAGGATTGTAAACTCGGCATGGTGGAGATACAGTCTAGTGAGGTTTGTTTTAACACCATGTACAGTGTACACCCACATGAACTGTCTCTCTGTGAGTTGTGGTGGTTCTGAAAAAGGACCGGTGGTGAAAAAAAACTCATGTCAAATAGTATGCTCTGATCGTCTTCAGGAGAATGCTGATTGAAGTGCTAGGTTGTTACACCACCAGTTCTTCTCAGAACCACCACAACTCATGGAGAGAAATTTCATGTACATGTTGTCAATGCAACCCTCACAAGATTCAGGTTAGAGAATTGTGAAGTCTTCAACTTTACCCGACAAAACTTATACCGATTATAAACAAAAAAATCCCCCGAAACCTTTTCATCTTGTATTCATTGAAATTAAAAGAGATATCTGTTCATCATTTCTTCTTATCAAAGAGGGCAGTAACGGCAGTGCAAAACAGCGACGGAAACGGAGGCGAAGACGCCGGAGGTCTGATGCCAAAGTGTCGTCTAGTGAGCGAGGGGTGGTCGCCCGTATGCTGTCGTCTCAAGATACGCTCCTTCGAATGTGTTTACATAGAGGGAGCTATGCACAGGCTCTTCAGGTATCTGTCCTAAAAAAACCAGACATCCGAACCAGGGGTGTAGCAACCAGGGGAGTGTAATGGGTGCGAGACACCCCCCCCCATGTAATTTTGAGCTGCGGTTTGCAAATGAAAAACCATATGAAGAAGAGCGAGAACAATGTAGTAATTTTGCCGACCAAACATCGTTATTGCTTGTTGCTTTGACATTATTGAATTACAGTTGGGTTATGTGCTGGGTGCACAAGTCCCTGAAACAATGGAGAGCTCTGGTAGTCAGTGAGTCTGCAAACTGGTTTCCATACCCTCAAAAGGAAATGCCTGTCGGCAAATCGGCTTTGATGCGCCCTCGCAAAGAAAGTGCCAATGCTCTGCCACTTTTCTGAACTGTCAAGTTTGTGCATTTTATCTTATCAGACCTTTTACAAACATTTTGCAACTACCAGCGCATGTTTTAAACTCCATGAAGAATTTTAACAATGCTTATAAAGAGACCAATTCTTTAACCATTTAACGTTGGATTTGACATTTATATTTGCCAAAATACACAAATTTTGTCTAAACTGGCTTACTAGACTGCAGACAGTTTTTATTGCCCAGAACAACTTCGGAGTACCCTCAGTTATTTTGAGTCGGTCGGATGGCTGACGTGAATATCCACCCGGGCGTTTCAGCTATTACCTACTGTGCTGCTGTTTGTTTCGCCTGTCCAAAGCACTTTGTTTCGCCCGTCCAATGAGAGACAGAGGGTACTGGAATTTAGGCTTGTAATCTTCCTTTTCTGGGGTTTATTGTGTAATCCCTGATTCTAGACCTTTGTCCTTTGTTATACAAATGTGGCATACAAGAATGGACAGGCTGCCAATGTTGTTTATTATTGTATTCGACTCAATTGGAGGTGAAATCCAAGTGGCGTAAAAGCTGCTTTGATAAGATTTTAACAAGTCATCTTTATGGTAGTGGTAACATTTCTGTTATGATTTCTGGTGGAGCCAGAGTCAAAGAGGAAGTACGGAGTATGAGGCAATCGTAGGCGCAGGCTCATGGGGGAAGTTTTATTACTCATTCTACTCGAATTTCTTTTCATATCGAGCTCCATCGGATAAAAAGACAATTTCTGTGACCATCGTTAAATCAAACTTTTTTTCACTTGTAGGTAGTGAAGATGTTTGAACTTGAAGGTAGACCGGAAGTGTCTGAGTTTTCTTTGCGGAACACTGGGAGCACACAGTGAGACGACTCCAAAGCCTTGATACCAAAGTTTTCAAAATGACTTCCACCACACCAGCACCAAAACCTAAATTATCCTCATCATCCTCCATCGGCAAGATAGCTGCTTCTGGGACAGCGTCATTGTCCGTTTCCGGTGTCGTCGACGACCTCTTAGCAACGTCACACCTTCCGTTGTTGCCAACGGCGCCACTCGTCAACTCAGATCAACATGAGAAGCACTCCAATGTGGCGGCGATGCTGAAGAGCATCCAGATGTTGAACGTAGCCGGGGTGGTGATCTTCGATTTAGCGTGCACAGCTTGCAAATCCTGGAAGGCCAGCACGGACTTACTGGATGTCGCCAAGGGACGTTTACAACTCGGACTGCACAGTCTCGGGGAGTATGATCAGTCCTACAAGGCTCGTTCGCCCCCACAGTCGGCCGCCAAGTTGGACCCTCTGCAACTCCTGGTCGGCGTCTTGCCCTTCGTGCATCAGATCACGAACCTGATAGCGCCGATATCTGCCGACTCAACTGCCCTCATCCGTCAAGACATTCTGGAAGAGTTCTATCAGCGTAGCGCCAGTGAGGCTCTCCTGCAAGCCACAAGGCCATTAGATGCTGTCACGTTCCGGGCGCAGATCAACACCATCCTGGAGCACAGGAAGGCTGTGATGGGCTTCAGCAGGGCTATCAAGACCGACCGCAAACGACAGGTGCCGTTTTTTCCGGAAACTTCGAATGAAATGGACGCCAGCTTGAGCTCCGCCAACAAGGGACAATCCATGGTGCACCAGGCCATGAGGCATCTGCTGCAAACGTTTGACAAGAGCGGAAACTCGTCTTACTCCTTGGCAGGGTTGCTGGCCACTGCAGATACAGACCAAGAGGTGGTGTTTAGTAACTACCTGATGAGTCTGTACAGTCATGTCAGTGTGCTGTCGTCGTTACTTGTAGAAGCGAAGGACTGGCATCCAGGTATGTCTAGCCCAATAGGACCCCTTGCGTTGGCCGCCATCACTTAGATCAAACAATGGAAATGCGTACGTGCCGCGCACAACTCTCAGCCAATGATAGGTCTTCAGTGACCTCAGTGAGGCGCTGTTTGCTCTTGTGCACCATAGCAAGGGGTCTACATAACTGAATTAAGACTTTGCGAGTTAAATAAGAATGATGTGTGGCACTATAAATTGCTTAGTCACAAGTGACCACTTAAACTTAAATTCCTCAGGCTAATGTTCAGCAGTGGTTTTGAATAACAAATAAACTATGCCACTGCCAGTCGTGATATGATGTAGCGAATGCATCTTCACAGTACATAGTCAACCCTCCTACTGTCTTACTACTTAATTAATATCATCTGCTATGATTTTGAATGATAGATGAACTATGCCAGCCTGCATTGTGATGTAATGTAGCGAATGCATCTACACAGTACACAGTACACCGTCAACCCTCCTACTGTCTTACTATTTAATATCATGTGGTTTTGAATGATGGATGAACTATGCCAGCCTGCAATGTGATATAACATAGTGAATGCCTGTACACAGTAAACAAAGCAATCCCATGCAGATGGTTTCAAATAATTTGTCAAATTGCCAGAAAATGTTGGGAGGGTTTGAATAGTATAAAGTCTCCCAATGACGACTGAAGCAAACACTTCCCAAAGTGAGGTAAATATACGTGTAGCCGAAAGAATTAACGTCTCTGTGCTGTTGTCTTACAGGCCATGAGCAGCCGTTGCATAGTGGGGGTGTGAAGGCAGTCAACCCATTCTGTGTCTTGGAGGAGAGTCCTACCTTCGTTCTTGGCAAGCTCATGTTCCAGAACCAGATCCCTCCCGCAAGGTTGTCATTCTGGATTGATTTGTAGAAAGGATACCCGTAATAGATAAGAAAAATTACTTAAAGGAACATTACAGAATTGGTTTTTGCTAACAAAACAGTTGCTGGCAGTGTAAGCACTTTATGTAATCCACCCTATACATAAACTGACAAACCTGTAGAAGTTTGAGATCGATCGGCCATCTGGGTCACGAGAAAATAGTGAAAAACCGATTACACATTTGCATGAAATCATATAGATTCAACAAATGAATAAAACGCTCACTGAGCGTCATCATTAGACCGTGTAAGTTTTATGTAAATCTGTGATCAAAAAGTATATTTTACAAGTTTTTTTCTTACCAATTCTGTAATGTTCCTTTAGTGGAATATGAACCAAAATGAGTTCGCACATATTGCACCACTTTTTTTGCATTCTGAGAACAAACACATGAATGTTAAGGCGAATACTGTGTCTACTCCTCTCTGCCAGGCTGGAAGGTGTCGCCGACCAACTGAAGCTCAACCTCGTTCATGTCATCGTTCGGAGCTGTTGTCCGACCATCCCAATGCACGTCAAGGAGACGAGGCGGCCCCGATCACACAGCGTCCCTTCCAGACCATCTGGACACGCCGTCCTAAATGACCCCGGGGAGGAGACTCAATGGATACAAGAGCCTCGCCATCCTACGGTCGTTGCAGAGGAGCTACTCTCCAGAATGATCACGCTGATGAAAAGTATGAGAAGAGTACAACAGGGCCCAATTTCATGGCTCTGCTTACCGCAGAATTCTGCGCTTACGTAGCCCTTGTAACACATAATTCTTTGACACGTAAGCGCAGAAATCCGCGGTAAGCAGAGCCATGAAATTGGGCCCGGATCTTTTGTGTTGTTCTTTTGATAATTTTTGGTTACACACACAAACACAAGTGTGTAATGACCTCCAATCGTGGACCCTCCTTTGTTCAACTCTTTGTCCTGACAATTGTGGACCCCATTGTTTTCCCTTGTGATAACAAATGTGGACCTATTGTCCCTTTTGTTGTAAGTCCTCGGTTTGAATGTCACTACAAACCCATCCACACACAAGCACACACATTCTATTTTTTGCATCCCTGTGGAGACATCTTTTGTTCTTTCCTTTGTCCATGTAGTTAAGATCCTCCCATAGACTTTGTACACAAAATTCCTTGTGGAGCAACCCACTCTTTAGAATTTCCCTATGGAGACTCTTTGTTATCCCTTTTCTGTTTTGTTCTCGGTCTCCATTAGGTAGTGAAAATGAAATCACACATGTGTAAACACCTGCAATCGGGGACCTCCTATTGTCCCTCTTTTGTTTGTACACCAACTTTTTGGCAACAGCTCTCATTGGTTTTGTACACGCTTTCCAACTGGGAACCTTTCCCCAACCGGGGACCCTATTGTCCTCTTTTGTCATTGGTTTGATTGATACCTACCCACGCACACAGTCTTTTGCAAACACCTTTGTGGGGACTTCCTCTTGTTCTATTATTCCCTTTTCTAAAGAATTCCCTCGTGGGGACCCAGTTTAACAAAGAAAAACGTTGTGAATCTGTAAATCAAGAACTTTTCTTAGTTATTGTTTGGACTTTAATAGTTTTGTTTTTTTCCACGTCTTCATTGGTTTTGTACACGAAAGCAAAGCGAGGACGTCCTCGCTCTGTCAAAACACCCGGATCTCTTTTGTTTAAGTCCTCGGTTTCAACGGGTACACACACTCACACGCTCTCCTGAACTAGGTCACTCAAAGACTCCCTTTGTTCTGCCATTGTGAAATGGTCCTGTGGGTTTTTATTGAGAACTGTGAATTCATTTTTGTTGGGTTGGAGCAAATTTTCAAATCAATCTCTTTTTCAGCTCATGCTACTACCTCCAACCACGGCAGTGTGTTTGACCTGCGGGCGAGCGTGCTTGCCTGCTGTTGCCAAGACTTCCTGGACATCTCGGAGGCAACTAGAGAGCTGTCTTTTGTTGATCTGGACCTGCTGGAGACTGCCAATCAGAAGCTGTGTTTCTTTGCGAATGTGATGAACCTCATGTTGGCGCATGCCGCCCTCTATCACATTCACGAGCAGCTCATATCCAAGGTGAGTACCTTTTGTTGCGCATGCCACCTTCTGTCACCTCACAGGCACCTCATCTCTAAGGTCAGTACCTCGCGCTTGCTCATGCCATTTTTCTGTCACCTCACAACCCTCACATGAATCTCATATTGAGGTGAGTACCTCATTTTATGCTCATGTTGCCTTCTGTCACCTCACGAGCACCTCATCTCCAATGAGTGCCTCATACTTGCTCATGCTACCTATCTATTTACCAGCAGCTCATCTTCAATGGAAGTACCTAATGTTTCCTTCAGCCACTTTCTGTGACCTCACAGTCCCCAGTTTTTCTCATGTTGGCTCATGACATCTTTTGCTACAACGGCTAGCAGCTTTTATTTGAAGCCTCATCCCTCCTATTTTCAATATACATAGAGACCCCTCCTTGGAGTGTACAGAAAAATAAACCATCCTTGTTGTTTATGTAGGATGTAACGCGGCAGACAACCGGTCACACGAGGCACAGTTCACTGACGAGTAGACTCCATCTTGAAGATGAGGTCATCCTACCAGGCACCAGCAGCAGGCAGATCACCGATCGTATCGCGTACTTGAACAAGATGGTGTATTGCGTCGGCCAGCTAGGCAGAGTAACGTGAGTAGGCAGTAGGAGTTTTGGGTAGAACAAAGAAAAATTTGCTAGCTCGGGATCTGAACCTGTGACCTCTGGCGATGTTGGCCGTCTCTCGATTTTGTCAATGTGTTTGTTCGGGGGTGCCAGTTAGAAGCATTGCTTCTCAAGGCAACTTAAGGTTCCGACAAATGTTTGAATAAGCATGAGACTTACACAGTCTATACAGAATGCTGGTCTCCCTCCTAACAACCTCAACAAAGTCACCCAAACAAGCTCTCCCTGGGTTCAACCGAACACGCAAAACAGGTAGTTTTCTCAAAGATACCTGTAGTTTTAACCTACATACTGGTTGTTTGTAATTAGAAGTCTCTGTTATTTAATTTAACCCTCCTACTGTTTGACCATTTAATCATATGAAACCAAAGTTCAAACATAATTCTGGTTGGGGTCTCGAAATGCACTCATTGTTTGGGGGGAGCTTGCTAGGTTGTGAAATGACCAGCTTTCCTTATACTCAGCAAGTTTTCAAGTACGTGTGATACCGTTTCAGGAGTTTCTAAAATGTTCTGTCTTGATTGTTGCAGTGCCTTTGAGCTTCGTTACGTCATTCTCCGAGCTGGACTCCATCCACCATCTTGTTTCAACAATCTACTCCAGCATAGATTACATGGTATAAATAAAGCTCATCTTACTCCTTTGAAAGATTTCCAAACCTCCTATGAAGAAGGTCAATATTTTCCTAAATTGCAATATATTACTAGTCTTGAAGACTGGTTCCCCCAATTTTTGTTTTCATTATTATATAAGGTCATGTTTTAACTTTTGCCATAATACTAAAGTAGTTTTTCTCAAAGATACCTGTAGTTTTAACCTACATTCTAGTTGTTTGTAATTAGAAGTCGCTGTTATTTTATTTAACCCTCCTACTGTTTGACCATTTAATCTCATCCACTGTGGTTTTGAGCAAGGGGATGAAAGAGTGGTGACTCGGTCCTAAATGCTGTTTAAAACTGGCAGGGTTGTGGCCGTGTGATGAAGGACCGAGCCGAAGGTGAGGTCCTGTATTGCACGGTCATGACCCGTTCATACATGTATAGATGGATTGCAACACGCGTCATTGACCGCCATCTTTGATGTAAAACGATGGAAAAGTGCACGCGTGTACGCGCTACGCACGACTCTCAGCCAATGATAGCTCTTCACGCGATGGTGGTCAATGACGCATATTGCAATCCATCTATATACCTTTCCATCAAAAACGTCCAAAAACCTTTGCCTCAGCTCCTCTCGACTCTGTGTTGAATTTCTATCCATGCACGAAGTAGCTCCTTGCGCAAGTTTAGAACTTGCATGCTTAAGTTTCCAACTATCGCATGCATAATTGACTCGCGCAAGTTTGAAACTTGCGCGAGTCAATTATGCGACCTACCAACTCAAACTGGGCCGTGACATTTGCGCGCTCCGCACAATCATCTGACAGTGTCTTCGTTTGACTCAATCTCCTCATGCCATGTTTGAAACACTCCTCGCCGTGTTTATATCGCACGCTTAAACATGGCCGCGTGATCTCCTCTCGACCAATCAGAATGGATAAACTGTCCCAGGTATTGATGAATGATACATGTAGATAAACTATGCCAGCCTGCAGTGCGATATATCATGGGGAATGCATCTACATGGTGACACACATACATGTATGCACAGTTGTGCCACCATACACAGCCAGTGTGCATTTGATTGGTTGGTCAAAATGCTGGAAAACGATGCCAAAGAGTGAGAGGGTTAAAGTGTGTGTTTTGTTTGTGCTTTCTATTTTTTGAAGCGTTAAGTACGAGTGACCCATGGCATAAGTATCTACCGCCAGCTGAAACCGCCTGTTGTTCGCCATCTCGAGTGGATGCCAAGTATCGCCAATCTTGGAGGTAGAGTAATTTGATCGACATTCTGTATGGACGCTTTGTACTTAACCCTTCAGAGACCATTCATTTCTGTATAATCATACATGTTAGCTTGTGGAAATTATTTTTTTCTTGTAAAAGTGTCTTAAGAAAATTATGTAAAACAAAAAATTTGGTTTCGTTGTAGAAACATTGGAAGATGTCAATTCAGGTCATGACCTTTAACTTTGACCTTTTTGGTCGTATGGAAGTAAGTCGGATCTTGCAGCCGTTTTCGGCCACTACGGTCTTGAAAAGGTTAAGGACGTTCGCAAACAAATCTCAAGGGATCCTTTAAAGTGATAATCAATCATTGGTTCTTTGGATGAGTAAATTCAGTCCCATCCTCTGGTTTCAATAGACACATCTGTGAAAACTTCATCAAATTTGGTGGTCACATTTTATTGGAGAACGTCTTCTTCAGAATTTGGGCGATTTTGAACAAGTCAAACAATAATACTAAACCATGAACAGTTACCTCGAGTTCACCTTTGAGTAAATTATAAGATCATGAGTGCCTGCGTTGGTGGATATCGGTGCTCTATCTATCTAAGACCTAGTTATTGTTGTTACTATTAACCATACCTTTCCCTCCCTTTTTCTGTCGACAGGTAATGAGATTGGAAGACGTTGAGGGGCAACTGGAAGTCGCGATGCAGCGATTCCTGGAAAGATATGTCATAATAGACGAAGAGAAACTCAAGGTAAGTGTTCTATGCCCTCAAATTTATTTTTATCTGGAATGTGATCTTTTTATGATGATAATGGACATTTATATAGAGTCGATATCCGCAAATTTTGACACTCATGGTGCGTGAAACGGTGAAGATATGTTGACATAAATTGAAGACTGCTTGTGTGTGGGTAGGCTAAAAAAAAGCTAAGTCCAAACAATGGAAGGACAAAGAGTCCTTGATTTACGTGATTCACAAACGTGTGTGTGTGTAATTGACACGGCATTTCGTTTACTCACACAAAATTCATGCTCTCTGTCTTTGCAAAATGTTTATCGCAGGTTACGATACCTAAACAACTGGATTGGTTCCGTAAGGACTTCACCGGGAAGGGTCTGGGTATAGACATCGAGCAGGGCCACATCTACGGAGGGCTTCTCAATGTGGTGGCCCCTCACATGTCCAAACACATGGGAGAGAAATTGGAGAGTTTCGTACTGCGCTGTTCACCGGGACACATTCAGCTGGAGGAAAGGGCACCCTTGTCTGGTGGTATGTACACAAGCTACTCAAGTAATTCAGGGTTCTGCCAACAGTTGTCGGTGCCGGAAAATCTGCCCGGCACTCATGTTTCCCCGACCACCACTGGCAGACTTTTCTCTGTTTCCGACCACTACACATTTTCCACATTTTTTAATCTACACTTGCATTTTCCTTTCAAAGGTTTTCAATGAAATGTAAAATTGGGTATTTACCTGTAAAAATGGTATCCGAAGCCATTAATTTTGAGCACTTCTTTGATTTGAGTCTATTTGTGACCCGCTCTGCAAAAAAGGCCCTTAAGTCGCAAAAAATTATTTTTGAGTTAGATACATGGTTGGAAAGGGCCGTTTCTCAGCTTTAATTTGGTGTATGTTAGAAGTCTGTAGCATTTTGCAGTCCAGAGTTATACCATAATTTGCATAAACATTATTGCCATTTTGGTCAAAATAGGTTGAGGAGAAACAGCCTTGTAAACTTTACACTGTATTTTAAATTATTTTAGTACAAAGTTCTTAAGAAAGACCCTAGCAACGAGCACATTCCCATTATACTATTCGTCTGAAATTTTCACCAATTGTTGAATATGACTTATTAAGTTCAAAATATTTGTTATTTTATTTAACGCTCTATATCGCACTTTTTAAAAACTAATTTGCATATTGTGCTTTTTCGCAATCTTTTTCGTATCTTTAAAATGACAAAAACACACTTAGTCATTATTACGACGATTTTATAGCAGTTTAATTTAATTTTAGTAACTTTTTTAAGTAATCCTAATGCCAACTGGACTTTTTAGAAAACCAAATGAATTTAAATAGAATATTTTGGGGTGAAAACAAGAGCTTTTTGGCAAAAATTTTTTTTCCCACTTTTCGGTATTTTTTTAAGCAACAGCTTAAGCTGATTCATTAAACCCTCCAGCCATCTTGTATTTTCATGGTTGAAACTATTTGGGGTAAAAATGTAACATTTTGGTAAAAAAAAAATACTTTCGTTTAAAACCCGAGTATTTCCATTAAAATCTAGCACAGTCAGGGTAGTTTGCCTTCTTATTGAAATCTGAAGTTGATTAATCTACTTTGAAATAATCTTTGGGCTAAAAACTTGCCCAAATAAATAGAACAAACAAATAAACACAAGGAATCAAAGAGGGGGAACTTTTTATTCGCACTGGAATACACTCGCCTTTCCGCGGTGTTCGTCGGCCAGAAGAGATCCGTTGGCATCGATGGCGATGTGGAATCAGATTCCGAATCGGTTTCTGATTCCACATCGTCATTTTCACATCGGAAGTAAACGAAGTAATCTTCCACGAAGCCAACCATGTCTCTCTCCTCCCTGACAAGATTGGCATCACGGGGATCATTCAAAGCTTCAGTCAGACACTAATCCTTCGAACGCATACAAAATATAATAGCAGTTGGCTAATAAAGTTAATTTATTTGGCTAAAAGTGGTAAATAATTCTCAAAATCTTTTCGCTCAGAGCAGTACAGGTCAGTTGGGTTGAACACAGTTGACTGCAACCTCGTCCCCATGGTTTACTTTATTTCCAACCACATTGTTTACAACTGCTCGACACACCCTGGGGACGAGGTTGAGTTGGCTGAATTTTCGTGTGGCACGCACCTAATAAACAGTCACATGACAGTCACCTGACAGCGAATAAACAACCGATATCGTTCACAGCGCATGCGCGCACTCGACATTGCGCGCATTGACCAATGAGTGCACTACACTGTGTGCACGTGATAGCAAAGATCCACGCCCCTAGCAACAAGCGCTCTATGTCTACGTGTAATAAATCTACCGACCCTGCTTTTAATCTTGACCTCTGACCTTTTCTATGTCTAAATTTAGAAAGACAACGTCCTCCGCTTTCAGATGATACCAAATTTATAATAGGGGGGTTTCAAATAATGTCGTGTCAGATGTTTAAAAGACGCAACTTTCCACTGATTCCACGGTCACCGATCGTACAAACCACGAACAAATTGTACACAAAACACGGGTTTTTTCCAACTTTATTGATCAAAATGAACATTCAATCTTACAAATTATGAAAGAGTGGACATCAACGATGTCAAAAATGGGATAAACAAAAAATCACATCGAGTAAGAAATTTTCACCTTTTCAACATTGACGAGCCCTTTTGCGTGCTAAGAGATAGCGCGACTTACGGGCCTTTTTTGCAGAGCGGGTCACATTTATATGATCCACTGATGTGTAACTGATCCATCTTGCAATGGTTTCCAGGGAAACATTTTTCCACCACTAGAGAAATCCTGGGCAGAACCCTGGTAATTATTACAAAAATGTATTTCTTTATTCAGAGTGTGGGATAGATGAGTTTCCGTGTCTTATTTAGTGCCTAATGTGAAAAAAACTCCAAATGACAAGGATCTATGTGTGAGTTGTAAAACAAATAATGAATGCATTTCGCTTGTGCATTGTCGCAGAATATAATCACCCAGTGACATATGGCTTTTCCATCTTGGCTTGTGAAATGGAACAGTCCAGATTTCACCGCAAGATTGTAATGTGTGACAATGCTTAAAGGTAGGATATACTTTTGGTAGTTGTCAAAGACTAGTATCCTCACATGGTGTATCCCAACATGTGCATAACATCACAGACCTGTGAAAATTTTGGCTCAATCGGTCATCAAAGTTGCCAGAAAGTAAAAGTTGCCAGAAAGTAATGAGTGAAAAAACACTCTTGTTGCATAGAACTGTGTGCTTTCAGATGGCTGAAAAAGGCTTCATATCTGAAGCCTTTTTTTCAGATTCAAATATTTTAGTGAGAAATTAAATCTTTCTCAAAAACCACATCACTTCAGAGGGAGTGGTTTCTCACAATGTTTTATACTATCAGCAGCTCTCATGTGCTCTTTACCAAGTAAGTTTTATGGTAATGTATTTCTTGAGTAATTACCAAAAGTATCCACTGCCTTTAATGCATCCACTATTTGTATAATGTTAATAGGTATAATGAAGTGTTTTAGTGAAGGGGAAAAGTCAACAAATAACTCTGAATTTTTTATTCCTAGGTTTAGCTGACAAACCACCGCTTAACAGAGGCCGCTCCTTCCGATTCACAGTCAGAATTGAACCGTATGACTTCTCATACGGTTACAAGTTTGATTACTACTCCGCGTCTACACACGGCACGCCCCAGACCCTCAAGCACAGGCGAAGTTCGTCCCAGCCGGAGAACCTTCTCAGCGAAGGGCCGCTCAAAAGTCTTCCCCACCCGACGTTCAGCATGACCGAGTCCACCATGGCCTACCTTCACTCCAAGTCCAAACTTGTGGCGTCGCTGGCCGGCCTCATCAGCGTGGCCGTGGATGAGAGACCGGATAGGTTTGCTCTGAAGAAGTCTTTCGAGAGCAGCGGTAGCCTGACCAGTCCTATGGGAACCCCGAAGAGCCTCGTCTTTGATGAGAGTGCATTCGGGGAGGACAGGGAGTACCAGGCTACCAAATCTTCCTCTAGAGTTGAGATGGCCAAAGTCTTGCAGCACGTGATGGGGTACGCGACAATGCAGAGGTACGTGGAGACTTACTTGAGTAGTGTTGTTGAAACGGCGGAAGCAGTGCAGAGCGAGGCCAGTAGTTACCTACCGGAGAGCGTGCCGGCAAACAGTGCTGCCATGACACTGCGCAACGCGCGCTCCTGCATCCTTGCCAACCGACACAGCGACCACTATCAGGCGATGATGTTTTTCACCTTGGATCACCTGGTGACGCACTCCAACTGGGCGGAAGCATTGCAGCTTGTCGATGCTCTGCCCAAGTCAGATTCAACTTCTGATTGGCTGCCTGATCTGCCAATCATTCGGGACTTTGTGCTCTGCTGTGCAGCACAGGCTGACCTTCCTCCGAAAGGGGTGGATATTTTGATTTCGGAATCCTGGAGGTCCCTCCTCTGCCTTCAAGACAAGGATTTGTGTTCTCGCGTGACCCTTGGTCTGTTATCCCGTCTGCCAGTTTTGGTGTGTCTGCAATTACTGAAGCACTGCGTTGCACATCAGGCTTCAGGAGCCAGCCTAAGAAAAGCTGTTTGTGACAAACTGGAGAAAATGAAGACATACAACAAGGTTGACTTTCTTAATAATTTAAATTTCATAGTGTTGGGGTCCATATTTGAAAGCATTTTTTTTGTTTTCTCTATTGAAAATCTTTTGGTTTTTTGTTAGTACCTATAACTTCCCAAATAGTTTATTTATTTATTCATTTTGTATGGGTATAATACATTGGTTGCTATGGGTATAATACATTGGATCCCATGGGTAAAGCACATAGGCTTCTATGGGTATAAATATTCATTGGTTGCTATGTGTATAGTCCACTGGATGCTGTAGGTACAGTACATTGGTTGCTTTGGGTGTGTATGTATAGGTGTCTATGGGTGTAGTACATTGGTTGCTGTGGGTATAGCACATTGATTGCTATGGGTGTAGCACATTGGTTGCTTTGGGTTTAGCTCATTGGTTACTATGGGTATAGTACATTGGTTACTATTGATATAGTACATTGGTTGCTATGGGTCTGGTCCATTGGTTGCTTTGGGTACAGTACATTGGTTGCTCTCACCCAACACAAGGCAGACTTTTTGTACGAGGTGTCATAGCATTATTGATACCAATAAAAAATCGACCATATTTTTATAAAAAATCAACCATATTTTTTCAATTTCTAGATTACGGAATATGCCCAGGTGAAAACCTCACCCCTGATTACTGAGGAGGAGACTGACCCCAGCTGTGCGGCGTTACCGAGTCCCTATACCCAGTGGCAGCGGGCGGCAGCAGACAGTGTGGAGAACCCCGGCGAGGTGCTGGACGTGATGCTGAGTGCCGGGGACTTTGATCTGGCCAAGCGATGGGCTGCCCTTCACGGCGTGTACCACGCACTGAAACAGGTCAGGATTTGAAATTTCCTAGCTTTTTATTTGTGTTCATTTTGTGAATTTTTTTCTGATTTTTAGCTTTTTAAGCATTGTCCTTTTTTGTTTATTCAATTTTTTTCTTGATTGTTATGCGCTCGTGTACGTTGCATGGAACGGGCGCAGTATAAATCAATAAGTTATAACTATTATTATAAAGCCCTGATTATGTAATTCCCAAAAGGTTCTCCCGAAGATTCTCAAATGGTATTCTCAAGAGGAGGAACAGAGCACACCGACGTCATCGTTTCTTGAATATTCATTGGCAGTTTCTTAAAATAAGTAGTAAGGAACATTTTAAAATGCGAGGCCATACGTGTAGTAAACGCAGGCCACTGCTTGGGCCGATTGACAATTTATGTTTATTTTCTTACCAGGCAATTCATGAGAAACACCTGCAGCATTTGTTGAGAGATGGCAGTAACACTCTCATTGCATATCAGGTGAGTACAAACATTATACATGTAAATTATCACACAAGCGCAAGTGGAATACGGAAAAATATAGCGCTTCTGCGTCCCATATCCAACGAGGCCGAAGGCGTGTGTCATAATGGATATATCTTCGAGCTAACTTGACGCGCAGTAAAGATGTACACAGGAAAAAAAGTCCAAAATGCACCACCTTTTAGTTTACATCGACTTTGAAGCTGTACTTTTTGCGTATAGCTTAGAATAGCGCAATATGTAAAGTTAGAACAGTGCAATACGCATAGTGTGATATTGTCACTCGGGGAATTGTTTCTCAAAATGTTATACATTATCAACAGCTGCAGTGCTTCTTACCAAGTAAGATTTTTGGAGTAATTACCAAAGGTATACCCTCCCTTTAAAATAGCCCGAATGTGTAAATGAAACAACTATAGCTGCGATACAACATTTATGCTTCCAGCATTTTCATACAAGATACAACATTTTTGCACTGACCTGATGATTTTTAATAGTTGCCTATATTACATGGCTGCAAAAATATGGCGTGTCGTGGTCGAGCGGATAAGAACACCGGACTCAAGCTCTGGTGTTTCTGATCGGCAGAGTGTGGGTTCAAGTCCCGGTCATGACACTTGTGTCCTTAAGCAAGACACTTAACCATTATTGCTTCGTCCTTCGGATGGGACGTAAAGCCGTAGGTCCCGTGTGTTGTGTAATGCACGTAAACAAAAAACAGTTACACTTATCGCTAAGAGAAGGGGTTCGCCCAAGTGTTCCTGGTTTGATTGGCAGCATATTGCGCCACAGCACCTTGTAAACCATTACTTGGTGCTATGTAAAGGAACAGGTCTAATACTTCAAAACGTAGCTCCACATTATACCTTGCAGGAAAAATACTGAGCGCTTTGAGACGCCCATCGGACGCGATAAAGCGCTATATAAGAACTGTGTATTATTAAAAATGTGGAGTGTTGTAGCCGAGCGGTCTAGTGCATCAGCATCTAGTGTATACATCACCTGATAGTGAATGGACCAATGAAAAATCCACTCTCGATCATGAATATGTACAAGTATGAATATGCATGTTATCTCTCTCTCAGATCCTAGAGCACATCCCCGACCGGCCGATGTGTCTGCAAATCTGCCGCAGTCTACTGGCCAAGGAGGGTCAGGATGATCGGATTAGTCTGGCCAGCACGGTGTTCCTGATTCAGTTCATGATGGATCATTTCCTGGATATGATATCCATGGGGGAGATGGAGGAACTACAGGCATTGAGTCTGGGAGTCAAGGTACTTACCTTCATTGTATCATTTCACCAGGGGCATTGTCCAAACCCTCTGCTTAGCCTCCGAACCCGGCTTTGGGCTCTGTTATAGATTTTGGTTAGGGTTAGGATTAGGGTTTCTGTTTCTGCTAAGCAAGGTATTTCTGCACTGAGCTGTTTCTGTGCTTACAAGCTTCATGCATTTCAACCCCGGTGAACTCATTTTGAGGTATAACCATGGCATCTTTTTTCATTGCAGGCTTTGCTGTGTTTACCAGAGCCAGAGAGATTTGAATGTGAGGATCTTGTTTCCAAACCAATGCTGATACTGGAACAACTACTCATGAATACCAAGGTAATGTGCATGAGTACTAAGGTAACAGTCATTAACACTGGGTAAACACTCATTGACACTGAGGTAACACTCATGAACACTGGGTAAACACTCATTGACACTGAGGTAACATTCATGAACACTGGGTAAACACTCATTGACACTGAGGTAACATTCATGAACACTGGGTAAACACTAATGATTACTGAGGTAACACTCATGAATATTGAGGTCATACACTCATGCATTCTGAGGTAACACTAAAGAACATAAGGTAAACACTCATCAACACTGAAGTAACACTCATGAACACAAAGGTAATACTTATTTGGACTAAGATATTATTCACAAATATTGGGGCACTTTGCATGAGTACTAAGGAAACACTAGGTATCAATCACAAACACTTAAGCATCATCAATACACACTAAGGTAACACTCAAGAAAACTAAGGTAATGCTATGAACACTGCTATAATATCATGGAACACCAATGTAACAATCATGAACACTTGGGTAAAACTTGGGAAATACTTATTAACACCAGAGCGAGAGAATAGAACACTTACACAGTAGAAATGAATACTCTTGTTAGTACTTGTAAACACTACATATACACTGAGGCAAGTTTTTTAACTTCCATTTTTGTCTAACTGCTGCTGTTTTGTTGCTGATGCAGATCGAGCATGCCACAGCCGTCCTAGACTGTTTGAGACGTGAACTTCAGACCACCAGCCTCATAGGCAGTGCATTATCTCTGCCATCATGCGACGCTCTAGTGGCTAAGTACGCCAAGAAAGCTATACAGCTTGTTGTCGCTATACAGAGCCCACCACAAGGTTTGAAACCGTTCAGAATTGTCTGTCTGTTTATGAATATTCATCTATGAATTTTAACTGTTAATGAATATTAATTTGTTTATGTATATTCATATGGTTATAAATATTCACCTGTTTATGGTCAAGAAATGTTTCCTAGTAAGGTAAACCTCATATTGTCAATCCATAGTTGTATTAACTTTTTGGCTACAGCTCCCATTGGTTTTGTACACACTTTCCAACCGGGGACCTTCACCCAACTGGGGACCCTATTGTCCTCTTTTGTTATAGGTGGTCCCGGTTTGAATGTGTAAATCTACCCAGGCACACACAATTGTGTAAACATCTGCAGTCGAGGGACCTCCTATTGTCTCTCTTTTGTTTGTACTCTAACTTTTTGGCAAAAGCTACCATTGGTTTTGTACACACTTTCCAACATTGTACACAGTTAGTTCTTAGTTCACATTTGTGTCACCAGACACCATAAATAGTTTCAGAATGGTCGATCAACTTGCTGGGAAATGTTACCAAGACCAGAAGGAGGGTCTAAGAGGATGTTTGATTAGAACCAGCTTTTCTCACCACCTTGGCTTGTTGTCTTTCCCTGACAGATCTGGATTGTACGATACGCTCCGTATCCAGCCAGAGCGTCACATCGCCCTCGTCTGGGCACAGAAGAAGCCGTGGTCGGTTGAGTGTAACGTCCATGTTATCTACAGTGGGCACTCCAACATCCCCACCGTCGTCACAATCTATACCTGTACCTAATGAAAGAGGTGGGTTGACCCCAGGTGTGACTATGGGAACAAAAGAGTGGCGGCGAGGTCTTAAACGGCTGTTTAAAACCGGCAGGGTTGTGTGCAGGCTATAAGGGACCAGGCCCTCTTGGGCATGGCCCTTTTGGGCATGGCCACGACCCTGCAAGGTTTTAAACGGCCAGTGAAGACTGTGAGTCCCCACTCTTTTATTCCCATTCATAAATACCTCTCCGTTAAAGACAGTATAGCCTCAGCTTGCCCCGACGCTGCATTGAATTTCTATCCATGTTGAGAGCTAAGTAGCTCCTCGGGCAATTTGCTGAATTATTTTAAGAATTTAATCTAGAAACTGTTCTATTTACCTTTTATGATGTTTGATATTATTCAATGCTTTCTCTCACTATGTGTAGCACCCAGCCCCACTCCATCAGTTCAGAGTGTGTCTCGTGGTCTCGCCCCACGTGGCCAGTCTCCACGGGTTAGTTCATCGTTTGGTAGGACGTCAGTGCCGTCATCATCTTCGGCATCAGATGCTTTCTCTATCATAGGAAGTATAGCGCCCTCTACCAGCACAACCATCCAACCCATCCAAGAAGGGCTACCCACCTCGCCGCCGAAAAGAGACAGTTGGGTACCAGACACTAAGGTGACAAATTGTATGGTTTGCAAGGATGAGAGATTCAGCATGGTGAGGAAAATTTAAAATAAAGTTTTAGTGAGGTTTGCAGTAATACCATTTACATGCGTAGGATTTTGAAACTTTGCATAGTGGAGATACAATCTAGTGAGGTTTGCAGTAACACCATGTACATGAGTAGGATTTGAAACTTTGCATGGTGGAGATACAGTCTAGTAAGGTTTGCAGTAACACCATGTACATGAGTAGGATTTGAAACTTTGCATGGTGGAGATACAATCTAGTGAGGTTTGCAGTAATACCATGGACATGAGTAGGATTTGAAACTTTGCATGGTGGAGATACAATCTAGTAAGGTTTGCAATATAACACCATGTACATGAGTAGGATTTGAAACTTTGCATGGTGGAGATACAATCTAGTAAGGTTTGCAGTAACACCATGAACATGAGTAGGATTTGAAACTTTGCATGGTGGAGATACAATCTAGTAAGGTTTGCAGTAACACCATGTACATGAGTAGGATTTGAAACTTTGCATGGTGGAGATACAATCTAGTAAGGTTTGCAGTAACACCATGAACATGAGTAGGATTTGAAACTTTGCATGGTGGAGATACAATCTAGTAAGGTTTGCAGTAACACCATGTACATGAGTAGGATTTGAAACTGCATGGTGGAGATACAGTCTAGTAAGGTTTGCAGTAACACCATGGACATGATTTGGATTTGAAACTGTGCATGGTGGAGATACAATCTAGTGAAGTTTGCAGAGACATCATGTAACCGGTACATGAGTTGTTGTTCTGAAAAGAACTGACTTGTTAAACCGTTGGTTCTTTTCAGAACCACCACAACTTAAAGAGAGACATTAGTGTACATGGTGTCTCTGCAAACCTCACTGGATTATACAAAGTTGAGGACTTGTATCGTTTTGCTCTCTTTTTTTTCAAGTGGTTGAAAAATGATCCAAAGAAGTTTGAAACTTTCACAGGTTTATTATTTCATGGGTGAGTGAAAATGTGGATACTGGTCTTTGACAAGTTTTACCAATGTTGGCCACGTGCTTTAGTTCAGCAGACATGTAAGGATTTAACAGAAATCTTCATCAAACCTACTGGTGGCTTGTCGTGGCCGAGCAGATAAGAGCACCGGACTCAAGCTCTGGTGTTTCTGTTTAGCAGAGTGTGGGTTTGAGTCCCGGTCGTGACACTTGTGTCCTTGGGCAAGACATTTAACCAATATTGCTGCATCCTTCAGATGGGACGTAAAGCCGTTGGTCCTGTGTGTTGTGTAAAAGAACCCAGTGCTCTTATCAAAAAGAGAAGGGGTTCGACCCGGTGTTCCTGGTTTGATTGGCAGCATATTGCGCCACAGCATCGTGTTAACCATAACATGGCGCTTTGTAAAGGAATAGGTCTAATACTTCAAAACATATTTCCACAATACCTTGCAGGAAAATACTGAATGTTGAAGCGCCTTGAGCGTCACTGAGTGACGGATTTGAGCGCTGTATAAGAACCACTATTACTGTTATTATTACTGCAAGGTGAATCAAATGTACTGTGAACCTAAGCATTCAAGGATATCAGACAGATCCGCACAGACCGTGCCCTTTCCGTTGGACTACTTAACCCCCGAACGTTCTTATTGCAGTTCAACAGACGTCATCATTGTCGCCGTTGTGGCCGTGTCGTCTGCTGGCGGTGCTCTCAGCTGAAGGCGGTAGTGGAGGGCTACGGTGACACTCCAGTCAGAGTCTGCGATCAGTGCTACCAGGCGTTCATCATGCCAAGGTAGGATTTAAAGTTGGCTTCACAGAACTCGACTCCGATGCACTACACTAGACTGCTCAGAAGCAGTTGATTTTACAGTTTTAAACAGTTTGGAGTGTTGTGCATATGAGTTACCACATAAAGACTAAACACAGTGCAATTTCAACAAATGCTAAAGTTGCACCGGGGATAAAAAATATTTTGTGTGTTTAACCCTAAATTGGTGTGTGTTATGCACTGTATACTAAGTACTTTCCCGAGTCCTGTGAAAATAAAATCCGCAGGCGTATTACTCAAGTGGGATTTGGTTGCCATTTTGTTGTAATGTTTTAAGACACCATTTGGTATTTTTAACGTTACGGTTTGAGTCCTGTCCTCTTTCTTGCAGACCGCAGCATGGGAATTCCTCATCTCAGATTCTTGAACAACGTCTCAAAGGCAGACATCCAGGTCAGAAAAATTACAATTTTTATTTGTTTGTTTACAGACAAACAACATGATTGATAATTATCAAGAAAAAAATGATGTTTTTTTTATTTTATCTGAGAGCCGACTGAAGTTCACATTAAATCTGATCCTACAGAGAAATATTTCCTTGTGAAACTCAGGAGTAACAAACTGTAAATGCATTGATAATAAATGATTTTTATTGAAATGTTATATATTGTCGTGGGTTTCCTTAAATGACTGTTAGCAGGGAGTCAGTTGAATGATCAAACAGTGAACAATTACTTTATTACCGGTACTATTTATACATCTGTTCTGGACGGTGCCAAATAATCAACTGACTTTACATTCCTTCTGTCAGGTTATTCTTAAGTTATATTTACAAACGGAATGTCATCATTACACTTCTTTTAATAGTATTAATGCTTCTATTTGATAGAACTTGTCAGGAGAGGACGCTAGCGGGGAAGGTGCAGGTGCCTGATGTAAACACAACGTTCTTTACATCGCGCACCGCGTATCAGTTATTATTATACCAGGTGCGGCGCATTGCACGCGCGAGCCTATTTCTGCATACCTAATGCAGATTACTGATAATCAATAGCTGATAAATCTAGAACCAATTCCTATTGAACTACGTGTAATTTCACAACTATATATTTTTTTTTTTAATATCAGGGAGCCGTAGACAGTCGCCCAGCAGCAGAGCAGCATCACCCAGCTTCCGTGTCTCCCCTAACTCATGGCAACAGCGTACACCCGTTCCTGGCTCCAGTCTAACTAGCGGACACTCTGGAGGATCGGAAACACTTTATATGGAAATCATGGAGTGGAAGTTAACGCTGGACGACGCCATGAACACGTTCATCAGAGAAGACTTCTATTATGAGCAGGTAAGCATCGAATTGGACAGGTAACTAATAGTTGACTGGTGGTTGGTCTTGGTCTTCCAATAACTAGTAGCTTACATGAGCAAGTTGGAAAGGTAACTAATACTAATAGTTGACTAGTGGTTGATCTCGGTCTTCCAATAACTAGTAGCTTACATGAGCAAGTTGGAAAGGTAACTAATCGTTGACCAGTAGTTGATCTCAACTTACAAATAAGTAGTAGACTAGTTGAGCAAGTTGGACATCTAACTCAAAGTTGACTAGTGGTTGACCTTAATCTACCAATAACTAGTCGAGCAAGTTGGACAGCTAACTCAAAGTTGACTAGTGGATGACCTTAATCTACCAATAACTAGTTGAGCAAGTGGGACAGCTAACTCAAAGTTGACTAGTGGTTGACCTTAATCTACCAATAACTAGTTGAGCAAGTTGGACAGCTAACTCAAAGTTGACTAGTGGTTGATTTCAATTCATCAACAACAAGTAGACTAGTTGAGGAAGTTGGACAGCTAATTGATAGTTGACTAGTTGGTTAACCTCAATCTACAAATGATGTCTTCGGGTGAATATTAACTTTGATATTTTCCCTTTTTGGTGCAGGCACCGAGTACGTCTGTCTGCCTGTCCATTCTGGATCTCCACAGTGATCCTAGAACCTGCGGCGCCCTCATACTGCAGATATGCCGAGACCTGTCCGAGTATCTTAGGCCGATCCGACCCGGAGTGCCCAACCCTGAAGTGGACTATAACCTGATCATAAGGTACATGTAAGGCCATGTCCGCACTGGCGGCTACGGCTACGACTTCGGCTGGTTTGTCTCTGCATTATGCAATGAAGTATAGGACATCATTAGCGACACCCTTAGCAACAGACGTAGCCGATTACGGCTTTAGACTTGAGTGATTTAAGAAAAATCCCTCATCACCATTTTCATGAAGAGACGGCCATGTCCAAAAAACATTTTTTTCTACATTTTTTTAGTATTTCTATCTGAACTATCTGAAGTTTTGCCATTTACTGGACAATACGGGCGAATCATAATTCAGTGCGCCCTCTACAGTTTGCTCGCAGCGAGTTCATTTGTTGTTTGCAAAGAGACAGGGCTGTTGTTTTTCTGTGCTTACGTTTTTTTTAGGCAGGTTCATAAATGAGTGGTATAATTTTTAGGTGTTAAGGCTTCAGCCGCACACCTCTTGTTTTGGTTTTTGGTGTTTCTTCAATTTTTCCGTGAAACTCTTCTCTACAGCATAACTCAAGATTGAAACTGAATTGAACATTGAATATCATCAGACAATTAAACCTCAATATGAAGACGGCACAGCTTTCATGACGTCATGATGATGTCATCAGGTGCCGAGTTACATTAAATCAAAGTTTAAGATTTGAAGAGTTTGATTAATTGCCGTGGTTGTTTTGTCTTGTAGTATGATGAAGACGCTCCTGTTCAATGCCAAACTGAAGTTCATGACGGACGGAGACAGCAGTAGCATCGAACTGTGCGACAGTTACCAAAGCTTCATCGATCTACTCAGTCTCTTTGTCAGCAGTAATAGCGCTGATATACCTAGTATTCAGCAACTATCTAATACGGACTCGGCAAGGTGAGCCTTGAATGGAGGTTACAGCATTCATGAGGAAGATTTTTCATTGCTATTTGTGAAGTAGTTTATTACTAGCCTACGTATTACACTCCCGCATACATCTATAAGATACAAGGTATAATTATTATTCAGAACTTTTTGGACCTTCTGAAGAATATCCTTGTTACAGTGAAACCCTGACTAAAGAAAGTAAAGACAACAAGCGTTCTCATAAAAAACAGCGGGATTTTATTTTTCTCTTTCGAGAAATTATGGATCGTCTTCACCGTGAATAGGCTCTGAACCATGGCTGTAAGCCACGGCCAATAATCAGCCATGGTATGCTGGAGTCTCGGACTTGCCTTCCATATGCCGAATACAATGAAAAACAATGGTGGCAGCCTATCGATCTCTCATAATCTTCGTTTGTACAAAAAAAGGACGAAGGTCTGGAATTGGGGATTACACAATAAAGGGAGATTTTGAGCATGAATTCCAGTACCCTTTGCCCCCTCTTTGCACAGAAGAAAATGAAGCCTTGCATGGCAGTTGCATGCCTGACTGACAGCAACCAAGAAAGGCTGCTCCGAAGTTGTTTCGGGTGTTTATAAACGTCCACCGTAATCCAGTTTGGAAAAACAAAAATGGCAGGAAAACACGCCGTTCGACATGAAGTGGTTTAAGAGTAGGCCTGTTTACTATCGTACAAAAGTTGACATGTTGGAAATTACTCTACTCTTTCAGGTCAGGAATTTCATCTTTAAGAGGGCAAGACCATTTTCGTTTTGCAAAGGGCATTTCCATCAAAAAATCTTAGAGTCTTAAAAAAAAAACTTCAATGTGGCTGTTAACTATTTCTTTTCGCAAGAAAGAATCCAAACTTCTAGTGACCATCCAATGTCACTTCATACCTTGTTCTCACGTTTATGTCGTATTTGCAGACGAGTGCGAGACCGTTTAGTCCTTGCAGAACGGCTTTCACTGGCGAGCGAAGTATCAACCAAGTGTATGCTGGACACATCTGCTGTGTGGTCGGCTTGGGGAATGAGCTGCCTGAGAGCAGGGGACTATCAGGGAGCCAGGGAAAAATTTGTCCGCATTCTCAAGGTAAGTAAGTTGAAGAAACGCCGGTTTTCGTCGTCATTGTGCTTTTAGAAGAAGATAATTTTGTGTCTGCTTTCACTAATAAAACGTACACTTGATAAAAATAAAGGTTTTTAGAGGGAAAGTTAATGAAATTCTTTGATTCTCTGATAATGATAATAACAATAATTTATTGATTTATATTGCGCCCATTCCATAAAATGTACACAAGCCATAACAAAATAGTTAAAAAGCAAAAAAACGGAAAACACTAAAAAGAAAAAAAGCACAAAAAACAATTGGTAAAAAGCGAAGAAATACCACAATCCGATGCGAGAATTGCATCAATTGAAGTTTAAATGTGTATCGTGTACCCCTAATTGTTTTGACATTTTGCTTTTTGTTTGCTGAAGGCACCGAGTGACAAGAACTCCATGGCTCCTGCTTCCAAACTGGTGTCTGATATAATTCAACATCTGGAGATGTCCGCTTCTCAAGCAGATACTGTACGTAGTCATATTAGTATTACAGTTAAAGGAACATTACAGAATTGGGTTTTGCTAACAAAACAGTTGCTGGTAGTGTAAGCACTTTATGTAATCCACCATATACATAAACTGACAAACCTGTAGAAGTTTGAGATCGATCGGCCATCTGGGTCACAAGAAATGAGTGAAAAACCGATTACACATTTGCATGAAATCATATAGATTCAACAAAATGAATAAAATGCTCACTGAGCGATAAACTCCAATTGGAGAATTAGATTATTCATTTCTCATCAAATATGGCATTTCAGACGGAAATATTTCATGGGATGTTTTCTACTATCATCATCATTAGACCCTGTAAGTTTGATGTAAATCTGTGATCAAAAAGTACATTTTACAAGGTTTTTTTTACCAATTCTGTAATGTTCCTTTAAACAAATCCAGTGTATGCAACAACAATGACTATTCTTGTACATTTAAAATCTTTCAAATCTGTTTCTTATGACAAAATTTAAGAAGTTGCATCCCCTTAAGGTGATCCCTGTGGCTGCGAAGATGTTGACAAAATAGGGAGACCACCAACATAGGGCTGGATAGCTTAGTTGGTAGGTCATTGGTTCAAAGCCTGCTCTAGTCAATTTTTCTATGTTCAAGTGTTCAACCTCAAATCTATTTCTTCCCACGTTTGATTTTATCCTTTGTGTTTCCAACCTCTTGTGGTCAAACCAGCCCCTTCCCTCTACCCCCCCCTCCCCTTTGTCTCGCTCTTAATTGTTCATCCCTTGTTTTTTTTTGTGGGCTGTCTGCCCCTCTCCCTCTCTTTTCATTTCTTTCCACTTGACTGCCTCGGTTACACCATCAACCTGTTTAAAAGTGTTGTGTTGTCATTTAAAGAGAAAGATTCTGCTAGGGTAGAAACGTCAGGCCACTAACTATTCTTTGCAATTAAACCATCGGTTAGTAAGCAGTTTGCAACAGCTAGTTCTGTTTTTTCATTAAAATCTTTTTTGTAGGGAGACTGATAGCTCAGTCGGAGATCACAGGTTCAAATCCCATTCTAGTAAATTTGTCTCTGTTTACCCCAAAATTAAAATAGAATTTCAGTTTCCCATTTGGTTTGTCACTTGCTAACAAAAATTTGTGTTGTTTTTAATTTTGTAGGTTCAAGCAATATTGAACGCCTCGGCATCATCTATCAGAGATTTCATCGCAGAACCTCAAAATGTAAGAACTAATTCTCATCTTTGTATTTTTTTTAAAATCTCCTTGCAGTACTAATTTTTGAATTACTTGTGCAATGTTTGAAAAATATGGCATGCTTTCAATACTACTCTGCCTCTTAAATGCAAAGCACAAAGTGATTGCGTATTTGAATGACTTAAGGTTTGCCCGATAGTAACATGAAAACAAATTTAATCAATTTTAAATTTACCCCGTCAATTTCCCTTGTGGTTTATTACTTGATATTTGAAATAAAAAGTCGCATCCCCCTTAAGGTGATCCCATGATTATTTGGGGTTTTCTTCCTTCATCTAAAAAACTGAACATTTCTGCTCATTTCCTAGTCACCATTTAGTTATTGGCCTTTGCGCTGTAGGAAGTGTAGAGCCCGGTTCATACTTCTTGCAGAAGCGAAGCAAAGAATGTGACGCAAACAAAACCTAAAACGCCGTTTTTCCTATTGTGACACAAGGAAATTCGCTTTTGCAAATCGCGTTTAAGTATGAACCGGGCTTAATGAAGTTAGCATAAAATAAACATATGAAATGGCCAATCTACCGCACACAAACTATAATGGAAGAATAGTGTTAACTGACTTTGACTGTATCCGTTTGTCCTTGCAGGCTTCCTTCTCCTCCAGTGCAGCGTTAGACAACCCAGCCCTTCAAGAGTGTCATCATTACATCAATACATACTGCCCCCATATGGCTATGGTTCAGTTTTACCGTAGACACAGCAGGCTACCTCTTGCTGTGTCCTACATTCTCAGCCAGGTATGTGCACGTACAGTATATACACCTCCAAATGGACTAACACACGCAGCACTTTAGTAAGCATCGGCGACCTAATTTGCATGTTGATCACATGCCTGTGTAGCAAACGTTTTGCCTGCGTTGGTAGAAAAATGGCATTGTCATCTTTTTTAAAACTGGTAGAAGCCAGATTTCAAGCTAAGTTAAAGCGGCTGTATTTCCACGATCAAAGCAGGCCTGTGGCTGTACATGGAATTATGAACTCTCACCCAGTTACTGCACGCGCATGCCCGCCCTCTACTAAATCTGTGGAGAGCAGTCGCAGGCATGCAGTGCGAGTTCTTAATTCTAGTACAGCCACAGGCCTGCTTTGATCATGACGACAGTCCCAATTTAACTGAATGCAAACTGTATGAACACCTTGTATTTGACCCTGTATTTGATCCTATATTTGGCCATATATTCTGCCCTGTAATTGGGCCTATTATTTGACCCTGTATTTGACCCTGTATTTGACCTTGTATTTGAACCTGTATTTTAACCTGTATTTGACCCTGTATTTGACCCTGTATTTGAACCTGTACTTGAACCTGTAATTGACCCTGTATTTGACCCTGTATTTGACCATGTATTCGATCTTGTATTTGACCTTGTATTTGACCATGTATTTGACCATGTATTCTGCCCTGTAATTGGGTCTATATTTGACCCTGTATTTGACCCTGTATTTGACCTTGTATTTGACCTTGTATTTGAACCTTGTATTTGACCCTGTAGTTTGCCCTGTATTTGACCTTGTATTTGAACCTGTATTTGACCTTGTATTTGACCCTGTATTTGACCTTGTATTTAATCCTGTAGCTGACTGTTTTTTACCCTGATTATTGACTCTGTATTTCATCCTATATTTGACCCTGTATTTCATCCTATATTTGACCCTGTATTTCATCCTATATTTGACCCTGTATTTCATCCTATATTTGACCCTGTATTTCATCCTGTATTTGACCCTGTATTTCATCCTATATTTGACCCTGTATTTCATCCTATATTTGACCCTGTATTTCATCCTATATTTGACCCTGTATTTCATCTCTTATTTGACCCTGTATTTCACTTTATATTTCACCCTGTTGATGACCCTGTAATTAATCCTGTATATGGCCCTTTGTTTAACCTTGGTTTTCGATGCTGTATTTGACCCTGTATTTCAATCTATTAGTTCACCCTGTATTTGACCCTGTCTTTGACCCTGTTTTGTGCCATATATATTTGACCTTGCTTGTATTTAATGATATATTTGACCCTGTATTTGACCCTGTTTAGACCATCTATATTTGACCCTGTATATTTGACCTTGTATTTAATGATATATTTGACCCTGTATTTGACCACGTGTAGATCCACTTAAACTTTGATAGACAAATTGTCTTGATTGTCATTAGTTGATTGATTGATTGATCGACCGATGGGTGGATTGATTGATTTATTGACTGTTTGTTTAAACATGGATGTAGAAAATTCTATCTCCATGGTTTTAATTCCATATTCGTATCTGAAAAAAATTAATGTATGTTTTCACTGAAATGCATAATGAGTATGTAACGCCAAAGTACATTTTGCCAGAGACCCTCCAATGTTCGCCCAAACCCTCCACCCTTTGGCAAACTCAAATATCTGGACTTTGAAAAGATGAGATTGTTATGCCCGATGATAAGCAATTGTCATTTTGCCCTGCAGTACCACATCCTACAGAGTCTCAGACAATTTCCTGAACAGGTTTTTGAAAGATTTGGGAATGTTACAGTTCACAATTTGTTTATGAATTGCTCAAACTATTTTACTGTAACTCATGATTTGCTTGTTTTAATTATTTGTGATTTCAGTGCAACTGTAGACCTCATGTCTTGAACTTGTTGCATAAACAGTCTATAGGGAGTTTTGCACTTTGTCAAGCATTGCTTTTTGAATTCTGTGTCCATGTCTTTGGTCCAGTACTTTCCTTGAAGATACTGTATTTATTATTCCGTGTCCACAACAAATATTTCTGACAAGTTATACTTCATCGGCTCAGTGCTATAAAAGGTCGTTAAGGTCGCAAAAATGGGCTCTACTGGGGGTTAAGTTGGTTTAAGTAAAGTGATTCGTTATTTTGTTTCTGAAGTAATTGATTCGTGTTTGATTGACCCTTTAGCATTGTTCGAGTGATGTATTCATAGAAGGTTTACTGGTACCCTGCATAAAGCACGGTAACCTGCATGACCTTCAAAGCCAGATGTTACGTCAAGACCCAACACTGAATGCTTGGAACCACTACTTGACGGCCTCCTGTAGATACCTAAATACACACAGCTTGGCTCATGTGCTCTATGACGTGCAGCTCTTTATGAAGGTGAGTATCACACAAGTATTAACTGAGTTATTTTTCTGGTAAGGACTGCTGGAGCACCATGTACATGTATGTGAGACTAATCTGTCCGAGAGTTGTGGTGGTTGTGAAAAAGAACTGTGGTGTAACAACTCAATGTTTCGATCCGTATGCTCTGATGGTCTTTATGTACTGTAGGTGAGGATTGCACTAAGATGTGCGAGGGCTGGAAAGCAAGGTTTAGAACAAATTCCTACTTGGTATTCAGGTGGCATGGGTGACACATGCTGATGTAGAGAGTAGAGCCGAAGCCCAACGTGCTTCAATGAGAGTTGTAAAACTGGAGAAGCCTGCAGCTGTGCTGAGTTGCAATGAGCCATTTTGAGATATGGTTTGGGTAAAATTGTCTGTATACACCCAAACCAAAACAGTGCACTCCTATAGTGTCCACCATTTCTCAAAAAGGCTAAATGAAACTTGGGCCACTGTTGGAAGAGATAAGGTTCTCAACCTTGGTCAGTTTCTGCAGTGGCAGTCTCTGGCACTGATTGGTCACACATTACAAATACCATAACGGGAAAGTGTGGCATGGGTTACTTCACCATTGTGTGCATAGCATGGGAGATTTTGAGGCATCTTGGAGTATGTACCTAACAGTATGTATGGCACCCTACCTTATTCAGTAACACAAAAGCAACATATTTTAACAAATTCGGCAAACTGCATTTCTGATTTCATCAAAGTTGTGGAACCAATCACGGAATTGGCAACAAACAATGATACCCCAAATTGAAACGACATGAAATTGTTTCCCAAAGTCTGTTGCTTTTTAAAAAAAAAACCCTTTCTGGAACGACAGAAAAGAGGATAAGAGCAAATTTTCACATCTCTTTCTCCAACTGATTAGCGGGTTATCGTTTTCTGCCTCATCCTTCAGGATTTTGTCCGCGCCTCCATGACATGTATCAAGTTCTACCAGTCGGGAGCACGGTCCTATTCAGACCTGTTTGACCGTCTCCAGTACCTGACTAAAGCCAAGGGTCACATGAAGGCCGTGTTCGAAGAGAAGGAATGGGAAAGTGTGCCCAGACCCCCGATGTCGACCCCGTCTCCTAAGGCCAACGCTCCATCGTGGGGACCAGCCAGCGATGTGAACATCAGGTTGATGATGTCCGTGTCGCAACTTACCAAGTGAGCAAGTTCTGCTTCCTCAGAAGGTTTCCTAACCCTAATCATCACAAACCCTTCGACCCCCTTAAAGGCTGGATATACTTTTGCTAATCCAAACATATGCATAAAAATAACTTACCTGTGAAAATTTGGGCTCAATTGGTCATCGAAGTTGCAAGAAAATAACGAAAGGAAAAAAACCACCCTTGTTGCATAGAATTGTGTGCTTTTAAATGCCTGAGAAAGGCGTCATGCCTGAAGCCTTTCTCAGATTCAAATATTTTAGTGAGAAATTACCTCTTTCTCAAAAACTTCATTACTTCAGAGGGAGTGGTTTCTCACAATGGTTTATACTATCAGCAGCTCTCAGGTGCTCCTTACCAAGTAAGTTTTTATGGTAATGTATTTCTTGAGTAATTACCAAAAGTATCCACTGCCTTTAAGGATAAGGGCGAACACATGCCTCTTTGTCTGGGCGACACACCCCTCAGTATCATGGTGTTATTGTTTGAAGTGAATTATCAAATGAGTAGAATGAATTAAGCATGTCCGATATTAGCACCATAGGAAACTGAAAAACAAAGAGCAAAGCCTTGGTGAGCTTGGGCGTCTCCTCCCGTTTGAAAATTTCAAAGTTGCATGGCTGACTAATAGTGGTATACCATGTGGCAGAGGCAGTCCCCACAAATGTTCCCATACTCTTACACACTCTTCCCCTCTTGTACACTAGTACCTCCCCCTCCCCCCCCCAGCGAAAAGAATTCCTGAGATTCCCAGAACACAATAAAGACACATTTGGAGAGGGGGGCCAACCATGCCACATATCAAGCCCGAAATGAATTTTTGTAGCAACATTTTACTACCCTGGACTTGCAAAGGAAATGTTGTGACAAAGTAATGATATTTGATGTTTGTTTTTTTGTGTGTGTGTCCTTTGATGTTCGCAGTCACATGAACACCATCACCTTACAGATCAAGGTGACCAAGTTTCTTCATGGGATGCTTTCATCTGGGAAGACGTCGCTGTCAGGGTCAGCTGCGTTGACATCACCGGGAGCGTCAGGTCAGCAGTCTGACTCCAGTCTGCAGCTACCAACCCTCTTTGGTAATAGCAAGGTCAAGGCTGAGGTTGCCTACAGGGTCAGTCCTTTATTATAATTATTACTAGTAGTAGTAGCAGTTGGTAGTAGCGGTAGTAGTAGTAGCAGTAGTTGTAGTAGTAGTTGTAGTAGCAGTAGCAGTTTTGTGGTAGTAGTAATTGAAGTAGTATAGTGGTAGTAGTAGTAGTGGTAGTAGTATTAGTATAGTAGCAGTAGCAGTTTTGTGCTATTAGGAGTGATACTAGTAGTAGAAGTAGTAGTGGTAAATAGTAGTAGCAGTAGTAGTAGTAGCATTAATATAGTAGTAGTAGTATTAGTACAGTAGGAGTAGCAGGCCTAAAGACACATGTGAAGAGAAGATGCTGAAAACATGTCTTCAGTTTTAGATGTTGTAGGTAAATCGGCACAACCAGGTAGGCACTGGAAACCCAATCCACATGCATTCCACATGCAAGGTCTGAGGTGGGATTCGAACCGGGGTCCACAGAGGTGGAAAGGGAAAGAAACCATTGAGCCAACCTGAGTGCCTTTTTGTTTAATTCAGCATCCATTCACTATTGACATGAAGATATACTTCTATTTTGGAATTCTGAGAGTATTGATATATACTTTTGAAGTTTTTATTGTGCTCTTTTCCTTTTGGGTGTAATACCCACAATATTCATCCATTTTAAGTGTTTTGCTTTGTTTCCTTTGCCGTATGTAATATTCGTATTGATTTTGATTTGATTTGTTGGAGATGAAGAAATGACTATGTTGTGCTCTTTTTAAATTGCTGTTAAATTTTATCACATGTGATATATCTTTCTTTTGTGACTTTGCATTCTTGTCAGTATTAGTCAGTGATGTTAACCTAATTATATTATTGTTACTTCTTTCTTTGTTATCTTGAAATTGTTTTGTGTCATTGCTTCGAAGCTTTTAATATTGTGAATCACCGCCAGCATCGTTTTTATAGGCATTATGGCACTATACAAATTTGTTTTACTACATGTAGCGTCACTGTTAAATGACCATTTTGTAAAGAGCCTTGTTTTGAATGTTTTTGTCATGTGTTTTGCTAGTTTGTGTTTACTTGTTTGTTCCAGTAAGTTTTGTTAAGCTAATTATGAAGGGTCAGTGGAAGGATTCTGGGACAAATTCTCAATTGACTGTAGGCATCGGATGTGTATGAATTTGAAACTAATTTAACTTATCATGTCTGTTGCAGGTTGTCTTGGCGGGTTCCACTGTAAATGATGGCTTTCAACTTGCATTCCAGATAATACAGGTAAGTGACCCCCAAGGAGGTAAACTTCCATGGTAACCTATGCATTGTTTTAACACTTCAGACCATTCAGTATTATCCACTGTGGTTTTGAATGATAGATAAACCATGTCAGCCTGCAATATGATATCATGTGGTGAATGCATCTACTCATTAAACGGTCAACCCTCTTACTGTCTGACCATTCAATATCATCCGCTGTGTATTTGAGTGATAGATACACTATGTCAGCCTGCAGCATGATATCATGTGGTGAGTGCATCTACACATTACACACATACACAGCAAGGTCTGTACACATTGGAATGGTTTCAAATGGTTGGTCAAATTGCTGGAAAATGTGACCAAGAAAGAGTAGAAAGGTTAACAAAAGGCTTCATACTCGCCAGTTGAGACTCGCAGCGAGGGCGCGTCATATGTGACATTCATACTCCAACAAAATAAGTGTGTGCGCACTGACGATGCACAGAAATGCGGGCGTTAATTTGTGTTTGGAATTGAACAAAGGCAAATTTACTAGAGCAGGATTTGAACCAACGACCTCTGGATTAACGTACTGGCACTCTGCCAACTGAGCTATCTAGCCCTATGTTGGCGGTCTCTCTAAGTTGGCGGTCTTCAGGGAGGAGGGGGGTGGGGTGGGCGGGAGATGTGGAGTTCAGCAAAAGTTTTGAGTTGGGAGCTTGCTTCCTCCTTTCCCCTCTGCTTGCCTTCTGGTTATGCCACTTCAACCAAGATTGGCAAAACTTGCAGCTGTGACAGTGCAAAAGGGTGGTCAGGTTGGCGTAGTGGTTTCTTTCCTTGCCTTCCACCTCTAGGACCCCGGTTCGAATCCCATCAGGAGCACTATGTGGATTGGGTTTTCAGTCCCTACCTGATTGCGTGGGTTTTCCCTGGAATATTTCTCTGGGGTTTTCCTCTCACATCTAGAACTGGAACTTCCTTCCTTTACTTCTCTCCATGGGGATAATTGGCTAGTATATTGATTAAGTTCGTTTTTCTGAGAATGCTTGGCTTACATCCAGAATTAATTAACAACAAAAAATGTCTGCAGCATTGTTTTGTGAAATTTCATTTCGTGTGTGTTTTTTTCTTCTTCAGGATTTCCGTCTCCCAGACACGCTGATATACGGCAAAATCGGCCGCAATCTGGCCACTCAGCACAAGTACAAAGACATCCAGCAGCTGCTTACCAGCGTGCGGGGTACCGGTCTGTCAAATGACCAATGCTGCGATGAGATTCTAGATGCGTGCGTCAGAGTACTGGCCAATGACGGTGGCCAGGCCAAAGAGGTCGAGGGACTGATCAAACTCATTAAGAGCGACACGAACAAGGTACCTGGAAATTCTGGCAACTCGAAATAGTAACGGAATTTGAAGTGTTTTTGGTATTTCAAACTTTTTTTTCACTTTTGATGCCAATCAAGAGATTTATAAGTACTTTACTTTGTTCAGTTGTTTGGAAGGTTCACTTTGTTTATTTGTTGTTTATCTGCTGTCAACCTGTCCCACCTCAAATGAGATTTCATCACTAAGTTTGTTCTTTAATTAATGTGTTCCCTCTGTTGAATGTAGCTTTAGGAATATCAACCTTTTAATCACCTTTTAAAAATTGTACACAGCCTCTCACCTCCTCCAACGCCCCCCCCCCATCCCACCCAACTCTTTTGTATGAATGTGAAAGTATGACGACTGTAGACTGCTTTTACTGAAACCTACATGTGAGAAAGCTTGCTAAACTGGGACAATCTTGTCAAAAATGTTTATAGCTGGGCAAAACTCATTCTTCCCAACACCTGTTCTGAACTACAGATAAAAAATTACACTGGTTAAACACTTTGACAGCTTAAATGCCCTAGGTATGATATTAATCTGGAAGATTTTATTTGATGGATTTCTGTTTGTTTGTTTGTTTGTTTTTTGCCTAGATCAACGCTCTGATGCTCTGTGGTAAGTTAAAATCAGCTTATCTCATAGCTGTGAAGGCAGAACGGGTGGAAGATGTGGAACGCATCCTCCATGTTGCACAGCGTGCCGGCCCTTCTCAGTCACAGATGAAAACCATCTGTGAGACCTGGCTAGCTTCACAACAAGAGAAACGAAAGAGAGAGATGAAGACTAAGGAACTTCTCATGAGGAGCAAGCAAGAGAGAAGGTAGTGATGCCAGAAGATGAGAACCATCTGTGAGACCTGGCTAGCTTCACAACAAGAGAAACGAAAGAGAGAGATGAAGACTAAGGAACTTCTTATGAGGAGCAAGCAAGAGAGAAGGTAGTGATGCCAGAAGATGAGAACCATCTGTGAGACCTGGCTAACTTATCAACAAGAGAAACGAAAGAGAGAGATGAAGACTAAGGAACTTCTCATGAGGAGCAAGCAAGAGAGAAGGTAGTGATGCCAGAAGATGAGTACCATCTGTGAGACCTGGCTGGCTTCTCAACAAGAGAAATAAAAGAGAGTGGTAGAGACAAAAGAACTTCTCGTGAGGGGCAAACAAGAAAGAAGGTAGTGATGTCACAAGATGAGAACCATCTATGAGACCTGGCTGGCTTCTCAACAAGAGAAATGGAAGAGAGTGGTAAAGACAAAAGAACCTCTAGCGAGGAGCAAGCAAGAAAGAAGGTGGTGACAGTGGGAGATAAGAAACATCTGTGAGGCCTGGCTGGCTTCTCACCAAAAGAAATGTTAGAGAGAGCGAAAGACCAAGGAACTTCTCATGAAGAACAAGCAAGAAAGAAGGTAGTGAAAGTAGAAGATGAGAAACACTGGTAAGATCTGGCTATTTTCTCATCAAGAGAATGTAAGAGAGAGAGAGAGATAAAGGACATGAGTTGATTAAATCCTCTACATGTTAAAGCTACCCAGTATTAAATGCCCGAGGTACTTAAAATCACAGCTAAATTTAAATAAATCAAAGAACTCTGGGATTACATTGTCATCTTGACCTTTAACTTTAGGGTGAGAGGTAATCTTTAAATATATACCATGTACTTCTAACACCTAAAAGTTTGAATTCTAGTAGAGGTGTACTAACATGAAGCGTTGCTTTAGTGAAGGCCCAAAATAAATTTATAAAATGGCATTAAGCCACGTGCAAGTTAGATTTGAAAGGTGTCTGGAACAAACGCCTCGTTCAGTCACAAGCAAATGCTCAATTTGAATTCCTCAGACTACATGAAGATCCAGTATTGCTATGTCACATGGCTCCGGGGGCAAGCTTTTGCATTGCAACCTCCACCAGATCAGCAGAGACCGGTGTGTCACACTTTTCATTGAGAATTGTGTTTAGGTGTTCGTCTTCTCTTATGTAACTGTGAGAAAGCTTGCCCCCTAACCATGTGACATAACGAGACTGGATTTAGTCTGAGACGGTCTGGAGGAACTCAAACTGAGCATTCACTTGTGGACGAACAAGTCATTGTACCAGACTTCATTCAAATCGAACTCCCACATGGCTTATTTATGCATTTACTTGAAACGGAAGTTGATATGACAAATGCACATAATGTTATAATACAATGGTTTTACTATTTGATGGAAACGAGTATTATCGGCTGCGAAGGAAACTTCTTTTCAAACATTCCGATCAACTTTAACATTCCAAAAGCTCTGACTGCCGACAATTTAAAATTATAAGTAGTTAAGAAAAAACAGACTTGACATTAAACCCTACTCCTTAGGCGTTGTTGCCAACAGGTTACCCTCAATCCTCAATAATATCATTCTTTCCTATGTCACTCCACACTAAATTTATTAGACTAGGATAAGATTGGAATGCACGACCCGGTGATAAGCAATTGCTATCTGGACCTACAAACCTCGGTCCTTTCGAATAATTCATTTCGGCAAAGAGGGTGTACAGGGTTTGGGAGGTTGAGGATTTTTAGAGACCTAGAATAGGTTGATCTACTGACGGGTTCGAATCAGGTTCTTTAAAGGCAGGATGTAATGTTTGGTAATCGTCAAAGACCAGTGTCCTCACTTGGTGTATCCAAACATATGAGTAAAATAAACCTGTGAAAATTTGGGCTGGATTGGTCATTGAAAGTGCAAGAAAATAATGAAAGACAAAAAGGCTTCATGCATGACGCCCTGCTCAGTTTCAAATAATATTTTAGTGAGAAATTACCTCAATAAATTGATTTTTTTTTTTTTTTTTTTTTTTTTTTTTAATTAAGTGCAATACTTCATTTGGCATTTGTTGAGAATAGAAAAATATTTTTAATAATTAAAATATCTGATTAGTTATTGGCGATTTCTATTGAAGTCCATTTACCTCGTTTTCTGTTTCTGTTGTTACCGTTGGCTTTTGGATTGCTCAAAGATCACCCCCCCCCCAAAAAAAACAAACAACAACAACAACAAAAACCAAAAAAACAAACAACAAACAACAAAAACATAAACGGGTTTCTTATTTGTGATAAATTTTTCCCAAAATGGATCTTATTTACTCCATATTATGGGAGTCAGATTCCGGAATACCCCCCCCCTCAAAAAAAGTAATGTTAAAAAATAGTTATAATTAAATACAAAAAATAATATAATTTATCATACAGCAGTGGCACCATGCCTGTTTTACACACTGTCAACTCCATACAGTTTTAAAAGGTATTTTTTCATATTATATTACTACCAAATTGCCTGATTTGAACTAAACACGAGCGCAGAAAGGAGGCTTTCTACGAAAATCCGACAACAGTTTCTGGAAGTCATCCATCACCGGGAAGTCGAGACCGTATCGATCCCCTTGCGACAGCGAATCTTGCAAGTAGGCCTAGCAAGACAATGTCCCCATAAGTCGAGTGCCGTGCTCGGTCCGTAAACGCGGATGCCGGCTAAACGCAATCCGACTTGGAGTGCTCTCGAGGCTTGCAAAGAGGCGAACAGCTCGATTGAAATGCCTTAAAAACTTGCCGTGAACCAAAGGAAAATACGTCGTTAATTAAAATTCTCCTCGATATCTGCAGATCTAAAGAGGATTTAAAGGTGTTGTAACATTCTTTAGAGAGGAGATGATTATGTGCAATCTTAAATCCACTGAGAGACGGACCTCAGTTGCGCTAACGAAAACGTGTAAGTGTCGGCACATGCTTCAAAGCGTTTTCCGCAGGTTAAGAGGGGTTGTTGTGCACTTTCTGAAAGATTTGTTTTGATCTAGGTGTGATGTTTACATGTCCAGGTATTTGCCTGTGGGTTAATTTAAGCTTAGTTGTTTTTTAAAATTAATTAAGTTTTATAATTTGGTTACATCTATACATTGACAATTGACATACCGCTTTTGTGCAGAAAGGATACTGGCAGAGGTTTTTTTCCCTGCCCCCCCCCCCCCTTCTGACCAAAACCACTGACCCCTTTTTGATTGACACCCCCCTCTAAGACGTGTGGCATAGTCCATCTAAGGATATCATGGCATATGAGCTGACCAGTGTGTACGATGTGGTTAAGACAATGGAAATAATAACTTGTGTCAGCAAGTACTGACCACGTCATTTTATGAAAATACATATAACCAACTTGTGGAAAATTCATCAAAAATATAGGTGTTCCCATTAAAATTGTGAAAATAACTCATTTAAAAATGTTTTTTCAGGGTAAAGTGTACGTTCCCATTGGGCCTAATTCGATCGCAGGCGTTTGAAATAGGCAATGGAGAATTCTATTTTCTTGTAGGAAGTTTATATAGTCGGTGAAGTTTAAGATTTTGAAATAATCACTTTTGTTTTCAGTATATCACTAGTCCTCACCACTCAATGGCCATACTCTACGGAGGCCCTAGATGTGCCACGTCACATATCAAAAAATAATATAAATTCTCGCCCATACGGCTTATTTTATGGGATAAGTCAACTTGTTGGTTTTTATTTGCCAAGACCATTGTACCCTAAAGGCCCTTCACACAGTAATGGGTGCCGTATGTGTGTCACTTCGTTTCGGGCTGTCAATTCATTTTAACAAGCTTTCACGTGACTTCGTATAAAAGGCCCTTTCACACGAGCACCAGTAACAAAGGTCCTCGGTGTTGGTGCCGTCTGTTTGTCACTTCGTTCAATTGCAATTTTTAACAAACCTTCACGTGACTTCTTATAAAGATATCGACTTGTCATGTTAGTTATATCGGCAAGACGAACTCATTTTATAGATCAAAGACGAAAACGATGAGAGCATACTGATCGAAACGTCGAGTTGTTGAAACCACCGGTTCCTTTTCAGAACCACTGGTTCTTTTCAGAACCACCGGTTCTTTTCAGAATCACTACAACTCAAAGGAAAATTTTTATGTCCCAGTTGTTACCGCAAAACCTTACGTAGACAGAGAGAATACATCATCATATTATTTCTCGTCGTACTGAACCTCAGGAAACGACTGCCGTCAACCTTCATGTCTCGCCAAGACAATCTAAAAACTCCCGGGTCAGAACTTGACTCTAATTCTGGGTCCTGGGAAGTGGGATTTTAACTGGGATTCTGCGTCAGTTTGACCCATTTCTGGGTCATTTTGACACATTATATGCAATGGGTCAGGCCCGCACGGGACCCAGATCCGGGTCTATTCTGACCCTGAAGTTTGTTGAGTAGAGGAGTCGATTTGCCTTCTCAGTTTGAGAAGGTCGTCTTTTGCGATTGCGATTAACGGTAACCTTAAGTTGACCCCTTCAGGTCCAGAAACTCGTATTGGTGAGCTACAGTCTGTTGTTATAGTATCGGAATAAGTGGACGTCTTAGACTCAGTCAGTCGATTTGGCCATTTGGTCATGGGGCCATGGTGTACCCCCCCCCCCACACCCACCCACTCTATTGTGTCTTCATTGTGTGCCTGGAATCTCAGGTATTTTGTGGAGGATTCTAGTGGGGTTCTTCTGTACAAGAGGACAATTGTGTGTTCAAAGTATGGGAACATTAGGGGAATACCCTCTGCCCCATTAGTGGCTTGGTATAGACTTGACAGGAGTCTCATCATCCGTATAAGCGGCATGAGCTGCAGTATTATAGGTGATGGGATTGTGCCCTTGATGATACAAGCAGGAAATTTGGCACTCGGTCAGAGTATGTCATCAGAACGGTTATTGGCTATTGGGCCTAACCTATTTTGAGATATGGCGGACTCAATACTGTGACACTAATAGTATTAGGTTTGGGCAAATTTGTCTGTATACACCCAAACCAAACAGTGCACATATTGTCCACCATATCTCAAAAAGGCTAATTGCATTGCTTTGAAAAAACATGGTAGTATATGGTAGTATATAACAAGCACTGGCAGTCATTTTGGGAAATACATGTTATTTTACCTATATTTAGTCAAAATTCAAATCTGCGATGGCCCTATAGCACACATCTAATGCCAAAGTACATGTTTTACACGTACTAGTTGGCACTTCTGGGGCTCCGTAGCGTACGTTTCCAGTCCAGGTGTATCTAAACAGTTCTTTGCCCTTGTAACTGCCGCTAAGAACTTGAAGGCATTTCGAACCCACGTCAATATTTTGACTTCAAAAAGCAAACACGGGTTCTATGTACATTGGCACTCGGCCGAACTAATAGTGTCAACACGATCTGCTCCGTACAAAGCCAATCTGGCAACAGGATTAAACCGAAACAGTGATGGTTTGGGGTTTTCTTTTTTTCCTGTGGCTATGGAGTTGCGTCGTCTAACACTGAGTAAGGATGTAATCACGGAAGAAGCGAGACGGGGCAGGCTCCTCCCGTAGTTTCCACTGGCATGCACTGAACTACTGCCCGGGTAGTAGTTAATAAGCAGGACAGTTCTTTTCAGAACTGAGAAGTAACCCGAATTCCGAAAATCTACTCCGCGGTAGTAGAATAAATAGCAAGACAAGTTCTCTTAAAAACAAATCTACACAGCAAAGTAGATATTTATACACATGGTGTTACCGCAAACCGAATATATATTGATAACATCAACATGCAATGCCTCAAAACCCATATCATATGTGTATGATTGTATAAACCCAGGATGACATTCTTCCTATTTGTTTGTATAGTCTGATTTCCGGTACTGTTTTTGTTTTGGGGGAAATCAGAAAAATTGTGATTGCATAGCCTAAAACGTTTATTAAAGCCTACACCATGTAGGATGGCCCTGTACTCCATAAAATGCACCACTTTTTTTCCAAGGACCAATCATGCCTGATAATCTTCCAGCTAGTCTTCATGCTACATAATTTATGCAGCAACGAAACAGGGTAAAATCTTAGGGAGCACAAGAGGGGCACCATTATTTTCTAGGGGGCACGGCACCTCTGGCCAATTAAAACTGTAGTTTCCACTTGCAGTTTTTCTTGAACAAAGCCCCCTTTTGCAGCGCTCTTAACACTCTAAAAACTCAGGGTCAGAATTGAAACTCCGGGACCCGGAATCCGGGTCAAAATGACCCAGAAAGGGTCAAAACTGATTCTGAGTTAAAAACTTTTTTTTTTTTTTAAAGCAAGTTTCCGGGTCAGCCTGACCCAGGAACGGGTCAGGTCCCTTGGGACCCGGAATCCGGGTCAATTCTCAAAAGTCCAGATTTCAAACGGAGCGGGGCACGGACATCAATCGAAGGAGGGGCCCGTGTCCCCAACCCCTTAATTACGCCATTGTACATTGGGGCGAGTTAGATAAGGTGAAGTGTCAACTTTTCGAGGGAAGTTTGACAAACAAAATCAATGAATTCCTAGAAGCGCCCCTGGCATTGTTAGCTCTCAGCCTTAAGACAAACCTTGCTGGAGGACGGAAGGAGTCAGGGGCTGTTTGGGGATTTAGACCGGGGATGGATAAACATCAGATTGGGGACCAAAACCCTCGAGATGTGTTGGTAGTGCATGCAGTGTAGACTCGGTTCGTGACTATCGATTGAAAAGGGCGGGCAGCTTTATAAAGCACAGCCTCACCAAACCCCTGTGTTCTTTGACAAGAAATTGGTAAAGAACTTGGTGGTGCAGTGGCGTTACCATATATTTTCATTGGGGTGGGGGTGCAAGTGGGACAAAGATTTATTTTATTGATTTATTGTTTTATTATGATTTGGTTTTTGTAGCGGGGGGGGGGAGGAGGAGGAGGCTGTTTAAAGGCAGGATATATTTTTGTCAATTGTCAAAGACCAGTATCCTCACTTTGTGCATTCCAACGTATGCATAAAATTTAAAAAACCTGTGAAAATTTGGGCTTAATTGGTCGTCAAAGTTGCAAGAAAATAATGAAAGAAAAAACACCCTTGTTGCGTAGACTTGTGTGCTTTCAAATGCCTGAGAAAGGCCTCATATTGCTTGAAGCCTTTCTCGGATTCAAATATTTATGTGAAAAATTACCTCTTTCTCCAAAACTACATTACTTAAAATGGGTGTCGTTTCTAACATTGTTTTTATGATAACAACAGCTCTCCAGAGCTCTTTACCAAGTAAGTTTTTATGGTAAATTCTTTTTGGAGTAATTACCAAAGTACACACTGCCTTTGATGTACCGCGCCTTTCATTTTGTGCATTTTTCGATCTCATGTGTTGACCCCCCCCCCCTTGGTTTCGCCTCTGTGCATTTTAACGGTATTTTTAGGGTGTCGTATTTGAAATACTTCAGATAATTCGTTGATGCTTCAAGCGAATTAAATGCTTCGAAATTACCTTTATTATACACTTCTTGAAGTTGTGCACTTCACTGTGGATTCATTTTTCAATATCGAAATAGGGCGGCCGTTTAAGTAAATTGTTTATAATCTCCGGTGGAAGATCTGGGCTACATCGCATGATTATTAATGATTTACACATTTGGAGTGGTCGACATTCAATACTGGCACATGTTTGTTTTGTATTTTTATAAAAAATAAATAACTGATTTGTTACTCGTACACTAGAATCAAATTGATAACCTAAAGGAACATTACAGAATTGGTTTTGCTAACAAAACAGTTGCTGGCAGTGTAAGCACTTTATGTAATCCACCATATGCATAAACTGACAAACCTGTAGAAGTTTGAGATCGATCGGCCATCTGGGTCACGAGAAAATAGTGAAAAACCGATTACACATTTGCATGAAATCATTTAGATTCAACAAATGGATAAAACGCTCACTGAGCGATAAACTCCAATCGGAAAATTGGTTTATTCATTTCTCATCAAATATGGCATTTTAGACTGAAATATTTCAAGGGAGTTTTCTACTATCATCATCATTAGACCGTGTAAGTTTTATGTAAATCTGTGATCAAAAAGTATATTTTACAAGTTTTTTTCTTACCAATTCTGTAATGTTCCTCTAATGAAAAGTATATTGCTTTGATGTTCACCCTAAAGGTGCGATACATTTCTTAGCAATCATATTTAGAAATTTTACTTTTTTATTCATGATGTGTGCATAAATATTATGCTGTTTGCGAGAGAAAAAAAAACACTGGCCCCTCAAAATCCTGTGCTTGTTTCAGTTTGGTAATAATCACAATAACGTGCAGAAAATCTCTCAGAAAGATTCGGTGTTTTTGCGCGAAAACTCACTGATGGATTTTTAAAATGATGTGGGAAAAGTACATGATATGATTGACTAAATAGTGTCGATATTCTGGTTTATTTATTTTAATACAATTGTGTCAATCGGATTGAAACGAGTGACCCAAAGGTCAAATACGTTTCAGTGTACAGACAGTTTAAAACAAAAAAATACTATAAATACAAGAAAATGCATCGACGTTGAACAAAATACAGACCGTGCAATAAAAAAACATGACCAGTATTTGTTATAAAGAAATTACTCATTTCTGACTGTTAAAAAAAATATGGGATTTTCTCCTCGGATTCTGCGTCGGTTTGACCCGTTTCTGTGTCCCTTTTTGACACAGATTCCGGGTCAAACTGACCTAGAAATGAGTCAGGATCCACGAGACCCGAAATCCGGATCAATTCTGACCCTGTAGATCTCAGGTTGTAAGACACCCCCCCCCCCTAAAAAAAGAGAGAGAGAGAGAAAAAGAAGAAGATAGGAACACTCAAAAGTTCATATAGTGGTTACAAATGCTTATAAAAATCATAGATGGGAGTGTTCAGTGCATTCATTGTAACAAGTCGACGGTGCCATACCGGAAGGAGCCCCCTCCCCCTCTCACTCAGCCTGCGCCCCTCCCCTTGACCATACCCTCAAATGAGATTGAAGAAAAGGATGGTGTACAACATTTAAAACACTATTTTTGTGCATAGCATGTAAACTAAATTAAGACTAAGGTAATCAAATCGCAAGGGCTTAGGGTATGTGGTGTTTGGGAAAATTCGGTTCAGTACAGATGTTATAAACAGCAGTTATTTAGGCCCGTCTTGCACGATCCTGCTAATGTTTTTTTTCTTCTTCTGGTAAACGTTTAAGGACCCCATTTTAATATTTATCCCATTTGCCCACCCCCCCCCCTAAACAAAATATAAACAAAAATATACAAATAAATACATTAATAAAGAATAAATAAATAAATACATTAAAAAATATATATATAAGTATATTTAAATAGATAAAGTAAAAATAAAAATGTCTAGTAACCTCTCTGTTTCTCTCTGGCATGTCCCACATTTATAACCACCCTTTCCCAAAACCCATCATAACTATCAAACACAGATCTTTTCCCCCCACATTTTGGACACCTGGATTTGTTATCGTCTTGACAAAGCATCGCATAGTACAATGCTTCGCCATTATACTCCACGAATCATGGCAACATGCAACGCCGTTAAATATGGATAATATTGTCATATCTCGTTTCATACATTATAATGGCGACCCACCTCAAATACATATTGCAGGTCAAATACTTGACCTGGAAATACTGACAAAACTAACCAATTTAACCTTTACCAAACCCCGTAATTAATTTCCTTTGAACGAGGCCAGTGAAATAGGTCCCCCCCCTCATCAAAATGAGAAGCTTGATAGAAACCCGCCAATGGTATATCGCGAGTAAACACCATTTTTACTCGCTTTAAAATGGTCTCCCCCAAAAGTCTTTAAGCCTATATGTTTACCTAATAGTTCTATACACACAGCCGGCAATAAAGACCCTATACGAGTCCAATACACACAGCACTTCATGCACTTGTCCATTGTTGTTGACGATGGGGGCCCTTGTTGTCTCTGAAAAGCCGTGCATCACAGCAACGGCTTCGGTATGATGACGGAATGTTCTGGCAACCGTTGAGCGTACGCCTGTGTTTTTTTTTCTTTTTTTTTTAGCCACAAAAACACCGCGCGGTGGTTTAGACTTGATGCCTTTTCAAGTTTGTTCTGATTACAGAGGTTCCTAGATAAGATTAGAACTATCGGGCTGAATAAAAACCGATTTGATGTCATTTGTCATTAATTTCCTGACATATTTGGGCCTCACGATTGTGGAGATATCACCGTCTGGTGAATAGAATAGCAATACATGACACGGTAATCAAACGATTGGATGCGACATTATATCGCTCCCAAAAGGAGGTCAAAATGCATATATATAACATGTTTTGGAATGTTCTGAAACTCATTCTCACCTACATGCAACAATAACAATGGAATAAAATACCATCAAATAGCATTGTGAAGACCTGATGCGTATTCGAACAATGGCTTTATACTCTCCTAATTCGAGGCACCATGGCACATATATATATTTCGAACACTGGCCTATTGTTCTATTTCGAACAATGGCATATTCTTCTATAATTCATTTGGGTTTACTTTTAGCTGGATTTAATTCATTTTATTACTGACGCCTGGTTTTATTGACAAATTAATAACAATATGATATAGTTGCGTGCATGTTTGTTCTTTTGGTTAGTGGATCTAGGCCTACTTGTCCTTTATTTTGTCACCAAGACCTTTTCTCGTTGCTTTCAGTTGGTTTTGGAATACTGTACTCCAGTTGTGAGTATCTCTGGTTTTAATGGTTGTTATTTGGGGGATTTTTGTATCTTGAAAGTATGGGGTTTATTGTGTGTGACACGTCTACGATGGCAGGTTTTTTTTTTAACAAGCATCGTTAAAATGTAAATATGTTTTCTGATGTTAGAACATTTCAAACGAACACCTGCGGTTTTGATTCGCTAACACCGAATGGATGACTTCGGAAGTGGCTATGGCGAGTTAGGCAGATCTTAGAGGGGCCTTCAACGTTGCGGCTGCTGCCAGCAAACGGCAACATCCCGTCGCTATATACTCTGTAAAAGGTCTCGGCCAACCGTCAACATGTCCTCGGAAATAGATCAATCTTGCAGAGCCATGAAAACATTGAGACTTACTTGGCTTCTTGTTAGGCAGGCCTAGCTTTAATTATGTGATTTGTCCTTCAGTACCATGACCGCCGTTAATCAAATCGCGAGGACATGTAAAACAAACACATCGAATTTATTCCATCTCTTGACTCGAAATATCGACTCGCTTTAGTCCTGGTATATAGTATTTAGTAATAGTAATATAGCCATGGAGGAAGACGGTAGCTTACGACAGAATGGCGGTCCGGGGCCCGGTTTCGATGTCCGTGGCCATGACAGTAGCAACTTGGTGCAGTTACTACGTCACAATGTCCCGGATGAACAGACATCGCGCTACAAAATGGCCGCACGCATGACGGCACAAGCTTTATCAGAAAATTATAAATTTTTATGATTGCAACAACCGATCTTTAAAAAAAACACATGCCAGTCACCATGAAATATCATACCTTCAACCATTAATTTGATTGCTAAGCACAACAGAGTGATGATTACCAGAAGAAGGTCACCAGCTAAGTTTGCCATAATTGTACACAATATAGCTGGTAGCCTGCTTAGTTTTGCTAAGTTGGAATGTTAAACGACTCTATGAAATAGGGCCCCGAGTTGATGACGCCCAATCAGTGAGCAAACAAATTTAGTTATTTCGGCTTATCAGTTTCTTACAAACTGTTATACCTGGTAAGTTAATTGGATAAAAATACTTTCATATTGAAAGACTTATTTTTTACATTGTACTTACACTGCAAAAAAACCTGGGTTTTCCAAAAATTGACACCATGGGTGTTGTCACATAATTGTATATACCAAGAAGAGAATCACAGTTAACACCATAGGATGTAAACAAAAATAACACTAATGTAATTGTGTTGATTGTGTAACATTGAGTAGTTGTTATTTTAACACTGTATGATTAACATGTTGCTTTATAATTTGTTTTAATTTTATTTGTATGCGACAACACCATAGTGTCAATTTACCCCCCCCCCTCCCCCAGTTTTGCAGTGTATGACTGTGTGCTGAGTGTCATGCCTGCTCCATTTGAGGTATAAAAATGACATGGACGAGCAACCCACTCAAGCCATTTCGAGGGGGGGGGGAGGCGAGCACAATATCTCGCAGTATTGGAATAGGATACAGATACATCCTTTAGTTATTGTTTCTTCAAGTAAAACTTGCCCCAATTGGAACAACGAATTCGTCTAATGAGGATGGAGGAACGGGGTTGGGTTCAGGAATTGGGTACATAGTTGATGAGTCTGTCGTTGTTAGCTGTGTGGCTCACTGGAGCAGCCCCTAATTTTTACATATATATATGGTTTTTTTATATATATAAAATTTGTAGGGTAGATGGCCTTATATATTTTTGTGTGTGCAACTGCTCAATTTCAAGAAGAATTTATAACCCCCGCACGTTCATTAATGGTTAAGTATGTTTACTTCGACACTCGCCACGTCTCCATGGCTCCCGGGCCGTGTAATTACGCACGATGGCAAAGATGACCTTCGTAATAATTTATATAATTCATATATACCCCGCAGAGAGTGAGTGAGAGAGAGGCCTATATTATTGTGATCACGTCGAGACCGCGTGCCGCGCCTTGGCGTTTGGTTTTAATAAGACAACTTTCCACCTGGTACTGGTATCATGCGCATCGAGACAGATGACGGTGCCGTGGAAAAAACGCCGAAGTGACGATCGCTTGCGTCATTTTTAAAAAACTTTTGCACAAACAAACAAGCAATCGAACAGAATGAATGAGTATAGAGGAGAAGAAGGTTGTAGTCAGAGAAAATGACTAATAACCGTTGTTTACAGGGACGGTGATGATGACGAATCGTATTGACGGAATTTGATGATGGGAGCGCGGCATTCGTCATCATGACGTCATTGCCGAATGAAACACAACACCGTTCAGTCATTTTGAAACGATTTCGTCATCATCATCATTATCATAATCATAATCATCACCAAGGATTTAGTTCGTCCACCTGTTGGACACCTGTTTTATAGCCGTGCCCATGTGTGCTGTGATGTCATCTCTCCATCTTCTCTTTTGCCCGTCCCCCTCCTCTTCTTGCCTGTTCTAGGCATCCATCAATCTTCTCTTTTGCCCGTCTCCCCCCCCCCTCCTCTTGCCTGTTCTAGGCTGCCGTTCTCCTTTTTATAGCCGTGCCCATGTGTGCTGTGATGTTATCTCTCCATCTTCTCTTTTGCCCGTCCTCCCCTCCTCCTCTTGCCTGTTCTAGGAATCCATCAATCTTCTCTTTTGCCCGTCTCCCCCCTCCTCTTGCATGTTCTAGGCTGCCGTTCTCCCTTTTATAGCCGTGCCCATGTGTGCTGTGCTGTCATCTCTCCATCTTCTCTTTTGCCCGTCCTCCCCTCCTCCTCTTGCCTGTTCTAGGAATCCATCAATCTTCTCTTTTGCCCGTCTCCCCCCTCCTCTTGCCTGTTCTAGGCTGCCGTTCTCCCTTTTATAGCCGTGCCCATGTGTGCTGTGATGTCATCTCTCCATCTTCTCTTTTGCCCGTCCTCCCCTCCTCCTCTTGCCTGTTCTAGGAATCCATCAATCTTCTCTTTTGCCCGTCTCCCCCCTCCTCTTGCCTGTTCTAGGCTGCCGTTCTCCCTTTTATAGCCGTGCCCATGTGTGCTTTGATGTCATCTCTCCATCTTCTCTTTTGCCCGTCCTCCCCTCCTCCTCTTGCCTGTTCTAGGCATCCATCAATCTTCTCTTTTGCCCGTCTCCCCCCTCCTCTTGCCTGTTCTAGGCTGCCGTTCTCCTTTTTATAGCCGTGCCCATGTGTGCTGTGCTGTCATCTCTCCATCTTCTCTTTTGCCCGTCCTCCCCTCCTCCTCTTGCCTGTTCTAGGCATCCATCAATCTTCTCTTTTGCCCGTCTCCCCCCTCCTCTTGCCTGTTCTAGGCTGCCGTTCTCCTTTTTATAGCCGTGCCCATGTGTGCTGTGCTGTCATCTCTCCATCTTCTCTTTTGCCCGTCCTCCCCTCCTCCTCTTGCCTGTTCTAGGCATCCATCAATCTTCTCTTTTGCCCGTGCCCCCCCCTCCTCTTGCCTGTTCTAGGCTGCCGTTCTCCCTTTTATAGCCGTGCCCATGTGTGCTGTGATGTCATCTCTCCATCTTCTCTTTTGCCCGTCCTCCCCTCCTCCTTTTGCCTGTTCTAGGCATCCATCAATCTTCTCTTTTGCCCGTCTCCCCCCCTCCTCTTGCCTGTTCAAGGCTGCCGTTCTCCTTTTTATAGCCGTGCCCATGTGTGCTGTGATGTCATCTCTCCATCTTCTCTTTTGCCCGTCCTCCCCTCCTCCTCTTGCCTGTTCTAGGCTGCCGCGTTCTCCCTTTTATAGCCGTGCCCATGTGTGCTGTGATGTCATCTCCCAATCTTCTCTTTTGCCCGTGCCCCCCCCCACCCTCCTCTTGCCTGTTCTAGGCTGCCGTTCTCCCTTTTATAGCCGTGCCCATGTGTGCTGTGATGTCATCTCTCCATCTTCTCTTTTGCCCGTCCTCCCCTCCTCCTCTTGCCTGTTCAAGGCTGCCGTTTTGTTTTCCAACCACCCTAGACCTGGTTGTTGTTGTTCTACGGCTCGCTTTTAATGACCTGTTACGACACACTCCCGTCGAACAGATGTTCCATGTTTTGATTTTAGTTTCCTTTATAAATCTCAAGGGTGTTTCATAACGCTCTCCACATTTTAATCACTAATTACGATCCCCTACATCTGATCATTGATATATTACTTTATGTGGATTTTTTAACTGCGCTACCGTAACCCTGTTTTGATCGCCTCGAGCCAACAAACCCAACGGCGTGCAATAGCATAGAACTAGTAACTACCGTGGGGGTTCACTGTGACATTAGTTTAATTTAATGATCAACCCGGTTCTGATGGGAGCCAATGTTTGTTTAAGATGGTTTTACCTCGAGGTGTTTTTTTTTTTTTTCACCTCGAGTATGTTTTTTTTAATGCGACTATTAGGTCACTTCGGCGTGACTTACCAAGGTCTTCCGTGGGTGGTGGTGGGGGGGGGGGGGGTTCCCATCGCTAAGATGAGAAAGTCACGCTCGTTCGAGAGGAATAGTGACGCGTCTGGCCTCCAGACGCATCCATCATCATTGTATACGAAACATGAATACAAACAGGGATTAGTCATTAATGTCGGGACGATCAATCTTGATTTAGGACAGACTGGGCGCACGACGGAGACAATTTGATGAGCTGTGTAATAACTGGATTCCCCGGGGCAGCAGCGGGTAGGAGCCCCCCCCCCGGCTCAGAATCCTTGCCTCCTCCCCCCCCCCCCATGAGACCAAAAAATAATTGCTACTATACATCAGTAGCCCCAAATATGTCTTTACCCTGCCCGACCCCCCACCCACATGGAAATAACTGGTTTCATCACTGCCCCCACCCCAACTGTCGAGTAACATTTTTAAAACAAGGATTTGTGTCAATCTGAATCCCCATTGACTGGTTATAAAGTTCATATCAATTAGGATCACTCCTGTGGAGAGAAAGAATTTCATCTGAAATACTCGTAAAAGTCGAAGTAAATACTACTGAAGTAAAACACCATGCATCAACTTTGCTTATTTCTATCGCTCAGCGCTGTCGAAATAAGGCCTGATACGACCGTGCACAAGATCACTTTACCAAACACAAGGCCGTTTTTTGTATTGTTTTCATAACGTGACCACCAAATTGTGAACATAAACTTGTGTTTTTATTTTGTCATACTTTCCCCACTAAAACATGATCTTATCTTTGTTGGAAATGAGATGCTCATAGCTTTTATTGCAAAATGAATAGTTAGTTTTTTAAGTTTTTTGTCCACGTTATGCCTAACAATTTTGTATCATGCTTAAAACAATATTGCAATTGAATCTTCATTCGTATTGACGAAAAAAAAACACCATTTGCCGTACGAGTTATAAACAAAACAATGTCCTCGGTTTATTTACTTCTGTGTGAAACTGCTTAATCGTAAAAACGAAAATGCTATAAATCTTCGAAATATTTGAATCTTTTCAGCCTGTTGTTTGCCTGTCCTTTCCGCATTCTTAAATATCATTGATGATATTGAATTAATTGTAATAATATTGCCGGCTTTTATAACAAAATTTGCATGATCGTCAACAGTCCATGACATCACACTGCTGGGCGAAAGGCCTCACTCAAACTGGCCGTGTATTTCAGTCATGTGTATATGCATGACATGAAATAGGAATAACTTGCATTTAAATATATAGTTAATTTAATAACTCAGCGAACAAGATAAGGCATGCAATTTGAACCCTTTGCATTCCTGCAAAATGAAGTAAGGGGGGGGGGAATAATGATAACTACGTGTTTTATTCATCGATGTATTTTTTTGAGTGTGTACAAATAAATACATCCCCTGTAAACATGCAGAATCGTAATTCATGAAGCCTTCAACAGTTGGTAGAAAATGTAATTACCGGCTGCATCCCCAGCAGGCGACGGGAATTTGAGCGGGGGTGGCACTTAACGATTGCTGTCGTCACAAGTGAGGGATCGAAATGCCTTTGTTCCTACGCAGCGTCACACTACTTCAGGGAGGGGAGATAGACGCACGGGGCGTCGGTGACGTACTTCGACATCCCCCTCCGCAATAATGGAGAGTTCCACGGTTGCTGCAACGGCTCCATACACCCCTCGCGCACCTTGCATTTCGTTCGCGGATCGAGGATTGTGCAAACAGCGTAGTACTAGACTCAGTGGTGATACTAGATGCGGTAGCGGATGCCAGAAACAGCAGGAACTCTCGAACAGATTGGGTTCTCTGGTGTGTTTTTTTTAAGACGATTTCAATGATGGGAGAGAAGCAGGCGAACGATAATAGGGCTGCCAGTACGGCCAAGCGACCTCCCCAACGAGCGTGAAGGAACTGCTGGATATAGTGCACCTTCAACAGTCGGCGGTGACACGGAAAATTGCCGTCAAGCAGGATGCGGACGTGTTGTCGTCACGAGCATTCAACCCCTTACCGGCTATAGGCAAGAGCAGTGGCTCGCCTCCGGTCAGCAGCGTCATGTCGACGCCCCCCAAGAACAGACCCGGTGAAGATGAGTACCGCACCCGGGCCAACTCAGATGGGTGTCAGTACCAAGGGGGGTCGAGGAGTGGGACACTGTCGGACGTTAACAGCGGTGCGGGTACCATGCCGAGTTTGCCGTCGCCTCGAGAGTCGGGTAATCACACCGTCTCCGGGCGTCAACACCAGGGTCGACGGGACGGAACATTGCCACCTCTGTCTGAACTTATTGTCGAGAAGCCCACGGGCCGGCCGAAGCGGCTGGACGCTGCCAAAACGCCACTCCGGCGCACTGCATCCGGAGGAAGCCAAGTCCCTTTGCCTGTGAACACTCCTTCGGTCCAGAGGAACGACCAGAGGAACAAATTGGCACGGCCGAAGAGCTCCCACGGACGCAGGAGAGCCTTGCCAAGTGAAGTTACCGAAATCCACAACAGCGTGCCGGCACCTTACGATGACAACGATGTTTTTAAGACGAACAATACCTCCCCGCGGTATGGGGATAACGTCAGGTCGACGCCGGAGTCTCCACGCGACTCCGGCCCCAGGTCAAACCTAAGACCGAAGAGCAGTAAGGGCCGGTCTCGTCCCAGCGTCACGTCAACGCGGAGCCTCAGTCAGGGCGACGATTGGAGCAGCGAGGACGACATGCGCCCACGTGCCCCATCGCCTCCCAGCCCCGGGTTGGACAGCGACCTTGACTCGGACAGTGACCGGTATGACGACGGCAGTAATGGGCGGATCGTCCGGCCGAGATAGTGCACTCCCTCGGGCCTCGGCTCGTGACACAGCGTCAGCGTTGAGTATATGCAGCAATACATATTTGTTTTTTCAAGAAAGCTCAGGAAAGTGATATTTTGCAGACTAGATAAATATTTAAGATTCATCCGTTTTCAATTGAGCCACCATTCTTCAATAACTGCCAAAACATCAGCTACATCGTGATTCAACTCTGGTTGCTGCGTCACCATACCGCCGTGATAAAAAACAAATCATTTGTCATCACAGTGAATTTATGCTTGTTGCAGGCTAATGGTTGCAGATTCCCCTTCTACCCCGGCAGCTGTATCAACCCACTTTATATAGTTCGTCGACCGACTTCTCCTGATGAAACTTTACTCACAGCGAGTGATACGCCTGGCTCATTTGGGGACGAATTCATCAGTGGGTGACACGGCGTTGCCATGGTCCCCCCGGACAGAGTGAATCTGCCCTAAACAAAAAAACGCAGTTTGATCAGCGCGCCATTTGTAAATTGCCCACGGCCCGATGAATGCACAAACACAACAAAACTGGGAAATTATCCGGATTAAGATATGAAATCGTGCATAATCAAGCAAGTAATGTGTGATTGACTTACAATCAAATAATGTGTATATAATCCCATGACTTAGCGTGCGGGAGGCAACCCAAGCAATGGGCATGTATATTGTGCAATATTTATTAACTATTTGAAAAGCTGTTATTTGCATCTTGTTAAATCTGGGCCCAGTTTTTTATGTGTCACTGCTTACCGCGTAAGCGCTAACCGGCGCCCTGTACCCGATTGCATAGAGCTGCCTAAGCAGAAAAAAAGACTGTTGGGCGAAATTCTGCTCAGCGAAAATGAGCAGGATACCAGTCACAAATGATATATTTGACATGGTAATTTGGCTGGTAAAGATTATTTCGCTCAGCATAACTTTGTTGTGCTTAGCTTCTTTTTGTGCTCAAGCAGATCTATGAAATTGGACCCTTGCGATTCTAATGGCAAAAGTCACACGAGGCTGTTTTATACAGGCAACCAGTTCCAGGCAATCTCCGATAAGAACATTCATTCACATTTCAGTTTTCTCATTATCTTCTTCATGGGATAGTGTGTTACAGCTGGGAAGAATGTCTATTGTGCTGCACGGCAGTTGGTTGCCTCCAAGTTGTCTGAACAACAGAAACGCCCAGTGTGACCTGGGCCCAATTTCATAGAGGTGCTTAAGCACAAAATATTGCTTTAAAATGGTCTGCTAGGCAGAAATGAGCAGGATACCAGTCACAAATTGTACTTGTGACATGGTAGTTTGGCTGGTAACCTTATTCTGGTAAAGTGAAATTTGGTTGTGCTTATTAGCCCTTTTTGTGCTTATAATAAGCAGCTCTATGTGAAATTGGCCTTGAGAGGCGTAAGCGCAAAGTTACATTGTGGACAGCGGCACGAAACTTGGCCCATTGAGTGAGGGTATTGGATGAATGCATTTAATAAGGATGCTGTGTCATACCATGGAGCTCCATGGTCATAACCATGTCGTACATGATTCTATGATTCAGCAAGTTGCGTAGAGATAGTTGTGTTTGTTTACACTTTGATCATCCGGGATATAAACAGCTCCTTACATTGCTTCACCGGTGTTCAACTCGCTGACTCGCCTCAACCATGGGCGTGTCGGGACTCTTTGGTTATAGGGGAGGCAGAGGGGTTGAAATTGCCCGTCATTTGACTCGGGTAAAAACACCCAATTTCTAATACTGGGTGAAAGTGGGTTTTTGTTTGCATTCACTGTTCAATTATTTTTCTTCTTGCTATGCCGGGTCGCACGCCTATGATTTTGGTGTCTAATCCGCATTGTTGCAGCTGAATAGAAAACCTGTAGTACACAACTCTCGATTTTCTTTCTCCGTTTTTTTTTTTGGGGGGGGTGGAAAAAGTATCATATTGCTGTTTGTAAGGTAAATTGACAACGAGTGATTTATACATGGCAACTCTGCAGACTGTATCACTTGACGCGTGGTGTATCGATGGATCTTTACAATCCATACCCACGGGCGTAAGGGTATATAACATTACACGGCCAGGGAAAAAAACAGCCTGCCGAACCATTCACTGCAAATTTCATTCTGGTAATCGGATACGCATACTCATAAATATCAATTATCACCTTTTATGTTGACGGGTACACCGTCCCGTTTTTTTTGTGCCCGTGTGGCGTCGGGTCTTTTGTTCCCCATTATTGTGGGTAACATCAGCCAAGGAAATGAAAACTAAACACAGTCATCTGTATGCGATGCAAATCGAGTATTTACTCTCTTTTTTTAAATGCCAGATAACGATTGACAGTAATGTGTCAAACTGTTCAACAAAAATGTTTCAATATTGTCAAACTGGTAAACAAAAGCCCATTCATTATTGTAAAGTTATCGAGAGTAGGCCCCCTAGCTGGTACACTAAAAAAAAGACGTACCTCCCAGACTTGTTTATGGGTCAGTATGACCTGAAATCTTTGTCAAACTGACTCAGAATTAAAATCTCCACTTTTAACCAGTTTCCGGGTCACCCTGACCCCAATGAATGGGACAGGTGCCCACTGAGACCCGAAATCCGGGTCAATTCTGACTCGGGAGGTTTTTTTTTTTTATAGAGTGTACCATTCATCTTGTTAAAGTATCATGAAATGCTATGACGAATAGTAGAAAAAGATACGCCAAACAACTTAACTTACATGAATATTGAAACTCAACAAAAGCAAATTTGAAAAGCTGGGAGCCTATATTCACTGGCTGGAGTAATAACAAGAAAACTGAAATAAGCAAGAAAACAATTTTATGTATAAACATGTCATTCTTGTATTCCAAATAATGTTAAGTCCAACATTAGGGTCGAAAAAAAAACTTGCCTCGTTTTCCCAAGGTCATTATCATTCATGTATGCAAACACTTCCACGGTTGGTATTTTTCTGTGAAAAAATCACCCAATCGTCACTGACATTTTAAAGTAACGGTGTCCTAATCACTGCCCCTTGCAAAGTTTCACTTGTCCTCAATTTTCGGCCGGTGAGAAATTGTCAATGAAACTTACACTCTAAAAAACTCCCGGGTCAGAATGATCCCGGATCCCGGGTCCCACTCTGGCCCCTGAGCCATCTCTGGCCAGGCTGACCACCAGGAAACTGTGGTTGAAAAGTGGGAATGTTTAGCTCAGATTCTGTGTCATCTTGACACAGATGTACTGGGACCCCGGAACCGGTTCTATCGATGGATTGCAATAGACGTCATCGGCCGCCATCTTTGATGAATTGTGCACGCGTGAAGAGCTATCGTTGGCTGAGAGTCGTGCGTAGCGCGTACACGCGTGCACTTTTCCATTGTTTTACATCAAAGATGGTGGTCAATGACGCGTATTGCAATCCATCTATTCTGACCGGGGATGTGCGTGATGCCATCGTACTGTGGTCAACTGTCCATTTGTAATTAAATAATCAGTACTCCGCCATTTTTTATTTGTTTTTATCTTTAAAAAAATCATCAAAATTCCACCTAGCCAAATAGCATGGTAAATGTCTTGTTACTATCCGGGGTCTTTTTCACCGAAAACAAAATCCATTAATGACCAGCTCTCCCGGAACTCCCATAGGAATTGTACAGCAATTATTTATCATCGGGGCTAATGGCCACTGCTTGGTGATTTGAACCACATGGTATAAAGTCTACATGGAGACAAATGTGGGCTCATTCAAAAAAAAAAAAAAAATAGTTCTTGAATTGTTTTATTCAGTCCAAAGTCTATATTTAAAGGTTTTGGGCCATTTGGAAGGGATTGGGTTCTCCGCAAAAAAAAAAGGAATTACACGCTAATAGAAACGGACAGTAGCCTTCTGTCCGATGGCGTAAGCGGTTTTTTTTATGGTGTCACGCAGGGTTTGAAAGAGTGTATTAACGAGCGGAAAAAGCACGCAAACATTTAAAAGACTTGAACAATCAGCTGTAAGTATGTCAAAAAAATTATGAAACTTAAAACAAACAAAGCATGCTGCTGACAATGTTACTTCGTAGAAGAGCTCACTTGACAATCTAGATATACATATGTTTTATACTGACTTCATGGGGGAATTTTCACGGGCGGTTGCTGGGCTGGCTTTGGGGAAAAGCTTGTTTAAATATTCTTATCTTCTAGACATAATTATATTTGCCACTACTATCGCAACACTTTGCTGATGAGATGATATTTTTTCTTCTTAGAGCTTTGATGTTTTCTTTTCTACGGATTCATTAAGATTATTGTTAATGATAAGATTCAGTGGACAGTTCTTTTTCCCCTCGCTCCTCTCGCTGAATCACCTTTAAGATCTAAATATTTTGTTTTAATTGCAATTTCATAAGGACCCAAGGTTATATAGATATTGAATGAGATACACACACGGGAACGTCATTTCAAATGCATAATGTAAGACAAATTATAAACAGCTCAGTATGATGAGTGCGGTGATACAAAAACAATGTTTCACAAAATGTTGACATTTTTTGGGGGGGGTCTTATTCAAATAAAAAATAAAAAAATTTGTTAAATAATATCAAGAAGAGAAAATTAATTAGTTTCAATCTGGAAGCTAATCGATTATTCAAACACACCTCATGCGGACAAACATCCGTCCGAAATACTATCGCGATACAGTGTTTTGTAGTTTTCCGGTTTCAGTTATTTTGACAACTTGTTCATTGATTCTGTGGTTGGACCGGTACCCAAACGTACTTCAGGCAGTTCTGAATGATTGCTCTTTTCGACTGGGACCCGATATAGGCCGTGAGACTACATAGGCCCTTTTCGAATCCACGGCTTCGGCTCCGGATTTGGCTTCAGGCCCAGTTTTCTGAAGTCCTGACCGCGAAGCATGCGTAAGTTAAAATAATTGAGGGCGCCTAGCCGCGAATTCGAAAAGGGCAAGATAGACAAGTGTATTATCTTGCCTGCCGCGAAATGCCGTGGAATGCACAAGATCACTCTTTTTTGTAAACAAAGTGATACTAAGGCAACGGGAAAACAGGCTACAAATTTGACACAAGGTTAAGGTTTACTCGATTTTTCTGAAATAGTTTCAAAACAACACTCTCAAAACTGAGGGTCAGAATTGACCCGGTTGACCCGGTATCCCGGTCCCGTTGGGCCTGACTCATTTCTTGGTCAGTTTGACCCCGGAATCTATGTCAAAAATAACCCAGAAATGGGTCAAACTGACGCAGAATCCGAGTTAAAATCCTATTTTTAACCATGTTCGGGTCAGCCTGACCCGGAAGTGGGTCAGCCCCGGGTCAATCCGGAAATCCGGGTCAATTCTGACGGGGGAGTTTTTAGAGCGAAGGACGGGGAGTGTTCTTAGTACATACATCTCATCAAACGTATTTTCATGTACATGTAGTGTATTTATAAAGTAGTTGTATTTATTTCATATTTGCGATAGTAGGATATGAAGAAAATCCTTTCGTTATTATTATTTAAAAAAATAAAAAAATAAATACATAAATAAGTACCAAGCGCTTTCTATGTTTAAATATTCTTTGTCTTTTTATCGTCATGTTCGAAATAAATGTAAACCTTTAACTTTTTAGGCGATTTAAGTTGAGGCTGGCAGTTTGTTGTGATTTTGTCTGAAAGAGTGCATAGACAGATTTGACCGGGCACCCTATTGTCCCCCATGTTATAGGCTCCCGGTTTAAATGTGTATAATGACCCAAACTAAATTTTTTATAAAACTTGAAGGGGACGGGGGGGGGGCTTAAAAAGTAGAGACTCTGCTGCACAGTGCTTCAATTTTGACAACTGTGGACTCCATTATACATTGAAGGGAAATTTGAAAATGTTCAACATCGTCCGTTTTTTCGCAATACATCGTGATGTCGAAAATAAAATAATACCAACCGTTTTGTCCTAAATGACTTGATGTCAGACGGATCATGCCACCCCCCCCCCTTCCGGGGCAACCATACACAACTTTCATGAATAGAGCTGTGACTATTCAAAAGAAAGGTTTTTTTTAAAGAGAGTTTCGTCAACAGGTATTCCGAGTATTTTGTCAATGGCTGTAATGCTGTGATTGAAAAGTTACCCGCTTGGGTGGTTTTTTTTTTCATTTTGAACAATGCGGCGTGTATATCAATTAAAATGACCCGGCAATACGGCATCAGAACGGTCGATGCAAGTTGTAATTATGAAGTCCGCATGCCGCACTCACAAACAAGGAAGTTGTAATGTTGTGGAGCTTTATTGTACGGTATTAAACGAGGATCAAAGGTGAAAATGAATAATGAAATTGATTGTATATCGCCCCCCCCCGCCCTCTAACAAACACCTATCCTTTTTGTATGCGACACACACGGTAATCACGCCATTTGCACATGTTCTCCATCAATTTGAATTAATGGCGTAGATCCTGTTGAAAAGTGTGGGGGGGGGGTATCTGCGTATTTATAACTACTGTAAAATATATTTATTATGAAAGTGCATATGCCCCACCGATCATATTGATGTTATTGTCGAAGGCGGATCTAAGATTTTTGGAAAACGGGGTGGATACCTTAACGCACTGAGAGTGCACAATGCCAAACTTTCAGGACCTGAATATTTGAGGCTCAATATATGAGGCAAGGTGTTCCCCGCCCCCACCCCTTCCTATTGTGTCTTTATTGTGGTCTGGGAATCTCAGGAACTCTTCAGAAGGTTTTTTTTTGGGGGGGGGGGTACCTCTGTACAAGAGGAAAAGAATGTGTTAAATTATGGGCACATTTGAGAGGGACACCCTCTGCCACACATCGGGTATGGTGTAGACCCAACCTCGTCCCCACGGTGTGTCAAGCAGTACCAGGTTGACCGCTCTCTCACCCTGGTATTGGATCATTTGCATATCCAAAAAAATTGGATACGTATGCAAATTGGAATAGTCTGGCTGCTTTACGAAAATCACATCTTCGTCATGGCCTTGTGACATCACACTTAGATAAGCGATAAGGATTGATTCGCACTTAAGATTAGCTCTCTGTAAATTCGGGCCCTGGGCCCAATTTCATAGAGCTGCTTTTAAGCTCAGAAATCAGCTAAGAACAACAAAATTATACTTACCAGAATAAGATTACCAGCCAAACTACCACGTCACATGTGCGATTTGTGACTGATATCCTGCTCATTTCTGCTTAGCAGAATTTTTTAAGCAATATTTTTCTGCTTAAGCAGCTCTAATTGGTCACTGGATAATATGCATCTCAAATCTCGGCTCGGGCACAGAATACAGGGACTCTCTCCATCAAGCCATGAGACTGCAGCTTCGGTACGTAGAAGGGCCTGGGAAGACTGAAATCTAGGCCAGGTTTACCCAGTGTCAATATTTATGAATCCATTAGTTCTCCGTTTCCCAAACCCCTGTAAGTTGATTGTTTTGGTCAATACCGAAATGGCCTCAATCTACTGAACAGACTGTGCACGTCTAGCGCATATCGCAAGCGAGAAAAAACACCCCGAACGACGACTATATTTTTCTATGAAATCAAGCCTTCTTTTGAAATTCAATCGTAATTCTTGAAAATAAAAATACACCGAGCCGTTATAAATACAATTTCAGTTTTTTATAGAATAAAAATAGTTTGTCAAGTTAGAATTTGAGACGAGAATGCTTATTTTGTAGAAACCCCATTTGCCAATCACGACCGAATTTGTGTGTGACCATCACGTACGTTTAATGATAACATAAACGTCAGTTGGACAAAATTCTTAATTGTTTACAAGTAACCGGAAACGGAGGTCAAGTCTCATCATTTTCGAGTTTTCTTTGTTGTTTTTAATTATTTTACTTTCATATACTTCATGGTTAATTTTACTCCCCCCCCGAACAACTTAATATATACCTTTAAAGCTACAAACTACGTTAAACTAAAGTATTTGAAGAAACAGAATCGCGCACACGTAAAACTGTAATTGGGACCAACTTGGTCTCCGGAAGCTCGATTTACGCGCGAGACTTGCCCTCGGACGTGCAGTGGGGGATGGTAAACGTCTGGCTCGATTTGATCTCCAGTCTGACGATGACGACATTAATGTCGGTGGCTCGTCGTCTCTACGCACAACATTTGCTTAATGATTGGGCTTTGTTTGCTTTTAATGAAGTAAATAGGTTTAAACTATATTTGTCTGGAGTTTTTTAAAACAAATCTCGCAAAATATCCTTGTTATCCATTTAGGATCATGTCGGTCTTTACAAGATAAGACCAAGAGTAGACTGAAATTCCGAAGTCACCAAAATATCATTCGGTGTGTTCTTTTGATTAAAACAATGCCTCATCTCAAAGGCATTGTATACTTTTGGTAATTGTCAAAGACTCGTATCCTCACTTGGTGTATCTCAACATTATGCACAGAATAACAAACCTGTGAAAATTGGGGCTCAATGATGGCCGTCGAAGTTGCAAGAAAATAATGAAAGAAAAAACACCCTTGTTGCATAGCATTGACTGATTTCAAATGCCTGAGAAAGGCTTCCCACTGCCTAATATAGTCATGCGAGCTGAAGGCGCATTTAAGCAAATTTACATCGATTTTTTTTTACTTTATAGTCGTTAGTTATCTTGAAGAACTGTCAAGAATAATGAAGTGCTGCTCAACAATCCTTGTTGCGTTTGCAATTAAGAGCAAACCAAGCAGGGTTACGAGTCGGCATGAACGCTTTAAACACAACCCACGTGACCTAAGGCGTTTTACTCGTGGTTCGAAATACATTTTAGTTGCAAAATGAAATCATTGCGAATATTTCTCTTTTGTAGATGAGACTAAAAGGCCCGTGTCGCAGGAGGCTATTTTTTGTTATCGGCAACTCTGAGGCAGCCAAGTCCTCTGCATTCAAAATGAACACTTCAGTTCTTCAAGAGTCATTCAGTCTGTGTGGGTTTTTTCTTCTTTTCTTTTCTTATACGAGATTGCCTGGAACTGCTGGCCTGAAAATTGCCTTACGTGTGACATGTCCTCGTGGAGTTGAGTACCCGAATTCCGAATAGATGGAATGGGACAAGTCACTCATTCAGTTTTTAGCTATTTTCGTGGGTGTGTGTGTGATTTCATGTTGACTGCCTTATGGAGACCGAGAACAAAACAGAAAAGGGATACCAAAGAGTCTCCATAGTGAAATTCTAAAGACTGGGTTGCTCCACAAGGAATGTTGTGTTTACAGGGACAAAGGGAAGAACAAAATATGTCTCCACAGGGATGCAAAAAATAGAACGTGTGGGTGTGGGTAGGTATACACATTCAAACCGGGGACCTATAACAAAAGAGGACAATAGGGTCCCCGTTTGGGGAAAGGTCCCCGTTTGGGGAAAGGTCCCCAGTTGGAAAACGTGTACAAAACCAATGAAGCTGTTGCCAAAAAGTACAAACAAAAGAGGGACAATAGGAGGGTCCCGATTGCAGGTGTTTACAGACTTGTGTGCGTGTGTGGGTGTACTTGTAGTGACATTCAAACCGAGGACTTACTATAACAAAATGGACAATGGCCGCGATTTCTACCATAAAGAAAAAAAATGGGGTCCATGTTTGTCGGGGACAAAGGGTGGAAAAATGGAAGGTTTGGAGGCCAAACGCTGTGTGAACGTTTCTACCCTTTGAAATCTAAGACTTTAACCAAAGGGATCCGTGTGTTTTGACAGAGCGAGGATGTCTTCGCTTCGTTTCCTGTACAAAACCAATGAGGAAATCTCAAAAAATAAACTTAAGTCCTGAGAACAAAAAAAGTGTGTGGGTAACGAAGTGTGGACCTGAGAACAAAAGGGGCCTACGCAAGGCAGGGTTTTGAAACACTCTGTGGACTTACACACGTCCACACAGTTTTTTTTTTTTTTTTTTTTTTTGCAGTGTTGAAGGATAGGAGTTTCCTAAAGTGTACAGAACAAAGGAATATCCACACAGAGCGTATGTAACACACAGCTTTGTGTGTGTATCAGTGCTCATATTCAGTACCTCATGGAGGCCAGGACAAAACAACAAAGGGAGAACAAAATGGTCTCCATAGGGGAATTCTAAAGACTGGGGTGCTCCACAAAACTTCTGTGTACAAATTCTATTTAAATTGTAAAAATGTTAAGTACAGGAGCAAATGAAAGAACGATAGCAGTCTCCGTAAGCTATTTGTATTATGATGGACACAATACTATTACACTGTTAGGTTTGGGGTAAATTTGGCTGTGTACACCCAAACCAAACAGTGCAATCAAAATAGTGTCCACCAAAGGCTAATAGTGATGCATTTTTTGAGAATGTGTGCACCAAAAGGTGTATCGCACAATTGAACCTGCCGTGTTGATTAAAATGTTGGACCGTGTAATACTACTATACAATAACCCGCCTGGCGACCATCCAGCAATCACAACTTGGCTTTAATTGTACAGTTACAATGCTCACCACGAGGAATTCACTTTGGCGTATCCGCCCCAACGCCGGGCAACCGTCAAGTATTTGATCGGCACAAAGACCGATACTCGACTTGAATATTGCGTCGTTATTAATTTGGAGCCAATAGGGCAGGAAATTACCCTGGCGTTCTAGGGGCTTTTATTTTGGATCCCTCCCCATGGAGTTCACTGTCCTTTACATACAAAAATTGATTGATGTCATTTTTGTACGTTGATATTATTACTGTTACTGGTTATTGACGCCATCAGTCATAACTGCAAATAGTTTACGTGTTCTACTAATTCGGATAAGAATGAGTGAACTAATCACTCCAGAGGGGTGAACTTTCAAGGTACTACTCGAGTTAAAGGGGGCATTATTGCCTTTGGATTTGGGCGCCTTTGGGCTATAAAAAGCGTGTGTTGTGAAATAATCAACTCCATAGAAGGTGAACTTTCACAGTACTACTCGAGTTAAAGGGGCATATTGCCTTTGGATTGGGCGCCTTTGGGCTATAAAAAGCGTGTGTTGTGAAATAATCACTCCAAAGAAGGTGAACTTTCACAGTACTACTCGAGTTAAAGGGGCATATTGCCTTTGGATTGGGCGCCTTTGGGCTATAAAAAGCGTTTGTTGTGAAATAAATATGGTTGGAACGGTACCTTAAAGGGAATATAGGTTGACATAAATATCCCTTGAAATGGTTTGGTTTTTGTGTAATTTCAAGACAGAAAACGGTCCGCTGTTTTGTAGAACCAAATGTTTGACTCCACAAAATGGCGGACCGTATATCCTGCTCGTTGGTTTTTGTCCAAATGAGGCAAATGTATGCTTTTGTAATCACTACTGACTCACTAATTTCAACATACTGTTAGTGTTTTGTGCATGAACAACTAAGGATAAGGAGTCATTACAAACAGCAACATTCTGAGAGATTTGGTTCATGCATGAATCGTTTCTCACACTTCTGAGGGTTGGTGTCCGTTCGCAAATGCGGCAGCCAGAGATGCGGTTGGTACCCGCTGGCCATCTCACTGAACGTGGATGGGTTCGACGTTCGTGAAAATACAGTGGCAGTTTGTTGCTGTTTTCTCAGCAAGTAGACTCTGTATTCAGCTGAAACATTCACAGGTGGCTTTTACTGTATCTTTCTGTCAATTTGGCCTAAAAATCAGCATTACGTCGAGAGAAAAAAAAACCAGCGCTGACCTACTACCTTTAACAATCTTTTCAGAAACGTACATATAATTACCAAAGACACTGAGTTTATCTATCTCTGCCTTCTAATTGCCTTGCATGAAAACACCGCGAGCTCTCACAAATACTTAACGTGTTTAGATTGGACTAAACCCGGCGTGCAAACGAATGGCGGAGCATCATGCGTTGAACAGACATGAAGTAATTTCATCAGTATGCCCTAATGTAACGGAGCTTCGCCGTACTGACGCCATCTTTAAAGTTATACACTGGAGTAAAAATCAAATCGTACTCAAAGGGAGCTGAGGCTACTTTTGCATACCAGCCTGGGTTTAGTTGCATTTTTGTTGTTGAGTGAAAGAGTACCAAGATGGCAGCCTTACAATAAGGGCCCAGTTTCATGACGGGTGTTTAGCAGAAAGTTATTCTTAGCAATCTTTGCTATAAGCAAGAACTGAGTGGGAGTACCAGTCGTGACTCTAACTGTATGGTATTATGGCTGGTAAGCTAATTCTGCCGGGCAATAAGCAAGTTGTTGGGGGTTTTTTGGTTGCTTTTTTCAAGTTTATATATATATTTTTTTTCAATGAGATATCATATCGCCTAACTCACGAGGCCGACGGCCACTTCAAGGTGAGGGCTACACTTAACTGAGTTGGGCTGTCGACCCAAATCAACTTTCACCGGGGGCACGTTGCCACCTATACTCCTGGGTGAAACATGGTTACCCCCTTCACAGTCCGTAAGGATGTAGGCATGGGTATAGAGCAGAATGTACTCATACCTTTCTCTATGTTTACCTTCCCAACTTTTTACAAAGGAATTGTGGTTAAGTGTCTTGGCTCAAGGGAACAGGTGTCTTGACCGGGATTTGAACCCACACTCTGCTGCTGACAACACCAAAACTTGAGCCAGGTGAACTAGACCGCTTAGCCACGACACGCCGCAAAACAGGCTTTACTAACTTGGGCGAAGTGCTTGTAGTATATCTAAAGGGACAATTAGACTGTTTGAAAATGTGCTCATTTTGAAATTTAACCACCGGTTGCTCTCTATACTAAATATAAAAAATTCTTCTAGTAATATGACTGCACACGACCTGCATTGTTACCCTACTATGGTCCATAATGTAAAAACAACGGCGCTGCGTTCGAGCTGTAGTTGTCTCCGCTACTTTAAATTCGCGATTTCAATTGCGAAACGAAAGCACAGGGGAAAAAATCTTAGTTTTCGAAAAATTTTGCCGATGCATTTGACTCTTCTGCGAAACTGACGTAAGTTGACGTCACGATTCTCTGTGCATTCACACCGACGCCATTTCAGGTGAACTCCGTGATATTGTTTTCCTCGCATCATGCTTTATAATTGCTCGTAGATCTTTATTTGGCCTCGTTTTGTTATCTTACTCTTTTTGTATTTTGTTTTTATTTTGTAATTTATAGTTTCATCCACACACGCTTGTCCTGTATTTGAAAGGTCAGTTCGCAATTAAACTCGCGAATGTAATTTACTACTCTGACTTCACAAGCTCGCAGCCAGGGAGGTGTGTGATGTATTAAATTTGTGATGTATACAATTCCCGGAAATATTCATTTTGCAGTCCGCAATGACCGTGATGCTTGCCTTCAATGAGCCACAGCAGTACGAACTCCCTGTGCTCTCAGCTTACTCGATATTTTAAATATTAAGTTACACTCCATTTATATTGTGTGTGTGTGTGTTTTTTTTACGTGCTTTGATTCAACCAGTCTTGCAATAAGCTCTTCACTTGCCAACGAGTTTGCGAGTAGTGTTTTTCACCTTGTTTGTGATGGAGGTCGTTCCCATGGGATCATGCATGGAAACAAACGCGCTGAACATTGTTATTGCATAGAGCAGGAGTGGGTAAAAGGTGTGAAACGATCCCGAGGCGGAGTCTAGATCTATCTATCTCCAGCCTCATGGGAGACGAAGTGAGGTTTTGAGCGGGAGTGTGTGTTCTGACTTAAAAAAAAAAAAAAAAAAAAAACATGCACGCGCGTGTTCGCTGACTATCACAATATAAATCTCGTGTTGTGTTGAACACGATGTTTGGTTCTGATAAAGGCGTTATTTTCCCAAGGGTCCCGGCGTTCTAAACTCATGAAATCTAACTTCACCGAGACACAAGATATCCGCGATGAATTACTTTGGCGAAAACATCGTCTCAACAAATCCATTATCTGCGTGAAGGGAGACGAACTATTGTCATTCGACAGCAATAGAACTGACCTAAAATTTCCGCTGAGGTACTACCCCACGAGCATAAGGCGCCAATGTGGAATTGACCCGGTTATGGGGCTCAGGGGGTCAGGTTTCATTTTTCGGGTCAGTGTCAATCTGTGGCAAAATGTCCCAGGAATGGGGTCAAACTGACGTAAGAATCCAAAATGTAATCCCATTTTGTAATTAGTTTCCGGGTCAACCCGACCCAGAAATGGGTCAGGCCCCCCTTGACCCGGACTCCCGGAGTCAATTCTGACCCGGACTCCCGGAGTCAATTCTGACCCGGGAGTTTGTACAGTGTACAGGCCTTAGACTGCTCAGCACCCTGGGCCCCACTCCCTCCCACCCAGTTGCGTAACCAGCGGGGGTAGGGAGGTGGGACCCCCACCACTCGGAACCCTTTCCCCCTCTTTCCCTCTACAATGAAAACGTCTCTTTAAGACACTGCCCCCACCGTCATAATTACTTGGTACTCAGTGGTCCAGGTCTTGGTACTCAGTGGTCCAGGTCTTGGTACTCGGAGATCCAAGTACTTAGTACTCAGTCGTCCAGGTCTTGGTACTCAGAGATCCAAGTACTTGGTACTCAGTGGTCCAGGTCTTGGTACTCAGAGATCTAAGTACTTTGTACTCAGTGGTCCAGGTCTTGGTACTCAGAGATCCAAGTACTTTGTACTCAGTGGTCCAGGTCTTGGTACTCAGAGATCCAAGTACTTTGTACTCAGTGGTCCAGGTCTTGATACTCGGAGATCCAAGTACTTTGTACTCAGTGGTCCAGGTCTTAGTACTCGGAGATCCAAGTACTTGGTACTCAGTGGTCCAGCAGTTGTTGGACTCGGTACTCGGATACCAGAATACTCGGTAGTCGGACACTACTCGTATATACTCGATGGCCCAAGTACTCGTACTCGAGTTCTACTCGGCCACCCTGTATCGACTGAAAAACACCCGACTACAACAATATGCAAAACATTACAACCAGTGAGCTCGGAGATTGAAACTTCATTCATTTTGATCCCCTAGTCACCAGCCTTTAATGTGTCTTTATTCAGATGGTCTGTACATTAAAAAGACATGTCAAAACGTTTTAGATCTGAAGCAACACAAACAAAAAACACCTCTTGGGCATTAGCGCTAGGTTTCCAAAAAAACAAAGTGGGCGATATTCTCGTCATCTAGATCCGGTTTCTTGACTAAAACACTCCCATCCCTTTGAAAGAGTAAAAACAGACGAAGACAGGGCCGGTCTAAAAAAAACTCGCATGGAAAATGTCACCTGTTCTCTTACAAAGAGAATGAGTCGAGCAGCTTTTGTTGTGTGTTGATTTTTCCCTCGCTCTAATCCGCTCCCGCCAAAATGGATTCACGACATCGCATGAACGAACTCAAGTTCACCAACCTCAGTGTATATTGTCCTTTAATGTCATTGCGCGGTACAAAAAAAAAATACAAAGTACATTCGTCTGGTTCGGAAACATTAAAGTGACAAAGGCGGCTTTTCAAGAGAAAATTTTTGGTTCAAGTTTATTGTCTTGGTGTACGATTAGGATGTTACTAATCACCCTTGGGGATAGCCTTGATCAAGGCGGTCGTAGTTTCCACTCCGAAAAAGACGCCGTAAACCCACCCGTATACATGTAGGCCCTACTGTACACGAAAGCACTGTGCGTGATGTGTGATACACACTGTGTATCACACTGAGCACGACGCCCGTACTAGGTCATCCGCACTCGTATTACTGTCCGCATAAGGAGGCCATCAGTGTTTAGAGAGTGCTCGTACTACCGTAGCTCAAGTAACGCACGCACACGCATGCTGTACAGTGCAGTGTACATGGTGTACACACACATACATGTACATCTAGACAACCACACAGCTTGCTCAGGCGGGTGGTAGCGCGGCGTAAGAGAGTGCTCGTACTACCGTAGCTCAAGTAACGCACGCACACGCATGCTGTACAGTGCATTGTACATGGTGTACACACACATACATCTAGACAACCACACAGCTTGCTCAGGCGGGTGGTAGCGCGGCGTAAAGAAAAATATCATTAATGAAAACAAAACTCCAACGCATTGGTCAAGGCTACCCGGTGGAGGGGTGTGGGGGTGGAGTTCGTGGGCGGGGATTGAAGTGTGCTGAAGAGGAAGGGGGTAGCGTATATAAAACTTAATCGACAGAACAACTAAGCTGATAAGGCCAAGGTTTAAAATCGTATTACGGCTTGTGGACAATTTTTGATAGTAAGTGTTCTGCGTGTAAACAAAATGGGTAAGCAACTAACAATTTGTATGGCACTTTGGAGGTTTCGGTTAGCATCAAACTCCTTTGGCTTAGCAAATGTGTGTGCTCAGTCGTTGGCACTTTGAAGGGCTTTCACCAAAAGCAAACTGTTGAAAAACAAATTCCCCCGGTTTACAAAGCCCCGGGTTCGAGGTGGAACTGGGCTTTGCATCAAGCCCCGCAGAGGGTCATTCCCATCGCATGCCCTTTGCTCAATGTGCATTATTGAAGAGAAAGGTTCCCAGCGGGCTCTTCCTAGATCACGTCAAAAATCCTTAATGGATTCTCTTTCGGCTGAACAGAAAGCTGTCAAAATGACGTCGGAATGTTGGCCGTCATGTTGCACTCCGGAGTGGACCAGGTGGAAAGCCTTCTGATGTACGGTGCCGTAATATCCGTTACGTTGGCGTATAGCTCATCAACGTTATACTTGACGGAAGATGAGCACTGCATGGGAGTGGAGTCTGTGCGTCTGTTGCGAAGCTCTTATAACCGCCAAAGATCCCGGGGTAGGATGGATGGGGGCGGGGGGGGGTCGGATGAACTGCCATGGGTCTATGAAGAATACAAACAAATACATTTTGAAGTTTAAACCCTGCGAGTTTAATGTCAAATTTCACTACTCGTCAAAAGGGCACCTGCAGGCAACAGTCATAAGGAAAACGCACTATTCTCACCACTTAGGAATGGTTGTTGCAAATGTGCTTTTGATAATCGCTACCTTTATGGAGACCGACAACAGAACAAAAAAAGGGAAAAGGAAAGGTCTCCTTATGGGAAGTCTAAAGAGGGGATGTGCCACAAGGAATTTTGTGCACAAGTCTAAGGGGGATGTACACGGACAAAGGAAAGGAACAAAAGACATCTCAAATGGAATGTAAAAATAGGAATGGTGTTTCAAAATGTGTGCCGGGTGTTAGATTTGTGTGCGAAGGCTTGGTCATCATTTTAAAAATTATTTTTAAGTCGTTGAATTGTTGTTTGTTTGTCATAACGTTGAGATGGGTGTTGGCTAAGATGGGTATCTTCTGTTAATCTATACCAAGTCTAGGTCCTCCCTAGACTGGTCCCCTGTCTCTATCCGCAATGTTGAAGACCAGGCACTGGTCTTACATACCCAAATGGTTTCATTGGATAGAGATATACATGCAATGACGCGTAACTACCAGACTATAATGTGTGTACACACGTACGGTACCGTATTTTAGCATGCAAGGTCAAAGGTACATGATGGCAGGCAACTGGTAGTTTCTGTAAACAAACAAAAAAGCCGGTCGGTATCTGGCGTCAATCACTCGCCTCGAAGTGTGACGTGAGTTGTTCTGGATGGTTTCCCCCTTACGTCAATTTTATGTATGAATATTCATAAATACTGTACTTCTACGCTCTATAGGGCAGGTTTTGCTTCATCCAGTGGGTATGGTACATTGTATGCTTAGGTCATTATTATTAATTGCTCAGTGAATAAATGAACTGCGAAGTCAAAAACGTTGAAGGTTTTGTGAACCCATTAGAAACATGGATGGTTGAGGGTTGACAAAGACAGTGCCAGAAGTGCGGAATGTGACCTATCTACGGATCTAACTTGTTTGGCACCTCTTTTGTTAATCTAAACTGACATAATCTGGTCCAAAAAAAGTATTAAATGAGGGTTACAGTATCAAAGATATGAAAAGCATTATTGTTCTTAAATGAACATTACAGAATTGGTTTTTGCTAAAAACAGTTGCTGGCAGTCCAAGCACTTTATGTAATCCACCATATATATAAACTGACAAACCTGTAGAAGTTTGAGATCGATCGGCCATCTGGGTCACGAGAAAATAGTGAGAAACCGATTACACATTTGCATGAAATCATGTAGATTCAACAAATGAAAAAACGCTCACTGAGCGATAAACTCCAATCGGAAAATGAGTTTATTAATTTCTCATCAAATATGGCATTTCAGAAAGAAATATTTCAAGGGATGTTTTCTACTATCATCATTATTAGACTGTGTAAGTTTTATGTAAATCTGTGATCAAAAAGTATATTTTACAAGTTTTTTTCTTACCAATTCTGTAATGTTCCTTTAAAATAAAATAAAAAAACCTCTCGAGCCACCCTATTTAATATTTGTATACAGTGTCGAAAATAAGGTACATTTGGAGGGATTCACCATTTTTTATTTATTTTTTTATTTTTATTTATTTTTATTTTTTTGGGGGGCGGTGCACCGGTTTTGTGTGTGTTTTTTTTTTTTTTTTTTTTTTTTTGGGGGGGGGGTGCACAATTTTTTAGGGGGTGCATCATTTTTATAGGGTGTACTTCTGGCTAATTTCTGTAGTTTCCCGTGGTTGCAGTCCGCCAACCAAGCCCCTTTTCAGCGCTCTCTTTAAGCCGGTTACTATTTGTTTACAATATAATCTGACGTGGACATAGAAACGGGGAACGGGTGGGGGCGGGGGCACGGACATTAATTGCATTTTTGAGGAGGGCCCCCGAGGTTTCGTGAAGCCAGCATCATTAGGTTTGGCGTCGGGTGACAGATGTCCATTGTCTTTAATCACATAACCCCTTATTATCACAAATGCATTAGTCTCCGAACAATAAATGTACAATTTATTTAGCTGTCATATTTAGCACCAGCTCGTATTTCATATATTGCGTTCACAACACACATGACTGAATAACGAATCTTTTTTGCTTTGCGATTTAAGTGCAATTTATTCAATTCATTGCCTCGTCTGGTGGTAACGATGCCGACGGGCACGATAACACAATAATCACTGTAAAAACAGTGTTTTTGTTGTTTCTTTGAAAACGGTTTCGAATTGGGCACAACGAGTCATAAATTTCAATTTAAGTCCTGACAAAATATATTTGAGTCGAATGGATGGTTTTTGTTTTTGACCCAACAAAGGGACTGCTTCTGTATTAAAAAAGATCAGATATATTTTTATGAGATTTGTGCAACCATGTGTGTTTTAGAAACAAGCGCAGTTCAAGAGCTTGATTTGATTTGATTGTTTTATAGGTACAACAAGTATATAGCTAAGCACAACATAATTATGCTCACCAGAATAAGGTGTAACCAGCCAAAATACCATGTCACATGTAGCATGTGTGACTGGTATGCCGCTCCTTTTTTTGTAAATTGCTAAGCGACATTTCTTGCTTGAGCAGCTCTATGAAATTTGGCCGTGTTCCTCATTGTATTTGTTACGTCAACTTGCGATTAGAAGCCTTTTCGGTCCCGCTAAAACCCCGTCATGGGCACACAGGAGTGCCAAACTAGACTGCACATTTGGTTTGCAACATTTAGAACGAAAATGGCGGCCAGCAGCCACGTGACCAAAACCCCGGTCCCTCCATGTCGCAACTCTCTCTAGATTCACAGCTCTGACCAATTTATTCTTCTCTCCCCCCCCCCGATCAATACAGACACTGCTAAGAAAAAGAACACTTTGGGAAAACACGTCTGCTATATGTCCTTCCAAATAATAACGACCGATATTCTGTCTGTGTGTAATGTACTTGAGAACGTACAGGTAAGAGAGTAGGAGGGGGTGGGGCACTAGACTTTAATGAGCCATGCAGAGTGCCATGGGAGTTAGGGTAGAGACAATGACGTTTAAATGGGTTATTGTTTGGATAGGCTGGCACAGCCAGACCCAAAACAACTTGTTTACAACAGTAGACGTGCTCGCACGTCAATAGTATCGACAAAACAAAAAGAAGTGGGGTGGACTAAAAAAAGAACAGAGCTAAAAATAATACATATTGATGAATATTTATTTAGTAAAACAACAAAGAGCGCCGTTTGGGTCTCAGACAAAACACAACATTGAAAGTGTTTTCAAAACTGCTGCTTCTTGTAGGTTTCAATACTCTCTTTGAATCAAGATAAAGTACAGCAGGATAGTCAACTGTTGATGAGGCTTGTAGAACGGTTGCTATCGCTATGCTTGCTGTCTTTGCTTCAAGGAACAAGTCTCTGAAAATAATGAGCGGTTTTTTTTTTACCGATCCTGTATTTTACCCTTCGATTATGAGACTCGGAGGAAGACAGTTTTGTAGACCCGTGCCCGTTGTGCGAAAGCAATTTCCCCGGACAAATCCCGTTAATCCTCTCCAATCCTTTCACATATCAGTTTCTTTGTTGCGCGAAAACGGAATCTCATTTTGCCTTCGACAAAGTAATGGGACAAGTGAACTCTGCAAACACGAGAGACTGTTTTTTTTTATAATTTTAAATAAAAAATCCCGGGTCACAATTGACCCGGATTCCGGTACCCAGGGGGCTTGACCAATTTCTGGGTCAGGCTGACTCGGAAAGTGGTTTAAAAAAAAACCGGGATTTTAACTCGGGTTCTGCGTCAGTTTGACCCATTTCTCGGTCACTTTCTTGACACTGCTCCGGGTCATGGACCAAGGAATACGTCAGGCACCACGTGGACTGGATCCGGGTCAACTTTGACCCTGTGGGCTTTAGAGTGTATACGCTACATCTGTTCACCCAAAGGATTTGACTCATTGAAACTTCCTGTTGTACGGAGCTCTTGAAGTGCCATCGAATTGTTGAGATCTTCCGAAATTGTTCCGTTAGATGACGACAATTGTAAATAATTTAACTTTGGAACATGTAATGGTCATAGTTGACAAGAGTATGTCGAATTCCCCCAGTTCGACAGCTTAAAGAGGGTATGACATAAAACTATTGTTCACATGTCAACATTCTAAGACAGCATGTCGACAACCCTGAGATAGTTTTCTTTGGGTTACAGCGTGTTTCTTTTTACTTTAGGATGTCGTCATCGTTGGATAATAATCTCAGCATCTCTACGATTAGGATGGCCCTTCCAGAGCTCCGTACTGCCATAATGATGTAGACACTAGTTTCAGGTCTAGCGTACAAATACTGTTGAATTTGTTGGAAACAAAGCAACCGTTTAATTGAAAGTTTGCAGAATTGTTTTGAATTTGGTCACAGCATTCTGTCAAATAGAGGCGACCGACAGGGAAAATAATAATATTGAGTCAACCTCGTCCCCCAAAAGAAAACATAGCTCTTGAGCAATGTAGATACCTATTCATACTTGTGTGACAACTGAAGGTTATTTTGTTTTTAAAGCGCTTTGATGTCACAACACGCCTCGAAAAAGTGTTTGCCGTTTGAATTAACGCCCGTCAATAAAAAAACAGGCAGCACGGAAGGCCCGGGGTGGAGCTGCGCTTATACTGGTTATGGCTGGTCTGTGTCACGATGCACTTAAGCTAATTAAAATGAAAAACAGTACGACCCCGGACAGCCAATTAAAATACCATGTAACTTTAGTCGCCCTGAAAATGGTGAAGAAGAACAAAATGTACACAGTGTGCAAACAGAGAATCTGCTAAATACAAACCCGTTTGTTTGTCCATAGAAACCACTTTGCAGCGGAAATACTTCAGAATGTTATTATTATTGTTCCACAGCAACAATGAACAATGATCGTTCATTGCTCCCTATGCGTTTTTATTCCCGAATTGAATCACCTCAGACTGTTTTTCATTTCAAAGGCAGAATTAAGATCATGGTCGACTGGAAGCACTCTTGGTTGCTAAACTGCTACTGCCGGTTTTTGTTTATCTAGTTTGAAAGGTACGTTTCTAGTTTTATAAGTACGCTGCAGTGCATATGTAAAACGGCCCCTTATAATGGGAGCTATGGTGAACGTAATAACGCGTTATGGAACTCGGCAATCATCCGCGTAGTGGTCCCCCCCCCCCCCAATCATTAAAGGATGGACAGATGCAGATAATGAGTGCGTCCTTGGGATCACAACAAAAGAGAAAACATGCTTCACTTCATCCAGGGTTGATTAAAAAAAATGTAAGCCTCATCTAGGTTTGAAAAATGTAGCTGTCAATTTTATTTTTTGTTGGTCATAATCAGAGAATACCATCACACTCTGTTGCTCAAACGCTATATGCATTATTGGTAAAAGGGACCACATCAAATCTGATTGTGAACAGTACATCATTGGGAAAAAGTGTATACCTCAATTACAACCTTGATATCACACCTTTTTTCCCAAGCTAATAACCTTTCCAGACGTTGTAGTGATAGTTTGGCAAAAAATAAACAATATATTATTTTAAACTTTTGTATTATGTGATTTCAATCAGACGTGCAAGCTCCAAACCCCAACCCTGGTTTCGAAAACGCCCTGATGAGCAATTGTTCTTAAAACAATGGATATTGTTTTAAGATATACAGGGAAAATACTTGAAGTGGCAAGCTCGTAAATACGATGAAAATTACCGTTTTCGAAACCACCGTTTTGGGCTCCGTCAATTATTTGGAAAGCGTTTATGCTGCCCTAATATATACGGGGCTTCAATCAGGCGTGCAAGCCCTGTGTCTTTGACGACGCTGATGTTGACAATGAGCTATTGTTCTTAAAACAATGGAGACGGTTGAGTTTAGTGTATTGTCTGTAAAATGTACATGATATTGGCGTTCGACAATGATTCGAGAGGGCAATATGCGTGCACGAATTAAAACATAAACTGTTTACTCAGTCAAAAATATGTGTTATTTCTTTAACAAATAGGAAAGCATAAATCATTAATGTGACAGGCAATTACAAACCTAAACACAAACTATACAAACCGGGTTTTTTTCTCTCCATTTTATTATCAATTACACATCATAACATACAAATAAAGAAAACATAAATAAGAAACACGCCAAATTAAAGCAATGTTTTGATCGACTGTGTTTTGTGAATATTTTGTTTGGCAAAACATTATAATAAAAGAACTCAATCAAAATGGAGTTCATAAAATTTGTGTGCGTACATGAAATTTGGATTAGCTCGCTGGAGTTTGTGCTCATAATGTGTCGTATCAAACGAGCCAGACCTCATAGCGGTCGTATTTTTTTTCCCCGCCATCCAGAAATATCAGTTATCAGCCGCCATGGCAACATGACCTTCGGAAGGTCTCCAGCCTTATTGTTATGTTAATGTATGCTAATTAGAATGAGAACATGGGGTCCAATTCTCCTGTCATTAATTGCAATTATTGTCAATGCATTATGCTTATATACTTCTGTTTGATTAGTCGAAGTGCACGCTGTAGAGCACTCTGTAGTCAGCCATTGTTCCAGCCAGACAGATTTCATTAAATACAAGTATACCTTCATCGTTCATTGTCTTGACACTAACGACAGGACCCATTGTTGCCTTGAAGCCAAGTGGGCGAACCACAACAGCGAAAATTGATTTTTTTTTTGCTCTCATTTGAAATATTTTGCAAAGGTTTGTTCAGGCGGAAAATTAGCGACAATGTCAAAGTTCATTTCATAAAACAAACAAAAAAGCGGCCGTTCAATACTGAATTGAGAGATTGACGGCAGTTGGAGCTAATAAAACAAAAAAATGGCTGACGAGCGAAAGTCACCATCGTTTAATTAAACTGCAAACAGGGCACCAGACTGGTGCGGTAACGACCTTGTGTATGGGTAGTGTCAACAGACTAAGGAACAAAGTGTTCAACTATGGCCCTAGCTTCGCCGAAAGAATTTTGTTTTTTAAGAATGTTTTTTCCTTTGAATGAATTTTGACTGATGATCGTATTTCAAAACGAAAAACACACACACACACTTTCGCATTGTGTCATCACGGGCAGTGCACAACATACATGTGTACGTAACATGTGAAAATAAATTGTTTGTACACAGCCGAAGGACGTGATTTAATGTCGAGAATGACAACAGTTAAATTTTTTTAGTTTGTGATGAACTACAACTTATTATTAACATATATTGCGTGCAACACCTTAGATGGAAGCTAAGATAACTTTCTCAAATCATACATCTAGCTGTTTAAAATCCAAATCTACATTTTGGGTTCAAATTTGCCCCAAATCGGACCTATAATAGCATCTTAATTCTGTTAGTATTTTGTAAGTTTAATTCGGCGAAAAGGAATAAGCTAAGAGTAAACCGTAAAACAAATTAAGTTTTAACCTTGAACTATTTATTTTAAGGGGTTATGAAGTCATCTTATTATTATTATTTTATATAGGATTTTTTTTTTTTTAGTCCATTTCGAATACCCCTAACCTGTAAGGGTTAAGAATAAGTACGGACCCCCCCCCACGGCCATGACTACAGAAAGTAAATGTTAATAAATAACACAAAACATAACAACAACAACAACAACAACAACAACGCGGATTTTCTCAAATGGTTAGCAATTACTTCACGGAGGAGAAATAATACAGGTGACGTCTTTAAACAGTTAGAGAAATTGAAGTCTTTGAGAAAACATACAAATGCTGTACAGTAAGCCTGCCATTCGTAAGGTCTCCTCTTTGCGCTAATGATTCTTTTGTTGTCAATAAATTTGAAGCCTTGTGGCGTAGCTAGGGGGTTAAAGCTTGGTTGCAGGATCGTGCCTCCAATCACGTTGCAAATATTAGCATGTTTGGAGATACTAGCAAGCAAAGGCTTATAGGTGTTACTGTTAGTCACAATCCAGAGGGGGGTCTTAAATTTAATACTACTACTATAAATAATGAGCATTTATAATGCGATAGCCATCTTAGGAAACTCCCAGGTCAGCATCGACCCAGATTCCGGGTTGCAAGGGGGGGGGCTGACCTATTTCTGGGTCGGGTTGACCCAGATTCCGGGTTGCAAGGGGCCCGGGGGGGGGGCTGACCTATTTCTGGGTCGGGTTGACCCAGATTCCGGGTTGCAAGGGGGGGCTGACCTATTTCTGGGTTGGGTTGACCCAGATTCCGGGTTGCAAGGGGGGCTGACCTATTTCTGGGTCGGGTTGACCCAGATTCCGGGTCGCAAGGAGGGGCTGACCTATTTCTGGGTTGGGTTGACCCAGATTCCGGGTTGCAAGGGGGGGGCTGACCTATTTCTGGGTCGGGTTGACCCAGATTCCGAGTTGCAAGGGGGGCCTGACCTTTTTCTGGGTCGGGTTGACCCGGATAGTGGTTACAAATTGAATTTTAATTCATATTCTGCGTCAGTTTGACCCGTTTCTTTGTCATTCCGACTCGGATTCCGGGTCAGCCTGACCCAGCAGGCTACCTGGGAGCCGAAACCTGGGTCAATTCTGACTCGGATGTTTTTTAAGAGTGGCGGTGCAGTGACAGACCAGTAGAGGGGGATGTTCATACACTCCTCATTAGGTGAGTCTTGAGGGGTTTGCTTTGAACGAAGCCAGTGATGCACAAAGTTTAATATGATCCGGTAAATTGTTGCACAACGGTCAAAACGAAACGGAAAAAACCAGAAAATGGGAAGGGCGCACGGGACACGCCCCTTCCTTTACCTCCAGCCACACGTCCGCTCACACCCCGAGAAGTATTGAAGCCACAGAAAACAGAAGATACATTTAATTGCAAAGGTGAAAACAGGCTTTTGATAATAATATGGTGAATATTGGTATTTTTGTTGTACTGTTGTGTCATTCTGGTAATGAAACCAAGCCTTGCATTGAAGGGGCAACTTGCCGTCGGATTTGGGCGCTTTGTGCTATAAAAAGCGTTCGTCATGAATGAATGATTATGGTTGCCTGAAAGTTGCCTGAAAATATTGCCGCATTTTGGCGTTTCCTTTATACTTTTTCAAGGGTACAGCTGGAACATTTTAATAATATTTTCTCTGGGACTTAACCCTACCTAGCCTACAATACGTGATGGGCATCATTGTTCAAAGTACCGTTAATCGAGCAAAATAATCCCGATTCGCAATCTTGACGTCACAGGAGATTAAATGCATTCATGTAAAAACCACTTGCTGCGCGCTCATAACGGTGAAATGAGCATGGGGTTAGCCAACAATGGGTGCGTCGAGTCGGACAACTATTCGACAAGCGACTGCAATTCATGAGCGACAACTGTTGCGAGTGTTTACAGTGAAAATAATAAGAAGAAAAATAGAGAGGGGGGGGGGAAGAGAGAAAAAAAAAATCAATGGAAAAGTCATGAAATCACTTGTCCAGTGAAGTGGACAATCATTTTCAAAATGACGACTATATACAGAGTGGTGACATTTGAAGAAAAATTAAAAGACAATGCATTGTGGGTGATTCTAACTATAGTAATAATAACATCCGGGACAGTTGATCGGAAACATTTTCTACAACGTAATGGCGTAACCGGTGTAGGCAAGGGGGGGGGGTTGCTCAGAATCTTTGCCCCCCCCCTCTTTCCTCCAATGAGATCGAACACAAAGGCAGTGATGTATGACCCCCCCCCCCCCCGTTGTAAGGTCTGGTGAAAATGGTTGTGTACCTTCTAATACTAATTGACGGGGCTGCGAGTGATCCAAAGGGGCGTGATTGGCAGTAGGTGGATTGGAAGTGGCAGTTAATTAGTACATGGTGAATTAGTCTGGTAGGGGCAATTTGCTCTCAAGGATGTTCGTGGCCGGTTGGGTGGATAGCTATACAAATGAAAGCAAGTGTTCTGGAATGAATAAACTCTTCCTCTAACTAATTATGTTGGTGGATTTAAAAGGACGTACTATTGTCCATATGAAACGTACAAGTTTGTAATTAATGAATAATGGAAACAAGAGTTGCGGCATGACAGCTTCCGCAAAGGCTATTGTACTCCGCGGAAAAATGAAATTACAGTGTACTATAGCGTGAAAAGCTTCCTAAAGTTAATGATACAGCGCGGAGAAAAGCATACACCTTCACCGCAGAATGTTGAAGTCCATTGCGCAAAGAGCTTCCCTCAAGTAATTATTACAAAAAAAACAATAAGTGGGAAGAGCTACAACGTAAAAGCACTGTACACCTGCACCGCAGAAACAAAATGAAATGTTGAAGTCCATAGCGTAAATAGCTTCCTCGTGTAATAAGACAGCGCGGAAAAACAATAAGTGGGAAGAGCTACAACGTAAAAGCACTGTACACCTGCACCGCAGAAACAAAATGAAATGTTGAAGTCCATAGCGTAAATAGCTTCCTCGTGTAATAAGACAGCGCGGAAAAACAATAAGTGGGAAGAGCTACAACGTAAAAGCACTGTACACCTGCACCGCAGAAACAAAATGAAATGTTGAAGTCCATAGCGTAAATAGCTTCCTCGTGTAATAAGACAGCGCGGAAAAACAATAAGTGGGAAGAGCTACAACGTAAAAGCACTGTACACCTGCACCGCAGAAACAAAATGAAATGTTGAAGTCCATAGCGTAAATAGCTTCCTCGTGTAATAAGACAGCGCGGAAAAACAATAAGTGGGAAGAGCTACAACGTAAAAGCACTGTACACCTGCACCGCAGAAACAAAATGAAATGTTGAAGTCCATAGCGTAAATAGCTTCCTCGTGTAATAAGACAGCGCGGAAAAACATAAGTGGGAAGAGCTACAACGTAAAAGCACTGTACACCTGCACCGCAGAAACAAAATGAAATGTTGAAGTCCATAGCGTAAATAGCTTCCTCGTGTAATAAGACAGCGCGGAAAAACAATAAGTGGGAAGAGCTACAACGTAAAAGCACTGTACACCTGCACCGCAGAAACAAAATGAAATGTTGAAGTCCATAGCGTAAATAGCTTCCTCGTGTAATAAGACAGCGCGGAAAAACAATAAGTGGGAAGAGCTACAACGTAAAAGCACTGTACACCTGCACCGCAGAAACAAAATGAAATGTTGAAGTCCATAGCGAAAAGAGCTTCCTCAAGTAATGAGACAGCGCGGAAAAATGGAAAAGGGCTACGCCGTAAAAGCAGTCTTCACTTTCAACGCAGAAAAAAAAGGAAAATGTTAAAGTGTATAGCGTAAAGAACTTCCTCAAGTTAATGATTCAGGGTGGGACAACATCTATGGCGTAGAAGCATTCCACACTTTACGATTCAGCGCGGGAAATGAAAAAGATGTTAATGAATAGCGTAAAAGAATCTTCTACTCTGTGATAAAATGATACACCTTAGAATAACTAAAAATGGGGAGTTCAGGCGCAACAGCCTCTTCCAGGTAATGAGAAAGCGCGGAACCAACAGAGGGCGGTCTACATTAAGCAGGTGTCCCCTTTGATTGACTTGGCAAAGCAAAATGGACAGTTTTATTTTAGTAAACAAATCCCAGGCCTATAAAGAAGTTACCGTGTTACTTAATATTTTGATATGCTTTAAAGTTGGCATTGCGGTGGCATTCGACGGATGCCAAGTCCTTAAAAACAACAACAACAAAAACAGTTTAGTTGTCCATTCCTTCTCCTTTTGATATGACCTCAAACATGACATCACATAACGATCAAAACAGTCTCAAAAGCTCAGTTCAAATGTCATCTTGCAGTAGAATATATTATGGGCACATTAACTATTTTGAAGAAACATTGAGGTCTTGCAAGAGTTTATGAGCCAGGGCTCATTTCATTTCAGTATACGGGAGATTTTATCATAAAAGTATTTAGTTTGTTGTACTTTCCTCTAAACTATACACGACATTGTACCTGCCAGGAGTTGACGATTAAAGAAATAATGTGTTTAAAGAAATAATGTCAATGTCATTTTTGTATGTGTTAATAATGACAACAGGCCTAGGTAGAGATCTTCACGAAAGAGAGACAAATTAGAAGTCTCTCAATTCACATGAACTTGGTATAAAGTGCCATTGTGTGTTATACCCTTCCAGTGCGAAATTACTTTTATAAAAACAAACTCACATTGGCGTCATATTTCAAATTATTCTATGGCTGGGCCTGTACACTTTTAACTTTTAAGTTCGTTTCTGAATTGCCCTTAAATTCAATCAAAACGGAATTGACATCGACCTCTTGACTTCACAAATAAATTCCTGCGTGGAATATTACGAAGTCTGTTTGTTGTCGACATCCATGACGTCATGTTTCAAATGTTCGCTCTGAAACAAAATGACGTTTTACATCGTTTTTAACTTGAGGTAAGAGACTTGTGATATTTTGTCTTTTGTCATAAGGAGTCTATCCATTGGGAATCAGAGTGCGTCAAAAAACGTATTTCTACGGATCACTGGAAGTGCCATCCAACATGTTGAGAACTTGATATAATTTACGACAGGGTGATGACATCATCAACGTAAGATGACGACATGGGACGATTTCTCCCGGGATGACGTCATCCTGAAAGTAGGTTGCTGTCTTCCAGAGATAAATTATCTTGGGTTCTCGACATTTTCAGGATGTTACGTCCGAAGATGAATTATCCGGGAAGTCCACATCCTACGTTCAGAATGTCGTCATCCCGTCATAAATCATCTCAGGATGACGTCATCTTACGTCGATGATGTCATCATCCTGTAGTAAATTATCTCAGGATCTCATTATGTAGGATGGTACTTCTAGAGCTCCGTAGATTTCGACCTTGGAGCTCCTCTTTTAAGAAACGGTCCTATGTACTCTGCCCATTATGTTAAAACCATGACCTCTTCCAGAAGGTTTACTAAATAGCCATAATATAGAACTGCAATGGTTTCACGTATGAGGAACTTAATAGAGGCACAGACTTTTCAAACATTTCATGCTAATTTATTTCATGTTTGCTTTTACACATTACTAAAACAGAAGAACAAAAAAATCCGCAAGGTAAATTGATTTTGCTTCAAAAGTTGTTTGTCTGTAAACACTAGTATTCTAAGTTGTCTGATGTTGTGTTTGCGGACGTCACATTTTATTTTACGAAATATTTTCAATCAAAGATCAAAATAAACAGATAAATAAAATAGTCCTAAATGGAACTAATTATCTTGCAGTTATACATCGTCTCTTACCACATTTTGCCAGCATTTTTTTCCCGATTATATAAATATACAATTATTCTCTATAAGTATAACCCTACGCATTGACACACAACTTTGTCACACACACTGTGCTATTTAAAATCGCTAATTAATTAACTACTTAGACAATTAACACATTCTATTTTACACATTATATAATATACTTACTAGTATACAGTTGGATTATTGCACATTACGATGGGATAACTACTGGTTGAACAAAACCTAAAAGGTGAAAGTATTGATTTCAAGCAAGGTGCTGAATTTTCTTTTCGATTTGGAGTTTAAACTTCTAGACTCTTTGTAAAACACGTCGCAACTACCTTAAGGTGGACCTAAACAACACAACACTCTGAAAAAACGCCCGGGTAAGAATTGATCCGGATACCGGGTCCAAGGTGACCTCATCCGCGTTTCCGGGTCAGGCTGACCCGGAAACCCGGTCAGGCTGACCCGGAAACTGACTCGGATTCTGTGACAGTTTGACCCACTTCTGGGTCATTTTGATATACCACGCCCGATATGTGGCACCAATGTTCCCATACTATAATAAACAAACTCTTTCCTTTTATACAGAAGTACCCCCCTCTACAAATCCTTAACAGAATTCTTGAGATTCCCAGAACAGAATGAAGACACAATAGGAGGGGGGCACACCATGCCACATATCGAGCACCAATCGTATGTTGACACAGATTCCGGGTCACACTGACCCAGAAAATAGTCAGGCCTCACGGGACCCGAAATCTGGGTCAATTCTGACCCGGGAGTTTTCAGAGTGTATCGTTTTGGGGAATGACGCATCCATTGCAACCGGACTAACATTTGTCATGGAATTACAATCCTTTGAGGAAAGGCGATTGAAGGTTCACTTTGAGTTAGGAAACGAAAAAATGCTATCGAAAAAACGCAAATATATTACATACAAGGTGATTTGAACACTTCGTGTGAAATAAACAATTTAAATATTAAGCTTAAACATCTATACACTGTGTGCCCGGTATATTGTGCATTTAAGGAGTGGCCTGTAATAGTTATTTTTCCCGCTGCATTACCAAGCCTCTAACTGCAACACACCACGGGTGTCTATCAAGTCAATAAGGTGAGACGAAATGGCGACCAGAAAGTGCCAAATAAAGTTAATACACTATAAACAAGTAAAGTAAGGTATTAAACCCAGTGTGTCTTTATAAAGGCAGGGTATACTTTTGGTAATTGTCACAGACCAGTATCCTCACTTGGTGTATCACGACATATGCATAAAATATCAAACATGCGAAAAATTTGGGCTCATTGGTCATCGAAGTTGCAAGAAAATTATTGAAAGAAAACAAAACACCCTGGTTGCATAGAATTGTGTGCTTTCAAATGCCTGAGAAGGGCTTCATGCCTGAAGCCTTTCTCAGATTCAAATTCTTGGGTGAAAAATAACCTCTTTCTCTAAAGCTACATTACTTCAAAGGGAGCCGCTTCTAACAATGTTTTATATATCAGCACCTCTCCAGTGCTCTTTACCAAGTAAGTTCTCAAAGTCTTTAACTTGTGGAGTAATTACCAAAAGTACACCTTGCCTATGATTGGTCTTTGGCAAGACTCCGCTGTAGGGTCGAACGTGAGACCGCTACTTCTATTTGGCGTAAATGTAAAGAAATTATTAATAAAAGCCTAAACAATGCCGCACTTACTGATAATAATACTGACGATTTACTTTACGGTATTCATGTTGAAAATTGTTTGTTATTGATCACTGGGATCGTCTCTTTTGGTGTGCACAAGGTGCTTTTGTTATTTTGAATATTTGTGGTTTATATGTGATTTTCCCCAGTTTGCCATGTTCATGTTTTTATGTATTGTAAACTTTGTCTATGTTTTAAGTATTTGATATATTATAGTAAAGTATATTGTATTATAATATATATTTTTATGTATATATTATGCTACATTGTAATGCATTATGTCTTTATATAGTTTTACTGAATATTTCCATCCTTCCAGTAATAAATAAAATATAATTTAATTTGGTCTGATGAAGAAGACTGTAAAAACACAGCTGTATAGACTCTCAATAATATTTGTAATGAAAGAGTCGTATGGTTCCCTTTTCATGAGTCCATCTACTATAGTTGATGATAGTATTAACAATTTGATACCTGTTAAAAAAAACTAATAACCTGGACAATCTTCTGCCTCTCGAGACACGAGCTAGACGGGCTGATAAAGTTAGATTGTATTTATGTTTTTCAGTGTAACATAGATGGCACACTGCGATTAGGAGATTGTATCATGCACTATTCAGAGTCACTGCTCCAATTTCATAGAGCTGCTTAAGGAGACAATAGTGCTTAACAGATTTCAGCTTAGCAAAAAAAAATGAGCATGACGCCAGCCACAAACGGTGCATGTGACAAGGTATTTTTGGCTGGTAACCTTATACCTTGGTAAGCACAATTTGTTTTTTGGCTTGGTTACTGTTTGTGCTGAACCCTCTCGTTACCGAATTGTTTTGACAGCTCTGTGAAACATGATGCCATCATGCCTACTCGCACCACCCCCAAGCTAAGGTGAACCGTACCTCGAGAGGTTGGACCCACAGACTTGTTTCTGACATTTTCCCGGTAACAATCGGGCAAACTGTGTCGCTGAATTGATCGCAGATTATGTACAAAATAAGTCCTCCATTCGAAATTATTGCCCACTCATTTTGCATCAGCCGTGATTAATCTTTTTAAGCAAGAGAGCCAAAGGCAATTTCTATTGTACATACAGTACTTGTATATAAAATAGCAATTAACCAAGCCAAACCAAACCAAAATGACTAACTTTTTTTGTTAAGGTGTTTAAATGATGAATATATAAATAATTTGTGACCAAATTTAACATTATACGAGACTCAAAATAAACTGTAATGGTCGAATAATAAATAAATCAAAATCGGGTTTTGTGGGGTGAGACAAAGGTCATCGAACTACTCGACCGATTTGTAGCCAGACCTGTCGTTGATGGCGCCCATCTTACGGCCCACTGCGTACACAATGATGACCACTAAAATGAGGCACGCTAGCGTTGCTCCTACTGCAATGGAGGCCACATTGGTGCTTGGGTTCTCGATCAAATCTTCCCCGCAATCGGCACCTGTCAACAAAATGTACAAGAATGTTATCTATGGTTAAGTGAAACAAAATTGGTGTTTTAAAGGTAGGGTCAGACCAATGACCCCGGAAAGAAATTGTGTCATTTCTATCCGAAGGCCTACTTGGTAATGGTAGTTTTTAAGCATCCTGCGAAATAATTTCGTCTGAAAAGACACCGTTGATTAGAAATCAAAAAAAGTATGTCGACAAATTCGAATATCCAAAGATCGCCTGCAGTCGACTTGTGGAAGTTTACTTCCGTTTGAATGCTGATCAGCAATACGACCAGAGGTGCGGCTGGTATACCCGCTGCCACCTCGTTTTTATGTGGATGGATTCAATGTTTTGTCTTTTCGTTTTTGCTGTTTTCTCAATAAGTAGGCACTGTATTCAACTGAAACTTTCACAAGTGTCTTTTATTGTAATTTTTTTGATAATTTTGCCTATAAAATCAGCATTACGGTGACAAAAAACCAACGGTGACCCTAACTTTAACCCTGAGTGCAAATGTCATAAATCGGTTTGAAGCACACATTTACCAAACAGAGAAAAGGATTACAATGTAAAGATAGCTGGAACAGGTTACCAACCAAAGTTTCACTTGTTGTTAGTTTAATGTCACTGGTTTCCTGAAGATTTATTTGTTGTGTGGAAGCACAATTTTAATCGCGTTTGTATTGGGCTTATTTCCCAATAAATAAGCAAATGATAAGCGATTTTCCTCAATGCAATATTTCATCGACTTTGGCAGAAACTTAGAAGAAAATATTTTTCCGGAGGATTGGTACTGGGATGAATTTTTTTAATGCTTGAGATTTATGAATGAAACACACATTTTTCAATAATTAACTCATCCTGTACTTTGTCAAAATAGTTCCATCTGAAAATATTTTGACCAATAATCAGAACTCAATGAATCATTTACCTTCACCAAATGTACCGTTCACCATTCCAAATGGCTGCATTTCTAGTTCGCTTATTTCCATGGTAACCGTCTCTGTTGTGTTGGCCGCTGACATCATGACGATGTCATCTTCGCTGTCGCACACTCGCGAGTTACCCGTCGGCGTGGCGAAAAATCTCATGGACGGATCGGAGTGCACTATCCTCGGTCCGGCTGTGCAGGGAGAGACACACGCGGTTGAAAAGAGACGGCTCTTGTGGTGGTCAAAGCCATCGGGTGTGGGTTCGATTCCCGGTCATGACACTTGTGTCCTTGGTGGGCAAGGCACTTAACTATGATTCTTGGGGTTGTATGTTAGTATGGCAGTGTAGGCGATGGGATTGTGTACTTGATGATACAAGCGTAGAACTTTGCACACTGTCAGAGTATGTCATGAGAAAGATATTTGGCGAATTTGTCCTGTGAAAAATACGTGGGTAAAATAACAAGCAATTGCAGCCGTTTTGAAAACTTTGCTTGTTGTTCTGCCTTTATTTTTTTTTCAAATCTACGACGGCCTTGGAGTCAAATATCTTTTTCATGATATACCCAGACTGTGCCAGATTCCATGCTTATATTATCAAAGGCACAATTTCCTCAAATACCCTCCCTGTCCTACTATGATCGTGGCCGTGGCATAGCGGTACCGATGGCTGAATCATCAAAGTGTGTGCCTGATTCTCCATAATTGCTTCTCTTAACATAGGTGTATAAGTGGGAACCGGAAATGGCTGATACAGTATTGTGCTGGATTTAACCCCTCAGCGCTAATATGAGCAGCTTAGGGTTGTACGCTCCCCAGAGAGTTGAGAACGTTAGAGGAATTGTCTACGCATGCTTAGTGAACCAGGTGTAATGTAAAGCCCATTGACAACTCATAGTTGAGCCGGATTCCAAAAACCGTGGGGCCTGACCCATTTCTGAGTCAGTATGACCCGGAATCTGTATTAAATTGACCCAGAGAAGGGGCGAACTGACGCAGAATCCGAGTTTAAAATCCCATTTTAAAATCATTTTCCGGTCAGCCTGACCCATAAATGTGTCAGGCTCAATTCTAAAAGTCCCTTCTTAACAACTGGGACGACTCCACGTAGACTCCAAGCTTGTCCACTATGACACGACCTTGCCTAGTTTGGACAAACGGGCGGGGAGCGATCATTTTTGGGAACGACGCTGCGAAGCGTCCAATAATTATCCATATTGGACGGGCAAGTCCCTTAATAACTTGTGGAGCGTCGCGGCAGTAAATACATGGCAAAATATTGGCTGACACGTGACGTGTGTTCCAAGTAATCAAACGACAAGGATGTGTCAGTGGTAAATATAATAGTATTTAAAACAAATTAAATACCAACCGTTGATTGCAGAGTCAAAGTATCTGGTGTCCCCAGTGTCAAAGGTGAACTTGATCATCCTGGCCTCCCAGAAGTTTGGGTTACCCTTCTTTGTTGCATTTTTCTAAATCGAATAGACATTTAAATAAAACAGAGGCTTCGTAAACAATGTTTTTCTGTGGAGAAGATAGAAACTTAGCTTTCAAAATGTGCCGTTACTCTGTAATCAAAAAATGAGACTTGAGTTGATTTCACAGAGCATACCGTCGGTTGTACTCGTTTCAAATTGTCAGTTTAAAAATGTGTATTTATTGATTTGAACAAAATGAATTGAAAAGTATAAATAATAGATTCAATTAATACAAATTGATGACAAATTTGAATTTTAAGAAAAGTTTTATTTGCGTCAAAGTCCATTCATTACGAAATCAAACATAAAAACAAACAAATAAACAAACAAACAAACCACTGAACAAACATGAACAGACAACACGAACTAAGCGTAAAAAAGAGAAGTCTACTGTGTCATATATTGTATCCGAATACACAGACACCACACTAGGCAGACGGACAAACAGACATAGCAAACAGACACGAGTCCAACCGTGACACACCTTTTGAAAGGTTATTTTCAGCGTGTACCGTCCTTCGTCCCACTGCAGCGTCAGGAAGGACTGCTCATCTCTAATGCCGCATTGACCGCCGACGTCTGCCTTCTTCGGCACTGGTATCTCCGTGGACCGGTTAGCAACCTGTAGGATTTATTCATGTCAATACGGTTATGGATATGGCTAAGTGAGGTACGATTGTCAGATAAGTGGGTACGATTGTCAGATTCCTCCCATGTTTACAAGCACCTCCCATGTTTTGAAAGCCTCGAAATTGGTTTATGTTTTTACCAGGAATTCAGTGAGTGCGTGTTCACATCGATTGCGGCACGGTTGTTTGGGTCTGTAAATTGTTTTTTCTCGACTTGGGAAAAGTGTTGAGAAGAAAGCATTTTATCTGGAGGATTACTTCTAGTATGAGCTTTTATAATCAGTGATATTTCAGATTAAACCCGGTGATACATGCCCCCCCCCCCCAACAGTGTTCAGTGATTCAATGTTGCTGGGGCACTGTTGTCATAATCATAGTCTGCTTCTGGCTGGACCTGGAAACATGAACTCTCACCCAGTTACTACACACGGACACCGTCACATCACAAAATAAAACTTTAAAGGGCGCCGTCAACGAAATAGGTGAGAGCCCAGAATTTAATGTCTGGCCACAGACTCGCTGTGATCACGACGGCAGTGCACCCTGTAAGAGATAATGACAATAAGCACCTTGTTGTCCTCATCGCGGCCGATATAGTCAATCGTAAAAGAGGCAGCGAAGCACGCCCTCAGGCAGACTGGAGAGCTGCCGTCGCTAGGCACCATGAAATCTCCCCTTTGGTCAGGCAGCTCACTGGAGTCTGGCTTTGGCTTCTGCGAAGAGACAGAAGTCGCCGGCTGTAAAACAAAACAACATCGCAATAAAAATTCAATGAAATACTTGTGATTTGTTTCCCGAAATCAAACACTACCAATGATTTACTGATTGTTTTGAAAATAATTGTTTATTTTTGTTGATGTTAAAAGTTAGTCGATTGATAATTGTTAATTTACTATTTTCTCAAAGGTGATAGTATAGTTTTTCAGAATGAAGTCAGATTATTGACCCATTCACCTGACGTCATTATCACAATAATCTTGGTTGCATCATTTTGGGGGTCAATGACCCTGTTCAAGAGCACATTTTAGACTCCCAAAATGACGAGAGTGGCACCGATAAGACTACTGTAACGTTTAAAGGGCAATGCGATGATGGCCCATACCTCGGTTTCAACATCGGGCGTCTCAGTTGAATAGATGACCTCATCCTCTGGAGCCTCGCTTTGGTCTTCCACAGCCTCGCTCCCCTCATCCGATGGTGTCTCCACAGCCTCGCTCCCCTCATCCGATGGTGTCTCCACCTCCGGCTGTCTGTTCCTGCGAAGTTCCCCCACTGGCTGCCCGCTTCCGAGGGAGGCTCGGCGTCGCCCGTGCCGTCAGAGGGCGGCGAGTCGTCTGCCTCGCTCGTCTGATCGGCATCGGGTTGGAGTAGAGCAGTGGTCTGGGTGTCCCCTTCGGCTTGCTCTGCCGACTGGGGCTCTTCTAGTTCAGGAAACTCTTCCTCGCAGAGACAGAAACCTTCAGATAAAAAATTAAAAACACCCAGCTAATGATCAGGGTACCATTCTCGATGTTAGTGCGTATTTTGTGGCTGCGTTTAAAAATTCATTCAAAAACTCATTCGCCGTATCTATGTCTGTATGGCCTTCAGTACTGAAAAAAAGGGAAATGTAATTCACTCACATTAAGACAATAAAAAGGGCTTGTAGATGATCATTATGATTTTTGATTGTAGCATCACTGACTCTTCTGCATACAATAATTGCGGGCATTTTTTAGTGTGCACTTTGTTTTGCTTACGGTAAGCAAAGGTTACGGAGTGCGAAGTTTGCCAAGGACCTTCCTGTAAACACAAAATCTCTACAAACATGCTCGAGGAAATTTGCCCCGTGTTTAAAATGTAATGGTTGTGCAAATTAGGAAGTTGAAGAAAATAGGCTGGCGTTTGTGAAAACCATTTAAAAAGTCTCAGCATCAGCTATAATGCCTTAATGTCCTTGGGTACTTAGCTTTCAACTGCCAATGAGTAATTATTACGGGTCACTGTGAGGGATCGTACATTAAGAGTTGACATAAGTAGGCCTTTGTGGTGTACCCAGTGAGTCATCCATTTTGAATTTGACTAAAAGCATAAAAGGACATAGATATTCGGCCGGCACCAGAGCGACTCTGTGCACGCAGCTGCACAAACTGAGGATGATGCATCACTGTCCATTAATTACATATTATTAGGTATACGACATCGGTAATGTTATGGGAAAACTGCTGCTACCGGGATGCTTACTGTATTTGAATCAAGATAAGGTACATTACTGGTAATACAGGCGATGCCGCCACAGAGTTTACTGTATGAGGACTGTACTGTTTTCGTTGTATACAATGTTGATTACTTGTGTGTGTGGATTTTGTTTATTTTTTTCAAGGCTTGGTTTGAGAAAATCTGCTTGCTTTGCATTATTATAGCTATGTAGAATGGAAAAAAAATAATTCAAATGAATTAAGATAAGGTACAGTTTTGATAATATTCACAAAACTAATGTTACTGGTAAAGTTATCTCCGAGTCGTTCGCACTTTAAAACAGTTATGACTGTCACTATCAGCTCCAAGGATTGTATGACATCGAAAACTAGGAAAATGGACTCTGAAGGAATGTGAAACAAATTGGTAGTAGCAATAGTGAAACTAAAACTCTCTTTAGAACACATTACCCCTTGATTCGAGTAAACCATTTTCATCAAGATGAAAATGTTTTTTTAGACAAATCTGTTCTGAGGGGAGTATAAAGAGCGAATCAGTCTCAGGACCTTGCCTTACGGGTGTACAAGCCCCTAAATGTAGCCCGGGCCTACATGTAGCCCCAACGTTGTTGGTTTAGGGTCAGACCTAAATGTAGCCCCAACCCTCGTACCGAAATGCAGTCCAGACCTAAATACAGGCCTGGTTTTGTACCTGAGTACAGCCCAAGCATATACTGGGCTGCATTTTGTGTACACAGGATTGGGGCTACATTTAGTTCTGATGGGCTGTGTACATTAATTGGGTTTCAGGCAACTGTGCAGGGAGACAAAATGCACTGCGTGCACTCCGAAAACTCCCGGATTAGAATTGATCCGGTTCCGGGTCCCCCAGAGGGAGCTTCACTAAATACTGGGTCAGTGTGGCCCGGAGCTTGTGTCAAACTGACCCAGAAATGGGTCAAACTTACACAGAATCCAGACTAAAATCCCATTGATAACCAGTTTCAATGACACACACAGACCACGGGTCACACTGACCCCTGCAGCTTTGGGTCAAACGTAGTACGCAGAATCCAAACTAGAATCCCATTGTTTAGTAGTTTCCGGGTTGGCCTGACCCAGAAATGTGCCCAGGCCCCCTGGAACCCGAGATCCGGGTCAATTCTGACCCGGGAGTATTTACAGTGTGCAATATACACTCTTCAGTAACTAAATAGACATGCTTTCATAACAGTTTCTATCTAGTATAGGAAACGAACTTTGAAAGTATGATGTTTTGGAGAATGCCTGGAGCAGGTTGCAGGCTGTAAATTGCCTCTTGCAACCTTGTCCTTGCAGCTCACAGTGACATTTCTATCTTGTTTAGCGAGAGTTTGTTGTTGTACAACACCTTTAAACAATCTTCTCCCTCTCTCTCCCTGGCCAGCCAAGAGGCAGAGACACATCTTCAGACATGATGATCCACGGGGCTTTAAGATGCCTGAACCCGAACAAAGCTAGAATCGATACGACGAGTACCATACGAGCCAGGGGTGTCTTTTGAATGAAGTGGCCTACGAACAACACGATATCAGAGAGGGGGGCTGTAGACACGAAGCACGGATGTCGTTCCTTCCCGGGGAAGAAGGGCGTCATTCATCGGCGGTGGTCTTGAGAGAAAGACCCCGGGGTTCAAGCTTCCGTAATCTGGAGTGTTACAAAAAGCGGCCCCAAGTCTAGGGGGTACGTTTACGTCTTTAAACATTCTGGGTGTGAATTATGTCTTTTCGCATATAAACCATCTATAGAGGTAGTGTGAAAGTAATGATCGTGGAAAAGTGTCCTATATTGGGTTTTGTCGTGTGTGCTGTGACCGCCTTTGGCTACAGAAACTATTGCTAAGGGAAAAAAAGGCGAAGGCTGGATTTTATGTTGGTCGTGCATGCTCCCGTCGCCTCTTCGTGCAGCGTTTGATGCAGTCCAGGAACACCTGGCCTTTCAAAGAGAAACTGAAATCTTCTGTGATGCATTTGCGAGAGAGGATCGTCCCACAACAGATCGGCCGTGCTACACCATCCTTACAGGCCAGCTTGAACTAAAATGGCAGCACGTGATCTTTCCGGAAAATCATTTCACAAGGTGTCCACTCAATGAGGAAGTTGACTTCGCACCAGATTAATCAATTTCAAAATGTAATAGAAAGGCATTCATTTTGAAAACCCACCTCCAGCGCGTTTCAGCCACGGAAAGCTCCGTGACGTCATTACTATTGTGACGTCATGGAGCCCCGTTTTCAATGGCCGCTTTGTTTGTCGCAAATACAAAGCATCGTCCCACAGATGACGTCGGAAGAACTGCCATTTTGACAAAACAGAAGTTTAGCTTGCTTTGTTTTGTTTGTTTCAAAGCTGTGAAGTTTGGGCCTAATTTTTGATCAACATCTACGGCAAAATAATTCAGTTGAAATTGTCTAAACCACGAATAACGATGCAACAGTGTAGGCCTACACCATTAACAACTTCTGGCTAACTTTTGTGTTTGGCAATTTCGCACTCAAACACGTCTTTAACGAAACTAAATAAGCGAACTCAATCAAAAAGGGCACAGTAAACAAACAGTTTGACTTCCGGAGTAATTCACCCTTTCCAACAATCTTCAATCAAAATTAATTTACAACCCTGCACACCCTCTGGCTATTATTCAGTTTGGACGTGCAAAGAGAAACAGCGGAGGTGCGACTTTCACAGGTTGCTATTTATAAGTGGGTCGCCTGAATCGTTTTGGGGGTCGGCCGTTCCCTCTCTCGCCCACAAAAGGACCTGGCCGTGGGTGGTTGCACGCTTCCATGTCTCTGCCAGGAGCTCCCCGCAAGACCTTTACTCAACTCAGTTTACGCTGCACTCTTATAATTGATTTCACGCACCGACACGTTGGGGGTAATGCATTTTGGCGGGAACCACGGAGGCAACATAATCGTGCTTATTGCAGTGTGCACTAGTGTTAGTCTGGCTCGGCTCTCGTACCGAACGAAGCCCTGTGATAAATGCATTATAAGAAATAGAGTTAAACCAAATACAATCAACATTATTTAACATTATGATGTGCTCGTTTACGGTTATCATATATAATTACATCTTTAGTATATTGACCCCTTTTCACGACGTGCAGTGCGCTTAAACGCGCCGATCCTGTCCGCCATTTTGAGAGTCAAAATGCACTCAGGGAATTGACTCCAAAAATGGTGTAAATAGTAGACGCGCATTGTGCGGAGGCGCACGTTCCGCGTCGTGCAATGGCTCAATGTAGTAGTATATTTCTTTCTTCATAAAAATCCCCCAGCTCAAGGATAAAAGGCGAGTCGAGTTTCCATAGACGCAGGAGGTCCGCCAGGCTAGAGATGCACGTGTAGGATACGCATGCGTAGTGCCACCCACGTCTGCGCGTGACATGCACGTGTAAGTACACCAGCATCGCGAGCGACAAAACAGTGACGTCGTCTGAGAGGGTCAACAAGCCCTATAATATTTGGCTGAGCTGTAACATTTGTCTTGATCCTTTAACAGAGCTAAGGTTAAAAGCTCATGTTTTTTAAAAATCACTTGAATATTAATAGCTTTCTATAAATAGGCTCAAGCTTTAAACCACTCCTAGCCGTGCGTAGAATAGTGTCATTTACACGAACGTTGCGAGGTTCGTTGATACAATTGATTGAAGGCCTTAATACGAGATCATCGAATTTTCTTTGAGAATATTTATGTGTTGTCATGGAGATAATTTCTAGTGTGATAGACTATAGGCCATTCTTGTTTGTTGTTCACCTTTTACTCAAGCTCCTCGAAGAATGTTGTTTTTCAAAAATTCTGTCATAGGTGTGTGAGAAATGTTCTAGTTGGTAAATTTTGGAAAGGCTATACCAGTGCTCCAGATTCAAACGAATATAGATGGTATTATGTTTGCAGTTTTCCCAGTATGACATCATGGATAGATTGAAATCAAACAAGTAAACCTTGTAATTATCTGGGAGGGAGCAGTTTTTATAACATAATATTTTTGTAGCAGAAGGATTTGCATCGGGGATAAAGAATATTAGTTGATACCCATACACCGATGTGTGTTACGCAATCATGCCTGAATCCTGTGAAATCCCCCCCAAAAAAATCCAAAGGCATACTACTCGGGTTGGATTCGAACCCGCGCCCTCTGCCATTTTAGAGCAGATGTCACAGCACTAGAAAACTGAGTTTGCCTCTAGCCACCGGGCAAGTTCATGCAGTGGTCTAGTGTTGTTTTTTTCGAAGTTTTTTCAATCAATAGGCAACGATGTACCTCGTGCCGATTCAAGGAGTTTAAACAGCAACAGTTCTGTCCACGATGCCTATTTTCTGAAACATGTTCATTTCTAAAAAGAATTCTAACAAACAATATTTTTTGAATTTTTTCCTTCTTGATTTTTTGTTTTAAAATAACCATAGCTGTTTAAAATGCAAGTCCCCTTGCTATAGAGTATTTAACATAAAGCACTGGATCAGTTAGGTCCGTGGGGTTTTCCGTTACGTTTGTATCAACAAAAAATAATCCCCAAACTGTTTAATCAGGGAAGCTTGAGTTCAAACTAAAAATGTCATCGAAAATTACGAGCCTCGACTGTTAAATAAATAAATCCTTCTGAATCTAGAAGAAGAAAAAACAAACCTAAAGTGCAAAACACTCTTAGGTACGTACGGCTCACGTCTGCTGCACCCACGCGAGCCAATCCCATGGATTTGCGGAACACAACAAATTGCTCTTCGAAGTCATTGAATTGTGTGTTTTTGTGGTTAAAATGTCACACAGAGGTGAACTTCATAATTTGTATGACATTTCGTCATCGTAAACGATACTGAAGGATTATTCACAACCAGAAAACGTTTTCTAATTTAGTTGTGGAACTTTACAACAATTTGATTTAGAGGCAATTTGATAATAGAACCCGTGTACAAAATTGGCGGCCATTTTGAAATATATAATGGACCGTCGAGATGTCATTTTTAATGTTAAAAACAACACCTTCTCATTTTCGACAGTGAACACAACACGGTCGATACATTTAAATTGCAGAACGCCAGCCACATCATCATCCGAGTCTATATATCTATTGGACTGTGGGCGACAAAAACGCACTTGAATTCTTCATGGCAATGTAACGAGTACAGCTACATCTGAACAGTGAGAGTTTTTCTACGAGCAGGTGTGCTCATTGTGTGAGTTTACAGGCCCTCTCGAGGACGCCACGGAAATTAAAGTGACGACTACGAGTTTACCTTATCGTCAAAAAGGTATAATTTGCAATTCGTGAAATTAGATTTGCGTAGTTGTTCGCTGTTAGTTTAGGACGGCGCCACGACTTGTGGTTCAATACAAGATATTGAAAGCTGCTACGGAGAGAGGAAACAAATTAATATGTCTCCCTGAAGTCTAAGGAATTTATAAATTTGAAGAAATCGAGACCCAATTCAAAATGGCGTTCTGCGTAACAGGGACGGGTTATAGTGGTGTGACTTTAAACATTAAAAGGCAGGGTATACTTTTGGTGAGTGTCAAAAACCAGTATCCTCACTTTGTGTATCCCAACATATGCATGAAATAACAAGCCTGTGGAAATTTAGGCTCGATTGGTCGTCGAAGTTGCAAGAAAATAATGAAAGAAAAAACACCCTTGTTGCGAAGGAATGTGTGCTTTCAGATGCTTGAGAACTGAAGCCTTTCTCGGTATTACATGTATTGATGAAAAGATACCCTTTAAAAGATGTTACAACAAAAACTGTATGACCGCAAAGAAACATAAAAAGCAAACAGCAACAACCCACTCTACAACAATTATGTGTTAAAACTAACTCAGAGAAGGGTCCATATACTCATTTCTGGGTCAACTTGATCCTTTTATTCGAGTGATCAACATGACCCGGAAGTTGAGTAAATTAGAACACATCACTGACCGGTACACCTGTGCCGACTTCAATGGCACTTATGCTTACCGCGGAACTCTGTGCGTAAGGCCCGTAAAAATCAGATTAACGGGGCTTAAGCTTAAATTTTGACTTAAGCTAATTAAGTTTGTCCTTTAAATTGAATAACTGTATTTTGTAGTTATTTTTCTAATGTCTGACAATTTTTGTGTGGAGGACTGTAAGGTGCAGGAGAGGAAAACAAAATTGTCATGCTGACCTACAGACAAATTAAATGAATTTGAATTAATACAGGAATGAAGATGAATGAAGTGAATAGCAGGTTCTTTTGTGATAAAACCATACACTTTATATCTAGTTTTCTTGTTTTCTTCTTCTTCTTCTTCTTATTTTCTTCTTTTGTTGCAGTCATATACAAGTGATTAAACTAAACTAGTGGAACCCATGGGAGACCAGTGGTTGCGACTGAATGAGCAACCCACTTAAAGTAAGCACTAAATAAATACATATGTTGATCGTTTTCTCGGATGCAGTAATGAGTAGCAGGCCTATTCAAAATGTCAAGATAACAAAATAGAGAAGTCCAATTATTTGATGTGACAATAAAATCTGTCAAAAAAGGCTAAGGGTTATGCAGTCAGATGTCACAAGCTCTCCCAGGGTCAAACTAATTCGCGGATTTCTTCCGCCAATCTAGAGACATCAACTGACGCGGCGAAGATATCCCCGAACATGGAGATGAAATTATAGAATGCACTTTCAATACAGCGTGCACAATGGTCCTATTTATGAAGACCTTTTATGAACCGTGCGTGCATACATTATCGCCCCCTCAAGCTTAATTATATTACGTCCTTCCTGTTGTAAGAATAAATTCATTTCGATCCCCTGGTTAGATAATCATACCGTTATAAAGCAACCTGTGAACAATTTTCATCCAATTTGCTCATGCCGTCTGTAGTGAAAACAACGACCTACGATTTAGGTTTTGTATTGGATTTTTTTTTAGCAATTTCATATTGGGCTTTATTTGACGGCGGTATTTCGACAAGCATGGTGATTTTATAGGAGGGTGGGTTTTAAAAAAAAGGCTTCTTTCAGACTTTTCAAGTCTGTTAGACAAGACCTATTTCTCCGGGAATCGATATAAGCATGGAGTTTATAAACAGTGAGCTTTTCGGTCTAAACTTATTGTTACCCCAAATTCCTTGACCTTCAATGGAGTGACCTCGTTGGTCCCAACGCACACGGGTCACTTTGTCAGCACACGTTTCCAAGCTTTTTTTCCTTAAGTTAAGAGGATTTGTTTTGCACTTTCCACACGATTAATTTTTTTAATCTAAGTGTGTTGTTTACCATGTCCAGTTATTGCCTGGAGTCATTTTAAAGCTTATTTTGTTTGTGTAAAAAAAAACATGGTTTATTATTTGGTTACATCTACCATTAACAATTGATATAACGACTTTGTACACAAGGATGCTGGCTGAGTTTTTTTGCCCCCTGCCCACTCCTGACCGCATCACCGGCCACTGTTGATTGACTCCCCCCCCCCTCTCCTCTAGGCTGTGTGGGATGGGCCGGCTTAGGATAGTGTGGCATGAACTGACTGGTGTGTACGATGTGGTTAAGACAACGGAAATAATTACTGACACCATCCCTGTGTTGAGTTATTATGTTGAGACGAGTACATTTGTTAACAACAATTACAACCAATTTGCCATAGTAACACAGTGACTGTACCATATACGCAATGTAGTCATCTTTTTTCATATTTATATTGTGTATTCATTTGTATGTGCTTATTATCGTCACCCCTCGATTTCTCTTTTTTTTTTAATAGAGCATTACTGATGTTTTTCATCTTTTTAGATTACAGTATCATTCATGATTAGGGCCTCGTCATGGATTGAAATCTAACTGTAGAAGTACACAATATTTAATAGTAATCATACTAAATATCTCAGGTTTTGTGTCTGCATGTGACTGGAACCCGTTGTCCGTGCGAATTCGGGTGGATGTCCAATGGTTAACAGTTTTTTTTTTACACGCCAAGACAATTTCAGGTTGTTGGCTTTTTGTATGAACTATATACCGGCAGTGCATAATGCACTGTCATGACACCGTAACGATTCGTTGTTTCAAACACAAACACCGCACCAACCCATCTTCAGACGGCTGATTGTTCACCAGGGACAATTGTAAAAATGGTTGTTGTTTTCCAAGCTTACCCCCGCATAGCATCAGCACGAAAAGCACTCTCAGCATCAGCATCGTCGTCGTTCTCCTGCGTCCGTTAGCGGCCATCTTGATTTCATCTGCGACTTCAGTCGGCACCTTGCGGAGACCGTCAACGCGATGATTATGTTAAGTAGATGTCCCCCCTACTGTACGCACACAGCGTCACCCGCGCTGATAACACATAGCGGTGACGGGGGGGGGGGGACGCTAAGTCCGTCTCTTCCTTACGATGTGAGCTGGGGGGGCTTTGGATCGATGGATGAGGAGATCACGTGATACTTCAATCAATTACAGACGCAGAGTAGACGGTGGGCCTGTGTGTTTGTTTTCCATTGAAGATGCGGTAGATGTGAACAGAAATTAATCTGCCCCCTTCCTCAATAATCGATGAATTATCTGTCGGTGTATGAGTGTATCACTTGGCTACGGCCACCGTGAGTGGGTAGTATGGAGTGAATTGCGCAATTGATCAATCCGGATTTTAAACTCGGTGCGCAGTCTTGAAACGGCGCGTATTGTTCCCTTAAAAATGAATCGCCGATTTATTTTGAAGCCATCAGTTTGCTAGTCGCAATGTTGCTATTGTTAGAATAATGAAGATGAGATGTTATTGTTTATATCAATTTGCATTGAAAAGGTACATGTTTGTTGTAACTGTTGCTAATATTTATTAGTTTGTGTACAACTAAATTCGAATATTCAGGCACATTCAATGCTAGGAAGATTCTGTTCTCCTTTCCGAGTGAACTCAGCTTCGCTCATTCTTGTTATCATAGCTCGCTTTTAGTTTACAGTGCATTGGTTTCTTGTTTAAAAACGATATTGTTGATACTTGAAGCCTTAATCCTCCTAGTGAAAATTGTGGGACAAAGTGTTTCGTGGCTCAAGAAACATACGCCTTGGGAAATGTCACAAAAGTCTTGAGCACATGGCAGCGAAGACATATTTCCCGTGCAGACGATCAATGCACACTGATGAAAATGCTGATTCCAACACCTGTTCTTATAAGAAGCACCACAACTTTACCGTGACTCTCATAGCCCTAGCCCCGGACTTAGCCCTAGCCATAACCCTAACCCTAGGCTCATTCCAACCTTAGCCCTAACCTATAAATCTAACCCTAATAACCCTATAAATCTTAACCCCTAATAGATTTTGACATAATGTTTTACCACAAATCTTCACCTGGGTCTTACCACCCCTCAAGTTCAACTTCGAATGGCCAAGCCCCCCTCCCACTGTATAAAAGGAGACTCGAATAGAACGAGTTTAAAAATCTGCAAAGGTACTTTGGATAGGGTTAGGGGCAGGTCCATGGTTTAGGGCGGGAGTTAAGGTTATAGGGTTAGGTTTAGGTTGAGGGTTAGTTTTTTGGTTAATACTAGGGACAGGGTATTCAAGGGTAAGGTCAAGGTTAGGGCTATGGCTATGGCTTGGGCTAGGGCTATGATTTTGGTTCACGGTTATGGGTTAGGGTTAGTGTTAGGAACTGACTAGGGTAAACCAATATTTATACAATAAAGGGCAGCTTGTACAGTGCTCATTGCATTTGAGTCCATTTTGTACAGAGTCAGTTTTTACCCCCCCCCCCCAATAAAAATTAAAAATAATAATAGTCGAATATAGAGCGCCTGAGTCCCTTGAAACCAGTTAAAGGGGGTTGCGTGATCCAAAGGAGAGTTCAGTATTAAATGGCTAACATCCTTAACTAATTTGTTTATTGTTGCTTCGTTTTATCTATCGATGAAAAACCATTTTGTATTAATACATTCATCGCACATACGGAAAGTGTCAGGCATGCACTTAATGGTAATCGGCGACCTTCTATCGCTGTTCATTGAGGCAGACGATATTGCCAGGAACGCTTGCGGGAAATTTCCCTTTGATCTAAAACCACTCACGGGGTGTCATGCCACCGGCAGACTTACTTGTTAGATAGATTGGGCGCCAATATATATATATATATATATATTTTAATAATTATCAAATAGATTGGCATCACTTTTAAATAACGTATATTGAGAGTTGTATTGTAATGATTCTTTCTAGAATCCCCCACAGAGCAAAACGAAACAAAACCAAAACAACAATAACAACTCAAACAACAATGTATCAACAATAGAAGCAGCAGCAAAACAACAGCAGCAGCAGCAGCGAAAACGATGACAGCAGCAACAATAATAGCAACAGGAACAACAACACCAAAACATAAACAACAAACAGCAGCAGCAGATATATTAATAGCAACTCATACAACAAAACCAAAAACACCGACGCAGCAAAACGACGACAGTAGCAACAACAATAGCAACATGAGCAACAACAACAAAAACACTGAACAGCAACAGCAGTTAACATAAACTCAAACAACAAAACCAAACCACCAACCACGGCAGCAGCAGCAAAACAACAACAACAGCAGCAGCAGCAAAAAACGACAACGGCAACACACAAAAAACATCAACAGCTGCAGCAGAAAAAAAAACCCAGTTTATGTTGCGGGAAAAATTTTTGTTTTAGTGTGCATTTCCGTTCGAATAAACTGAGAGCTGGTAACGTCTACACACCAGTGCTTTAGACGGTAACATTCATAATTTTAAACATTAAAGCTTGCAAAATGAAAATCATAACGTTAACGTAATAATTTTTGCACAATTACTGGTCAAGTATCACACCTTGAATACATTTTGCATTTTTGTCTCGTTTTAAATAATTTTCATTAAGCAGTCTTTCTCATTCCGTTAAATCCGATTGGCGTGAAGTCTTATCTTCTGAAAAGATTGAAGGTATTTTCTGGCCGATCCTGTCTGAATGCTCTTGTTAAAATTGAAGCACATGGAAAACATCGGTACTAGTCAGAGACCAGTATCCGCACTTTATGTGACCCAACAATTAACAAAAATGAACAAACCTGTGAAAGTTCAGGCTCAATTCGGTCATTGGAGTTGGTCTTGCAACATAAAAACTAATGGATTAAAAAATTTCTCAAAAACTATAATTTTAGCAATTCAGTAAAAAAAAAAAAGGTTAAAGGGTACTTCATCCCACAGTGAACTATTTATATTTGAATTCGATATCTAAAAGCAGATATCCGACATTTACAGGTATCATTTAAAAACATTGTTAAATAAATATGTATTTATTATGTGCAAATCTGTGTAAATTTTATTTGTTCAATCTTACCAATGTTGTGCTCATCACCCTAAAACAAAAGAAACAAGTTCAGGGAAGATAACAATTAAATTTCTTTGGAAGAATGTTTCCCATGTCATATTTACATTTTTTTGTATAATTACGAAGCTAAGCGGTTGAAATATACTAGTAGAAATAACCTTAATTAAATTTCCATTGAAACAGACAGACCAAGAAGCCAACCATTTAAGACTGGCCCCCATAGTTGGTAATTATTTAACCCTTCAGTAAAACCGTTCCAACTGTCATTACAAAAATCAACAAAAATGGCGTCCTTATGGTCTTTTTTGCACCAACAAGTACGATATGTTTCAACGAACGATAACAACCGTTTCCATGGGAACACCGAGACTCTTACATAGCAAGTTTCCCGCGCCTGACACAATTTCCTTGGCTGCATACACAGCGAGGGGTTGCCACGGTAACATTAAAAGTAATTAATTTCTGCTGTAGTGGTACTTAATGAGCTAGACCTTGCATGGTAAACAACGCTGACAATTTACAATTGCAAGTCGGACGTTACAACATCAAACTACGAACAGCGCCCTCTGTATGTGTATTTTGGGAGAGTTTGAAGCTTAACTCGATTGATTCTATTATTTCACAGCCTCTGGAAAAAATGCTGTTTTTCTGAAATGTATGGCAGTGACGTCATAACGCTGCCATCTCCGAAGCAAAACGGTAATCACAATGTAAAGGGACAGCTAGACGTCGCGGCAACGTGGTGCACAGACAGGCAGGGAGAGCGACCTTCTACTCCCTTGTTTTTATCAGTCAGGATGAACAAAAGGCACCGGTCTTACAAATCAAATGATTTCATTGGGTAGTCGTCCACAGACGTATTAGCTTTGATGTGTTTTGATTGGTTAAAAGTAACATCGATAATATACCCACTGACCGCTGCCCAAATGAAATAGTCTTCGGACGTAACTTTATGAAAATGTTTCATATTGAAAGGCTGATCCCTATGCAGTTTTACTTTTACAGTAATGTTTTGTACTCAATAAGTTGCAACCTGCAGCTGACAGTCGTAAACTTGACATTATTTTAGTGCACGTTATATTCAATGGCGTAACCGGGGGGGGGGGGCAGGGGGCGGAACCCTTGCCCCTGCTCTTGGCCCCAAATGAGCAAAACAACAAACCAAAACAAACCCCAAACAAATGAATGGTTCGATACAGCCCACCTAATTGTGTATTTGACCCCGCTTGCCCCCCCCCCCAAATGAAATTGTTTGGTTATGCCACTGAAAATTGCAAACAAAATACAAAATCTATGCAAATGTTGTGTGTCTAAGATACCTGTCCACAGAAAGCGGTCATTAAGTGATTTCGAAGGCTAGTATCTGCCGTTATTTAACAGACTCAATATGGAGCTAAATACGGTTGTTTGGCTAGAGACCATGTGACCTGTGACATCACTACAAAATGGCCACAGAGACTGGAATTTCTGAAGGCATGACTTGTACACAACCCAAATGGAAGAAAACATGAAATGCTTTATTCTATGGGGATTACGATGTCCAATTTTTTATAAACTTTTGCCGTGTAGCATTTGAACTTATTTTGGAAATTAATACACAACAAAATGACTAGCGTAGTAAATTGCCTGCTTGAAAGGCCCTGGAATGTACAAGGTCACTCTTTTTGCAAACAAAGGTTACGTGATGTTCATTTTTTCTGCAGCTGTACAATGCAACCGCTGGCTGTGAATGGCGCCCTCTCGCAGCAGAGGATCAAACAACCAAAGTTGTTGATCTAAATAATAGCAACAGTGTGATAAATTATGTTTTTGGGTGCACTAAAAGAACGTGATGAAGTATTTCATTAGTTTTAAATAAAAAAAGGGAATTCGTTATCTATCATGTTTAAAGTAAAATTATTGATGCTTAAAATTATTGACTGAATAATAATTAATCTTGTTGACAACTTCAAAGTTTTAAACTAAATAAATATTTTAGGAAAAAGACAAAGAATGACATTATGATCCACATTATTTAAAGAAACGTCAAATAAAAAACTAAAAACATCTTCGAAAGGAAAAAATTAACATGAGTGCAAAGGAATTGCCATTGTTACTGATGAGATTTTGGAATATTCCGGAGACCATTACCAGTAAGAATAACTTTAAAATAATACCACTGTATTGCCCAACTTTTAAATTCTCTTTACCTCTTTACAATAACAGTGTAACCTACTTCTAAGTTGCCCGTAAGATGTGTTAGTTATCGGATGGGTACTTGACTAACTTCTAAATTCTCCTTACCTTGTTGATCACTGATCTTTTCTTCGGGTCTTTCCATTCTGTTCAAAGGACAAATACTAGCTGTTCTCTTGAGAAAAGCAAAGCGGTCAATCAGAATCCTGTCGGGTTTGCAGTGATTTGAATGAGAGCACCTCATTCTTTTTATTTGCGAGTAGATGGTCACCTCCCTAAAAAATAATAGTCTCATCCCTATGGTAATAAGGTGAACCAAAGACAGCGCTTTGTTACACAAACAAGAAAGCCGTCGGATTGGTGACCAAGAGTGGAAGGGCGCCCGCCATTGGTACGCGTTACCTCGAAGAAATAATGCACGACTTATGAAATGCTACACGTCTTTTGCTCAAAAAATGTCGGGTTTTTGCCGCAGTCCCAAGGGTAAAATATTAAATAGGATCGATGGTGAGTTGATAATTGTCTCGTCTTAAGAAGTCAAGTGGTGAACGTGGTTTTTATTCCCGTAATTTAAAGACATTTGGGGTTTCTTTGGCACAAGGAGGCGCTAAGTTTAAAAAGCCACATGGATTGTGTTGACCGGCCTTGGACTGGAAGTCTTCGCCGGGTGATTACGCCCTGCACCCCGGCCGGACGGAGCCGTGTTGACTCGCTGGCTCTCGTTCTTGTTCTTGTTCTTGTTCAATACGTTGCGACAGACGCAGGAACTTGTCCATGTACATAGCCATGGGAGAAGGATGAGTGGTCACGGGTCTAACGTGAGTTTGTTTGTGGTGTCTTACGAATAATGATCAATCATCTCAGCCTGGTTTCTGAATACTTCCCTTTTTCAGAAATCCATCTGGTCACATCGTACACTAATCGACAACATCTCCTGCATACTTCAGTGAGTTTATAGGTTAGGTTCATTGTTGGTTTTCGTCAACGTTATGCTGACTTTAATACTAAATTATCAAGAAAGATATAATAAAGTCACCTGTGAATGTCTTAATAGTTGAATACAGTCAGTGCCTCGGCCTACATGTTTATAAAACAGCAAACAGTCAAATATTTCGACATACTCATTATTAAGTTTCTTGTCGATAGGGACACTTCAGACAAAATTGTTTGCAGTATGCTTTACTAATACTACCATTACCATTACTGAACAAACATTGCAATTATTATGGGAAATAGAGATTTGGGGATATTTTTCTCTTTCCAGTAGCCTTTTTGCCGAAGATCATCATTACTATAGTATCTGTCCACAAAGAACACTAATAAAGTTAAAGAAGCCTACTCCATTTCCTCTCAGGTGTTCCTGTAGCTTCATTTAAAGTCAACTAAATATCTTACTCTGCAGATGAGACAGAAATGCATGGCAACCTCCAGTGATGTGTATACCCATCAACTACATGCCGGCAGATGTCTGAGGCATATAGATGCACACCATCAGCCAATGTCTACCATCACTAAACGTAGATGTACAATCAAGATAGAAAGAGTGAGTAAGTTATCCTTATTTTCTTTGTCTTAGGTGCAGTGGGCTGATTTTGCAGCACTGCACACACTATTTTCTTAATGCCACAAGCCCTCAAAATCTTGGAGCCCCATTCAAGCCCAAGTTTAGATGAATGGCAATGGTTGCCCAGATGAATGGCAATGGTTGCCCAGATAAATGGCAATGGTTGCCCAGATAATGGCATGGTTGCCCGGATGGATGGCAATGGTTGCCCAGAGGCAAAGGTTCCAGATGAAGGCAATGGTTGCCCAGATAATGGCAATGGTTGCCCGGTGGATGGCAATGGTGCCAGTGACGGTCAAATGGTTGCCCAGATTAATGGAAGGTTGCTTGGCAAGGCAGTGGTGGACTTCAAAAGGTTGCCCAGATATGGCAATATTGCCAGATGGGTGGCAATGGTTGCCCAGATATGATGTTGCCAATGATGGCATTGTTGCCCAGATGGATGGCAATGGTTGCTAAGATAGGTGGCAATGGTTGCCCCTATAAATGGCGACAGTTGCTATGAATGGTGACTGCTGCCCAGATGAATGGCAATAGTTGCCCAGATAAAATTGGCAACGTTTGCCTAGATGAATGGCAATAGTTGCCCAGATGAATGGCAATGACTGGCCAGATAAAAGAACACTTAAGAAAGTAAAAAATAACCTCCACCAATCCATCTACAACTTGTCCTCTAAATTTTCCTGTAGCCTCATTTAAGGTCAACTTAATATCTTACTCTGCAGACAGAAGGCATAGCAACCCCCAGTGATGTTTATACCCATCAACTACATACCTGCAAATGTCTGCAGGCATATAGATGCACACCATCAGCCCAATGTCTACCCATCACTAAACGTAGATGTACAATCAAGATAGAAAGAGTGAGTTAAATTTATCCTTTTTTCTATTGTCTTCGGTACAGTGGGATGTTTTTGCAGCACTGCACATATCATACTTTTGTGCCAAAGACTCAACATATTGGAACCCCATTCAAGCCCAGATAAGTGGCAATGGTTGCCCAGATAAACGCATAAGTTGCCCAGATAAATGGCAATGGTTGCCCAGATGAATGGCAAAGTTGCCCAGTGATGACAAAATTGCCAGCTGAGTCATGGTTGCCCAGATGAATGGCAATGGTTGCCCAGATGAATGGCGATGGTTGCCCAGATGAATGGCATAAGTTGCCCAGATAAATGGCAAAAGTTGCCAGCTGATGCGAATGGTTGCCCAGATGAATGGCAATGGTTGCCCAGATGAAATGGCGATGGTTGCCCAGATGAATGGCATAAGTTGCCCAGAAAAATGGTGAATGGTTGCCCAGATAAATGGCAATGGTTGCCAGACGAAAGGCAATGGTTGTCCAGATGAATGGCAATGGTTGCCCAGATGAAATGCGATGGTTGCCCGATAAATTGGCAACGGTTGCCCTAGATGAATGGCAATGGTTGTCCAGATGAATGGCAATGATGCCAGAAAAAATGAACACTAGAAAGTAAAAATTACCTCCATTAGCATGATTTCCATCTACAGCTTTTCCTAAAATGGTTCCCTAAATATCACTAAAATCTACTGCTTGCAGACAGAAAAGCACGGCAAATGCCCCAGTAAATGTTGAATCCCTCACTACATGTCAGCAATGTTGAGCATATAGATGACACCTCAGCCAAATGTTCCCATCACTTAACAGAGATGTTTCAACAAGATAAAGTGGTAAGTTTCCTATTTATATTGTCAAAATGGATATTTTGCAGCACTGCATATAACTTTGTGCACAGACTACTATGAACCCATTCAAGCCAATGATGGCAATGTTGCCCAGATAAGTGGCAATGGTTGCCCAGATGAATGGCAAAGTTGCCCAGATAAATGGCAAAGGTTGCCCCAGATGAATGGCATAGTTGCCCAGATAAATGGCAATGGTTGCCCAGATGAATGGCATAAGTTGCCAGATAAATGGCAATGGTTGCCCAGATGAATGGTGATGGTTGCTAGATAAATTGCAACAGTTGCCAGATGAATGGCAAATGGTTGCCCAGATGAATGGCGATGGTTGCCAGATGAATGGCAATGGTTGCCCAGATGAAAGCAATGTGCCCTAAATGAAGTTAAAATTCCCAAATAATATTGCAACAGTTGCCTAGATGAATGGCGATGGTTGCCTCAGATTAAATGCGATTTGCCAGATGAAATGGCAAGTTCCCATGAATGGCGATGATGCCACAATAAATTCAGCAATTGCCAGCATATGGCAAATCAGATTGCCCAATAAAGAGATGTCCAGAAAAATGAGTAGATATCACATGTTGCCCAGATGAACGTGAAGTTGCACCAGATAATACTTGGCCAAAGATGCCTAACAAATGAACCGTTGCCCAGATGAATGGCGATGGTTGCCCAGATGAATGGCAATGTTGCCCAGATGAATTGCGATGGTTGCCCAGATAAATTTGCCACGGTTGCCTAGATGAATGGCAATGTTGCCCGATAAATGGCGATGGTTGCCCAGATAAATGGCAATGGTTGCCCAATGAATGGCATACAGTTGCCCAGATGAAATGGCAATGCTGCCCAGATGAATGGCAAAAGGTTGCCCAGATGAATGGGATGGTTGCCCAGATAAATTGGCAACGGTTGCCTAGATGAATGGCAATGGTTGCCCAGATAAATGGCTATGGTTGCCCAGACGAAAGGCAATGGTTGCCCAGATGAATGGCGATGGTTGCCCAGATGAATTGCGATGGTTGCCCAGATAAATTGGCAACGGTTGTCTAGATGAATGGCAATAGTTGCCCAGATAAATGGCGATGGTTGCCCAGATAAATGGCAATGGTTGCCCAAATGAATGGCAAAAGTTGCCCAGATGAATGGCGATGGTTGCCCAGATAAATTGGCAACGGTTGCCTAGATGAATGGCAATGGTTGTCCAGATGAATGGCAATGACTGGGCAGATAAAAGAACACTTAAAAAAGTAAAAAATTACCTCCATTAGCATGATTTCCATATACACCTTGTCCTGTAAAATGTTCCTCTAAATATCAACTAAATATCTTACTCTGCAGACAGAAAAGCACGGCAACCCCCCAGTGATGTTTATATCCATCAACTACATGTCAGCAGATGTCTGAGGCATATAGAGGCACACCATCAGCCCAATGTCTACCCACCACTAAACGTAGATGTACAATCAAGATAGAAAGAGTGAGTAAGTTATCCTTTTTTCTATTGTCTTCGGTACAGTGGGATGTTTGCAGCACTGCACATATCATACTTTTGTGCCACAAGACCTCAACATAATGGAACCCCATTCAAGCCCAGATGAATGGCAATGGTTGCCCAGATGATTGGCAACAGTGCCCAGATAAATGGCAATGGTTGCACAGATGAATGGCATAAGTTGCCCAGATAAATGGCAATGGTTGCCCAGATGAGTGGTAATACAGTGACCAGATAAAGGGCAATGGTTGCCCAGATGAATGGCCTAAGTTGCCCAGATAAATGGCAATGTTCGCCCAGATAAATAGCAATGATTGCCTAGATTATTGGCAACAGTGCCCAGCAATGGTTTCCTTGATGAATGACGATGGTTTCCCAGATGAATGGCAATGGTTGCCCAGATGAATGGCATGGTTGCCCAGATGAATTGACAACAATTGCCCAGATCAATGGCAATGGTTGCCCAGATAAATTGGCAAGGGTTGCCTAGATGAATGGCAATGGTTGCCCAGATGAATGGCGACGGTTGCCCAGATGAATGGTAATGGTTGCCCAGTTGAATGGCGACAACTTTTGTTACTTTATATTTAGTTTACCAAATGGAGCTTTCTTATTAATTGTGCAGGGTGTTTCTTGTGTGTTCTTGGTTTTGTTTCCAAACACTAAATAATGCAAACTGTTTGTTGCAGAAATGCTTACCATCTCCACCTTCTGGGTCACTGGCCTCTGGGTCTGCCATAAAGGGAAAAGTGTGCATGGCTACCGGTGACATACCACCCTAGTTTCTTTCATCTTGAAAATGTTCTTGTATCCTTACAATTCATTTAAAGATGTTTGTTGTGCAGTTTGGGAATCATTTAGAAATGCAGGCTTGGCTGTATATTTCTATTAGGTTTCTGTAGAGATGCTTCTTGTAATTGTTGCATGCCGTTTGCTAGATAAGTTCTTTTCTAAGAAAGCACTGATAATAAAGTTCATGCTAGAAGCAATCCTCAAGAGAACTATCCAGGCATTTGACGTCCCTTAAATCCCTGTTGCTTATTCTTATTTAATTTTTTTAGTATAGAAACAAAAACTCTGGTGAAGGTATTTTATCTGAACCAAACTGTTTTAATGATGGGTAATGTTCTAAAATTGTGTGATTTGTTTTTGTTTCAGAAAAGCTTACCATCTCCGAAGACATCTACCTGTCAAGGAGCTGCACTGTCCAGTAGAAGGTGAGTTCCCAAAAAGTGAATTGACATATTGACACCCTGTCCCTAACAATAGAGCTTTCTATTCAACGTGCAGAATACATGTCCTCTGGTTTTTACAGAAGTTAAAACAAGACATTTTCTTGTATTCATTGAAACTGAGAAGTTTTTTACGTTGTTTGGCAATCATTTCAGAGTTGACAGGCCGAGTTGTGTCAGATTTTTGGAAAGGCCCTGAAAAATCTTCATGTTAAACACAAATATGTCGTTCTTGTAATTAAAACTGTACATGACTTTTGCCAAATAAGTGTCATTCTAAAGGCTCACTGATGACAAAGTGCACACTAGCACCAGAATCCTCAAGATAACTTTTTCCGTCATTTTATATTTTGATGTTAACAATCAAAAGACTCCTGATTTGATGAGTCCCTCCAAATAGCTTGTTGCTGTTTTTAGTGTTGTTTCAATGATGCACAATATTTTTAATCACTTAATGTTGCAAATTGTGTGATTTGTTTGTTTTGCAGAAAGGCTTAACATCTCCAAAGATGTCCAAGACTGGCCTATGATAAAGGAGCTGATCTATGAATGCACTCTCTACTAAAAGGTTAACTCCTTGTAAGTGAATTAAAATATTTGCCCCCCCCCCCCCCGTCCCGAATGGAGCTCTTTGAATAATCATGCAGAATGTATGTTTTTTGCTCTGGGGTTTTAACTTAAGAAAAACTTGTCCTGTAGCATGCACAGGCAATGCACCTACCATACTATGCTTCATTTTACCTATACTAAGAGGGGCAGAAGGTACTGGAAATCATGCTCATAGTATCTCTTATTCTTGGGGCTATTGTGTAATCCCTGATTCCACACCTTTCTTTTTTTGTTGTAAAAATGTGGCATACAAAAATGGACAGAGTGCCTTCATTTTTATCATTGTATTCGGCTCAGTGGGAGTTAAGTTCAAGCATTCCAAGATTCCAGCATACTGTGGCAGTTTATCAACCATAGCTTATGGCAGGGGAGGTTCTGCGATTAACAATGGTTGCAATCTCATACTCTTACAAGAGGACAACAGATCCTGGTGACTACGAGAATCTTTGTTGTCTTTCCTTTTTCAAGTCAGAGTTTCATTTTGGCATACTAACACTTAATTTCTAGCTTTAAAATATTTTACAACTCTCTGGTCCTTCCCTTACTAGGAAGATGTGCTATTATCCAATAATTACCCATCAAATATGTATGTGTTTGAGATCTGCAAGTGCCTATCGCCAGCCCAATGTCTACCCATCACCAGTTTAGATGTTTGGGGGTTACAACAGAGGTATGTAAAATCCCTGTGGGTTACATTACTTGTTTTTACACTAACACCAAAAAGTGGGCTGTTTTTGCAGCACAGTACAGACAGCACCCCTACGCCACATACCACTACATTTTGGGGACTTCATGCGGGCACCAGCCTAACCCAGACGCGTGGTCATCCCTACAGATTGATTACACATTTGAAAAATAAAAACACGTTTTTACTTACTAACAAACCCCTTTTATAAATATTAAAGCATATTCTTTAAACATGCTTGGAAGCATCCACCTATGATGTGTTGTGCAGATGTGTTTGTAGAGTAGAAGATGGGAGTGCATGATTCTTTTAAATAATCAAAAATTTAACAAGATAAAAAGCTATAAAGTTCTTCTGCATTTGCTATCAATTTTGCTGTTTTCAATATAAAGTTGTTTGAGCTGAACAGGCACTGTATGTACACCTTCAAAATGAAGCATAGCATTATTGTTTAACAATGCCTTCATTAAAAATGGCAAAGTATACAATTCACAAAAAATCAACAAGATTTCAAGTACAAACCAACATTATTCCTCAGCAAGACCTCTTGTTAAACCTAGGTACATAATGTTTCTGCATCATATGATGATGAGCGAAAGAACCAGATTGTTTTCTAAACTTCTGATTTCTTTCTCAACTAAAAACAATCATCAAGTTCTGTTTAGATATTACCATCCAGGCAAATCAGACCTGATGCAAATTAAGCAGATGTCAAATTTCAATACAAAAATGAAATGTTCTAAAAATCAAGTCAACATAGATGGCTCATAAGATTTCATCAGCATGTTGATATCACCAGGGGGAGGGCCTGTTTAGTTGACATTTGTTTTCATGTGTCGTAATGTGTTATCTTTATACAATTGTTTCCTTTAACCTTTCACAGCATAGGAAAGCTGATGTCCTTCAACCAAGTGTGTAGCAAATAACTTTCACTGCCATCTAGAAGGCTTCAGAGTTTGGGGGAGCAGTGCCTAACGGAAACATCATATGTCTCAAAGGCGTTCTTCTCATTCAGGAATCGTGTTTGACGCACGGTAGTAGTTCCTAATCTCAGCCATGGGGTAGGGAACTGCCCTGGTTCTCAGGGTGGTGGACCGAACCCTTTCAAAAAGGGAGTTGCAATGGCCCTTTAAGGTCTCATAAAGATAGTGGGATTCTGGGACCTACATGGTGGCTTTAGGCTATCCTTACCAGGATGATAAAAGATATCTCAAATAAGACTGCTTGCAAACTGCACTTGATTTACTCCCAAACTTAATTTAAAATTAATATAAAAAATATAACATCAAGTGTTTATATTTCTTTGCGTTGAATGTTCTTAAATTCAGAGGTATTACATAATGATGGAAATAGATCATAAAAGTATTTAAATATAATTTTTGATTCAAAAGGTCACAATTGTAAAAAAGATTTCCTTTACGAGATAGGTCTCTGTAGCTCTGGCAAAACCCTAAACTTTGACCCAATTTAAAGAAGTAGGTGAGATTATGGTAATTAGCTTGAAAAACAACAATATTCTTTAAAAAATAACTTTTCATCAAAACTGGCACAAATGCTCTAAATGGTGACATTGAGTTGGTCCCTGGGGTCAGTTTTTGACATTTCATGGCTGTTACACATTTATGGTAAATGCTGATAAGTTCAGGGTTTTGCAAGATAGCAGGTCTCATGTTTGTGAATCAAAGTCAAATCAAGAATGCATAGAATATTTGAAAAAGCCAGACATCAATGTTATAATTTTTGCCATGAATACCTATATAGTTGACAATTTTACAGGTTGGGTCAAATGAATTGACTTTTCAACAAAAAACCCAAATTATTTTGTTTATGTTACCTAAAACAAAGCATAATTGTTAAAACACTAACAACCAGATTCAAAACTCATGAAAAATATTTCTCTCTAATTAACATATTACAATGTGGACGAGCATGTTTTTTCACAAAATGAAAATAAGCAAAACATGCACAAAATCTTTAACAAAAATTTTACTGTGATTTGGGATTAACTTAAAGACATGCCGAACTGATGATTAAGTTTTCACAGCTGAATGGTGTTATTCACTTATTTGTGAAAACAATTTGATATTAGTCTTCCAAAAAACTGTGTCCAGATGTCAAAATGTCACTTTTTAAAAGATTCAAAGTTTTTCTCCTTTTCAGGCTAGTTCATTTGCAAATGTAGAGTAAAATAATTGCTTTGATAATGTTAAAATTAATGTTGTTTATGATGTATTTATTTGGAGTTGTCAAATAAAATGATTCTGTCAATGTAGCAAGAAATCTAATTGTTCTTTTACTTTGTGTTCAAACAAATATGTATTGTTAAAGCTATTCAAGACATTAGGCATAACTAAAATACAAGATAAGCCTTAAGTTATTTGAGCAAAGTTCGAAAAATTAATTTTGTTTATCAACAAAACCCACTTTGGCTAGAACCTTGTCTTTTGAACCTACCCCAACACCAAAAGTCTTGTAAAAAATTCCAACCCAACGCATTTAAAATAGACTGGTCCCATTCAGTACGCCCGTACATGTCATCCTGTACCATATGAGTAGACGAGGAACTCAACAAAAAAGGTCGCAGTAAAACATCTCTATATCCTCTCAAACGTTGTCTTTTAAACCTGCCCCAGACAAAAATTCTTGTGAAAAATCCAACCCAACGCATATAAAATAGACTGGTCCCATTCAGTACGCCCGTACATGTCATCCTGTAGTATATGAGTAGACGGGGAACTCAACAAAAAAAGGTCGCAGTAAAACATCTCTATATCCTCTTAAACTCGTTGACTGCCGGTCACAGATTCGTAGGGCGTTCCCATTTGCCAAGTGCAGTGCGCATGCGTGCATACCAAATAGCTACTATACACACAAAATTGAACATACACATTCTAAGGATGTATGTCCTCACCACTGCCAGAAGCGTATTTGTTGCGTGCTCAGTGATGCCAGTGTATTCAATTAACAATACAAAGCCCTTTCATTCCTACGAGTATACTCGTAGTGGCAGAATCCGTTACACCTGTTACTACGAATATACTCGTAGGCGGCAGTCAACGTGTTAAACCTTGTCTTTTGAACCTACCTCAGCACCAAAATTCTTGTAAAAAATTCCAACCCAACGCATATAAAATAGACTGGTCCCATTCAGTACGCCCGTACATGTCATCCTGTAGTATATGAGTAGACGGGGAACTCAACAAAAAAGGCCACAGTAAAACATATTTATATCCTCTCAATTCTTTTCTAGAAAAGTGCAGTAAATAGAGTATTTTATTCCCTTCAGCATAAAAGTATCAATCCTGTTATACAAATTTGTAAAAACAAAAACTCTTTTAATCCATAAAGTACCATACCTTTAAAAACATGCTAAACAACCCCAGTCATACCTACATTACAAAAAACGCACCTATAAATGTATTTGTCAAGCACAGTAACCCCTCTTAAATAAATAGTTCCATACCTTTTCATAAGAGCATTTCACCCCTTTAATGTGAAATGAATTACACCTAAAACATACCCCACCTTTAAACTGAATTTTAAAAAAACACTTTAATATAAAAAGTAACCCAACACTTAATAAATAATGCAATACAGTTACATGTACTTGTATTCATTCAATACAATTTCAACAGTTCCATTGAAATCAATTCCACCCAACAGTGAAATCTCATAAACCTATACCCCCAATAACGAGACTTTTTTTTACCCTTCCAACCACGCCCAATCCTGTACCTATTCCCATCTCCAGCTAGCCATTCCCCATTATGATGATTACTAGTCTATTTTCCCCTACCCTTAAAACAAAGCAGCTCATCAGCCCACTCAGCAACCTCCCAAGCCCCTGGCCCCAGTCCTCCACCCAGTTTCATCGTGTCCATAGTGTCCAGCCAGCCCCACCCAAGCAAGATGACTACTATTGTCCATCTCCCCTACCCTCAAATCCAACCAGCTCATCATCAACCATCTCGTCAACTGACTGCCCATCAACCACCCAGCCAATAGGCAAAGTCCTCTACCAAGCCCGATCATCCCATACCACGCCACCCATCCCCCAGCAAGATGACTACTAGTTGATCTCCCCTACCCTCACCCCTGCCATCATCCCAGCCCTCATCCCAACCCACTGGCTGACTCACTACCCAGCAATCTCCCAGCCCATCACCACTACTATCATCATCATCATCCCAAACCCTCAGCCCAAACCACTGACTGCCCAGCAACCTCCCAGCCCATCACCCTTGCCATCACCCCAAGCCCCTATACCAACCAGCCTTGACTACACAGAAACATCCCAGCCCATCACCACTACCATCATCATCACCATCCCATCCTGCTGACTGCCCTGCAACCTCCCAGCCCATACCCCCTACCATCACCCCAAGCCCTCATCCCAAACAGCCCAGCCCACTGGCTGACTGACTGCCCAGCAACATCCCAGCCCCTGGCCTGGTGGGTGTCAGAGCAGAGGTAACCCCTCAGCACTTAGAAATTTTACTCCCCAATCCAAACTCCAAGGCCCTTGGTCAGCCCTCAGATCTGCTAAAAATCCAAGGGTATAGCCAGGCAGAAATTTTTCTGAAAATTTTTCTAAGTTTGGCCATTCTAATATTCATCAGGTCAAAAACCGTTAAGTTTTCATGAAAGCTCAGTGGCAGAGCGGTGCGAGAGAGTGCATACTGAGCTGAAGGTACCAGGTTCAAGCCCTACCGATTTTTTCAAGAATTAAAAAAAAAGTCTTTTTTTACTGGTAAAAAAGGGCCTCGCCAGGATTTGAACCCCCGAGCTCACAGCTCCAGAATTCTGGGAGCTGTGAGCTAGCCCGCTGGGCTAAATCGCCGCTTAAAAAAAATCGCTCGGACGTTATATATATACCTTAGGATGGATAGGTCAAAAAAAAAATTATAATAATTCGCACCCTTTGACCTATGACCTAAACCTTAGGATGGATAGGTCAACCCCAAAAAATTAAAATAAGATGCACCCTTTGACCTTCGACCTATGACCTTTGCAAGGAGAGGAAAAAGATAATGAAGACATGTGTGTTGTGTCTGTTGAAAAATAGTTTATTCGTAGAACAAAACCATATACTAAATAAGAAACGCATTTAACGTAGTACAAGTAACACTTTAACATTAGAAAATTAAAGCTTAAATAATTTTAAAACCATTTAAAAGAGCTATTGATCATTTATTTAAAGTCAAATCAAATGGACCGTATTTTTGACCACATGAGGGCGCTTTCAACGCTTATCTTATTTAGACTACCCGTATGTTGTTTCTTGTAAAAGAAAAAGGCCAAACAACAAGAAGAAAAAAAACAGTTTGTTTAACTGTTTTGCCTAAAGTTAACTTGGTTCACACATGCGGTAAAAAATACTGCAAATTGCTCAAACATTGGTTACTGGTCTTCCCTGTCAAGTGTCGATCTTTTTTTTAAGCGAAAATAAGATGCGTAGTCTCAAAATGAACAAAATAAACTATTACTGTAATTGCAACGGTTCAGTGGCGTAACCAGGGAGGAGGGGGGGTTGGGTAGGAGACCCCCCATTATGCCCCCCATCAAAATTTGGAAAAGTGCACAACAGAATGGTTTGATACATGAAGTAACCCCCCCCCCCCATTATGTCTTTGCTCCGATTGCCCCCATGAAAGTGTCTAATTATGCCACTGCAACAATTATACTTTAGAATGCTGTTAACCGTATGTTTGACCACATGAGTGACTTTCAACGACGAATTTCGTTGCATCACAGTTACAGTCTTATCTTATTTTGACTGCCTGTGTTGTTTTCTTGTATAAAAGGCACAAGAAAAAAGGAATTCAGTTTGTTTTACAGTTTTTCATAAAATAAATTTGGTTCACACATTCCCTCACGTGGTCAAAAATACTGCAAATTGCTCAAACATAAGTAACTTGTTTTCCTTATCAAAGTTTCAAATCTTTTTAAGCCTAAATAAGATGCGTTAACTCAAAATGAACAAAATAAACTATTCATTGCAACATTTCAGTGGCGTAACCAGGTGGGGAGTGGGTAGGAGAACCCCCATTCAGAATTCTTGCCCCCCCCCCATATAAGATCCAAAAAAGGCACAAAAGAGGGGTTAGATACATGAAGTAGCCCCTCCCCCATTATGTCTCCGCCCCTGATTGCCCCCCCCCCTGAAAGTGTCTGGTTATGCCACTGAAACAATTATACTATACAATCCTGTTAACAGATAAAAATGCTCATTATTTGCTGTAAAATAGTATCCAAATATTGCAATCTTTTATCAAAGATAGGGTAAATTCAGCAACCCCCCCCCTCCGATTTAACCTCGGCAGGGTTTAAAATACTTTATTCCAATTCATAATATCAAAGTTTACTTTAATTGTATTTATTTACTACCAAATTAAGTTATATGTGAACACACTGATATCACTAACTTCACTGGGATAATCACTTCTTTATTTTCTGTATTTTCTTATCACAGTTAAAATGTTAAAATGTTACGTTTCTGAAGCGAGGCTGCTTTTCTGCGCGGCTTAATAGAGGCATCGTTTGCGTACAAACTGCAAGTTAACGTTCAATCTCTGCAGCGCCCGTTAGTTAATACCACAACACGACTTTTTGTTTCACCAACATCGCTCAAGATTTCACGTACTTGAAAGTAATAGCCCAATATAAAATTTTCCTTTATAATTTCATTTTATCAATGAAAGTTAATTAATTCTTAGTTATAATTTATTACTACTTCATTAATTTCTTATTTAAATGTGGTGCACACATTGGAAACTCGTTAAAAAAAACAGTTTCAAATTCATGTTAGTGATGCACAAAATAACGCCAGTTTATTTCCAACATAAAACTTGTCATGACTTAAATTGCTATTGTAATAATTGCAATAATTTAAGTACTTTAATTTTGGTTGTAGTAACTACAAGGGGTTTGAGTTTAGATCCTCAAGCAAGTAATTCATGTAATATATATATAATAATATTAATGATAAATTATCTTGTTAGAAAAGACCTAAGATACTTTGTTAGATACTTTAAACTGTTGATAGTTTGTTTCACTGAGAAAGTTAGAAAATAATCCATTGGTAATAGATTCATCAATTTAAGTAAAATCACAGTTACAAAAGAACTCAAGTTACAAGGACGTGTGCTCACTGATTATAAAGTTCATCAAGTGAATTTTGTTATAAATGTTAGTAATCATACTATTGATAAGTTATCTTGTTAGAAAAATCTTAAGAGAATATTGTGTTAGATAATTTGTACAGTTGAGAGAAATTTGTTTAAGTAAATCATTTGCATGTACATGTAGGTCTATCTAATTCAAAAGAACTTAAGTTATGAGGATGTGAATGTTGTTATGAATGTTAGTAATCATTAATGTTAAGAAAGAGAAACATCTACATGTAGGCCTGACTTACGGAACCCCCAAAAACCACCCACCTTGGTGATATAACCTTTTCAAATAATTACAAACAAATAACATAACTATTAGGCATTATATTTTGTATTATTTTACCATCATTGTAGGCCTGACTTATGTTAGAGGGATTGTCATTGTATGTAATAATAATAAGAGAATATTATGTTAGATAATTTGTACAGTTGAGAGTAATTTGTTTAAGTAATCCATTTGCATGTGTATGAGGTAGGTCTATCTAACTCAAAAGAATTTAAGTTATGAGGATGTGAATGTTGTTATAAATGTTAGTTATCATAAATGTTAAGAAAGAGAAACATCTACATGTAGGCCTGACTTATGGACTTGAACCCCAAAGTACCACCCACCTTAGTGATATAACCTTTTCAAATAATTACAAACAAATAACATAACTATTCAGCATTATATTTTGTATTATTTTACTGTCATTGTAGGCCTGACTTATGTTAGAGGGCTTGTCATTGTATGTAATAAAATAGGGCAGTCTTCATCGGCCCTATAGCGGACCTCGATGCCCAATAATTTATTTTGTCTCACCCGTAACCAATAGAGGTTTTTCAGCTGACGACACTGGCCTTGACTACCGCAACGGCAGCCATCTTGCCGGTCATGGTTACGGTAATGAACTGTGATCTTGCCTCTGGTCATTGACCGGCAATATGGCGTCTCAAACACACAGTCACGTGATAACATCACGTGACTGTAAAACCTCTATACCAGTGATTTCACTGGATGACAATTATTAAAAAAAATCTACACTTTTAAGAGATATCCTAACCACTTGTTGTATTTGACATAATATAAATTGACAGTTGGGTGTCAGCCTATAGTTTGTTATTATTGTTAACATCATACAGTTTGTTCTAAACAAATAAGTAATTTCTAAAAAACTTGAAGCAACTAATTATTATATGTACATTTACGTGTTAAGACAGTTAGTATCTACAATGTTCAACATAGAGTAATGTTCATTTAATTTATTTTTTGTGTTACTTTTTGTCATGTAAATGTTAATAAATGTATCATTTTCAGTTGACTATAGTAAAGCAATGATAGATTTGTTAAAAACTAAAAAAAACATGAATGAGTAAAAACATAGAATTAACAAAAGAGATATTTTACATGTACATGTAAGGTCTACATGTACACGTACATGTAGGTCTAACTTATTCAATAGATCTAGAATTCAGAGGACATGTGCCCTCTGATTATAAAGGTCATAGCATCCAGTGAATGTTGTTATAAATGTTAGTAACCATGTTAAGAAAGAGAAACATCTACATGTAGGCCTGACTTGTGTACTTGAACCCCAAAGTACCCACCCACCTTAGTGTCAGTACTTTTATTAATAGTTCTTAACAACATAGTAATTTTAATGTATTTGTAGGTCTAACTTATCCAATAGAACTAGAATTCAGAGGACATGTGCCCTCTGATTATAAAGGTCATACCATTGATTGTTTTGTTTTATGTTAGTAATCATAATCGTTAAGAAAGAATTCATGAGCCTGACTTATGTTAGAGGGCTTGAACCCAAAGAAACAACCCACTTTTTTCAATTAATATAACATTTTATATAACCTTTTTCAAATAAAATAAGTATTAAACATAGTTTTTTATTTTAATTTTACCTTCATTGAATGAACTAAAATTAAGCAGTCTTTATGGGCCTAAAAGCGGACCCCCAAATTCCCAAAATGATTGTCTTAATGTTTTATGATTTTTTTAATTTATAAGAAGTAATGTTTTCTGAATAAAATACCAATAATGTATGCTACTTTGTAATGTGGTTATTTTTTTTTAGTCATTTTAATCAAATCATAAAGCCCTTACTACAAATCATTTAATGTTTGTATATTCAAAGGTTTATAGTTTATTAATTCCTGGTTAATCCCCCAACTCTGTTAATGTTTTGGGTGACAGGACAATTATTTTCCCCCTCATTCTAGCCTTCTGTATAATTAAATTAGTATCATCTTTTAACCTTAAAATATATAATTTATACATGTATTGTCTTATGTTGGTTATTTGTGAAATTTCGTAATATGAAAATTTGTCTGTGAAGTATGGAGAAATAAAACAAAAAGAATAACACATTCCAGTGTATTTTCATGGGTCTTGTGGCCCTCTTTCTATAAGGTGAAAACCTTTATATTGAACGAAATATTTTCATCGCGCGATGACTTTATGTCCGCTCGACTCACGCTCGACTCACGCTCCAACCTATCAGCAGCAGCCTCGCTTCTGTACTAAACACATTTGCGATTGTTACCCAAAACTGTGGCAAAAACTACAACATAAAAGTTACTGTATACACCAGTGATAAAGTTTCACATCACAAACAGTATAAATGCAGAACATACAGTTCTTGATTAGTGTTCCTTAGGAATCTGAGGGATAGATCAACAGTCATTTCAAAATGGACTCATAGTCTTAGTTAAAAATAACATTATTTTTTTCCAATGGTGTTCTTACCTACAATAATGTTAACTGTACAGTGCTGCGAAAACAGCCCACTATACGACGGCTACAAAAAAACATCAAACATTAAACTAACACATCTACAATATCTAATACTGCTAATGACAACAAACTGCATGGCTGCTTATCCATGATTGCTAGTAGAACAGCTTAGATGTCTTGATGATAGCGATGTTTGCATACACGTTGCTCTCCTTTATGCCCGGTAGCCTTCAAGGTGTCAGTAGTGGGGATTCCCTCAGCACTTGATTTCGGGGAACTTACACATCTCTGGCTCTGAAAGGTCAAATATACAGACAAGAAAACTGAATGCAAGCTAACAAATTTCATGTGCAAAATCCGTGGAAGGTGTGCTTGAAACACCATTGAGGACCCCCCCCCCCCTCCCCGGTGCAGGATGGTATCATTTTATCTTGACAGCGTACATTGGTGGAACATTTTAAATTCACGGTTTTGTTACTTGGGTTTTTACCCTTTCTTTTCACTTTGATGGAACACAGTCCTGAGTGAAAATTTTCATTTTTACAATTAAAATCATGATAAATATGACCATGGCATTCTGTGAGACAGTTTAAACAAATTTTATACTTTGTTTTAAAGCTACAAAAAAGTTCTTTAATCATTATCTGCAGAAAACAATAATAAGGACAAGAGCAAACAAAGTGACTAAATTGCTGGAGTTTTCTTTTCTTCCTTCAAATCAATCATCGCTCTAAAAAGTATGACATGGATTGATGCACCTTGAATGTTGAAAAAACAGTTGAAAATTTGAGAATGCCTTCTATTTGCAATTTGCGAAATTTTGTAAGGTGGGCAGTCACTGACCAGTCAGGTTGTCATTGCAAATCACTGCAATACACCATGAACCATGCGACCCATGACCAAAATAGTGGGCATGCAGTCACTGACCAGTCAGGTTGTCAATATAAAAGCATCACTGACACCGTGCACCATGCGACCCATGACCAGTAGGGTGGGCAGTGACTGACCAGTCAGGTTGTCAATATAAAAGCATCACTGACACCATGAACAATGTGACCCATGACCAGTAGGGTGGGCAGTCACTGACCAGTCAGGTAGTCAATATAAAAGCATCACTGACACCATGAACAATGTGACCCATGACCAGTAGGGTGGGCAGTCACTGACCAGTCAGGTTGTCAATATAAAAGCATCACTGACACCGTGCACCATGCGACCCATGACCAGTAGGGTGGGCAGTCACTGACCAGTCAGGTTGTAAATATAAAAGCATCACTGACACCGCGCACCATGCGACCCATGACCAGTAGGGTGGGCAGTCACTGACCAGTCAGGTTGTAAATATAAAAGCATCACTGACACCATGAACAATGTGACCCATGGCCAGTAGGGTGGGCAGTCACTGACCAGTCAGGTTGTCAATATAAAAGCATCACTGACACCGTGCACCATGCGACCCAACCTGTAGGGTGGGCAGTCACTGACCAGTCAGGTTGTCAAAATAAGAGCATCACTGACACCATGAACCATGCGACCAATGACCACTAGGTTGGGCAGTCACTGACCAGTCAGGTTGTCAATATAAAAGCATCACTGACACCATGCGACCCATGACCAGTAGGGTGGGCAGTCACTGACCAGTCAGGTTGTCAATATAAAAACATCACTGACACCATGCGACCCATGACCAGTAGGGTGGGCAGTCACTGACCAGTGAGGTTGTTAATATAAAAGCATGACTGACACCATGAACTATGCGACTCATGACCAGTAGGGTGGGCAGTCACTGACCAGTAGGGTGGGCAGTCACTGACCAGTCAGGTTGTCAATATAAAGAATTACTGACATAATGAACCATGCGACCCATGACCAGTAGAGTGGGCAGTCACTGACCAGTCAGGTTGTTAATATAAAAGCATCACTGACACCATGAACCATGCGACTCATGACCAGTAGGGTTGGCAGTCACTGACCAGTCAGGTTGTTAATATAAAAGCATCACTGACACCATGAACCATGCGACTCATGACCAGTAGGGTTGGCAGTCACTGACCAGTCAGGTTGTTAATATAAAAGCATCACTGACACCATGAACCATGCGACCTATGACCAGTAGGGTCATTGCATTGTTTGTTTGTATGTAAATTATAAAGCGCTCCGATCTTTGTGGGGCGCTATATAAATGCTTACATTATATTATATTATTATATTATAGGGTGGGCAGTCACTGACCAGTCAGGTTGTCAATATAAAAGCATCACTGACACCATGAACCATGTAACCCATGACCAGTAGGGTTGGCAGTCACTGACCAGTCAGGTTGTCAATATAAAAGAATTACTAACACCATGAACCATACGACCCTTGACCAGTAGGGTGGGCAGTCACTGACCAGTCAGGTTGTCAATGTAAAAGAATCACTGACACCATGAACAGGAGACCCATGACCAGTAGGGTGGCAGTCACTGACCACGTCAGGTTGTCAATATAAAAGCAACACTGACACCATGAACCATGTGACCCACGACCAGAAGGGTGGGCAGTCACTGACCAGTCAGGTTGTCAATATAAAAGCATGACTGACACCATGACAATGTGACCATGACCAGTAGGTGGGCATCACTGACCAGTCAGGTTGTTAAAATAAAGCATCACTGACACCATGAACCATGTAACCCATGATCAGTAGGACAGCAGTCACTGACCACATCAGGTTGTCAATGCAAAAGCATACTGACACCATGAACCATGCAACCCATGGACCAGTAGGGTCAGCAGTCACTGACCAGTCAGGTTGTTTATATAAAAGCATCACTGACACCATGAACCATGCGACTCATGACCACTAGGGTTGCAGTCACTGACCAGTCAGGTTGTTATATAAAAGCATCACTGACACCATGAACCATGCGACCTATGACCATAGGGTCATGCATGTTCTATTCTGTATGTAAATTGTAAAGCGATCCTCTTTGTGGGCGCTTATAAATGCTTCATTATAATATTATTACATTTAGGGTGACAGTCATGACCAGTCAGTTGTCAATATAAAAGCATCATGACACCATGAACCATGTAACCCTGCCAGTAGGGTTGGCAGTCACTGACAGTCAGTTGTCAATATAAAAGAATTACTAACACATGAACATACGAATCTTGACATAGGGTGGCAGTCACTGACCAGTCAGGTTGTCAATTAAAAGATACTGACAGCATGAACAATGTGACCCATGACCAGTAGGGTGGCAGTCACTGACCAGTCAGTTAGTCAATATAAAAGCATACTGACACCATGAACATCGACCTGTGACCAGTAGGGTGGCAGTCACTGACCAGTCAGGTTGTTAATATAAAAGCATACTGACACCATGAACCATGCGACTCATGACCAGTAGGGTGGCAGTCACTGACCAGTCAGGTTGTCAATATAAAAACATCACTGACACCATGAACATGTAACCCCTGGACCAGTGGGGTTGGCAGTCACTGACCAGTCAGGTTGTCAATATAAAAGCAACACTGACACCATGAACCATGGACCAATGACCAGTAGGGTGGGCAGTCATGACCAGTAAGGTTGTCAATATAAAAGCATGACTGACACCATGAACATGTGACCCATGACCAGTAGGGTGGGGAGTCACTGACCAGTCAGGTTGTAATATAAAAGCATCACTGACACCTTGCAACCATGCGACCATGACCAGTACGGTTGGCAGTCATGACCAGTCAGGTTGTCAATATAAAAGCATGACTGACACCATGAACATGTGACCCATGACCAGTAGGGTGGGCAGTCACTGCCAGTCAGGTTGTTCAATATAAAAGCATCACTGACACCTGACCATGCGACCCATGACCAGTAGGTGGGCAGTCACTGACCAGTCAGGTTGTCAATATAAAAGCACCACTGACACCATGAACCATGCGACCTATGACCAGTAGGGTCATTGCATGTTTGTTTGTATGTAAATTGTAAAGCGCTCGATCTTTGTGGAGCGCTATATAAATGCTTACATTTATATATATTATATATTAAAAGGGGTGGGCAGTCACTGACCAGTCAGGTTGTCAATATAAAAGCATCACTGACACCATGAACCATGTAACCCATGACCAGTAGGGTTGGCAGTCACTGACCAGTCAGGTTTGTCAATATAAAAGAATTACTAACACCATGAACCATACGACCCTTGACCAGTAGGGTGGGCAGTCACTGACCAGTCAGGTTGTCAATGTAAAAGAATGACTGACAGCATGTACAATGTGACCCATGACCAGTAGGGTGGCAGTCACTGACCACGTCAGGTTGTCAATATAAAAGCAACACTGACACCATGAACCATGTGACCCATGACCAGTAAGGGTGGGCAGTCACTGACCAGTCAGGTTGTCAATATAAAAGCATCACTGACACCGATGAACAATGTGACCCATGACTAGTAGGGTGGGCACTCACTGACCAGTCAGGTTGTTAATATAAAAGCATCACTGACACCATGAACCATGTAACAAGTAGGGTTGGCAGTCACTGACCAGTCAGGTTGTCAATATAAAAGAATACTGACACCATGAACCATGCGACCCATGACCAGTAGGGTTGGCAGTCACTGACCAGTCAGGTTGTAATATAAAAGCATCACTGACACCATGAACCATGTAACCCATGACCGTAGGGTTGGCAGTCACTGACCAGTGAGGTTGTTAATACAAAAGCATCACTGACACCATGAACCATGTGACCCATGACCAGTAGGTTGGGGAGTCACTGACCAGTCAGGTTGTCAATATAAAAACATCACTGACACCATGAACCATGTAACCCATGACCAGTAGGGTTGGCAGTCACTGACCAGTCAGGTTTGTCAATATAAAAGCAACACTGACACCATGAACCATGTGACCAATGACCAGTAGGGTGGGCAGTTACTGACCAGTCAGGTTGTTAATATAAAAGCATGACTGACACCATGAACAATGTGACCCATGACCAATAGGGTGGGCAGTCACTGACCAGTCAGGTTGTTAATATAAAAGCATCACTGACACCATGCACCATGCGACCCATGACCAGTACAGTTGGCAGTCACTGACCAGTCAGGTTGTCAATGTTAAAGCATCACTGACACCATGAACCATGTAACCCATGACCGGTAGGGTTGGCAGTCACTGACCAGTCATGTTTTCAATATAAAAGCATGACTTACACCATGAACCATGTGACCCATGACCAGTAGGGTGGGCAGTCACTGACCAGTCAGGTTGTCAATATAAAAGAATCACTGACACCATGAACCATGCACCCATGACCAGTAGGGTGGGCAGTCACTGACCAGTCAGGTTGTCAATAAAAGAGCAACACTGACACCATGAACCATGTGACCCATGACCAGTAGGGTTGGCAGTCACTGACCAGTCAGGTTGTCAATATAAAAGCAACACTGACACCATGAACCATGCGACTCGTGACCATACCAGTAGGGTTGGCAGTCACTGACCAGTCAGGTTGTCAATACAAAAGCATCACTGCATGACACCATGAACCATGCGACCCATGACCAGTAGGGTGGCAGTCACTGACCAGTCAGGTTGTCAATATAAAAGCATGACTGACACCATGAACCATGTGACCCATGACCGTAGGGTGGGCAGTCACTGACCAGTCAGGTTGTCAATATAAAAGCATGACTGACACCATGAACCATGTGACCCATGACCAGTAGGGTGGGCAGTCACTGACCAGTCAGGTTGTCAATATAAAAGCATCACTGACATCATGAACCATGCGACGCATGACCAGTAGGGTTGGCAGTCACTGACCAGTCAGGTTGTCAATATAAAAGCATGGACTGACACCATGAACCATGTAACCCATGACCAGTGGGGTTGGCAGTCACTGACCAGTCAGGTTGTTTATATAAAAGAATTACTGACACCATGAACCATGCGACCCATGACCAGTAGGGTGGGCAGTCACTGACCAGTCAGGTTGTCAATATAAAAGCATCACTGACACCATGAACCATGCCACCCATGACCAGTAGGGTTGGCAGTCACTGACCAGTCAGGTTGTCAATATAAAAGCAATCACTGACACCATGAACATGTGACCCATGACCAGTAGGGTGGCAGTCACTGACCAGTCAGGTTGTAATATAAAAGCAACACTGACACCATGCACCATGATGACCCATGACCAGTAGGGTGGGCAGTCACTGACCAGTCAGGTTGTCAATGTTAAAGCATCACTGACACCATGAACCATGTAACCCATGACTGTAGGGTGGCAGTCACTGACCAGTCAGGTTGTCAATATAAAAGCAATGACTGACACCATGAACCATGTGACCCATGACCAGTAGGGTGGGCAGTCACTGACCAGTCAGGTTGTCAATATAAAAGCATCACTGACACCATGAACCATGCGACCCATGACCAGTAGGGTTGGCAGTCACTGAGCAGTCAGGTTGTCAATATAAAAGCATGACTGACACCATGAACCATGTCACCCATGACCAGTAGTGTTGGCAGTCACTGACCAGTCAGGTTGTTAATATAAAAGAATTACTGACACCATGAACCATGCGACCCATGACCAGTAGGGTGGGGAGTCACTGACCAGTCAGGTTGTCAATATAAAAGCATCACTGACACCATGAACCATGTGACCAATGACCAGTAGGGTGGGCAGTCACTGACCAGTCAGGTTGTCAATATAAAAGCATGACTGACACCATGAACAATGTGACCCATGACCAGTAGGGTGGGCAGTCACTGACCAGTCAGGTTGTTAATATAAAAGCATCACTGACACCATGCACCATGCGACCCATGACCAGTACGGTTGGCAGTCACTGACCAGTCAGGTTGTCAATACAAAAGCATCACTGACACCATGCACCATGCGAATCGTGACCAGTAGGGTTGGCAGTCACTGACCAGTCAGGTTGTCAATACAAAAGCATCACTGCATGACACCATGAACCATGCGACCCATGACCAGTAGGGTTGGCAGTCACTGACCAGTCAGGTTGTCAACATGAAAGCATGACTGACACCATGAACCATGTGACCCATGACCAGAAGGGTGGGCAGTCACTGACCAGTCAGGTTGTCAATATAAAAGCATCACTGACACCATGAACCATGTGACCATGACCAGTAGGGTGGGCAGTCACTGACCAGTCAGGTTGTCAATATAAAAGCATCACTGACATCATGAACCATGCGACGCATGACCAGTAGGGTTGGCAGTCACTGACCAGTCAGGTTGTCAATATAAAAGAATTACTGACACCATGAACCATGCGACCCATGACCAGTAGGGTGGGCAGTCACTGACCAGTCAGGTTGTCATATAAAAGCATCACTGACACCATGAACCATGCCACCCATGACCAGTAGGGTTGGCAGTCACTGACCAGTCAGGTTGTCAATATAAAAGCAACACTGACACCATAAACCATGTGACCAATGACCAGTAGGGTGGGCAGTCACTGACCAGTCAGGTTGTCAATATAAAAGCATCACTGACACCATGAACCATGCGACTCATGACCAGTAGGGTTGGCAGTCACTGACCAGTCAGGTTGTCAATACAAAAGCATCACTGACACCATGAACCATGTGACCCATGACCAGTAGGGTTGGCAGTCACTGACCAGTCAGGTTGTCAATATAAAAGCAACACTGACACCATGAACCATGCGACTCATGACCAGTAGGGTTGGCAGTCATTGACCAGTCAGGTTGTCAATACAAAAGCATCACTGCATGACACCATGAACCATGCGACCCATGACCTGTAGGGTTGGCAGTCACTGAACAGTCAGGTTGTTAATATAAAAGCATCACTGTATGACACCATGCACCATGTGACCCATGACCAGTAGGGTTCGCAGTCACTGACCAGTCAGGTTGTCAATATAAAAGCATGACTGACACCATGAACCATGTGACCCATGACCAGTAGGGTGGGCAGTCACTGACCAGTCAGGTTGTCAATATAAAAGCATCACTGACACCACGAACCATGCGACCCATGACCAGTAGGGTGGGCAGTCACTGACCAGTCAGGTTGTTAATATAAAAGCATCACTGTATGACACCATGCACCATGTGACCCATGACCAGTAGGGTTGGCAGTCACTGACCAGTCAGGTTGTCAATATAAAAGCATGACTGACACCATGAACCATGTGACCCATGACCAGTAGGGTGGGCAGTCACTGACCAGTCAGGTTGTTAATATAAAAGAATTACTGACACCATGAACCATGCGACCCATGACCAGTAGGGTGGGGAGTCACTGACCAGTCAGGTTGTCAATATAAAAGCATCACTGACATCATGAACCATGTGACGCATGACCAGTAGGGTGGACAGTCACTGACCAGTCAGGTTGTCAATATAAAAGCACACTGACACCATGAACCATGTGACCCATGACCAGTAGGGTTGGCAGTCACTGACCAGTCAGGTTGTCAATATAAAAGCATGGACTGACACCATGAACCATGTAACCCATGACCAGTAGGGTGGGCAGTCACTGACCAGTCAGGTTGTCAATATAAAAGCATCACTGACACCATGCACCATGCGACCCATGACCAGTAGGTTGGGCAGTCACTGACCAGTCAGGTTGTCAATATAAAAGCATCACTGACACCATGCACCATGCGACCCTTGCCCAATAGGTTGGGCAATCACAAGCCAGTCAAGATGATTTTAAAGAAAAAAATTCAATTGTAATGTTGAAAGAACATGACTGGTATTAACTTCTGCTTAAACAAGAGCAACAACATGCATTCTGCACAGCAGAGTTCCATTTTAGGACCAGGGTAAAATATTAAAAACACATTTTGGGGGGGATTCACCTTTTACTGGAGAGTACAGCTCCTTTATCATAGGCTGGTCTTGGACATCTACTTGTTAACCGGTAGATGTCTTCGGAGATGCTGGGCCTGACTGCGACACAAACAAAATGCACAATTTGCAACATTTAGTGTTTAACAACATCACCCATCATTCAAACAGTTCGGTCCAGCTAACTTACCGTTACCTTTGGATTTTGTTTTTCGTTTTACACTTTCAGTAACAAAATGTTTGGAGGAACTCATGCATATCAGGATAATTTTTTATTGCTGCAATGACAACAAGTAACAGTAATTCTGGGGGACAGCAAATGCCTGAAATAGTTCTCTTGAGGATTGGTGCTGGTATAAATTTAATTATCAGTGAGCTCTCAGTATGTATTAGTTATCCAGCAAATGACAAACCGACATTTGAATTACCAAAATGTATTAATTTGTCTTGATTTTTGTGTTTATCATGGAACATCCTGAGGGATTTTCTCAAAGTGTTTGAAACCCGACAGACAAAAACGCGACCCAGCCTTGCAACTCTGAAATGATTGCCAAACAACATACAAACGTCCTTGAATGAGTTATAATGCTTCAGGAAAAAAAAGACTTATACTAACTTCTATCTAAACCAGAGCCACAACAGACAATTTGCAAAATCACCGGAATTCTATTTTGGACTGGGCGTAAATATTTTAATTCACTTTTCTTTTATTTTTTACCTTTTACTGGAAAGAGCAGGTCTTGGACATCTACTTGTTGACGGGTAGATGTCTCTGGAGATGCTAAGCCTTTCTGCAACACGTACAAATCACACAATCTGCAACAAGTAGTGTTTAATCAATTTCAAACACAATAAATGAAGACAAAACATTGAAAGGAAATGATTGGAGGAACTGATAAGTGAAGGATTTGTGTTGGTATGGACTCTATTGGAATGAAGCAAATCTATCTCTGGCATGCAAAAAGTATTATTACCAAAGCTAACGATTTGTCTTGAGTATTTAACATAAGGCATTTTTAGGGGGCGCTCCTCAAACTCTTTATACCGAACAGAAAAAAAAAAAAAAAAAAAAAAACAGACGGTCCAATCTGAAGTGATTGCCAAAGAGCATACAAACATTTTCGAACAAGCTTCAGTGATCCAAGAAAAAAAGACTGATAAACGAATGTTGTTTTAACGAGACTAACATCATGCACTCTATATCTGCACAATTATTACAGAGAACCGTTTGGGTACCAGGGGTAAATATTTAAACTGTCCTTTCTGGAGTTTACCTTTTACTGGAAAGTGAAGCTCTGTTGTCATAGGGTGGTCTTGGACATCTACTTGTTGACGGGTAGATGTCTCTGGAGATGCTAAGCCTTTCTGCAACCGTACAAATCACACAACCTGCAACAATTAGTGTTTAATAAATTTCAAACACAATAAATGAAGACAAAACATTGACAGGAAATGATTGGAGGAACTGATAAGTGAAGGATTTGTGTTGGTATGGACTCTATTGGAATGAAGCAAATCTATCTATGGCATGCAGAAAGTATTATTACCAAAGCTAAGAATTTGTCTTGAGTATTTAACATAAGGCATCTTTAGGGGGTGCTCCTCAAACTCTTTATACCCAACAGAAAAAAAAAAAACCAAAACCAGACGGTCAAATCTGAAGTGATTGCCAAAGAGCATACAAACATTTTCGAACAAGCTTCAGTGATCCAGGAAAAAAGACTGATAAACAAATGTTGTTTTAACGAGACTAACATCATGCACTCTATATCTGCACAATTATTACAGAGAACCGTTTGGGTACCAGGGGTAAATATTTAAACTGTCCTTTCTGGGAGTTTACCTTTTACTGGAAAGTGAAGCTCTGTTATCAGAGGCTGGTCTTGGACGTCTACTTGTTGACAGGTAGATCTCCTTGGAGATGGTAAGCCTTTCTGCAAAACAAACAGAAATCCGGATTGTTTTGATTGTATTGAAAATAAGCAACAGTAATTGAGGGGAGGTCGTTTGCTTGAAGAAAAAAAAAAGGTTCTCTCAACAACTATTAAATAGAGAGCTTTTTTATATTTTAATTAAATTTTTTTTGAGTGCAGCTCCTTTATCATAGACAGATCTAGGACATCTGCTTGTTGACGAGAAGACGTCTTTGGAGAAACAAAACATAAATAAACAAAATTTTATAAATTAAATACAAAATTTGCAACACTTAGATATTAACGTTTTCTAATATCTATCAGTAAAAAAAGTTAGGTTCAGATAAATTGCTTTTACTTTGCATTTTTTCTATACTTTTAATAAAAAAATAAGACAAGAGTTTGGAGGGACTTATAATATGAAACAGTTCTCTTGATGGTTGATGCTGGTTTAAATGTTACTGTCAGATGAGCTCTTATAATAAAAACTTACCAAGAGAATGGTCTGCAAAAGTTGAATTAGCGAAAGCTAAGAAGTTGTTCTGATATGTGTGTGTTTAACATGCTTTTCAAAAAATCTTACACACCTTACAGAAAAAACACAACCAGCCAGTCAACTGTAAACATGATTTCCAAACAACATACAAATATCTTTGAATGAGTTTTAACGCTACAAGAAAAGACTGATATTGTCTAAACATGTCTAAAGCATTCTGCACAATTACTACAGAGCTTTAATCAGGACCAGGGGTAAATATTCTAATTCACTTTCTGGGAACTCACCTTTTTCCTGGAGAGTGCAAACAGCTCCTAAAACATATACCAGTTTTGGACATCTACTTGTTGACTGGGTAGATGTATTATAGGAGATGCTAAGCCTTCCTGCAACACAAAAACAAATGGAACACTTTGCCGTATTTTGTATTTTAAAACATTACCCATCATTAAAGGCACTGGACACTATTGGTAATTACTCAAAATAATTGTTAGCATAAAAACTTACTTGGTAACGTGCAATGGAGAGCTGTTGATAGTATAAAACATTGTGAGAAACAGCTCCCTCTGAAGTAACGTAGTTTTTGAGAAAGAAGTAATTTCTCAGTAAAATATTTGAACTGATTTTGAGACCTCATGCATGAGGTCTCGAAATCAACCATCTGAAGGCACACAACTTCGTGTGACAAGGGTGTTTTTTCTTCCATTATTATCTCGCAACTTCGACGACCAATTGAGTTTTGTGCATATGTTGAGATACACCAAGTGAGAAGACTGGTCTTTGACAATTACCGAAGGTGTCCAGTGTCTTTAAACAACTAGTTTAGATACACTGCTTTTTTTCTTAGGATATTTTCAACACTCTCAATAAAAAATAGACAAAGAAAACTCAACACTGAACACAGCAACAAACTTGTTGGAGGAACTCATCAAATCAGGATTATTTTGATTGTTGCAATCAAAGTAAAGCAACAGTAATTATACGGGACAACAAAAGCCTGGAACAGTTCTATTAAGGATTGGTGCTGGTATTAACTTAATTTTTTTTCAAAGAGCTCTAAGAATGAAGCATATCTTGAAAAAGGCATGCACAATTTTAATTAACAAAAGCAAGGAACTCGTCTTGATATTTGTGTTGAACATGAAAGATCCCAAGTGGTTTCCCTAAACTCTTAGGAACCGGACAGAAAAAAACCAACAATCCAGCCTGTCAACTCTGAAATGATTGCCAAACAACATACAGACATCTTTAAATGAACTGTAAAGCTACATGGAAATGTCTGATACTAACTTCCGTTTCAACTAAAAGCATCAACAGACATTCTGCACAACTACTAGTCGAGGGTTCCATTTGTGATTGGGTGTAAATATTTTAATTCACTTTTTGGGGGAAATTACCTGTACTAGAGAGTGCAGCTCCTTTATCATAGGCCGGTCTTAGACATCTACTTGTTGACGGGTAGATGTCAAGCCTGACTGCAATTAAAACAAAGAACACAATTTAAAAACATTTAATAATACAAAATTTTAAAAAACTGAATCATCAGTAAAACAGTTAAGTTGAGTGAAACTGTTTTTACTTTAGAATTTTTCTATATCTTTAAAGGTTAGTTAAAGTTAATTAAGAAAACCAACACTAAAAGCAGCAACAGTGTGTTTGGAGAAACTCATGCAAGTCACGATTCACCATTGGCCAGTCTTGATTTGATTGTTGTAACAGTAATTGTAGGGGACGTCAAATGCCTAAAGCAGTTCTGCTGAGAATTGGTGCTGGTATAATCAGTGAGCCCTAAGAATGAAACTTAAAGGAACATAACAGAATTGGTAAGAAAAAAACTTGTAAAATATACTTTTTGATCAAAGATTTACATAAAACTGACACGGTCTAATAATGTTGATAGTAGAAAACATCCCTTGAAATATTTCTGTCTGAAATGCCATATTTGATGGGAAATGAATAAACTAATTTTCCCATTGGAGTTTCGCTCAGTGAGCGTTTTATTCATTTGTTGAATCTATATGATTTCATGCAAATGTGTAATCGTTTTTTTTTAACTTTTTTCTTGTGACCCAGATGGCCGATTGATCTCAAACTTCTACAGGTTTGTCAGTTTATGTATATGGTGGATTACATAAAGTGCTTACACTGCCAGCAACTGTTTTGTTAGCAAAAACCAATACTGTAACGTTCCTTTAAAAGCATATGACTTACAAAAGCTAAGAATTCGTCTTGATGTTTGTGTTTAATGTGAATCATCCTTAGGGACTTCCAAAAATATAAAAAAATCGGCAGAAAAACACAGCCCATCTTGTCAACACTGAAACAATTGCCATCGAAACAAAATTGAATATTTCTGTAGAATTTTACACTTTGCATGGTGGGGAGTACAGGCAAGCGATGTTTGCGGTGACACCATGTGCATACATCTCTCCTGTGAGTTGTGGTGGTTCCGAGAAGAACTGGTGGTTGGACAACTCTACGTTTCGATCAGTATATGCTCTGATCGTCTTCAGGAGAAAGCTGAAGACGATCAGAGCATACTGATCGAAACGTCGAGTTGTCAAACCACCAGTTCTTCTCAGAACCACAACTCACAAGTAAGATTTATGCACAAATGGTTTCACCGCAAACCTCACTTGATTGAATATTTCTGGTTTCAACTTCTGTTCAGCAGAGCAACAACAGACACATTTATACAGAGACCCTGCTCCATTTGGGAGTTGGGACAGGGTATGAATATTGAAACTGTACTATTTAGGAGTTTACCTTTTACTGGAGAGTGCATGCAGCTCCGTCATCATAGGCCGGTCTTGGACATCTACTTGTCGATGGGTAGATCTCTTTGGAGGTCGTCAGCCTGACTGCAACACAAAGATATCAATATTTACCAACATTATCAAGATTTACACCTAGTGTAAAACAACATTTCCTTCACTTGAGGATTTTGTGTTTACTTTCAATCAAAACCAAGTGAAGAAAAGCATTTATTGGATTCAGCAAGGGAGGCTGAAAATTTGTCTTGATATTTGCGTTTAGAATACAAAAGTATCCCAAAGGGACGTTTCCAAACTCTGTGAGACCCGACAAAAAAAACACAACCTAGCCTGTCAACTCTGAACACTCTGCACAATTTACTGCAGAGGTCCATTTGGGACAAGGTGTAAATATGAAACTTTTTGTCTTAAAAGGTTCACCTTTTACTGGATAGTGCATGCAGCTCTTTGATCATAAGCTGGTCTTGGACATCTACATGTTGATGAGTAAGAAGTCTTTGGAGATGGTAGGGCTGACTGCAACACAAACAAATTGCACAATTTGAACCATTTCATCAATAAGCTCACACAATAAAAATTATCCAGGAAATGGAAAACCAAAAATTTAATAACCAAAAGCAAGTTTTTGCTGTTGATATTTGTGTTTTACATAAAGCATCCTGAGTGACTTTCCCAAATCTTTAATGCCAGACATAAAGAACACAACCCAGCTTTTTTAAATCTGAAAATCTCAACAAGAATCTTTGAATGAATTGAAATGCTACAAGATAAAAGACTGAAACTAACTTCAGTTTAAGCCAGAGCTAACAGCATGCATTCTACTTGGGACTGGGTGTACCAATTTTAGGTTAACATTTTTGAGGATTCAAATTTTACTGGAAAGTGCAGCTCCTCTATTATAAGCAAGTCTTGGACATCTACTTGTTGACTGGTAGATCTCATCGGACAGATGCTTAGCTTTTCTGCAACACAAACAAAAAAGACAATTGTCACTACTTGAAAAACATTACCCATCATTGAAACAGTCAGTACCAATTAACCTGCATTTACCCTACGATTTTTCTATACTGTCAATCAAAAATAAAAGAAAACCAATATTGAAAACTTCAACAAAATGTTTGGTGGAACTCATGCAAATTAGGATGATTGTTACAATCAAAACATGCAGGTTGTCATGTTTGTGCATGTATTGTTTGAAGCTTTGCATTGTGTGGAGAAATAGGAAGAAATTATAAATAAATAAATAGCAAAACCTGCGGGTACAACCATGTGTAAATCTCTTTTGCATGAGTGTTGGCTCTGAGAAGAGCCGGTTTGGTCTCGATGTTCGAACAGTATACTCTGCTCGTCTTCAGGAGAATGTGTTTGTGTATGTTTGTACTTAATTAGTCTCTCCATCTTCTCTTCTGCCTTCATCTTCTTCTATTTCCATTTCGAGGTTGCCATTCTGTTAGCCTCTTCATCCACCTGTTGTCACGTCTTCTTCATACATAAGTGTCCTACCCTCCATCTCCATTTCATTTCCTTGATCTTTACCATGATGTCTTTGATCTGAGTTTTCTGCCCGATGTTGGTATGTCCATTTGTCACCTAGAGTCCGTCCAAGCATCCTCCTTGTGTCGATAGTAAGTTGTGTTCCATCTCTTTGGCTGTTGACCATGTCTCTGTCCCCATATGTCATTGTTGTCAGGATGCACTGATAAGTGTATAATGGTAGAAGGAGAAACAGAGATTTGGGGTTCAGCAGCAGGAGAGGTATACTGTGAGGTCATCAGAGGTAGGTGACATCACTGCATGAAAGGAGCCTGCAGGAGTGGTAGGATGTTCTGCTGTGTGGATTTGGAGCTGCATGAGGGTTTTACTGTCATGCCTTCGTCTACCAAGGGAAGTGGGCCGTTTCACTCTCATTGTTTCTGTGGGACATACTCCAACCTATACACTCTGTCGTTAGCGTCTTCCCCTTGGGATTGTGATTGACTACATGTGTCTTGTTTGTGAAATGGGTTCGCTAGGATCTTGGGAGACTGCCGGGTTAGTGGCAGGCTCTCTTGCTGTATCAGAGGACTCAGGAGCAGCTTAAGTGGCGAGTGGTAGGGGACGGTTTCTATGAAGTCCAGGTGGTTCCGGGCCAGGGCCATCAGCAAGCTGTATCTCATAAACAGTAGGAGGACACAGGTAAAAAAAATCTTCTACCGAGGGGCGAGTTCAAAGGAGAACTTTCCCTAGAGCAATCCCCTTCATCGCCTTTGGCATTGCTCGCAGTCCCTTGCTTTTAGAGGGCAGTGTTTGAACTTCTGTTGCTGCTACTTCAACCAGGCATCTATATTGGATTGGTTAGATCTTGACTGCAACGACGAAGGGGGACAGGCCAGTAGATGAGTGTCGAGTACGGTATACATAAATACCAACTCCTGTAAAGTGCTACGGCCAATGCCTCTTCTGATCTACAGATAGGTAGGGCTCATAGCATGTTGTGAAGTGTGTGATTAAACCATTAACAATTGTCTGTTTCCCTAGGGATGGTATGCAGTGGTCCAGCTCTCGGAAAACGCTGTAGGCAGCCCCTTTACCAGCTGTGATTTTTAAATTCTGTTTTCCACTGTGTATCCTTCTAGGGACTCCATTATTCCTGAAAAACCTTTCTTTCATCAAGACCTTTGCAACGGTGTTATAGGCCTTCTGGTTCGGACATGATCGACACTGCCTGTAAAAACTTGCTGCATGCATATGTCATCACAAAGACATTCACACGAAGTCATAGCTAAGGGGTGTTCTGCGATTAGTTTACCCGTAGTAGGTTTGTTGGGAACTGTACCCCAGTCCGCAAGCCGCCGTCGGACCGCCGGTGGCATGTGGTGGCTGAGGAGCGGCTCGTCGGCATCGGCACGCCGACTTGATACCGACAGCGGTCCGCTGGTGGTAGCCAAGTGGCTTACGATCAGTGGCACGCCGACGAAAATCCATCGGCGGTCCGCCATAGGTAACCAAGTGGCACACAATCAGCGGCCTGTCGCTCAAAAAACGACAGTGGACCGACATCGGTAACCAGTGGCAAACCACTAGAGGCATGCCGCTCAAAAACCGACAGCGGATCGACATCGGTAACCAGTGGCAAACCACTAGAGGCATGCCGCTCAAAAACCGACAGTGGACCGACATCGGTAACCAGTGGCAAACCACTAGAGGCTTGCCGCTCAAGAAACGACAGTGGACCGACATCGGTAACCAGTGGCAAACCACCAGAGGCTTGCCTCTCAAAAACCGACAGTATACCGACATCGGTAACCAGTGGCAAACCACCAGAGGCTTGCCGCTCAAGAACCGACAGTGGACCGACTTCGGTAACCAGTGGCAAACCACCAGAGGCTTGCCGCTCAAAAACCGACAGTATACCAACATCGGTAACCAGTGGCAAACCACCAGAGGCTTGCCTCTCAAAAACCGACAGTATACCAACATCGGTAACCAGTGGCAAACCACCAGAGGCTTGCCTCTCAAGAACCGACAGTGGACCGACATCGGTAACCAGTGGCAAACCACCAGAGGCTTGCCTCTCAAGAACCGACAGGGGACCGACATCGGTAACCAGTGGCAAACCACCAGAGGCTTGCCTCTCAAGAACCGACGGTGGACCGACATCGGTAACCAGTGGCAAACCACCAGAGGCTTGCCTCTTAAGAACCGACGGTGGACCGACATCGGTAACCAGTGGCAAACCACCAGAGGCTTGCCGCTCAAGAACCGACAGTGGACCGACATCGGTAACCAGTGGCAAACCACCAGAGGCTTGCCTCTCAAGAACCGACAGTGGACCGACATCGGTAACCATTGGCAAACCACCAGAGGCTTGCCTCTCAAGAACCGACAGCGGACCGACATCGGTAACCACCAAGACATACCACCAGTGGCCCGCCGCTCAAGAGCCGACTGCGGCCTTATATCGGTAATCCCCAGCGGCATACTAAAGAGTCCTGCCACCGAAAAACCTACAGCGGACTAATAACGGTAACCAGCGGCATACCACTTGAGGCTTTACTCTCCAAAGCGAAAAACAGACCACCAGCTCCCGTTAACTGGGCAGCATACCGCTCCACGAGCAATAGTTTTATATAATATTGTTATATATTGTTATATAATTTACTTTAACAGTAGGGCCTACAGATTGCTCACCTTGAATAGTGTATCTACTACCCTACACACATAATAGCTGTGGCCCTAGCCCACCCATAGTGCACTACACTAACAGTGATACAGAGTACTGCTAGCTGTTCAATGTGCCTGGTTTGCAGTAGGGTCAGGGTCACAGGTCATTATGGTCAAATTACAGCTAACTGCTCAACACTGAGCCATTTAAAAAAAACGGTTGGTTGATGCAGAGTAGAGCAAGGGTCGATTGTGACTTTTTCTCCACGGTCGTGATTTGTTACTAGCAAGGAGAATGGAGAAAAGTGATCATCAGTTGTATCGCAGCATAATCAAGCTCAAGTTTTTCAAAGGACAGCATTAACACCATGTCTGGACATAATGTTTTACTGTAGATCTATGCTTCCCCTCCTCATAGTCATAATCTGCATGCGAGGCCATGGGCATGGCCAAAACTGATTCACTTGTGTTCAAAATTGTACACAACACAAGCATCATCTGTGTATTCTTGCTGGCTGATTAGAGCTATGGTCACTGTTACATGTAAGTACGTTATTCATAAAATTTGACGGAAGACTGTTACTTATATTACTCTCTCTTTGACTAGTAAAATGTTCACTCCATGCACTTATATAGGGTTTGTTACAACTTTCCGTGCCTCACCTTGAAACCCTCTTTGTCCAGCAACTTATTTGCTTATTTGTTTTCAAGCCAGTGTTTTTTATTAAACTGAATCCGTCCAAGTTATTTATGTAGAGGATTATTGGCCTACTGAATACTTACTTATAGTTAATCAGTTTTCAGGTAGTAAATGTAACAATTCAATAGATTGATGATTGAATACTATCTACTTTACATGTACCGTATAATGCACAGCTGATGGAATAACCATGCCAACCTGTAAAACTTCAATCAACCTTAGAAATGTATGAAACACGGCAGCTTATCTATTTCTGTTGTTCCTATCTATTACAGATACCATGAGTTGAACAAGGTTGATTACTTCACATACAAGAAAGCCATGCTCTGTGGAGATTGAGTGGAACGAACTTAGAACAGGAAATCAGCAGAACACCAACAGCTCATACTACAGTGGCTGTCTAGTCTACGGACTGCACTGCGACTGACCCAAGCAACATTGACATCAACGAAGATCTTCACATATGTACAAAAGAGATAAATCTATATCTGAATTTGCATTGAAAATGTGCTCTTTATTTTTTGTCATTAAATGCTATTTAATTTTTATGCTCTATACCATGCAAACAAAGGATGGAACAATTAAAGTGATATTATTTATATAATAATAAATAATGTTTTTTTACTACACAAATATTGGCAGCAAAACTAGCTGGCAAAGTAACATTGAATTATTCTTAGACGGCTGCCATTAGCGGACCGGGGCAAGAACGTCCGCCTGCTCGCCAGTGGTCCACTGTCGGCAGCCAACAGAGGGCCGATGATGGGCCAACGGCGGACAATCAGAGGGCTGCCATTAGCGGAACGCCGGCACAAACGTCCGCCTGCTCGCCAGTGGTCCACCGTCGGCAGCCAACAGAGGGCCGATAATGGGCCAACGGCGGACCATCAGAGGGCTGCCATTAGCGGAACGCCGGCACAAACGTCCGCCTGCTCGCCAGTGGTCCAACGTCGGCAGCCAACAGAGGGCCGATGATGGGCCAACGGCGGACCATCAGAGGGCTGCCATTAGCGGACCGCCGGCACAAACGTCCGCCTGCTCGCCAGTGGTCCACCGTCGGCAGCCAACAGAGGGCCGATGATGGCCCAACGGCGGACCATCAGAGGGCTGTCACCAGCGGACCGCCAGCACAAATGTCCGCCCGCTCGCTGGTGGTCCACCGTCGGCAGCCAACAGAGGGCCGATAATGGGCCAACGGCGGACCATCAGAGGGCTGCCATTAGCGGAACGCCGGCACAAACGTCCGCCTGCTCGCCAGTGGTCCAACGTCGGCAGCCAACAGAGGGCCGATGATGGGCCAACGGCGGACCATCAGAGGGCTGCCATTAGCGGACCGCCGGCACAAACGTCCGCCTGCTCGCCAGTGGTCCACTGTCGGCAGCCAACAGAGGGCCGATGATGGCCCAACGGCGGACCATCAGAGGGCTGTCACCAGCGGACCGCCAGCACAAATGTCCGCCCGCTCACTGGTGGTCCGCCGTCGGCAGCCGACAGAGGGCCGATGATGGGCCAACGGCGGACCATCAGATGTTTGCCACCGACGGACCACCGGCACGGTCCACCGTCGGCCCACCACCGGTCCTCCGTCGGCTGCCGCCGGCGAACCGACGGCGAGCGGGCGGACATTCGTGTTGGCGGTCCGCCGGTGGCAGCCACCGTCGGCCCGCTGGTGGTGCCGCCGGTGGACCGACGACAAACCGATCGCGGCTTGCGGACTGGGACATTGCTCACAGGTTCTGCAGTATTTCTCCACATGATCAGTGGTCATCCCGAGCTTGTGAAACATTCTCTTATAACTAATGCGAGGGTATGCTCCTGACCCTAGTTTCTTTCTTTGCCATGTAGTGCTGCCAGGACGGTTGGCTGCAATCCGGCAGGCAGAAGACCTAGTCAAATCTGCTCGCCCTCTCCCGGTTCTTGTGTCTGCAGACATACATGTAGGAACTCTATCTCCTGTATTCTTTCCTTCTTTTTTTGAGAAGCATTTTCATGCCCCTTGGCGATGCACCTTTGGTTTTGGTCCGTGTCTACAAGATGCCAAGAGTCTTGATATGGTGGTTTCTTCCTTCTGTAGGTTAAAGTTCTTGCATTGTGTAGCCATGTAGTGTGCTTGCCTCGCCAACTACCTGAAGATCACAAGTTGACTGTGAGGCATCCTGCAACAACTCTTTGGCGAGACTATTCTGGCAACTCAGAGCTTCGGCATTGGCATAAGCATTGCTAGAACAAAATTTTAGGTTGTAGATGAACTGGGCAAACTGGCTGGCCCATCCCACCTCAGTTTATTGTCAGTGAAGACTGAAAACTTTGCCTGACGAAAGTCGCTCCAAAACTTCTAGGTCACTGCAATTTTAGCCAGGGCGAGAAGCTCAAATTTCATTTAACTGTAGTTGATCATATTTCTCTCTAGTGGATGAAAACTGCAACATGTTTAACCTAACACCTTTGCTTCTTCAAGTGAGTTTACAGCCTCATTGATTCTTGGTAGTAGATTGATTTTCGTTGACTCTGGGCCCAGTAGTTGTCACAAAGCCATATTCTTCCATCCTTCTTGCTAAGAATAACCATGGAGGCAGCTTAGGGACTGACAGATGGTCTTATAATTTTCCGTTCAAGTAGCTTCTGAAGATGATGGGCCTTCACCTCTGTCATCTGGTGTGGTTGAAGTCTGCAGTGGGGCACACAATCTGGTCTATCATCAAGGGTGGGGATATTGTGAATATATTGCCAAGGTGAATCCAAGGTCATCGTTTATTTTGGAGAGAACAAAATTGGTGTGCTTGCTTGTCTTCCATTCTTGCTAGGGCAGCTGCAGCAGCATCCCTTAGCTTCTGTTGATGCTGCTTCACACCCAGACATCTAGATTGAATATTGTCGTGTGCTCTGGAGCTGGCAATCTGAACATCAGGTCAATCGGCAGGGTTGGTTCTTGACCAAACAGTTGTTTTTTTTCACTGGAGTAGACAAAGAAGGAGGCAGGCCAGTGGACAAGTACGGTTATAAAGGTCATCGTCTGCTTTGGAGAAAACATTCTTGTATTTCTTTAGTTGTATTTCTTTAGTAACTGTACTAGTTGTTCTCATTCATCCTTATTGATTTTTGTATCATTTACTGTTGAATTGTAGGGAGTCATCCATATTGACAGCTTTTATATAGATCTATGTGTGATTTACTCTGAAGTCATCTGAGCCTGTAATTGTCCGGGTGAATCCTTTGTGGGTCTCATGGATTGAACAAGTATCAGATTGTAACACTTGCACTGGTCAGATAATCCCTCTCCAGCCATGCCAGCCTTTCAGTTGAAGCATGGTTGAAGCCATCACACATCTTCAGCACCGGTGTCGCGGTCTCAGATGTCCGGTGTGCTAAAAGCTCCGGACTACCAAATACGGTAGTATTACGTCATGCTATACCTGCGCACAGCAAGCGAAAGGAGTCGATTTTAGTGCCGGGCTCAGTCGACTGTTTTGCTCGAGCTCGTAGCTGTCATGTCCACAAGTAAATCGAGTTGTGAACGAGTTAATCGTCTACGACAATATTGTGAAAAAAGCAATCACATAATCAAGTATTTGAGGAGCGGGAATTACAGACAAGGTTCTTCTGAAAGCGACTGAACAGAAAATAATCGGAAAAGAAAAAAAAATAGGTCTTTGAGATTTATTCGCGGCGTCCGCAGATGCAGAGCACGGGAAACCCACGCCCACAACGACAGCGTGCCGAAATGCCCGGTGACGTCACCCGGAACTTTTAGCACACCGGACATCTGAGACCGCGACAGGTGTTGACTATCTTGGTCACATGGTTTCATTCTGAGAGATACAGCAGGTGTCCACTAAAGCCACACTCCTGGGGATCAGGAGATTTCTGTAGTCACACTGGGCGGCCTGAAGTAGAGCCAGCTATCTTTCCCTGAAGCGCCGGGCTCTTATTGGCGCTTGTGAATTGTTGTCAGCCATTATTGATGAGTTAGCATCCGCCAGCAGTGGCGTGTAGCAATCCTTGATGGGGCCACTGCGTTTGTGAATTGTTGTCAGGTGTTATTGATGAGGTAGCATCCCACCTAGCAGTAGGGTGTGGCAATCCTTGATGGGGACGCTGCATTTGTGAATTGTTGTCTGGTGTTATTGATGAGGTAGCTTCCTCCCCGGCAGTGGGGTGTGGCAATCCTTGATGGGGCCGCTGTGTTTGTGAATTGTTATCTGGTGTTATTGATGTGGTAGCATCCGCCCAGGGGTGGGGTGTGGGAAAATGGGGCCGCTGCGTTTGTGAATTGTTGTCGGGTGTTATTGATGAGGTAGCATCCGCCCAGGGGTGGGGTGTGGCAATCCTTGATGGGGACGCCGCATTTGTGAATTGTTGTCTGGTGTTATTGATGAGGTAGCTTCCTCCACGGCAGTGGGGTGTGAGAATCCTTGATGGGGCCGCTACGTTTGTAAATTGTTATCTGGTGTTATTGACGTGGTAGCATCCACCAAGCAGTGGGGTGTGGGAATTCTTGATGGGGCCCTTGCGTTTGTGAATTGTTGTCTGGTGTTATTGACGTGGTAGCATCCCCCAGCGTGGGGTGTGTGAAATCCTTGATGGGGCTGCTGTGTTTGTGAATTGTTTTTTGGGGTGTTATTGACGGGGTAGCATCCGCCCAGCAGTGGGTGTGGGAATCTTGATGGGGCTGCTGTGTTTGTGAATTGTTGCTGGGTGTTATTGACGTGGTAGCATCCGCCAAGCAGTAGGGTGTGGCAATCCTTGATGGGGCTGCTGTGTTTGTGAATTGTTGTGCGGTGTTATTGACGGGGTAGCATCCGCCCAGCAGTGGGGTGTGGGAATCTTTGATGGGGCTGCTGTGTTTGTGAATTGTTGCTGGGTGTTATTGACGTGGTAGCATCCGCAAGGCAGTAGGGTGTGGCAATCCTTGATGGGGCTGCTGTGTTTGTGAATTGTTGCTGGGTGTTATTGACGGGGTAGCATCCACCCAGCAGTGGGGTGTGGGAATCCTTGATGGGGCCGCTGCGTTTGTGAATTGTTGTCGGGTGTTATTGACGGGGTAGCATCCGCCCAGGGGTGGGGTGTGGGAATCCTTGATGGGGTTGATGGGGCCCCCCCGCTCTTGTCCTTCCTCTGGGATTTGATAGTATTGGCAATGTGACCGACTTCTTTGCAGTTGTAGCACTTTATTATTAGACCTTGGTTCAATCAGATGGGGTTAGGGGTTTGGGACGACTGGTGTGACAAGAGTTGGGACATCTGTCTCCACACAGTTAACTCAAGGCCTCCCGCTCAGCCTTGAAGCATGGTAGCTTGCTGATACAGCTGATGTTGAAGTTTGCTTGACGAGTCTTCAGCCACCTTGGTTGCAACGGCCTCCGCAATGACTCCAGCGAATTCGGTACCAGGGTTCTCTTGTGGGTAGCCTCTCATTTCTCTTTCAAAGGATTTATCAGCCATCAGTCCCAATGAAAAACCTCTCGTTCAGGATGTCATCTTTGCTCTCTAGAAGGGGTTTCCATCTGAGTGGCAATCTCTCTAATTTCCTTTTAGGTGTTGCAGCATGTTGAGGGAGAACTCTGGGGGGGAACTGTCCCCTCTATGCTTGCAGTCATAAAAGTCTTCCAAGCAGGCTGGTTTGGACTCATGGCCTAGGTGTACACCTCAATGATTCATGTGATTATAATTTCAGCACTGCTCCTAACTGATTGGGGGGGGAGATCTGTCCTCTGCATTGCTTCACCCGTGAGGTGGTCTAGAACTAGCCGTGCACCTTCCTCATCTGACGTGTCTTCTGTGAGACATCTCCAATCTTCGGCCCACTCTAGAACTCTCAGGTTCTTGTTGCTCTTACAAGCCTCCTTGTTATCTTCGCACCTGATCTGGAGAACAACCATGGCTTTGTCAGGCTTACCAGTGCTGGTTCCATCCCCTCCCCTCTGCACTCTTCATCTCCACTGTAGCAGCCAAAGCTTTCATTTGTTCTTGGACGTCCTCCATCTTTGCGACCTCATCACACCACAATCTTTTCTTGAAAGTGTCACTTAGCAATCCTGTCTAGGACGTTGGCAATGCCATGATTGATTCTTTTTTTACACATATACTTATTTGTCATGAAGTCAAAACACACACTAAAAAGGTTGGGGTTTAAGAAGTGGATAAAAAGTCTTTGCTCTGGTAAAGTGCTTAAAGGCACTGGACACTATTGGTAATTACTCGAAATAATTGTTAGAATAAAAACTTACTTGGTAACGAGCAATGGAGAGCTGTTGATAGTAAAAACACTGTGAGAAACGGCTCCCTCTGAAGTAATGTAAGTTTTTGAGAAAGAAGTAATTTCTCAGTAAAATATTTGAATTGATTTTGAGACCTCGTGCGTGAAGTCTCAAAATCAAGCATCTGAAAGCACACAACTTCGTGTGACAAGGTTTTTTTTCTTCCATTATTATCTCGCAACTTCGACGACCAATTGAGTTCAAATTTTCACAGGTTTATTTTGTGCATATGTTGAGATACACCAAGTGAGAAGACTGGTCTTTGACAATTACCAAAGGTGTCCAGTGTCTTTAAGCGGAAAATATTTCTCAACATTTGTCAGTTAAGCAGAAATGGGTAGAATACCAGTCACAAATTGTACATGTAACATGCTAGCTACTTTTTGTAGTTAGGCAGCTCTTTGAAATTGGGCCCTGAGCAACGACAGACAAAAACCAGTTAAACTCAGATAAATTTATTTTACCTATTTTGTTTTTTTAAATTTTAAATAAAAAATAAATGAAGAAAAACCAACAGTGAAAACAGAAACAAACGGTTCGGAGGGAATGATACTGATTAATTGTTATTGTTGCAATCAAAATAAGCAAGTGACTTTGAGGGACGTCAAATGCCTGAAACAGTTTTCTGGAGGATTGGTGCTGGTATGAACTTTCACCTCAAACAGCTGTCAGAATAAACTTTATAAAAAAAATGCAATTGGCGTGTAAAATCACCCAAACCTTAAAGGAACATTACAGAATTGGTTTTTGCTAACAAAGCAGTTGCTTGCAGTGTAAGCACTTTATGTAATCCACCATATACATAAACTGACAAACCTGTAGAAGTTTGAGATCGATTGGCCATCTGAGTCACAAAAAAATAGTGAAAACCGATTACACATTTGCATGAAATCAAATAGATTCAACAAATGAATTAAACGTTCACTGAGTGATAAACTCCAATCGGAAAACTAGTTTATTCATTTCTCATCAAATATGGCATTTCAGACAGAAATATTTCAAGGGATGTTTTTTACTATCATCATCATTAGACCGTGTAAGTTTTATGTAAATCTGTGATCAAAAAAGTATATTTTACAAGTTTTTTTCTTACCAATTCTGTAATATGTTCCTTTAACATTTGAACAAGCGCCAAATCCTGGCTAAAACCTTGCTATAACCTCCCTTTAATAACATCAATCTGTAATAAAATTAAAAATAATCTGGGTTAAGCTGTGCCTGCCCACAAAGCCTTATGATGTGAAGTCAACTGTAAGAGTGTTTTCTGTTCAGTGCTGCACAAACAGCCCAGAGCACAATGATGATGTTACAAAAAAACAAGGTACATGTAGACATTTTAGTCAATGATTGACTTACTCTTAAATCAGCCTTGGTCTGACATCTGTTGATAATGGGGCTCATTTATCACCATGCATGCACCTCTCTGTTAGTGCTAATTGATAACAGGGAAAAAATTAAATAAGTATTGGACATAATTTTGTTTTTCACTTTTCAGTTGAAAACAAGAAGGCAATCTCATAAAATATGCATATTTGTAACAATAATTCTGAAAACACTTTTAGATATTTTTTTTACAGAACTCAGGAAAGTACCGAGTACACAGTGCTTGACCCACTTCGGTGTATAGGTAAAACCAAATAGTATTCTTTATCCCAATGCAAATTTAACATAAATAAAATTGTTGTGGTACCCGCTGCTAAAATATTGATTTGAACTGCCTCTAGCTACCGAGCAATCTTGGTGGTCTAGTGATAAGACATCTGAACTAGATTAGAATGGCAAAGGTTGTGGTTTGAATCCCACCCAAGTATATGTCTGTAGATTTTATTACACAGGACTCAAGAATGTACTGAGTATGTGTGCTTAACATGTTGACTGCCGCCTACGAGTATATTCGTAGTAACAGGTTAGACGGATTCTGCCACTACGAGTATACTCGTAGAGAATGAAAGGGCTTGTATTGTTATTTAACCTACTGTCAGTGACTCTTGGCAACATTTTCCAGTGAGTTGACCAACCATTTGAAACCATTCGACTGCCAAGGTTGTGTACGGTGGCACAACTGTGCACAGAACTAGCTGTGTACTGTGTACATGCATTCCCTCATGGTATCATATTGCAGGCTGGCTGGCATAGTTTATCTATCATTCAAAACCACAGTGAATGGTATTGAATGGTCAGAGAGCAAGAGGGTTAAACACACTGGCATCACTGAGCACGCAACACATACGCTTCCTGGCAGTGGTGAGGACATCGACCTTAGAATGTGCATGTTAATTTTTTTTTTTTGTATAGTACCTGGCAAATGGGAACGCACTACGAATATATTGACCGGCAGTCAATGTGTTAACAAACACAAATCGGTAATTGGTAAAACCAAATAATATTCTTTATCCCTGACTCAAATTTAACATCCATTAAATAACTATAGCACTTATATTATATTGCATCAATTTGTACTTCACATGTGCCCTCTTGGTCATTGGGCCAATAACATTCCTGTGATCTTTCTCAGCTCCCTGCGGAGTACACAGCCCTGGGCTGCCGTGGCGTGGCGCTCCAAAGGCTTTTTCAAACACAAAATCAACATTTACCCTTGCACTTGCAGGTATCCATTTGTACACCTGGGTGAAGAGTAGACCCAGTTACTGGGGCGCTGTACTCCTTTTTCGAAAATTTTGACGTTTATCGGTCGTACTAGCGCCCCAGGAACTTATTGTACGTAACTACATCAATCTTCAATTTACCGGGTGCCCTGCCTCAACCGTGAAACCACGCGGTTGAGGCAGGGCACCTGTCAAATTTTAGACGGGTGCCCTGCCTCAACTGTGACGACAACACGGTTGAGGGAGGTAGGGTACCCATCAATCAGACGGATGCCCTACCTCCCTCAACCGCGTTGTTGTCACAGTTGAGGCAGGGCACCCGTCTAAAATTTGACAGGTGCCCTGCCTCAACCGCGTGGTTTCACGGTTGAGGCAGGGCACCCGGGATCCTGCTGAGAGCGTGATCGCATTGATGTAGTTACGTGCAATAAGTTCCTGGGGCGCTAGTACGAACGATAAATGTCAACATTTTTCAAAAAAGGAGTACAGCGCCCCAGTCACTGGGTCTAGGTGAAGAGTAGCAATTAAAATAAAGCATCTTGCTCATGGACACAAGTGTCATGACTGGGATTCGAACCAACACTGAGATGACTTAACCACCAGAACTTGAGTCCTGTGACTGTGTGCTCAGCCATGACAAGCTATTTTATTCAGGCAAGAATTTAGTTTTTGATTTTTTCCCCCAACCTATTAGCAGCTGTGGATACAGCATTCTGCCCTCTTTTCTTATTGCACATCTTCCCCAAAACGCCAAGAATGTGAACACAATATTTTGAAGTGCAAAAACTAAGTGCAAGTGTAAACAATAAACATGCACTCACAAATCACAGCTGATCCTCTCTCTAGTCTCTAGCCTATAGTTCAATTCAAGTAAATTATGTCAAGTTCTTTAAGTTTTAAAACACAAGGCTTAAAAAGTAGCAATCTGTTCTTGTTGTTGGTTAGTACAAAAAATTTTTAGTAAAGAATTTCAGTGACATAATACTTATCAACTCTCATAAAGCTCAAGTTCAGACAACTAGTAAAAGTCCCATCTCGCTGAACACTGCGCAAAGCCCTGATATGAATGTGAAGTGCATGCTGCTGCCGGACGACGTCAGGGTGTCCACTAAGAATGATGTCCTGGTGCCAGTCTAAGGCTAGTGAAACCATGTGGGTTTTAAACTTAGCGCCTTGCGCCGAAAAACACCCCCTAAATGTCTTCAAATTGTGCGAACAAAATCGTTTTCAACACTTGAATCTGAAGACTAGTAAATTATCAACTCACCCATAACACCTTTTTCAGCAGTTTACCCCCGGAACTGCGGTGAAAAATAGAATATTTGGGAGCAAAAGACATGAAGACTATTTCAACTCGGCCATTTTGGCTTCGAAGTGACGCGGATGGCGCCCTCTAACACTGGGTCACGCCATGTGATTTTCTTAATTTTGCTCTGGAGTGGGACTATTATATTTTTTGAAGGGGGTGGGGGCGATTAAACTAACTAGGCCCACTAAAAAAACAGCTGAGGTGAACTCGTTAATTATTATACAGGCGTTTTACCCGACTGGACTCTGATTAATTTGGTCCTTTTTCCTTTTCTGGAGCGAATAATATCCCGTGAATAAAATGGAAAACTCAAAACTTAGATCAGTGATTCAACCCATCTGATAATGAGCACTTCTTACGGGCGACCGAGAAGTAGTAAACGCAGTTATTTTGAAAGGATGAGGTAAATGCAATATTGCATAGTGGCCAAAAATGTTCAAAAATTCATGGATAACGAGGAAATTTTGTGGATTCATTATAGAGGTGTTTTTTGTTTTGATTGTTTGTTTGTTTGTTTGTTTGTTTGTTTGTTCGTTTTGTTGTTGTTGCTGCTGCTGTTTTTTTGCAGGGACCTTAAAGTAGGTTCATTCATGCATTTGTTTAAGGATGTGGAAAGTTCAAGAGGATTGTTTTGTCAGAGCATCTCCAAGCCTCCTAGGTGTTCTCAATTTTGCACTGAGTGAATTCCCCTCGTCCTTGATCGCGCGGCTTGGGAGAGAAGTCACGCACAAAAGATTGAGCATGATCCGAGATAAAGGAGTACGGGTTGAACTGGTACGTCCTATGTGTTCTTTCTCTATGGCTCACGGGATGATTGAAGGTCAACGGAACTCAAGCTCTCTCAAGAAATAAAGATTATCAACAATAATGTTGTCCGTTCTCCACGATCCGAGGATCAGGAAAGGCACAAACAATGTCCTCCGGAATCATCGTCCCGATTTTCCTTTCGCGTGCAATGCAACCTTCACCAGGCCTTCACCAGGCCTTCGCCACACATTACACACACAGGCGATAATATACATTTACCGTAAGTGACCCAAACCGGGCAGCCGACTGTCTAATGATGCCTGCGTTTTTAGTCGGGGTTTATACGGGGGGAAATCTCCGGAAATGCAGAAGGCCCCGTGAAAGCTACTCTCACCGGTAACATAACACTCACCAAGCCCGCGCATCCAAGACAGTAAATTGATTACTCGCTGGGAAATGAGGTGACAAGCGCTAATCACGGCCACATAATGTGCACGTGTACAGAATATACACCTATAGTGTTTTCTTATGAACGTAAAAGTCTTTAAAGACGTGAGGCATGTTTTTTTTTTCTTCAAAAAAAAACGTTACTGCAATTTAAAGGCAAAGTTTACCTTTGGTTTTTGGAACCGTTCGATTGTTTTATAATGTGTAGATAAAAATGTTTTATAAACTGGATAAAAATATACAATAAAACTAACCTGTGAAAATTTCATTTCAAAAGTTGGTATAGCGTTTTTGAGATAAAAGCCAAAAATCTGGAGCGGTTAAGTCCACACATGAAGAATAATCCCTTATAGGAAAACACAATGAATTAAACGTTCACTGAGTGATAAACTCCAATCGGAAAACTAGTTTATTCATTTCTCATCAAATATGGCATTTCAGACAGAAATATTTCAAGGGATGTTTTTTACTATCATCATCATTAGACCGTGTAAGTTTTATGTAAATCTGTGATCAAAAAAGTATATTTTACAAGTTTTTTTCTTACCAATTCTGTAATATGTTCCTTTAACATTTGAACAAGCGCCAAATCCTGGCTAAAACCTTGCTATAACCTCCCTTTAATAACATCAATCTGTAATAAAATTAAAAATAATCTGGGTTAAGCTGTGCCTGCCCACAAAGCCTTATGATGTGAAGTCAACTGTAAGAGTGTTTTCTGTTCAGTGCTGCACTATCTGAGAAACGTTTCTGACAGAAACGTTTCGGGGGGTAACAACTGACATCTTTTTCCATATCCACATTATTTTGAATTGAAATATTTCTCAAAATGCTGTACACAATCGAAAGTTGCTGTACTTCTAACCAAGACAGTTTTTATTGCCATAAATTTTTAGAGTGATTACCAGTCGTATACCTTTCCTTTAACAAAGCAGCTGCCTTTGCTGTTATGTGTTATATGCAAAACGTCGTGCAGGTCGTTCGTAATTAACTGCCTTGTTTGTCTGATGTGTCAATCTATAATTAGTTACTGTATGGATTTAGACAAAATGATAAAAAGGCGTTTCTTAAACAATGCCGACCCTTTTCCAAAGATCCCCATAAAATGATGGGTGTATATTTTAAGTTGACATGGGCAAGGGCCAGTAGGGGGGGGGTGGCAGGTTGTGTCAAAGTAGTGACTGGGGTGGGTCTGAAATAAAAAACCTTTTGCATTTGGTGCTCGATATGGGCATGGGTGTATCCCCTCATATTGTGTCTTCATTGCGCTCTTTGGGAATCTCAGGCATTCTTGACTGGATTTTATTTTGTTGGGGGCGGGGTATTTTTTAAGGGGGGGGGTACCCTCTGCCACATATCGGCATGGTACCCCCCCCCCCTCCTTTTGTGTCTACATTGTGTTCTTGGAATCTCAAAAATTCTTTAGAGGATTTTAAAATCCCAAGGAATTTCTGAGATTCCCAGAACACAATGAAGACACAAAAGGAGTGTGTGTGTGTTGTGGTGGGGGGGGGGGGTACCATGCCGATATGTGGCAGAGAAAAGAGTGTGTTAAAGTATGCTAACCTCTCTTTCTTTTTAAACTTCAACCAAGGTTTTATCCAGACACGGAACTTGGGTTGTGGAACACTTTACTTTACTTCTTAAAAAACGTTGACGGTTTTGTTCGGAGGCTATTTTTATAGTTTGACAGATCTGTACCTCGGCTTACACTACTGACCCCAGACTACGGATGTCAAGTTCTATTATTTCTTGGAACACACCGATCTCAACAGTACACCCGTAAAAACTACCGGGTCAGAATAATTGATCCGGGATTCCGGGTCCCCGAGGAGACCCGGAACCTGGTTAAAATGAGTTGACTGCGTTATATGTCGTCATGTTTGCCACAGATTCCGGGTCATACTTGTTGTGATATGGGACTACTTTATCCCGCCCATGTACATTGTGCACCACTGTGCTATTCTCACTCTTATAAAGTGGTATGAAGAATAAAGACCATGGTCAGGAGCTAGGAAAGCAACCATCGTATATTGCCTTAATTACTTCCTAGATACATATCACTTCATGGTGGCAGCGGTGGGATACTGATCCAGAAATGGGTCACGGGTCCCCTGTGACCAGGAATACGGGTCAATATTCTGACCAAGGTTTTTTTCTATTAAAGAGTATAGGCAAAAAAGTAGACTAGGCTAGTATATCATGTGTCTTGTTTTTTAGAATGTTGTTTTCATTTAATGATTGATTGATCGCCCGATTGTTAGCAATCGAAATGGCGCTACGTGTGACACTTTGGTTACAAGCTTTACTCGGATTTGCTGTCCTGATGCGCACAAACCCCATCATGGCTCTTCAGTTGGCTTGATTTTCTAGCAGTATGGTATATCAGGGGGAAACGGTGACACAGATTCCGAGCGCACCTTGTTCGCGCGGACAGCGAGTTTCGATCGGGCCACGACGAAACACAATCTCCCCCAATTCTATTCCCTCAACCGGGTAAAAACAGTTTGGCTTCGATTACACGAAGCAGCCATATCCGGCACATACACCGAGAAAATGCAGAGCGGATGCCCACGGTATCATGACAGCGTTCAGCGACCCTCGTTCTGGTTTCTGACCTCTTTGCTGTCCTTTTTTTCGAGTATTGTAGCGGGGGAATTTTTGGAGGGCATTTTCCTTTTCAGTTTTGCTTTATTTTGCGTGAAAATAATACGCGGAATTCCCTGCTTCCGTAAGCGGCCATTCTTTGCTTACGGTAAGCAGAGCCATGACATTGGGCCCAGGTCAATTCTTATATAAACATGTGCGACGAAACGCAACGCTGGATGGCACTGCGTAGCACTCCTAAGGGCCGATGTCACCACGGGTTCAGACTGATCTAAAGGTAACGTTACCTTGGATCGGGCGATTTGGTCTATAAAAAGGGTTTGTAATCGTTTGTTATAAAATGCATATGGTTAGAAAGATGTTTTAAAGGTAGAACACAATGATCCACACAAGTATGCCTCAACTATTGCGTGGTTTTCTTTTAAAATTGCGAACTGACAGCGTGTTAGTTCGCAAAGTTAAGGGAAAACCAACGAAATTTCTAGGCATTGTGTGTGGATCATTGTATTCTATATACTTTTAAAACATCTTTCTAACCACGGTTACAAACGCTTTTTATAGACCAACTCGCCCGATCCAAGGCAAACGTACCTTTAACCGCGAAGCAATCTTAATTGCTATAAGCAAAAGTGTGATGTCACAATACAAACCACTATATGGTAACTATTCATCTCAAGATGAATCTTATGGGCTCGTGAAACCGAGCCCAGGGGCAAAATAAAACACTTTTCACACAGGCAGAATTACACTTTGCATCATAATTTCAAGATAAATTCAAGCGCAAGTTAAACAAATAAAAGGTGAACAACTTTTGATTATAATACGCCCCTTTTCTGAATAATATATTAAGTTGATAAACAAAAAATAACGCTGCCATCTCCCAAGGCATATACGATTTTGTGATTTCATTTTCACTACCTTATGGAGACCGAGAACAAAACAGAAAAGGGATAACAAAGAGTCTCCATAGGGAATTCTAAAGACTGGGTTGCTCCACAAGGAATTTTGTGTACAAAGTCTATGGGAGATTCTTAACTACAGGGACAAAGGAAAGAACAAAAGATGTCCCCAGCAGGGATGCAAAAAATAGAATGTTGTGTTCTCTGCCATTGATGACTGACTGTGTGCAAATAAGTTGCGCATGACAGAAAAAGCCCGGGATTCTTTGGCTCTTTTTTGCAAACACGCGATGTCGTGAGTGACTATGGGCCTTTTCGAATTCACGGCTTCGGCTCCAAAATCGGCTCAGGCTAGCTAGGCTCCCTCAATTATTTTAACTCACGCATGCTTTGCGGTCAGGGCTTCAGACAAGAAAACTGGTCCTGAAGCCCAATCCGGAGCCGAAGCCGTGGATTCGAAAAGGGCCATTGTCTGAAGTCAGACACAATAGCAACTATCAGAATGTAAACCAGGGCACAATTTCCATAGAGCTGCTTAAGCACAGAGAGTAGCTAAGCACTACAAAATTATGCTTACCAGAATAAGGTTACCAGCCAAACTACCATATCACATGTACAATTTGTGACTGGTATCCTGCTCATTTTATGCTCAGCAGGCAATTAATTGTTAAGTAATATTTTCTGCTTAAGCAGCTCTATGAAATTCGGCCCAGACCTTGCAACGTAATCTTCATAATGTTTTTGATTAATCAACGCTGCGCACAATGTGTAAATCGGGGGGATTTTGTTTACTCTCAGAATCCGACGGCGGGGATCAGACTCGTCTTGCCTCCATGCACTCGGTCCGATCGGGTTTTGTATAATCATTTTGTCACCGGGGTGTCTCCATTTCCTTTCAGAGATTCCACATCATTTACACATAGCCAGTATTGATTTTTGTTCCGATCTAGTCAACTGAATTACAGATTCTTAAAACACACCGAATGCCACGGGGCTGTTCATTATCCGGAGGGGGTTGGTGTGGCAGATGAGCACGAGGAGGGGAAATAAATGAGTGTGATACCTATAGGGGGCTCAGATGGTACCATGCCCCCTTCTCCACGGTCGCACCGCGGGTTTGGGGGATTTTTTTCGGGGGGGGGGGAGTTCTACACAAGAGGAAAAAAGTGTGTTACAGTATGGGAACATGGGGGGGGGGGACCCCTCTGCCCCATATCGGGCAGGATGGCTGCGAGACATGTATTGTCCTCCTATAGACCTTTCCATTGCAACGTCACAGCCCAAAATGTTGCCAACCAAGGTTGGAAAACTATGGAAAGCCACAAATGCAAAGCAAAAACAAAAAAAACAAAAAAATTGCCACAGTTTGTATCAATGTTACTCAAATATTCAAATAAAAAGTTGAATTTATTGGAAACAAAGCAACCAATTATGTGATGTTTATTTTTGTTATTGAAAGTTTGCAGAAATGTTGAATTCGGTCACACCATCTGTACCCACGATTGACTAATTTGCTAACATTCGGCCCTCCATGCCAACCAGCAGGGTTTGTTTATCATCAACAGAAAGGTCTATAGCCAGGCTGTATTCTATAGTCGACTCGGCCATACCCTGATATTCAAATGCCATTTTCTCACGATGGTTGGTTGGTTTTTTTTATTTTCGACTCACTGCACAGCATGCATACAAACGATGGCTTCGCAGAAAACATTTAGGAGTGAAGGGCCATCTTGAAACCCACAAAGCTTGGTAATGATGACCCTATATAGTTGCCAATGGCAGAGTGAATGCTACTATTATTATCACCGGGCTCAAGTATACCACGCCCGATATGGGGCAGAGGGTCCCCCCCCCCAATGTTCCCATACTATAACACACTATTTTCCTCTTGTATAGAACTCCACCCCCCCCCCTAAAAAAAAATAAATCCTCAAAAGAATTCCTGAGATTCCAAGCACACAATGAAGACACAATAGGGGGGGGGTTACTCTCTGCCCCATATCGAGCACCAATTGGACTCAAGCTCTGGTGTTTCTGATCAGCAAAGTGTGGGTTCGAGTCCCTGACACTTGTGTCCTTAAGCAAGACACTTAATCATTACTATTGTTCGTCCTTCGGATGGGACGTAAAGCCGTAGGTCCCGTGTGTTGTGTATAACATTGTACACGTAAAAGAACCCAGTGCACTTATCAAAAAGAGCACGGGTTCGCCCCGGTGTTCCTGGTGTGATTGGCAGCATCATAGCACCTTGTAGACCATTACATGGTGCTATGTAAAGGAATAGGTCTAATACTTCAAAACGTAGCTCCACAACACCTTGTAGAAAAATACTGACTGTTGAAGCGCCTTGAGCGTCACTGAGTGACGGATATGAGCGCTATATAAGAAACACTATTACTATCATTAAATTTGTCTCCATAAAATTTGATAAAAAGCACATGCACGAAAATGCACAAAGAACGCTAAAAATAAAAAATAATAAGATACAAACAAGTAATGTAGATGTGAAGAACGCTAGACTGAGGAGGAAAATGATTTTAAAAAAATCCCTGTAATAAAAAAGTTTAGTATGCCAATACAATTATTTATAATCAACAAAAGGAATCAACGTTGACAAAAATGAACAACACGAGTTTGGTTCTATCTCTGCAGATTAAAACGAAACATGAATTAGTCGTTGAGTCATGAGCCGTCGATCAAGCCAAGATAATTTTAGTGTTTCAGGAGTAACATTTTTGAATTTCAATCTTAAAAGCGTTGTTAAGCTACGATTTCAGGTGAAAGCTGTAATTTCTAAAGGAAAGGCCTTAAGTGATGGCAATGCAACGGGAGTAGAGTACATGGTGTAATGGACACTTATGGTCGACATAAATGTCAGTATTTTCTTGGGACGTGTTTTTATTCAACACTAATTGCGAAATGGTTAAGTGATGTGGTTTGAGTCAATTGAGAACTACCTAAATCTGTCTTTGGCGATCTACATAACATTGGACAGGTAGGGTAATGGACTAATGCACCCCTTCTCTCTAAAATACCCCCCCCCGTTACTTTTGTTTTTAAACCCACAAAACAAAACAACAACAACAACAACAACAACAACAACCGCAAACAAACAAACAAACAAACAAACAAACAAACAAACAACAGCAACAGCAACAGCAACGGCAATAGCAACAGCAGCAACAACAACAAAAGGAACGGCAACAACAATAGCAGCAACTACAATAGCAACAGCAACAGCAACAGCAACAACAAAAGGAACAGCAACAACAATAGCAACAGCAACAGCAGCAGCAACAACAAAAGGAACAGCAACATCAACAGCAACAGCAACAGCAACAGCAACAGCAACAGCAACAGCAAATGCAGTTGCAGCAGCAACAACAGCAACAGCAACAGCAACAACAACAACAACAAAAGGAACATCAACAGCAACAGCAGCAACACACAAACAAGCAAACACCCCAACAAACAAACAAACAAACAAACAAACAAACAAACACCCCAACAAACAAACAAGCAAACACCCCAACAAACAAACAAACAAGCAAACAAACAAAACAAAACAAATAACACAGGGATTTATACTCTTCAGACCCACGGGCTACAGTGTTTATCGCTGTTGAGGATTCTACTTTTGTTTCATTTAATACCAGACGTGTTAAAAGTAAATAAATACATAAAATAAATAAACTTTGAACTTCCTCGAACGCCGAAAGGGAAATATTTTCACAAATCTAATTGCCAACATGTCGTCAGGTGACATTCGTCAATTTCAGTAAGTCTGGCCACAGTGCGTTGATACTCTGTTCAGAAGGGTAGCCGCCCGGCCATTGCACGAGCCAGACGAACTCTCCCGATGGCTTGAAGCAGGCGCTTCATCACCAGAAAACGATCTACTTGTAACCTGCATTCTGCAACCAACAGCTACTCAGTTGGGAGTCGGTGCAGCTACAAATAGTTTTCGCATACAAGTGAACGAAAAACTCAAAGTTATAGGGGTTATAGGAGGTATAGGAAACTGGAGATACGGGTATAGACCATTCTGCCACCATCTTGGTCATGTTCCTTGTATCCAATAACAGTAACGAATGCTGATATGGATTGTACAACAAGGAGCCAGACTATTTTCTCCTTCCAGCCTCGGTTCACACTGATTTAAATGGGAGAAAATTAAGATGGCCGCAACATAATAATGACATATTGCATTCATGGACATGCCAGGTTGTAGACCCGTGTACTGACGTCACACACTGCCCACTGTCTGCCTATATTCAGTCGCAGCACGAACCGACGTACGGGTAAAACAGAATATATAAAATTGGCAAATCGTTTTTGAACAAATTATTGATACACTCGTTACTGTTAACCATTTCAGCAAGTTTCGGGACCTAGCACGTAATTGTTTTGTTATTTTCTTTTTTTAAATCTATACCAATTCAGGACACACTCATTTGTCCTTTTTACCGATGATGTAAATTCTGCTGTTCTCCATGCTCGTCTTGTTGACCTCCTGTCAACATTTTGTTGGTACTTTGCTATTCTGTATGTTTCTTGGGCGAGGCCTATGTTTCTTGATTTGTTGTTTCTGTCCTGGTTTTATAGTTTTTTGATTTGCCTTGTATTTTTGTGTATTTGTTTTGTTGTGGTCGAATAAATAATAATGATACTGGTTATAAATTTCATCATACTTAAATGGTGGTTAAACTAAATTGGGGGGGGGGTGGGCAACGTTCATCAACGAAAGAAACGTCTGTATTCTCCATCTCGCAACCACCAACACTGTCTAGAAAATGTATGATGAAACTATTATGAGATGGCCCCTTTCTGTCATCACAACTCACGAGGGTGTACATACCAAGAAGATCCCTTTCCGCTCCATCGTAAACGGAGAACACAACCTGCCGTAAAATAAAAAGAGGAAGACGGGACTGCATTTTTTTTTAATTTTTATTAAACGCCCTCAGCCATAAAGTATGTTCAAGTGTAGGCCAGCGGACCGTGTTGAATATTATGAAGGAGCCTGAAACATAGTCAACGGCGTGAAAAAAGCACGGTGGGGAGGATCATCATGGCGGCGGGGGTGCCTCCGTGATGTGCGGTACTTGTTTGCGATCAGCTGGAAGATTGGATTTGCTGAGATAAACAGAGTAGGCCCTACAAACAAGGGGCAACGTTTCACATCTAGTTTGTGACACGGCGTGTTATTATGCTTAAACCGAAAAGGTCTGAGTGGGGTTGAAAGGTACTGAGGACAAAATCCATCCGTTTACATTAATTACTCAAACAGTCTGGGATGGACGCGGCTGTGTGGCCCCTAAGTGGCCCAGACCCTAAATGTAGATTAACCTAAAAGATAGCCTCTACAAAGGATCTCTTTAATCTCTTTAAACCAGCCCTTCTTATATCCCTGAAAAGGCAGATATTCGATCAGTGCATTATATTACCTATCCTTTCATTATGCCGCCGAGACATGGACTACCACCGAACGTCTTGAGACAAAACTAAGGGTGACAGAGAGGGCTATGGAAAGAATAATGATAGGAGTAACATAGAAGGACAGGGTGACAAATGAGGACCTATAAGAAAGAAACCAAGAGTGAAGGATATTAGTAAGACCATTACTTCAAAGAAGCGGAGGTGCCGCAGGTCACCTATAGCAAGGAGGTATGACAACAGGTGGGCATCGGGGGAACAACCAAGAAAAAGAGGGAGACTGAACAGAAGATGGAGAAATGAACTCAAGAACATACAGATAGGGGCATTGTTGGATAGCCAGACAGCCAGAGTGAAATTGAGAATCGTGGAGAGGCTTTCCTCCTGCACAGTGGGGGAGTGAAATAGGCTAGGAAGAAAGAAAGGAGAACATAACCTACGATGCAACTAATCGATCGTCACTTGATTAGTCGATCAGAGGGTATTCTGAGACAACACTGGGGCCACACCACAGGTTTGGCCTACATTCTGGTTCAAGGTATAAGATAGACTAATTAGGCCCGGGTTACATTTGGGTACATGATAGAGTATAGGCCTGGGCTACGTTTGGTCCAATGAATAAGGCAACACTTAAGCCCGGACTACATCTCGTTACATGGTATAGTCTACAATTAGGCCCCAGGCTACATTTCGGTACATGGTATAGTCTACATTTAGGACCCAGGCTACATTTCGATACATGGTATAGTCTACATTTAGGATCCAGGCTACATTTCGATACATGGTACATTCTGCATTTAGGACCCAGACTACATTTCGGTACATGGTATAGTCTACATTTAGGCCCCATGCTATATCTCGTTACATGGTATAGTCTACATTTAGGACCCAGGCTACATTTCGATACATGGTATATTCTACATTTAGGACCCAGGCTACATTTCGGTACATGGTATAGTCTACATTTAGGCCCCGGACTACATTTCGGTACATGGTATAGTCTACATTTAGGATCCAGGCTACATTTCGATACATGGTATATTCTACATTTAGGACCCAGGCTACATTTCGGTACATGGTATAGTCTACACTTAGGCCCCAGGCTACATTTCGGTACATGGTATAGTCTACATTTAGGCCCCATACAGACTACATTTCGGTTCATGGTATAGCCTACATTAAGGCCCCAGACTACATTTCGGTAAATGGTATAGTCTATATTTAGGCCCCAGGCTACATTTCGATAAATGGTATAGTCTATATTTAGGCCCCAGGCTACATGGTATAGTCTACATTTAGGCACCAGACTACATTTCGGTACACTGTATAGTCTACACTTAAGCCCGGGCTATATTTAGGTACATGGCATATGCCTAGTCTCTATTGAGGCCTGACCGCTTTTAAGTAGGGGTAATGTTTTGGTAAGGGGCTACATTTAGTTATCGCACAGAAAACTTACTGTAATGCATCATTCATTATCTTCACCGCCAACACGAACACTTTCAAGCAATATATTGTAACTCTGACGTGAACTCCTGTTGTTTAACAGCTACGCGTGCTCAGACAAACCTACCCTTAATCTAAGCCGATCTTCCAGTAACCGGAAAATCTTCACCTTAGAGACATCGGATGCTTGTCTACACCTTGTCACGTTTTCAAGACAGAAAAAGAGGTTGTGACGTCTTAAATTGATGGTTCAAATACTTTACTCTCAACCCAAACATAGACAAAAGAGCTAGAGGTCCCCCAGAAGGGATTTACATCAAACTCCTCAGCATAAAAAGACTGGCTTAATTAATTCGACAAGACATGAACAAACATTCATGCTAGACAGAAATGTGTGGAAGGCCAGCCACCTCGGAAGTCCTACCCTTCGGGTCGCCATAAAAGCAAGCACCAAATTCGACCGGGATCTGTCACTTATCATTCCAAACATGTGACCTCGTAAAGACCTCATTAAAAAAAACAAATCAAGGCTGAACATTATGATTTTTATTTCTAGTAAGGCTTCATCAAGAGACGCACACGCATAGCCGAAGAAAATAGCCAACTAATAATGGTAAACCTTCATACTTGCCTCAAAGGGAGGCCCTTCGACAACGAACACATGACTTTAATCCGAATGTTGCCCGATTAAGGAATGCACACGAACGCACGAGAAGAGAACTGGGCCATATGATTGTTATAGATGTAATTCAAAGCCATCACAAACCTTAAAGCTTAACTAGAACTACGCTCAAGGTAACCCGTCTATATTTAGTGCAAAGGTCAGCAACAATAGTTAACTGGTTTAGGCCTATTTTGTCAAAACCCGGAAGGGACACAAGCGGGCCATGTAAGATGTAGACACTAATACAACTCGTTACGCTCCCGGGTCAGAATTGACTCGGATTCCAGGTGCCATGGGACCTCGGCCATTACTAGGTCAGCCTGACCCATTACTAGGTCAGGCTGACCCATTACTAGGTCAGCTTGACCCATTACTAGGTCAGCCTGACCCATTACTAGGTCAGCCTGACCCATTACTGGGTCAGCCTGATCCATTACTGGGTCAGCCTGACCCATTACTAGGTCAGCCTGACCCATTACTGGGTCAGCCTGACCCATTACTAGGTCAGCCTGACCCATTACTAGGTCAGCCTGACCCATTACTAGGTCAGCCTGACCCATTACTAGGTCAGCCTGACCCGGGAACTGTTTTTTATGGGATTTTAACTCGGATCCAGCATCAGTTTGAACCATTTCCGGGGTCATTTTTTGACACAGGTTCCAGGTCATTGCTGATTCAGAAATGAGTCAGACCAAAGGGGAACCCGAAGCCCGGGTCAATTCTGACCCGGGAGTGTACCATACTACCGACTAATGCAGGGAAACATTCAACCTGAACCAAAATGTACGGCCCGCCTTTAACGCAAATGTAATTGTAAACATTTAAGCCCCAGAAACTCGCTTCAACTGAAAGTCCGACCAAACATTGTGACTTTAAGCCAAGAGAAGATCAATTTGGGCCATATTAAATTAGAGACGCAAATCCGCATGCAAGTGTTCAATCCTCATCCCCCAAATAATAAAGCCCGTCTATGTTATAACGTTATAAAGGTAATCTGAAATGAATACGCCTCAGCAACACAATCCAAATTAATGTCTGCGAAAAGTCAACATGTTTTTTTTTTTATCTCCAAGCTCTCTCTCTCTCTCACTCTCTAGAGGAAAAATCGGGCAATGTTATTCCACCAACCCAAGGATTGGCCCACATTATAATCACCCAACTCATACGGTTTTCACCGCGATCGTGTCACCCGTCCAATCTTCGGTATAGACTCACAAGGGAGTGGGACCCGTGTCGCCTACGGCAAGGCACGCTACTTCAATCCCGGGCCCGTCTCCTCATGAAGCATGAGAGCATAAACCCAAACCGAGGACACGAGCAAAAACGAGGCTCGCCTGACTCCCGAGGGTAAAGAGACGAGGTACCCGACGAAAGGAGGGAAGGGAAAAAAAAGAAAACGGGTCTGGAACACTCAGCTTATTAAAATTTGTTTTAAAAAAACACAAGAGAGAAGATGATGCTTGAGTTGGCTCAGCTCCCCTCGTGCATGCCCAACGTAATAATGCGCTATTTTCCAACAGTTTATACAGTGCAAAACTAAACACAAGTCCATGCCCTTTGTGTTTGTCTGGCTGTTTATTTTTCCACTGTTGGTAATGTCGACCAGCGCCGAGTCACGCTGTGTTTGTCTCGTGAAATCAGACGATGAACATAATGTTGAGGCAGCCTTAATTAGTAGTTGATTTAAAAGGCTATTTAAAAAGAAAAAAGCCATATATTATTACCCAGTTTCCATTCTGAATATACAAGTTTGTATTTCAAGAATTGTTTTTTCTTGAAATCGGCAATAATAAGTAAATTTGTTTACTATTCACGATGCATTTCCCTGGGGTGATCAAGATACGATTTAACAAAACGGCTCTGGGAATAATGTCCGATGCAAATTACGATAATCATGCCCCGACTAGTGCAAACAACTCCCATGCAAGTCCGCATTAACTGCGTATATTAGAGGAGGAAGACCACAACTTCGTTGGAAATGCAATTAGTGTGGTCCGCTCTCGACAGCACAATGGGGCATACCTGATGGTGATATCCGGGGAATGACGTCCGACCATGTTTTTTTCCCTTCTAATTATAGATTTAACATTCGAAAGCTCCCTTTGTGTTCATTTGGCACAGCAGATAATATAAGTTTCCTGAAATACATTTCGTAAAACATAATAATCATGTTCGACAGAAGAAAAACCCTATGTTTGCTTGGCAACATTGAAATAACAGATACAGCAGATATTTTTGGGAAAAAGAATGATATATGTAAGAACAACAAACCCACGCAATTATTTTGTGATAAAAATGTTAAGTATAAATTGTTTTAAATAAGCTTATGGTGTTTATATATATAATTATTGTTGTGTTAAAGAAAATTCTCATTGTTCTTTTGGCAACAAATATAATATAATCTTCGAAATAAAAGGTAAAACAGATCTTTTGGGAAAATGTGATATTTGAAAGAACATAAAACCCGCACTTTTTTTGTCAATTTCAATTTAAGTCCAAATGTTTTTTTACAAGCTTATGGCATGGCGGCATTGACATATAATTTTGTTGTTGAAAAAAACTTCGTCTGTATTTATGTATAGGTCTAGTATACCATTTTCTCTGAAGGTTTTTACTATTCAGTGAATGGTTTTAAAATAGTTGCACACAGGAAACATCAATTTCACCGTTCGCTGCCAAAAAGCAACGAATTCAAAATAGATTTGAGCATAACAAATTATACTAGACAGGAGGAACAAAGCACTTTCCCCTTGAAATTGTTACATGAAAGTGTTCCCTGTGATATTGAATATCAATCAAGTATGTAACTGAATGAGAGTATAGTTTATTTCAGACAAATTACAGAATTTCTAATTATCTCCCAAAGTATTTTTTAGTAATAATAAACCTATAAATGATTGAAAAGATTTATGAATTAAATAAACAAACAAACTAAATAAAAAAACAAAATGAAGAAAGAAAGAAAGAGAAAAGAAATTAGTAAAGAAATAAATACATAAGTAAGTCAATAAATAAGTAAGTCAATAAATTGTTGTGTTTCTCATAGATTTCTATATAATAGATATATTTGTGGACCTTATACATGGTAATGTGGAATTGATGTATACTCTTTTGTGTTTTTGTTGTTGTTGAATAAATGAAGCTTTACAGCTTCAAAGCAAGAAAAAAATAAATAAATAAGTAAGTCAATAAATAAGTAAATCAATAACTATAAATAAACAATTTAAAAAAAAAAAAAAAAAAATAAAAATAAAAAAAATAAGAAAATAAATAAATAAACAAATATACAAATAAACAAATAAATAAATAAACAAATAAATAAATAACTGAAATGTTTGTTCTTTTTACAAATAAAAGGGAAAATGTCAATCTAAGAACTGACTCAATTAAAAAAATGAAACTAAGAACAACCTTCCAAATGTTTTTTTGGGGGGTAAAAATTTTTTGAGGACGTCACTTTTGCTTATTTTGCTTGCTTCAATTGAAATATGAATTACGCGCACACAATCCCAGACGAAACATAAACAAGGTTTTGGGGTTTGTTATGCTTTCACTTGAACGAGATCATCTTACTCGATTGAATTTCATACAGGTGGGTTGGATGATGTTTTTATTAAAAAACGAAACCAGAAGATTTGGAGTGTATTTACTCTTCTTAAAACCATCATCTTGAAGGAGTTAGTCTCGAAAGGTGTCTACAAAACAGGTTCACATTTAAAAACAAAAATGGCGCTCGGGTTGGCGGAGTAGTTTCGTTCCTCCCCTTCCACATCTAGGTTCGAATTCTGCAGGGGGCACTACAGTGGATTGGTTTTTTTTTATTAGTCCCTACCTGATTATGTGGGTTTTTCCCTGGAATAGTTCTCTGGTTTTTTTTTTTACCTCCCACATCTCAAACCGAAACTTCCTTCCTTGTCAATTCTCTGTGGGGTTCTCTCTTGGCTAGAATAGTGATTGAGTTCGCTTTTCTGAGAATCTTATACAGGCGTCACAACCAGAATGAATGAATAATAAATAACAAATCACAAAATGAGAACAGCACATGGCCACAGGGTATTGTTTGGACACGCCAAAAACAATAGCAGTGCCGTTAAGACGGCTACGGGCCATCAGATCAGGACGTGTTGACAGGTGAGCTAATTGGATGACGGTCACCCGTCCCATTATCGTTAACGATACACAGTCGGTTCCAGGGAGTGGATTAATTGAACCACGACTGAACCTTGCGATCGCATAAACGAAGAAGCGTGCAAGGTTCACGTAATTATTTAAGTCGGCCGAGCTTCGCCTGTACATAATCTGTATGGAGTCCTACCCTAGCCTTGATATCAAGGCTGTGTAGACAAGGACTTTCTCTATGGTTTTAGCTAGAGAACTTGTATACACAGCCTTGATATCAAGGCTAGTCCTACCCCTGAATAGATTCCTCGATCGAATTGGCATTGGCGCAGTTTGTCTTGTTGTATTTGGGTTCAAGTTTGAGGGTTGTTGTTGTTGATCATATCTGAAGGAATACACATCGAATATCGTGTTTCTGCTGAGCAAAAAGAAGGCAGGATACCAGTCACAGATTGTACATGTGATGGCATTTTGGCTGGTAACCTTATTTTGGTGAGCACAATTTGTTGTGCTTAGCTAATTGTAGTGCTTAAGCAGCTCTATGAAATTGGGCCCTGATATACGTACGTCCTACACGTTGTTCTATCCGTGATTGACTGCGATTAGTCTTTATTTGAAATTAAATGACACATTCGCCCAATTCACCTGACGTCTTCATGACAATAATTTTGATTGCGCCATTTGTGGAGTCGTTGTCACCAAGTGTTATAAAGTGTAGTGCGTATTTTAGGCCAGACGGTGTTGACACGCTTACCGTATAATCTGTCTCTGCGCAATAGACCTTATATTATGCATTGACGTCATTAAGCCGCCATCTTAGAGGTAAACCGATGATGACACAATGGAAACGCACAGATTTGTACGCGCGGCGCACAGGATTGGCCAATGATCATCTTCCTGTTGACCCTTGTGGGCCCTTAATAAAATGATTGAAATCGTTGATAACAATATCGTTCAATATCGTGAATGTCGCTTTTGACTTCCAATTAAAAAAAAAAAGAATCCTCGTCCCAAGTTTTAAATTTGTTTCAATGTAAATTTAAACAAATTATTTGCATCATATTAAAAAATGAAATCGTATTTACAAAAATTGCCAAGGTTATTATTTTTGTTGAAGAATTTTTTAAAAAGAGAATCTTAAAACAAAATTTGATTTCATGGTTAAGCATAGTTTCCGTTCGAGTTGTGCTCTCGTTTTTGATACACGCGAGACTGGCAGTCTATACAACCTCGTCCCCAGGGTGTGTCGAGCAATACGAGGTTGACCGCTCTCTCATCCTGGTATTGGATCATTTGCATATCCAAACAATTTGGATACGTATGCAAATTAGATTAGTCTGGCTGCTTTTCGAAATTCACATCTTCGTCATGGTCTCGTGGTCCTGTACCAGATTTAATAGTCTGTTTGTACATTGGTTGCCGGCCGGCTGTTTTGACAAAGGTTAACATTTGGTTTTGCCCAATCACGGTCCGAGTAAGGAGTTTCCCTCCCAGGGTTTTCTATTGTAAACATGGTTGGAAATAAAGTAAACCATGGGGACGAGGTTGCAGTCTATAGGCTCCTCTACAATATCAAACCAGACTATTGAATATGCCCGTAGCAACACAGCAATCTTGTTAATAACTCGGTTCGAGAGGATCTGTTCTCCATAGTAAACGGATCTGATCGTTCCGTGGGCTGCGCTGACAAATCATTTTGCCCACGTATTCTAAAGCGCAATTTGCATACTGCCGTTAAGTCTTCACGGAAAATATTGAAAAAAAAACCACACACCAGGTTCGGGGTGGGGGGAACGTGCGCGATCGGATGTATGACCTAATAATTACATCGGTCGCACACCATTGCATTTAATATCATTGTCTCAAGTGCGTGCACACATGCGTTGAATTTGCCACAGCATGTCTAATTAACACCTCGGGACATTCATCACGGAGGAAATTGACCGATTTTATTGAATGGAAATCAAGTGAAATTGTTATTAGGAGGCTGTGTATAACAGAGCATGTAATTTTGTGACAAAAGCTTTTACAAACGAGCCACGGGGCAAGGGCTTCCTGCAGGCACATTATTTTGTTTTGTGTACACAGCTCAATGGAGGGAAACATCAAATCTGACATTTTTATTGAAACTCCACCGTTTGATTTTTGTCCACTTTTGATAAGATTACGAAGGAAGAGGGCATATCTCACAGTAAACTTCAGTGGTTACTTTTTGGTATAATTCTTGTTTTGTTACACGGTAAATTTGATATAAGTGTAAATATAGCACATGACCCGAACTCGATTTCACGAAGCGCTAAGATTCACATTAAAGGCACAGGAGACCTTTTGGTTTTTGGAACCGTTCGATTACTTTAATCCAGTATGAATGTAGATTGTTATAATAAAACTAACCTGTGAAAATTTCTTTTCAAAAGGTGGTAGCGGTTTGAGAGACACCGCCGAAAATCTAGAGCGGTTACGTCCACGCAGGATGAATAATCCGTAATACACAATCTGATCTGAGAAACGTTGCATGCATGAGACGTTTCTCAGTTTGATTTTATGTTTGAAATCATTTTCTCTGAAACCACATTAATAGGGGGCCTACTTAGATGGGGAATCGTTTCTCAAAATGTCAGACATCATCAACTGCTGCAGTGCTTCTTATAGCAAGTAGGTTTTTATGGTCATTAAATGTTTGGAGTAATAACCAAAAGTATACCCTCCCTTTAAAGGTATTGTACACTTTTGGTAACGGCTCAAAATCAGTGTCCACATTTTGTGTGATTAAACATGTGCATGAACAAACTAACCTGTGAAAGTTTGAGCTCAATTGGTCATCGAGGTCACGAGAAAATAGTGAAAAGAGATCTTATGTGTTTTCTGTTTTTTCAAATTATCGCGCGCGATAGTTACTATTGTTTTACTCGTTTCTCAGAAACAATAGCATTTTAGGCAGAAATATTTTAAGGAACCCTTTCTACCATTACTTACTTTAAATCATGTAAGTTATGTGTGAATCTCTGAACATTGTGTTTTTCGATCTTACCAATAGTGTACAGGGCCTTTAAGCAAGTACGTTTTTATGGTCATTAAATGTTTAGAGTAATTACCAAAGGTATACCCTCCCTTTAAGATGCGTTGTCACTTTTTACCATAGTGATTTGTATTGCGACATCACTATTTGCTTTAGCAATTAAGATTGATTCGCAATTAAGATCAATCTATTAAGCTCTTGGTGAATACGAGCCCATGGTCGCAGCGTAAAGCACGGTTTTTGACGGGTCGTAAAGCGCACAATTTCGCGGTAAACAATGCCGTGCAACTGGGCACAGTATAGTTTTATTTTATGCAATACATGCAACTATAATCTGAAAAGGTTAATCTCTGCCTTAAAAAAATCATTACTCTTCAAGAAGGCTTCAAATATATTGTCAACCTCAGCCTGTAGGCTTACTAGTGTATTATAATGATGTTATAGAACTATATGAATATTCATGTCTTTTATTTTATCCAAGATATCCGTTTCCGTGTTAGGTCTATATACACAGGGGAAAACAAAATGCCTATGCAAATTACTTAGACAAAGCACTCTCAACAATATTTGCATTTCAGCTGGAGTTATTTATATCGCAGGTGCACGCTATATACACTCTTTTGCATAATGTGACCCCATTGTTGAGACCGCCAACAATGGCGCGCCCAAACGAAATAAATGATTCAATTATGCACTTCGAGTGGCGAACAAAACTCTGCGCTGAAAATGCCGTGAACAGAGATTATTCTCTGCGCGTACTGAGTCAATTAGTAGCTACTGGGGGTGTATTTCCCGTGGAAATAACGTTATGCGGCTTGCCATTGACGTATTACGGAGTACGTTCGTGGGATTTTGATATTTATTGATGAATAAAGTGAGGGAAGTGTTTTCGTTTATTCTTTGCAGGTCTGTAAAGTTGTTCCCCCCCCCCCCTGCAGAACCGTCAATACAGGAACACAGCTGGATTCCTCTTTGAAGTTGCTTGACATTATCTCTGTATTGAGATTACGGGGTTACGGGAATCCGGAAGATCGGTAAACCAGTGGGGGTCTGTTTTAGAATTATGCAAGCTTTCAGGCAGTCAGGCATCTCGTGGAGTCATCCAGCCGTTCCAAAGTGGCTGACGAGTTTCAAATATTGGATCTGGCAAATTGGTGCTCGATATGGGGGCAGAGGGTTGTGTCTTCATTGTGTGCTTCGAATCTCAGGAATTCTTTTGAGCATTTTTTTTTTGGGGGGGGGGCTGGGGGGGGGGGTTCTATACAGAGGAAAATAGTGTGTTATAGTATGGGAACATTGGGGGGGGGGACCCTCTGCCCCATATCGGGCAGGCTATACTTGAGCCCGGTGATAATAATAATAGCATTCACTCTGCCATTGGCAACTACATGTATATAGGGTCATCAATACCAAGCTTTGTGGGTTTCAAGATGGCCCTTCACTCCTTTATATTGTTTTCTACGAAGCCATCGTTTGTATGCATGCTGTGTGCAGTGAGTCGAAAATAAAAAACCAACCAACCATCGTGAGAAAATGGCATTTGAATATCAGGGTATGGCCGAGTCGACTATAGAATAGAGCCTGGCTATAGACCTTTCTGTTGATGATAAACAAACCGCGCTGGTTGGCATGGAGGGCCGAATGTTAGCAAATTATTCAATAGTGGGTACAGATGTTGTGACCAAATTCAACATTTTCTGCAAACTTTCAATAACAAAAATAAACATCCCATAATTGGTTGCTTTGTTTCTCATAAATTCAACTTTTATTTGAATATTTGAGTAACATTGTTACAAACTGTGGCAATTTTTATATTTTTTGTTGCTTTGCATTTATGGCTTTAAGGTTCTGGGGGCCTTAATTTTGAAACCGCCATTCGGCACAAAGTATCATCCAACCTTGGTTATGTCCGATAATTAATCAATCGCAACACTTTGAATAGCAAAATTATTTACAAACTGATCGACAAAAAAACAAATCATGTAAAAAGGGTAAAATAACTGAAGCAAACAGCGAGTTCGTATTCGCTAGCAAGGCCTGATTTATAAACAGACAACTCAAAAAGAGAAACAAAACGACTGACAGGCTGGCAGAGGCAGAAAACCGCGCTCAAGGTGATGATTAAAAAAAGAAGACTTTCACGCTATAAAAAAAGGAAAACGAAAGATTTTAAATGAAAAAAAAAAATCCTGCAAACAAATTATATTTAGGAAATATTCTTTTAATCTCTTGTCATGCTGTATATAACGGCGAGACAATTCCCTTCAAGGTTACAAGTGCCAGCTATGCGATGCATTGTCACATTCAACCCGCGGGGGGGGGGGGTGGGGACAGAAGCAGTCGCTGATATTTAAAAATTATTTGAAAAGTCAATGCTTAATTAAGGTCTTTTGCTAGCAGACACGATAATGCACTGACGTCATCACGCCACCATATTAGAGGGTAAAACGATGACGAAACAATGGAAAAGCACGTCTATGTGTAAGTGCACCTCTAGTGACTGTGAATGTTGAAATAGGGTCCATTATTGTAGTATAAAAGGTTACGGACTCTCTGGGGTATTTTGGGCGAGGTAGGCCCTGACGAAATGGTCCTATTTTGCTCACAAGCGTAGTTACCCCCTTTTCCCCAAATGGACGCTTTTCTGTTTGGAAATCAACACTCCTGCACCGTTCTTTGTGATGGGCGTTGCTCGGAAAGTCCCCGGACTCGCCACATACAATGGACCTTAATGCTGACGTCATCACGCCGCCATCTTAGAGGTACAACGACGATGCAATAATGGAAAAACGGCAAACGCACTTTTTATGTACGTGCGGCGCATAGGTTTGGGCCATTGAGCAACCTTCTTTCGACCTCAAATGACGTCATATGCATGTAAAGGTCTATAGGAAAGAAAACTGAACTTAAGATGTCACTCCACATGTTGTGCTTTGATTTCAATGGACTGGGAGACTTCTAACTACTTTTTGAGTAACTTTTTTAATGTCATGTACGTCTAGTGTTGGTAGACATAGGACCTCTACTTTATTAATAGGTGGTGCACCCATGTACGCGCAGCGCACGGAATGGGCCAATGAGCAACCTCCTTTTGACCCGTAGCCGAGGGCGCCCTATACCCAAATGACGTCATGCTCATAAGGGCTATTGTTTGAGTAACCAATCAAACACAACCACACGCAGAAGTTGTTTATCTGAGATTTAATGCGCACAATACATGTACATCATAATAAGTAATCGACTTATCAAACACATAAACTGCACCGTAAATAATGTTTTTAAAAACCTCAGCAACGTAATTCTCAGTAAGTAAAGTTTGTGGCGCCCATCATGACGTGCGACACTTGCTATGTACACTTTACAATTGCGTCATCCACTATTTATTACTGTTTATGATTACATTATGTCATTCAATGGTTAAATTTAAAGTTATTGTTATACAATATACGCCATAACAATTATACAATGTACATTTCATTTATACTATACAGTAGTGTTCTTATACGGTAACCGTGATTAGATCAGACTTGAATCAATGGGTTAATTTTCATGAGAAGCTTTATAGTGTGATAATGGAACCATGTCACGCTAAGCATAATGGAGACCGCGGTGGACAGTGTTCCGGCGAAGGACATCGCAGATCGAAAAATAAATGCGCATCTGCGCATATATTTACGACGTCATGAATATCGCTTCCGTGAATTACGTATGAGATGGGGAAATATATTTGGAGGGGAATTGTGCGTTTGATGCATGGAATTCGGCACACAGTCAGAGTGTTCTTATGAGAAAGACAAATGGCTATAGGCCATCTCAGATTTGAGAATTGAACAAAATACTATGATAACAACAAAAGCAATTGTATCAATGTTCAAAATGGCTGCCAATACTTGTTATTCTACCTATAATTTTTCCAAGGGCGAATCCGCGATGGCCCTACATTGAAATATCTTTTTTTATTAAACATATTCTGACTGCGTGCCAAGTTCCGTGCTTGTACCATCAAATTCACAACCCCATCACCTACCATGCCGCACTAACCGGACGTCGCAAATCTGCGCATTTATATTTACGACGTCATGAATTTTGACCATGAGTTGCAATGTCATATAATATAATATACATACTCAATTTATCACGAATATAAAATACGCGCCTATTTGCGATGGAGCTCACTTTTCACGATAGTGTGCCACATCGAAAATATTATTCACAGTTCGTTGCAATGTCTGGCGTCTCTGCGGCACCATCATAAAAGAAATCCGCACTTTTCATGTACATTATATATGGTAGATAACAACGTTTGCATGGCTTCAATATACAAACCACTTTACAACCTCACACACAGAATAAACAAACCGTGAATCATTGAAAGCGTTGAGGATGTGCAGGATGGTGGAACAAAACGGGTCTGGATTTGTTGGTACAACAATTCTATTGTCTCCGACATTAACTATTTGTCCACTTATCGTCTTTAAAAACATTGAATAGCTTTAGATTTCCCCCGACTATTAAGGACAAAGTATACCTTTGGTTTTTGGAACTGTTCGATTGTTTTAATCCTATATAAATGTAGATACAATAAAAATTAACCTGTGAAAATCTCATTTCAAAAGGTGGTAGCGTTTTTGAGATATCGCAAAAAATCTGGAGCGGTTTTATGTCCACGCATGAAGAATAATCAATAATAGGAGTACACAATATGAGAAACGTTTCTGTTGCTCAGATTCAAATTTTGGGGGATACAATCTGACATCTTTTTCTATATCCACATTATTTTGAATTGAAATATTTCTCAAAATGCTTTATACTATCGAAAGTCGCTGTGCTTCTAGCCAAGTAAGTTTTTCTTGCCGTACATTTTCAGAGTGATTACCAGTCGTATACCTTCCCTTTAAACACCTTAAACCTTGATATCCTCCTCATTGCACAAAGTCTATGTTAGTGAGCTTGTCTCAAATCTGAACTGCCAGTCTCTCACACTTTTCCCTACCTATCATCCATCTTCATCAACTTTGACCTTCGTTACAATGATCAACCACATAGCCCCGTTACAGCAATTGTCGTTATAACAGTCTCATCGTTATTGCCATCCATCAATTGTTAAAACCACCGTCGTCTCAAGGAAACATTGTTAATCCACTATTCACCACCGTTACTTTCGACCCTGTTTACATTCATTCATCGTGACCATTATCCACCTTAACAGTCAACCATCGTTATAAACATTCATCGTGACAGTTATCCATCTTTCTACAATCGTTATAAACATTATTCTTTATCACTGGTATTACAACTGTCATCGTTACAGTCGTCCACTTTACAATTACTATCATTACAGTCATCCACTTTACAATTACTATCGTTATAAGGAATAACGATCATGAACAAACACCGTTATAGCAGTCAGATCGACCATACTTAAAATTCAACAGTTATTACGAACAACCATCGCTATAACAAACAGGGTTACTACAACACTATCAACATCAACAATCGTTATAGCGAACATCATCCCAGTCAACATCTTAGCATCACCTATTGGCATAAAAAACACTCATGAGATCACACATTCCTATTTTGTGCATCCCTGTGGAGACATCTTTTGTTCTTTCCTTTGTCCCTGTAGTTAAGAATCTCCCATAGACTTTGTACACAAAATTCCTTGTGGAGCAACCCAGTCTTTAGAATTTCCCTATGGAGACCCTTTGTTATCCCTTTTCTGTTTTGTTCTCGGTCTCCATACAGGTAGTGAAAATGAAATCACCAGTGACATCAACATGCATCTGCCGTGTAAAGCGTGGATACAACAACCTCCTTCAACACCACAACTCACCACAACATTTCAGCACCTATTGGCACTCATGAGAACACCAGTGACATCAACTCGCATCTGCCGTGTAAGGCGTGGATACAACATCCATCATCTCCTTCAACACCACAACTCACCACAACATCTCAGCACCTATTGGCACTCATGAGAACACCAGTGACATCAACACGCATCTGCCGTGTAAGGCGTGGATACACCAACCATCATCTCCTTCAACACAACAACTCACCACAACATCTCAGCACCTATTGGCACTCATGAGAACACCAGTGACATCAACACGCATCTGCCGTGTAAGGCGTGGATACAACAACCATCATCTCCTTCAACACCACAACTCACCACAACAACTCGCCCCATCATCATCCACCGCCATCCACCACCATTACCGTCACCCTCTACATCGTACCACCACAATCTGTACCCGTATAGACCTTTATCTTGTTGCCTCCATCTTTGTTTTGCTCCCTGTCAACCATACCGACTATGACTACTGATTTGCATTATACCAAAAAGGGTCATGACTATTTTCCCTCCAGCCTCGGTTTGGTGTCATTGGTTTGAATGGGAGGAAGACACGATGGCTGCACTATTGCGACGGTCTATTTCTCGTCACATCTCTCTCGTCGTCATCACTATTACAACAATTCCTTACCTCGTCATTAATATCGACCAGAGCTGTGTATTGAGTGAGTCGCGACACGAAGGGACCAGTTTTCTTTGGTCACGTGGTTGCTGGATGCCAATGTTTTGTCCAATAATGTAGCACAACCAACTGTGCAGTCTAGTTTAGTCTGGCACCCTGGTTCGCAAATGCATTTTTTTTCTTTGGGGGGGGGACAGAAAACGGTTTCTTAATATCGCAAGTTGTCGCAACTCTCTCGATATACGGCTCTGCTATCGACTGACCCACAGCTAGACTGAAACTTTCCCAGAGCTCTCCCTGCACCATCAGTTACACTATCAGGTCAACCATCTTTCATGATACAAATCCACCTCGCAAATGTTTACATCGACATTACACAATGACCAACATCTCATAATAATCGCTAGCACCACCACCTTCACCTTCAACATTGCCATCAACAGAACCTATACTCTAACCCCCATTTACCCAACCGCTTCAGTTAGCCCTTCCCATGAATTATGCTAATTACATCCACGCATGCGTACAGAGTTGTACGTGATGCAGACGCACATACGCGTATGCGTCACGCCACCATACAACAAGGCGCCATGTTCCCAACCTCGTTCCCAGTGGTGTACGATCTCGCCGGGTGCCGTGTTGTTTTCTTTCCCAGAATGCATGGCTCGATCATAACCCCTGGAAGTGTGACTTTGAAATATCCAAATGTAAGGGGTATTTTAATTAGTCCTGTGCGTGACAACAAATTTAATACGTACATCTTAATACGCACACGTTTAGGCGTAAAGATCTTTAGAATATGCACGCGTTTCATATTTTGCCCGTTTACAATAGCCAATCAAAGACCTGGATCGCAGTTTCCCTTCCAGGGGTTAGAGACGTACGCGGAGTTAGCGGGTGTTACGGTGCGCTGCCCATGGTAGCGAGGCTGTCATGTTCCCCTCATTTTGTCAACAGTAGTGTTAGTGCGCACACATGGGAAGGAAATAATGTCAACATTGGCATCACACCTCCGTGTCTTTATCTCAATCATCACCGCCATGCAGTATCTACATCCTCATATAGCTCGCAACCCTCTCCTCTCATCAGCACTTCTCCATTACTTCTCTACCTTAACACTTTCTGCATCCTATAGCATTCATCATACCCCCTTTTCCCGCCCCACCCTCCTTCCCTTCCTCTCACACACAGGTGTGTGTCACCCTGCACATTCCAACACTAGACAGCCAACCTCACTATACTTCCACTTTCCAGTGACCACCTCGCTACTTGTTTTGCCAATTACCACCACCGTGAAGACTTGCCATAGAGCAAATGCTAATAGATTCTTTTACAAATCGAGCTGCGTCACTTTAGGAGCATTTTCCTTGACCTCTAGTGTATCAAGACTAGCTAGCAATTTGGATGTGTGTAGATGGGAACATCGTGTGTCAGCGCTTCGTTCTTGTCAGTTTGCAGCAGGCTCTGTTAAAGGGGCACTGTCGTCGTGATCATAGTCTGCTCGTGGCTGGACATGGAAACATGAACTCTCACCCAGTTACTACACTTGCGCGCGTTGACCGTCACACCACGAAAAAAGGCTTTAAAGGACGCCGTCATTATTATCGCGCTAGTGCAACAACTGGGTGAGAGTTAAGAATGTTATGTCTGGCCACAGACTCGCTGTGATCACGACGGCAGTGCCCCTGTAAATTTGCTTCAATCATCAACTTTTTTTCACCACCTCATTCAGTTCATGAAGCTGGGGAAACTTACTTCTACACACTATCCTCTCATTCTGCTAAACAACCAGCACACCCCGGGGCCAACACACACACACAAACACATGGGAGGCACGAGATGGCCTCCATGTTATGGTTCTACACACTCTCTAAAAACTCCGGTCAAAATTGACCCGTATTCCGGGTCCCAAGGGGTCTGACCCGTTTCTGGGTCAGGCTGACCCCAAAACTGGTAATAAAAAAGTTTTTGATTCATTTATGGGTTATTTTGACACAGATTCTGGGTCGCATGGATCCAGAAATGGGTTAGGCCCCATGGGACGAGGATTCAGTTCAACTCTGAGCCTGGAGTTCTAAGATTGAACTAGTTCCCTCAGCACTAACTAGTTCCCTCAGCACTAACTAGTTCTCTCAGCACTACTAGTTCCTCAGCACTAACTAGTTCCCTCAGCACTAACTAGTTCCCTCAGCACTAACTAGTTCCCTCAGCACTAACTAGTTCCCTCAGCACTAACTAGTTCCCTCAGCACTAACTAGTTCCCTCAGCACTAACTAGTTTCCTCAGCACTAACTAGTTCCCTCAGCACTAACTAGTTCCCTCAGCACTAACTAGTTCCCTCAGCACTAACTAGTTCCCTCAGCACTAACTAGTTCCCTCAGCACTAACTAGTTCCCTCAGCACTACGGTCAGTTTACACCGATTAAAATCAACGCAAAAACCTCACACATATTATCCTGCTATATATAAGTTCTTCTTTTCATCTTTCAGTTAAATGACAATAATTCATACGGAGGTATTTCTCAGGAAGATTGGTACCATCTATGCCATAATATTAAATACAAAGTTAGAAGTTTGAGACTACAACTGGCAAAGTATCTACGGCCGAGTCCCAACCAACGGCTTCGGTAGTGGCTATGGCTCCCGATCTCGGCCATAGCCGGTAGCGGAAGTCACTTTATTCGGACGCGGCCTTAATAAGTTAATCATCACACCAGTGGAGAAGATGATATTGGAAATATTTTTGGGTATTGTGCCTTTGATGGTACAAGTATGGAACTCAGAGCAGGCCACTAGAAAGATATTTGGCTATATGGTCATTGCAGAATTGTCTTTCCAAAAAACATAGGTAGAGTAACAAGCAAATTTGTTATTCTATACTTATATATTTTTTCAAGGATCTGCAATGGACCTATAGCCAATAATTCTATCCTTGTATCATCAAAGGCACGATGCCATTATCTGCCGAACTATAAAACAATTATAATGGTTTACAACACGGTGTTATAGCTGTATCTATCCTACAGCCATAAACGATGTATACCTTTGTATATGCAAAGCTGTTCTCTTCTGTTGCTGTGAAGTCGAACAAATCATCGTGGCAGTGAGCCATTATTTAAGCCCAACGAGCGTGTAAATTACAATCAGTTAAAGCTAGAGTTGTTTTTTTTGAAAGAGTACATTCATTCTCAACGTCATTGTTAACCCTTGTTCAGTGACTAGCCATCGGGACCACTTTTAGCTTGCCGTTTCACTGTAGTCAGTCAGTTTGTTTCACCACTATAGCTCACAACATAATTATTAGATTGGTGTTTGAACTATAATATACGGCCGTAATCCTCAAATTAATCCATAATCCATAGCTAGACTCCCGTAATCCATAGACCCCCGTAATCCACAACCCCCCCCCCTTTTTTTCACTGACGCCACACGCGGACGCTGTCTGCCAGGTGCTGTGCCATTTTGGGAGTCAAATTGCTACGCGCGTATCACCTGAAACGCCCACTGCACTGATAGGCCGTTTTCGAAACCACGTCTTCGAAACTTCCAGTTGATGGGGGCTCCGTCCGTCCAGTGTTTGAGGCCCCGAAAGGGAAAGCACATGCTTTCTAAACAACTGATGAAGCCCAAGCCCAAGCCTTGGTTTCGAAAACGGCCATAAAATAACACACGGGTAACCTGACTCCCAAGATGGCGCAATCAAGATTGACTGTTTTCTTTTATAAACACCGGAACAACCCTTTTGAAAAAAACTTTCTATTTTACTGATAAGCTTTATAACATTTCGTAAAGACTAGGCTGCACTTGAGAACCAGTACACTGTGTCCGAAATGGCGGCTATATACAACTGTTGCTAAGGGTGTTGCTAAGGACGTACCATACTTCAACGCATAATGACGCTGAAATCTAGCCGAAGCCGTATAACCGTAGCCGCCAATTTGGGCACGGCCTAAGAACAAATCAGTGACGTTCGCGTACCAGCGGAAAAATAATTCTGGGAATTCAGCCTAGCTGTTTGTTAGAAGCAACGGTTTTAAAATATAAATTCTTAAATACTCCCGGGTCAGATTTTGACCCGGACTCCGGGTCCCGTGGGAGCTGCCTGATCCACTGCATGGTCAGTATGACCCATTTTGGGGTCAGTAATCTGTGTCAAAATGACCCACAAATGGGTCAAACTGACGCAGAATCCGAGTAGGAGTCCCATCTTTGACTAGTGTCCGGGTCAGCCTGACCCAGCCGCTGCTCAGGCCCCATGGGTCTGGCCCGGAATCCGGAATCCTTTGCTTCGTTCACAATTCTTAGTGCTCGGAACTTATACTTACGCTAATTAGCGAATAACTGATGGATACATTTTTTTGGAAGTCGCTCCTAATTGATTCATTTTATTGCCTCGCAGGCAGTTTAGTAAAAAAAAAAAGAGCATAGAAGCAAATGCAACCATTTTGGTTAAGCCCCCCCCCCCTCCCCATTGCGCTGACGTCACACATAGCTATACAGTCTACCCGCAGTCTGCCATTTCGAAGTTGCATAAAGATCCGACTCCCAAAATGAAGTTATACCAAAAATGTTTATCGTGGTTGGTATCGTTTTAAGGTGAATTGAATCAATAGGCCGTTCCCAGTATATTTGTTGGTAATTTTTGTAAACAGCAATTGCTTTCGTAAAGGGAGGGTATATACCTTTGGTAATTACTCCAAAAAAGTTATGACCGTAACAAAATTACTCAGTAAGAAGCACTGCAGCTGTTGACAATGTATAAGATTTTTTATAAACAATTCCCTTCTTTAGGAATGAGGTTTCGGAGAAACAGATTTTTTAAATGCACAAACGTTTCTCATTGGGTATGTCCTGCACGGACATATTAACGGCTCCATATTTTCGACGATATCTCAAAAACGCTACCACCTTTTGAAATTAAATTTTCACAGGTTACTTTTATTTTCTATATCGACATTTATATAGGATTTTAAAAAAAGAGTATACTTTGCCTTTAAGATAACAGACTACCGTACAGTTATGTTCAACATCAGGCCTTATTACATAGAATGCCGTGCTGACAAACCTGTACAGCAAAATGGCTATGCCATAAACACGTCTAGACCACGATTGATTTTTAAAGGACAGTTTTAGCAAGCGTGAGACTGTCTGGAGTGTCCAACCCCCCATCCCGGCCCCTCCCTTCCCCAACCCCCAGCTTCTAGCTCCCTGTAATAAATAAATAAATTACAGCCGCATGTTCAACCTCAGCGCCATTTTGGAAATCCTGTTTACGGCAGACATTTTACAAGAGTTGAAAAATAAAAAAACAGAACCCGCTACTCGGAGACGAAATTTGAAACTTTCCACTCAGGATGGTGTCGTCACTAATTTAGAACTGCGATGAATTAATCGATCTAGTCTCCTCTCCACACGGAGATGTGCCAAGAAACTAAGAGAAGAAAGAAAAAAAAGGATCGTCCCTTTTGGTGGGCTTTAACAATCGGGCACAAAATCAAATCGAAGAGGATGTTTTCAGGTGGAGCCATTAAAACGGAGAGGTCCCAGCCCCCCCCCCCCCCCCTCCTGGACTGGACTTGAGCTCATCTGTTTTTTAATGCCAATGTGAAAGAGTCGCAGACCTTGAGTTGAGATAAATCTTTGATGGGCGCCGCGGGAATTATTGACGTCGATCTTTGAAATCAGGCTTGAAATACGAATCAAAGTGTAATGCATCAAAAACCATCACGTGACCAGCACTAAGGGTTTTCATGGTCGTTCATCCCCCCCCACCCCACCTGAGCCCTTTTGATTTCATATAATCTTTTAAATTTATTTATTTATTTAGACTGGCATCTTAAAATCAACTTGGTCCCAATTTTCATAGAGCTGCTTAAGCAGAAAATATTGCTTAACAACTGTCTGCTAAAGCAGAAATGAGCAGGATACCCGTCACAAAGTGTACATGTGACATGGTAGTTTGGCTGGTAAACCTTATTCTGTTACGCATACTTTTGTTGTGCTTATAGCTACTTTTTGTGCTTAGGCAGCTCTATGAAATTAGGCCCTGGGCTAGCTTTAAATAATTTACTCTCTCCCTCTCTCTAGTCTCTCTCTTTCTCTCCCTCTAGTTTCCCTCTTTCTCTCTCTGTAAAACCTCGTTGCCCATTTTCATAGAGGGCTGTTAGGAACAAACACAGCCATTTCACATCTGTGACTGGTATCCTGCTTATATTTCGCTCAGCAGAAAAATGTGAAGCAGTACACTATACACTATTGGTAAGATCGAAAAAACACAATGTTCACAGATTCACACATAACTTACATGATTTAAAGTAAGTAATGGCAGAAAGGGTTCCTTAAAATATTTCTACCTAAAATGCTATCGTTTCTGAGAATGGAAAAGACAATAGTTTTTATCGCGCGCGATAATAAACTGGATGTTTGAAAAACAGAAAACACATTAGGTCTCTTTTCACCATTTCCTCGTGACCTCGATGACCAATTGAGCTCAAATTTTCACAGGTTTGTTATTTCATGTATATGGTTAATCACACAAAACATGAATTTTGTTTGCGACTTTTTTTGTCAGCTCTACCAATCCTGTGTATAATACCTTTAAAGCAGCTCTATGAAAATGGGCCCAGTATTTCTCTGCTCTAAAAAAAAAAAAACTACCCCCATCTCGCTTGATGTGTTGCATAAATCTTCATCAGACATCGCTTCTAAGTGGAACTTCAACGATAAATAGACCTATGCATTATTTACAATGGGTTGCTTTATACTGCGGCGGTTGTTAAGTGTATCCCTCAGGTTTAACAGTGTACTTGGGTTCAATATACAAGAGTTGTCAACAGTTTCACATTTTACAAATTTACAACCGGTGAGCTTCGTAAACACTTTTCCTGGACACGTGGATTTTTTTCTTCTTCTTGATTTATGGATATATTCTAATGGCATTGTGCTGGATTCAGACTGGTTGACGAAGAGCGAAATTTCAGGTAATCCGGACAACACTATACAGATATTAATCGAGACAGAGAGTCATTATTGCGTTGATACTACCCTGTGCGCATATTCAAAGGCCCTTTTTTTTATTTCACGGCTTCGGCTCCAAAATCGGCTCAGGCTAGCTATAGGCTCCCTCAATTATTTTAACTAATTACGCATGCTTTGCGGTCAGGGCTTCAGACAAGAAAACTGGGCCTGAAGCCCAATCCGGAGCCGAAGCCGTGGATTCGAAAAGGGCCATACACTCTTTAAAAACACCAGCTTCCATTAGGGGCCTGACACATTTCGAGGTCAGGCTGACTGCGGAAGCTGGTTGAGAAACATGGAATTGGAACTCGGAATCTGCGTCAGTTTGACCCATTTCCGGGTCATTTTTGACACAGCTTCCGGGTCACACTGACCCAGAAATGGATCGAGCCCCATGGGACCCGCAATCCGGGTCAATTTTGAACCAGGAGTTTGTTTTAGAGTGTACGGTCATTGAAACTATTGGAAGATATGAATAAAAAAAAAACAGCCAAGATTAAATTGTACCTGAAGAACAACTTCCATGTTGAACAATTAATCATAAACCTCAATTATTTCAGATCAGAAACACATTATACTCACACAGAGATTTTTAATACATGGGCCTTTTCCAAACCTCGGCTGGGGCTCCGGCTTCGGCTTGGGCTCTGGCTACGGCTTGGGGGTCCGTCATTAATTTTGTAACCTGACATTTTGCTCGGTGTTGCCCACATCAAACGGAGCCCGGAGCCGGAGCCGGCGCCGTGGTTTGGGGATAAAAAAAAACCTCCATTATGCAAACCTTCAAACCATCCATCTTTTAAATATTATCTATTAGTATTTTATGCAATCCGAGCATGTACTTCCTAAATGTAAGCTGTTATATTTCCACTTATTTAGGAGACATGTTGAGTCATATTTGAAAATAAAATAAAAATGAAATAAAAAACAAAACAAACACAAACACAAAAAAAAACGCACAAACAAAATTAAACCCTATATAAACAAACAAACAAACAAACAAACAAGCTGACAACAACACCAAAAATGTAGGTTTTATGTGACATTTTGACTTTCCTTTAAACTCAACCGAGCTTTAATCTACACACGAATCATTAACAGTCTGAAACCGGGAGGCACATTACCAATAGGCGACGCAGACCCAGCAAGCCATGCGTTTCGATAGGCTCCTCTAATCTTAATTGATATCCAGTAGACACTCATATGTGGCCATTACACAGCCCCTACTAGACCATTAAGCTAACTACCGTCGTCGTAATACGAACTGACACGGCGGTTTTTTGTCATACTAATGGTTTATCGAATTTGTTTTTACACGAGTCAACATTTTTTTAAAGGAACATTACAGAATTGGTTTTTGCTAACAAAACAGTTGCTGGCAGTGTAAGCACTTTATGTAATCCACCATATACATAAACTGACAAACCTGTAGAAGTTTGAGATCGATCGGCCATCTGGGTCACGAGAAAATAGTGAAAAACCGATTACACATTTATGAAATCATATAGATTCAACAAAATGAATAAAACGCTCATTGAGCGATAAACTCCAATCGGAAAACTAGTTTATTCTTTTCTCATCACATATGGCATTTCAGACAGAAATATTTCAAGGGATGTTTTCTACTATCATCATCATTAGACCGTGTAAGTTTTATGTAAATCTGTGATCAAAAAGTATATTTTACAAGTTTTGTTCTTACCAATTCTGTAATGTTCCTTTAAAAGTATTTTGGAGCTACAGTCGGTTATGGATACCGATTACCGTTTACTGTGACATGGACTTCTGTTATTTAGGCCTACACACTAAAAGCCCAGTTCATGCTCCACGCCAAAGCGAATGCGAAGCGCATTACGACTGACGCCAACAATCATAGTGGGCCCACGCGTAGTTTTTCAATATTGTGCCCAGGACCCAAATTCATAGAGCTGCTTCAGCAGAAAAACGAGCTAAGCACAACAAAATTATGCTTGCCAGAAAAAAAAGGTTACCAGCTAAAATTACCATTTCACACGTAGCATCTGTGACTGGTGTCCTGCTTATTGTTGCATAGGAACACGTTTTTTTTTAAGCAATATTTCCTGCTTAAGCAGCCCTATGAGAGCTGCTTAAGCGGAAAATATTGCTTAACAGTTTTCTGTGACACGGTAGTTTGGCCGGTAACCTTATGATGGTAAGATGAGTTGCCAAAGATATGTATTGTGACATCACACTTTGCTTAGCAATCAAGATTGATAAACAGTTAAGATCAATCTTAGCTCTTTGTGAAATCTGCCCCAGTGCCCAATTTCATAGAGCTGCTTAAGCACAAAAAGTAGCTAAGCAAAACAAAATTATGCTTGCCAAAATAAGGTTACTGGCCAAACTACCATGTCTCACGCACAATTTGTGACTGGTATCTATTAAGCCAAACAAAATTGCTTCAAAAGCGAAGCGAATTTCCCTGGGCCCAATTTCATAGAGCTGCTTAAGCACTTTGTTCGCTTGTGCAATTTGTGACTGGTATCCTGCTGATTTCTGCTTATAAGCAGAAAATTGTCAAGCAATATTTTCTGGCTTAAGCAGCTCTATGAAATTGGGCCCAGAGAAATTCGCTTCGCTTTCGCAATTCCCGTGGTACCAGCCTTTAGGGAAATGGTAAGGAGTAAGAACGCTGAAATTACCAATTATGACCGAATCATGAATCACACTTTCTGCAGAAAACTGCAAAGTAAAAACTGAAAACATGAAGTAAAACTGCACTTATGTACTTAAAATTCTAAAATTACGGAAGACCATTAGGTATAGCCTATTAGTGAAGGGCATACAAAAATTGCAGATACTGTGAGGTCAGTAGCTACATGGAAATTGAAGGAAAACTGCATAGAAAGTAAACACTGCAGTTACAGTAGAACCACAGTTAATTTTTACGGTACTGCAGGTAAACTGATTACAAGAAACTGGTATTAAGTAAAAACAGCAGAAACAAACTGCTGGTAGAGAGAAATTAAGGATAGTGTTTACTGCGAGTACAAACAAACTGCAGTAACACAAAAGCAGGTAAAGTATTTTTATGCAGGTTAGCTAAAACTGCAGGTAGACCTTAAACTGCAAATAGGCATACAGGCAAACTGCAGGTAGACCTTAAACTGCAAATAGGCATACAGGCAAACTGCAGGTAGACCTTAAACTGCAAGTAGGCATACAGTCAAACTGCAGGTAGACCTTAATCTGCAAGTAGGCATACGGTCAAACTGCAGGTAGACCTTAAACTGCAAGTAGGCATACAGGCAAACTGCAGGTAGACCTTTAAACTGCAGGTTATAGGCGTACAGGCAAACTTCAGGTAGACCTTAAACTGCAAGTAGGCAAACAGTCAAACTGCAGGTAGACCTAACTGCAGTCAAGCATACAGGCAAACTGCAGGTAGACCTTAAACTGCAAGTAGGAAAACAGCCAAACTACAGGTAGACCTAACACTTCAGGTAGGCATTACAATCTAACTGCAGGCTGACCTAACTGCAGTAAGGCAAACAGCCAAACTACAGGTAGACTAAACACTTCAGGTAGGCATTACAATCTAACTGCAGGCTGACCTAACTGCAGTACGGCAAACAGCCAAACTGCAGGTAGACCTAAACACTTCAGGTAGGCAATACAATCTAACTGCAGGCTGACCTAACTGCAGTACGGCAAACAGCCAAACTGCAGGTAGACCTAAACACTTCAGTAGGCATTACAATCAACTGCAGGCTGACTAACTGCAGTACGGCAAACAGCCAAACTACAGGTAGACTTAAACACTTCAGGTAGGCATTACAATCTAACTGCAGGCTGACCTAACTGCAGTACGGCAAACAGCCAAACTGCAGGTAGACCTAAACACTTCAGGTAGGCATACAATCTAACTGCAGGCTGACCTAACTGCAGTACGGCAAACAGCAAACTGCAGGTAGACCTAAACACTTCAGGTAGGCATTACAATCTAACTGCAGGCCTAACCTAAACTGCAGTCAAGCATACAGTCAACTGCACACTCTAACACTTCCTAGGTCAGAATTGACCCAGATCCGGGTCCCGTGGGTTCTGACTCATTTCTGGGTCAGTAAATGACCCGGAATCTGTGTCAAAATGACCCAGAAATGGGTCAAACAGATGCGGAAATCCGAGCTGAAATCCCATGTTCAACCACTTTCCGAGTCAGCCTGATCCTGAATCGGGTCAGACACCCTCGGACTCGGAATACCGGGTCAGTTCTGAGTGCAGATAGCCCTAAAACTGCAGTCAAACCGCAGCTAATGTAAAACATACAGTAAAGCAATGAAGCTTATAAAAAAAAACATATGGGTGTACAGTGAAACTGCAGATGAAGAAAAAGTGCCGGAATATTATTAATGTTGATGCAGTCCTTCTACTGCTTCAGATCAGTTACAAATTAGTGGTGCAAAAACACATGGAAATGCGTCTCGACTTCAAGTTGAGACGCACGCCAAAAAGAAGACCGATTCTTGATTTATCACCGGGGCTAAAATAGATGCACTTTACAGTTACACGTACAGACGCCTGGGTACTAAACTGCCTCAGGAATTGGGACATGGCCGACCCCCATTGCTGGTTACTAATGAGAGCGGATTCGGTTACTGCACGTTTCACGTATAATTTTCACCGAACAAGACGATCAATCAAGTCAAAGTATCTGACCAGTATTCCTATAGGGATGTGCTACATTATGCTATACAAGATTACAAGTTGGCATATGCTCGAATAATATTCGCGGGTAGCGCGAGTATAACAGCAAGGGCGCCAGTTTCTGCTGACACATTTGCCCAATACTAGATGGTTACTTATGTTAATGTGTAGTTTGTTTACTTTAGCATTACAGACAAATATAACTTCCTATAATTATTATGTGTAATACAACCGATCACCAATAGAAGACGTAATAGGTACAGCATTGGTGTGTAATTATTAGGAAAAATCTCTGCTCCGGATGTAACAGCAGAATACAGTTAAGCGAATAAATGTTAGAAATTGTTGTAAAAGGGCGACTGGGCCATGGGTGTAAGTTTGTGACGCAGATTGCTTCCATATGGGCCCAATTTCATAAGCTCGGTTAAGCACAAAAAGTAGCTAAAGCACAACATATTGTTATGCATAAGGTCACCAGCCTAAATTACCTTGTCATTATGTACGATCTGTGACTGGTCACCTGGCTATTTTTGCTCAGCAGAAAATAATTGTAAAGCAATATTTTCTAATTATAACACCCCTTCCTTTGATTCTATCTGTTGATTGGCCGAGAGCGTGTCACATGGTGTTGTGTATTTTTACTCTTGTACATGTTCACCGACCAAACGAACTATTCAACGATAGCCTAGCAACAGATGTACTAGTGCATAGATACCCTGGTACCCTGACTACATTGACTACCATTGATTTAAACGAGCTGCTTGACAACCTCGAACCCGGTGTACTGAACAAAATATAGTGCATTTGAAATACGGTTTAGAGAACGAACGTAACAGCAGTAGTCTGGTACCCTCTTATTTTGTCAAAACTCGGTATTTCAACGTGAAGATTTTACAGTTCTTGTTTGACGATTGATTGCCACGTACGTAAGTGTGAATTAATTTTATTAAAGTATACAGACAGAATCAAAGGAAGAGGTGTTATAAAAACAAATATTGACTGCTTCGAGTGGCGAGTAAAACTAGTCACTCGGTGATCCCCGGAGCCGCCTATCTATCTTCCCAAAGCGAAGCTTTGTATATTAGGCAGCTCTATGAAACTGGGTCCTGGTTCTATTTGGTAGAGTCCTGTGAGGGATTCCGTTGATAAATCAGTAGATCAAAATATACATCTGGGGAAAACAACTAAAAAAAACACCTTTAAAATAAACCCTTGGAAGGCTTTGATTGATTACAATATCGTTTCGTCTAACAAAAATGACTTCAGCTGTATGTTTTTTTTTCTAGAGTGGTGATCCAGTGCCTTTAGTCAACCCCTAGTTCTACTAATTTGCATCACTTTGCTATTTTGTCAGAAGTCTCAAATTAAGAACCCGGTAACCGAGAGGTATATAGGATGATACCCAAACCGGTAGTGATAGATCGATATTTTAAGACTCACCAATGCGGTATCACATCTTTCATGGACCAAACAGTTCGAACATTCAATTCTTATCCGATGTTTTGAATCTGAGACCATTTTGTTATTTCCACCGTTGTTACAATTCGAACAGTTGATCGTATCATACGGAATCATTATTACTTTCCAGGGCAAACCAGCCATTTCTGATACACTTTACCAACAAAATCTTTTTCTTTGTTTTTTTTTTAGATTTCGCGGGAAACGCACCTTGGCGAGAGCGAAGGTAGGTGACCGAAGTCTCGGCTACTCTGTCCGCCGTCTGGTCTGCCGTATAAGCTACTCAGATCCCCCGGGGAGAGGGTGGCTTGCCCCTCCGTCCTCCGCCTCCCGCGAACCTCTTGGAAGATCCACGTAGCTGACATTGCTGCTGCCGCTATCGGCCTCCTTCTGCTCCGTGGGGGCCCTCTGAATATGCATCACCTCCATGCTCCGACTGAGATGCGACAGCTTCGAGAGATTGCCGACCTCTTTGGCCGTTGTTGGAGGGTGGGGTACCAACGGCTGGGTGACGGTCAGTCGGTGTAGACTCTCCGACGACGTGGAGAGCCTGGTCGACAGGACACTGTCGAAGCTCTTGCTGAATGCGCTTTCTCGGTTCGTGACATTGGCCGACATGGGACGCCTCCTGGAGTGGTTCGCCGCGACCGGATGGTGCACGTGCTTGTTCGCAGTACACGCATTGTGGTTTCGCTCGTAGTGCGGCGGCGCGTCCGTGCCGCTGCCGACGGTCAGCTTGGGCTGGGAGTCGGAGAGGCGGCTGGGCTGAGGAGCCTTCTGCCCGAAGGTCAATTCTTTCTCGGGAGTTTCGGGACTCTGGGAGTCCGCACGTCCATATTTGGGACAACCGGTGTCCTCCGAGGATGACCTCTGACCCAAACCTTGAAATCTCTTGGACAGACCCTCCAGACTCATGTGATTGCAGTGCTTGATGTTCTGCATACTGCCGGTGTGCACGTGGGTGCATGAGGACGCCACACCCGTGGATTCTGAGCCCGTGGACCCGTCAGAGTCACAAGACGGGAGGGCCACCATCGATGAGAACTCACTCTTCTTGTTCCTGTTGGGACTGACGGGGTCCCGTTTGGGCAGCATTCGTTGCGAGTCCTGGCCGTCAGACGCGTCGTGTAGTGACCCTTGAGTGGCGGTGCGCGGCCGTGCTTGGATTGCCTCCACATCCGGGGTGGAGCAACCCGCCTCCCTGGCCCAATCGATGGCAGTCATGTTGTGAACGTTGTCCCGTGTGTACAAGCACGCCTTGGCCTTCTGGGCCAGGAGCTGCGCGCACCCGGCGAAGCCACTCCTCGCGGCCACCATGAGGGGTGTCATCCCCTCGGCGTTCATTTTATCCACATCCAATCCAAGGCGTCGGAAGGACTTGGAGAGGAGCTCAATGCCGTCTGTGTTATCATTCATGGCGCAGTACATCAGCGGGGTGTTGCCGTTCTTGTCCTGCAGGTTGGGGTCCACGTTGTTCTTGACCAGCTTCTTGATGACGTCGTTGCACTTGTGCTCGCACGCGTAGCTCAGCGCCGTCCTGCCGACGTTGTCGGCGAGGTTGACGTCGGCCTGGTACTTGAGGAGGAGGTCGACGGCCTTGGCGCGGACCCCGGGCTCCTCGATTCTCACGGCCCGGATCAGCGGCGTCTTGCCGTGGTTGTCGCGCGAGTTGACCACGGTGTGGCTGTCCACGGCGTCCAGGATGAATTTAGCGAGGTGGATCTTCCCCTTGACCACCGCGTCGTGGATCGCCACGCCGCCGGAGACCTGGCCGAGGCTGCTCCGGCGGTAACGGTCGCGTACGGACGGCATGTGGAGCATGGTATTCCAATTCTAGGAGAGACCTTCGCAATCAAAAATATCCTGTGATACTTCTGCTTGGTTTCTGTTATATAATCCAGAACTAAGTTCCCATGGTCACTGTTCTGCTTAAAATGTGGAACCAAAAACTTAACCTTCGTATTCGTTGTAGATCACGGTACTGCGCAAATCACTGCGTTTCAATCGAGAGAAAAAAATGTACAGCGGCGATTAAAAAGCTTTTCTCAAAAATGAGTTCCAGGTTTAGCAATATTGTATAGCATAACCCACTTTAGAATCCACTTGCCCGAATCAAAAGTAGCATCTGTGTTCATGACATGTGGTGTATATATACTTACGGGGCTGAATGTTTAATCCGGTGTCTCTTCAGACAGAAATGGCGATTTCGAACTTTGGATATACGGCTGGAAATATTCCACAGTTGCTACGCAGTCAATGCAGACCCGGTAGTCGTCACACACTGTGCGTAATGATGTACGTCGGGGGAAACAAAATGTTGTTCACAAAAATCATTTGCCAATGATTTATATGAAGCTGGAAGCGTTTTACCATCGCACGGTCCTCACAAAAATCATGGAAATGTTGATCATGGAAACCTTGGCACGCGATTGTTGACTGCTTCGTCATCTCAAAGGTGCTTTCCAGCAGACTTATAATAATATTTAAGTCTCTCACTCAGACCCCAAAAAATTTGACCGATGTCTTTAAAACTGTTTCATCATCAGGCGGGTCGCGACTGTTTCACTGTCGTATAGCGACATGCAACGGGAAAGTGTGCCGTGTAGAGTTGGATACAGCTACCCCGTACACTTGAACGTTTAGTCATGAAGTGGTTCCTCTCGCCCCGGGGCCTGCATAACGGGTTTTGCATTTAGAGGAGCTCCAAGCCCCGTCGGTGAAGTTTCTTTTTCTTATTTAAACACAGCCGCACACTGCTCCCTCCATATCGTGACCAATGTGAAAGGGGATATAAGTCGGTCACTCCGTCCCCGACGATGCACGCACTCCCATGCCTCTCTCTCTCTCACACTGCCAGTGTTGTGCCTCATGCTCTGTAATATTCAACTGAATGTTAAACGATCCTTGCATATTAAAACAAAACACAAGCATCAGTCGCGCGGTAGTGGGTCCTGCGCTGACAACAGCAAAATTACCGACGACGCTGTCACTGTTTAGTTCCGGTAAACAAGGTGTCTCTATTTAAATAATAGACGTTGCGAATTTGTTGATGGATACCGTATACATTATAGTCTTCCCAGTCCGCAGCAGCTGCGGACCGTATTAAACAGCACGCACGTCCTATTCTACAGAGTCACCACAATTAAAAAATCACGACGTCAGAAAGCCTTGCCCCTGCACTGCGAACCCGTTGTGTGTGTGTGTGTGTGTGTGTGTGTGAGAGCATTTCTATAGCCGTCGGTTTTTGTTTTTTCTCTTGGGGGGAGGGAGGGTGACGGCGATGACCTCCTCCGCGCGACTTGGCTGAAATGTTGGTGACACCTTGCCGGGAGTTACGATCCGTTCACTACCCCCCGGAGCAGAGTTGGCTACCTGACCCGAGCGAGTAATCCGTTCGGAAGTAAACACCGTGGGTACTCGTCTCCACTCAAGCGCCGTATATTTTTTTTCCTCGCTCTCTCTCTCTCTTTCTCTTTCTCTCTCTTTCTCTTTCTCTCTCTCTGCTGTAAGCCACAGCATAATTTCCCAGTGGGTGAGAGGGACTACTGTACGCATCCCTGCGTATAAAACACAACCAGCCGTTACGGGATATACTAATTAGTATTCTTCGCACTGTCGTTATGTAGAACGCGAAGAGGCCTGGAATGGCGGACTCCTACACTTGAAGGCACTAGAAAACGTGTTAGCTTACTCTGCATACTTCATCTCTTCTTCTTCTTCTTCTTTAGTCCATCCACCTTTTTACTAATTACCATAAGAAATATCGCAGGGCCTTCACTCATCATGAGATACAGCAGACATTGTTTCTATATAGTCTGTGCATGATCATTCACACCACAGGATGATCAAAAACAAGATGGTGGCTTTGACAAAAAGTTTTCTTATGTACTAAGGTTGGCCCAAATAATATTGACGTCAGCCCGGTGGAAACTCGCAGAGGGCATTTCCAGAGCTGCCCAGCGTATAGTCAATAAGTCTGTATACACAGCCAAACCTCAACTGCACAGTCAGTGTGTACATTATTTCCAACTCCACGCAGTATGCACACCCAATTCGAATCATCGATTTCGTTGATAAAAAGGAGGCGTGCCACGATGCTCCCCACCAACGAAATGTGGTGCCCCAGCTAGGGGGGCCGGCTCGCTCCCTCACTATCTGGGAGTTCCTTATCCGATTCACAATGCCGTTTATCGCACTTTATGGTTAGCATCCGGTTGTTGACGTGATAGCTAATAAAAAAATCTTGTTACTCGGAAGGAACTGTCAGGAATTCTTGACGGATGGAAAGTGTATGATGGATGTGACTCCATTTCGCATATTATTATTGTATTAAAAGCATAGGGCTTGACAAATAATTCGCCAGTCATCGATCTCTCAACGTTGTCAGTCAATCATGTTGATTTGCCATGCTTCTGACTTCCACATCCATATTCATAAGTAACTGATCCATATTCATAAGTAACTGATCCATATTCATAAGTAACTGATTTGTATTTTTTTATGTGCACTGACCCGGGTTCCGGGGGCCTTACCCATTTCTTGGTCGAACTGACCCGAAACTGAGTCAAACTGACGCAGATGCAGAGTCAAAAATCAGATTGTAACCACTTTCAATGTCATTTTTATCCTAATTGGTCCAGGGGTCGATTTCACAAAACTCTTTCTAACTTAGGACTAGTCCTAGACAATGCTAAGATAAAGGACAAATCTTAGGTAACTGGTCCTAACTTAAAGGAACATTACAGAATTGGTTTTGCTCACAAAACAGTGCTGGCAGTGTAATCACTTTATGTAATCCACCATATACATAAACTGACAAACCTGTAGAAGTTTGAGATCGATCGGCCATCTGGGTCACGAGAAAATAGTGTAAAACCGTTTACAAATTTGCATGTGTTATACAATGCATGAATAAAACGCTCATGAGCGATAAACTCCAATCGGAAATTAGTTTGATTTATTTCTCATCAAATATGGCATTTTAGACAGAAATATTTCTAGGGATGTTTTATACTATCATCATCATTAGACCGTTTAAGTTTTATGTAAATCTGTGACCAAAAGTATATTTTACAATGACCAATTCTGTAATGTTCCTTTACGATTAGTCCTATCTCTTAGCATTGCCTAGGACTAGTCCTAAGTTAGGAAGAGTTTTGTGAAATCGACCCCAGACCCTCCTGGGACCCGGAATCCGGGTCAATCCTGACCCGGGAGTTTTGATAGTGTAAAGGTGGAACTTCACCTACTACCTTCTCCTGCAATCTCCTGCAAAGACAATTTGGTGAGGAACGAATCACTTCCTGTGTACATGTAAATATTTAATTGCATAAAGCATATGGGTAAAGAATATTATGTTAAGTTTGACACTCTTTCACAGTTCAGTGATAAGCACAGAACTCAATAATTATTTGTTATTATTTATTAATCCGTTTTTATTTGTTGAGCGCGAATACAGCCAATATTACTCGATAAAGACTGAACTCGACGAGTCACAACCGAAACCTGCTCCAAAAAAGACACAAAAGTGTCACATCAAAATTCTAATATCTTTAGAAAACAAATCCTTCCTGCATCTTTAGTCAATAATCTCACGTCTTTGGTCTTAACCCGCGCCAGAAGAGGGCGCTCTTTAGGACTAAAATAATTGACAGTAATATCACATTTTCAAACCTTAACGCAAAATTTCTTTGGCTTTCAAAAAAAGGGTGTGCACAACATTAGTACGAGTGAACATAAATGTTCACAGATTTAAACACAACTTACATGGCATAAAGGTGGTCATGGTGGAAAAATTATGATCAATATTTTTTGCCTGAAATGCTATGGTTTTAAAAAGAAAAGAAGAGTAAAACAATAGTTGTGGTCTCGCGAGTCCAAAACTCTATGTTTGACAAACAGTGAAAACAAGCAAAGGTATTTTTTTAACTACTTTCTCGTGGAAAACTTTCACAGGTTTTGTTATTTCAAGTGTATGATGGTTCACATAAATGTGGATAGCAATATATTACCAATGTTATACCTTTAAAATATTACATATCGAAGGTGAAGTGTAGGATGGATACTATCACTTCTGCTCAGTTAGTTTTAAAGTTTTAAAACAAAGATAGTGTGAATATTGTTCCCTCGGACAGACAGCACAGTCTGTCGCGTTCACAGCAGTATTAAGTCAAGCCGCAGGTCTGATAGAATTGAAAGCATTTTCATGAAAAAAAATCTATCCATGCAGAAGGTTTTCCTTTTTTTTTTTTTTTTTTTTTTTTTTTTCAATGGTCGGCAAGGATCATCCCATGAAAGAAAAAAAAGCCAAAGGTTTTTGTTCGTACTTTTTCAAAAACTGACTCGACTGCTCCCGAAGAAACATCAACAGCAAGCATCCGAACGTAAACACACGGCATCGGCGGCTCTCGTGAAACAACCTCAGATCGAAGGCCATTCTTTGATTACCAGACATGGATGTCATCTACAGTCTGCAAAAAAAAAAAAAAAAACACCCAGGTTCATTGCCGTGCAGCACTGCGAGGTTATCCAACTCTCGAAAGACACATCGATTTTATTCAGAATTATGACCAGCTTCAGCGGTTTTTTGGACGCTGTAATTCGTCAAGTGTTGAAGAGAAGAAGAAAAAATGCCGTTTCGAGGGGGTCTCCCTTTTTCGTCAACATAAAGAAGGGACCGTCTAAAACTATGGAAACTTAAAGGTGCTGTATATACGTTTGGTAATCGGAGCCTACTGATTGTATTCATCCTATATAAATGTAGGTACAATGTAAAACTAACCTGTGAAAGTTTCACTTCACGTTTTTGAGATATCACCGAAAAAACCGGAGCGGATATTGTTTCCACGCAGGAAGAATATTCCCCATATAGGAATACACAGTCCGAGAAGCGTTCCTGACAGAAACGCTTCTCAGATTCAAATTTGGGGAATAAAAAGTGATATGTTTTCCATAACCGTAGTACTTCCAAGTTAAAAGATTCTCAACATACATTATACTACCCAAAGCTGCTGTACTTCTTACCAAGTAAGTTTTTATTGCCATTAATTTTCAGAGTCATTACCAAACGTATAGGCCCCCTACTGTGCCTTTAAGGCCGAGTCACATGAGGCAATTTACAGGCAACCATGCCCCAGGCGATCCCCGCCAAGGAAATTCATTCACATTTCAGTTTCCTCAATGTTTTCTTGGGGGATAGTGAGTTAATACTGAGCTAGACGAATGTATCGTATGTTGCCAAAGTGTTCCTTTTGCATACAGTGCAGGTGGTTGCCTCCAAGTTGCCTGAAAAATGTTTGCCCCCTGTGTGACAGACCCTATAGACTGAAACGAAGGCGAGTGTTTTGTACAATGCATGTAAAACAACCCAGTACACTTATCGCTTAAAGGTACTGGACACTATTGGTAGTTACTCAAAATAATTGTTAGCATAAAAAATTACTTGGTAACGAGCAATGGAGAGCTGTTGATAGTATAAAACATTGTGATAAACGGCTCCCTCTGAAGTAACGTAGTTTTTGAGAAAGAAGTAATTTCTCAGTAAAATATTTGAATTGATTTGGAGACCTCACGCGTGAGGTCTCGAAATCAAGCATCTGAAAGCACAAAACTTCGTGTGACAAGGGTGTTTTTTCTTCCATTATTGTCTCGCAACTTCGACGACCAATTGAGCTCAAATTGTCACAGGTTTGTTATTTTGTGCATAATGTTGAGATACACCAAGTGAGAAGACTGGTCTTTGACAATTACCAAAGGTGTCCAGTGTCTTTAAAAGAGAAGAGGCTCGCCCCGGTGTCTCTGGCAGTGGCTGCTGAGTGCCCCACAGATAGCACCTTGTAAAACATGTCTTTAAAAACATTTCTCTTTGTCTAAGCGCATTGAGTACCTCATTGGTGTAGGTGCGTGCGATTAAGACGCCAGCGTTATGATTACTATAATTATTGGGAGGACATTAAGTATTCACAGTGCACCGTACGTTAACAATACATCGAACCATGGATCTTGCATCTCAAGTGAACATGTACTTGCATATAATTTATACAGACCGCATACAAGTAGTGTTATTATCAAGAAACTCCCGTGTCCCATTTCTGGGGGTCAGTATTGACCTGGAATCTGTGCCCGAATGACCCCAAGAAATTAAAACTGACGCAGACTCCGAGTTTGAAAATCTAATTTTGTTCATCCGTTTCTGGGTCAAGTCGGCCCCAGAAATGGGCCAGGCGCCCAGGGACCCGGAATTTGGGTCAATTCTGACCCGGGATTTCTTTTAGTGGGAAGAAATGGGCTTTATAAAGAAAGGCTGCATGAGGGACACACACACAAAATACGGCACTAGATAGAAGTGTTATCACTTTTTCTCTGTTCCTGGAATACTTAAGTGACATGATTGGAGCACACAATATGCTGAGATATCCAACGTTTTCGGCAGTCATTAAAAATGGTCACGTGGCCTAATTAGGTCGACGTGTCCGAATTGGAGACGTACGTCTGTGGCTATACGGCTTTGTATCTGCACGTCAACTTGCGTTGAAGCACACACTGCCATACTCTGAAAACCCTTTAGCAACAGCCGTAGCCACTGTCGCCAATCTCTTACAAGGCCAATTAGTGTGTGGAGACGTGTTATGAATCAAGCGACTTCGGCTACGGCTAGGGAATGTGGCTTTTCGGCATTCCGGCCACAGCCACCACTGAAGCCATTTTAATTCAGACATCATGCCCTGAGACATCACAATTTCCCGCCAGAATGTCTGATGCTTGTTCACATCACTTCATTGCTGAACATTCCATTTGCAAAAACACGATAGAGAGTATAGTCGTTCATGCCCTATCCGAGGCTTGTATTTCCTTCAGCCTGTACAGGAGTGAACAGTAGCTGGCGCCCTACTGCTTACATAATTTCGCACCCCGAAAACCGAGCAGCCTATAACCTGCTTTATAGTTATACATACAGGAGACAAACAACTATCACTCCCACTTGTGAACGAATCAAGTTGAAAGCGGACCCAGTAATAGTACCACCGCTTAGGCATTGGGTGATCCATGTGAGTGATGGAACTCTGATGTGGGTCATGAACAACACACAACACAAACAAACCCTGTATTAACGGTAGTACGCTACTGTATCTGTATTCTTAGTCGATGCAGACAGTTGCATAACTAACGGGGGGACGCCCCCACGCCCCCATTGATGTCCGTGCCCCCGGTGCCTCCCCCAGAGTTAAACCACATAAACCAGAGAGTTAAACCACAGAGTTCAACCACAGAAACCAGAGAGTTAAATAAGAGAGTTAAACCACATAAACCAGAGAGTTAAATAAGAGAGTTAAATAAGAGAGTTAAACCACATAAACCAGAGAGTTAAATAAGAGAGTTAAACCATATAAACCAGAGAGTTAAATAAGAGAGTTAAACCATAGAGTAAAAATAAGAGAGTTAAACCCCAGAGTTAAATAAGAGAGTTAAACCACAAAAACCAGAGAATGATATAAGTTGTCAAACCACTTCTGTCTGGTTAAACCATTTTTTTTTTAAACATTGTACATTTTTGCATTGAAACAGGCACATCCATTTTGTTCAAACTGGTTTTTTTTAAATCCATGCCTCATGTTTATAAACCACTAAATCATCTGAACAAGTTTACGAGCAGCAAGTGCGTTTTTCTCTCATTGTACCGGGAAGAAACTTAGGGCCGGCTTTATTTATCACGCACAATTTAAGATGAATGCACCTGTTGAGAAAGAATGATTGTTGTTGGGGCTAAACTGGACATCGCCCGCTGGATGCAGGTTCAGGGAAGTTAATTGGGCAAGTGGTATACTTTTGATGAGGATTTAAACACGGTGGGTATTCCAGATTTACCTGACCAGTAGAGCACGGGGGTCTTAAAGGGGCACGATGCCTTCAAATCGCTCAAACTTTTGCCGGTTGGAAATTGCTTCTTATCCTTTTCGAGAGTTGTTCATGAACAGAAACACCTCTCTTGTATAATACAACCAGCGGAACATACGGTCCGCCATTTTGGTGGAGTCAAAAAACGTTGGTTCGACAAAATAGCTGACTGTGTTCTGTCATGAAATTACACAAAAACCACATTATTTCAATGGAAATTTATGCGAATCGTTATATTCTACACCAACGAGCCTCATTTAACCATGGATGTTGATTTAACTATGTTTTCTAAACAACTGACAGAGCCTAAGCCCAAGCCCACAAGCCGTGGTTTCGAAAAGGGCGGTCCTGCTGCAAAGCAGTCCACTGTTAATTTTACTGGCCGCGTTGTTAGGGAAGTGGTGTGAACATGGGCTTCAATCAGACGTACAGCCCTAGCCGGAGCCCTAGCCGGAGCCCATGCCCTGGTTTCGAAAAGGGCCATACGAGGGAGATAGATGCTTAATATTAACAACACGTCGCCGCCTCGTTCAGTTGTGCATTGTTTATTAGGTCACACATGCATGCCCATCTGTTTGCAATATTTTACGAACTTAATTGTCGTTGGACGGTGTGCACAATTTGTATAATCCGTGAAGGTATGGGTTTACACGACTCCAACATCCACCGAGATTGAATCCATCTGAAACTTTATCCGTGCTCGAACCTATAACAAATTAATTTCGTTCTCGAGATTGCAGAATGATAATTCTGGCGATTGTGTTCGTGACGTTAGGAGACCTACGGTCGCCATGCCGCAAGTGGCTCGGCGTTGCATTGAAGTTGTGATATATATGGGAGGCGGGAAACAGACGTGTCTTTTAGGTTGAAAAGTGATACCGTGCTCCATCAGGCTCGACTATGAAGGGAGGATAACATTTCTTAAAGAGTACAGATCCGTGGTAAAAAAAAAACTAGGCCCAAGTTCATAGAGTTGTTTAAGAAAAAGATATTGCTTAACGATTTCCTGCTAAGCAAACATGAGCAGGACACCAGTCACAGAACGTACATTTAGGCCTAATATTTTTCTTTTGGCTGGTAATCTTATTGTGGTAAGTTTAAAGCCGTTAGTGCATAAAGCAGCTCTATTAGATTGGGCCCTGATAAGCACACGATGTTCATTGTTACAAATTCAAGATGCAGCTGTAAGTGTGAAATGTTTTTATTTCGAGAAAGCTAACACTCCAAAAACCTTGGTCCCTGGGAGCAAGACCAATTTTCAGGTCAGAATGAAAAAAAAAATATTTTTTTAATAAAAATGTCTACTCGGGCCACCTATGCGTAATATATGGATTGCACAAGACGTCATTGACCACCATCTTTGATGAGAAATCAATGGCGACGTGCAGCGCGTTGCGCACAACTCTGGGCCAATGATAGCTCTTCACGTGTGCACGTTTCATCAAAGATGGCGGCCATTGCGGGGGCTCTATTGGCAAAAGTAATGGCTAACGTTTTATACACCACTGACTCCTTCCAGGCCGCCTTACAATTTATATTGCTGCCTATATAAAGCAAAATATAAAAAACTAACACAGATACAAAAAAAACATGATTTATTGTAACAGGTTTCATACACAAATATTAAGAGGGAAAGAGTTACTGTCAACTCGCTAATAATATTCACTCGCGTAAAAATCGTAAAAACATGCCAGTTACATTGACGCATGCGTACAGAAACTATTGGTCGGGCAAACGGTCTCATCCGTTCATTGTGTCCTCGTGACGTATTTTATAGAAGGACTTCCGTACAAATATATTCTATATTCACAAAGTGTACTTTTTGTATTCCTTGCAGTATCACTGCTTCCAAATTTTCCTCGTTCAAAAAATGCCTTTAATCAGTTTACGGAGACATTTTTTTCCAATTGACTCATTTTCTGTGGCTATCCTAAACGAATCTACAGCAAACCTTAATTTCGTTACGAATAGACTGACAGTCGTAAACAAATAATACGAAATATCCACACAATAGTCTGACGTCATAGAAATGGTTTTGAAATTACATTATACGTCATTCGACGTGGTAAGTTCTTCGGGATAGGTGATTGAGTGCCTTTCGCTTTTTGTGCATTTACCAACTGCAAGTACAGTAAGCGTTCGATCACTAATGCAATGACCTTTGATTTTTTAATTTTTTTTTACATTCTCTTTAGTAGTGACAGCATATTTTAAAGGCCCTGTACACTATTGGTAAGATCGAAAAACACAAATGTTCACATATTCACACATAACTTACATGATTTAAAGTAAGTAATGGTAGAAAGGGTTCCTTAAAATATTTCTGCCTAAAATGCTATCGTTTCTGAGAATTGAGTAAAACAATAGTTTTTATCACGCGTGATAAAAACTTGATGTTTGAAAAAACAGAAAACACATAAGGTCTCTTTTCACTATTTCCTCGTGACCTCGATGACCTATTGAGCTCAAACTTTCACAGGTTTGTTTGTTCATGCATATTATGTTGACTCACACAAAATGTGGACACTGATTTTGAGCTGTTACTCAAAGTGTACAATACCTTTAAAGGTACATTACAGAATTGGTAAGAAAAAAACTTGTAAAATATACTTTTTGATCACAGATTTACATAAAACTTCATTCGGTTAGAGTGGTTTTCAGTGCGCGTGCTTTTTACTTATAGAACAGACGTTCTTAAAGGGACATTACAGAATTGGTAAGAAGAGATTTACATAAAACTTACACGGTCTAATGATGATAGTAGAAAAAATCCCTTGAAATATTTTTGTCTGAAATGCCATATTTGATGAGAAATGAATAAACTAATTTTCCGAATGGAGTTTATCGCTCAGTGAGCGTTTTATTCATTTGTTGAATCTATATGATTTCATGCAAATGTGTACTCGGTTTTTCACTATTTTCTCGTGACCCAGATGGCCAATCGATCTCAAACTTCTACAGGTTTGTCAGTTTATGTATATGATGGATTACATAAAGTGCTTACACTGCCAGCAACTGTTTTGTTAGCAATAACCAATTCTGTAATGTTCTTTTAATAAACGGCAAACACATTGTTTTAGTTAATTTAGGCCCTCCTCATTCATTTTCCCGCCAAAACAGGGCAGCTTCTCACACGTTCAATCCCCATACAGACTCGATTGACATGAGATATTACCATTTCGACTGCAGTTCCCATTGAACCCCGTGCAAAAATGCATAGTACATTTTGCCAAGTTTCTTTCTATTTTTTTAACCGAATAAAATCGATGTCCATTCAGAGAACAACTTCGCCACAGGGAACTTTTTTGAACCCATCAGTTCAATGTTAATTATCAGCACTAAAATAAAGTCAATGACAAGTTAAAATGTAGGCTATGAAGACCTATGGATTTTTAAATTAATTCTAAAACATTGGGAAAGCGTTCTTAGATTTGCCAAACAATTTTAAAATCCACTTTGTAAAGAGGTATACATGTTCTCACAGCGTAGAGCAAATTGCAGATCCCATTTTAGCTAGTTTGAGATATGGTAGACACAATAATATGACACTAGCCTTGGGTTTTTGTCTCTATAAATGTACACCCAAAACCAAACAGTGCGCTCCTGTTGTTGTCCACTAAATTGTTTAAAAAAATACTTAGGTGGGAATCGGCGAAATTCTAAAAGTTATTGTCTCGCAGGGTTAATAATGTGTGACAGGCGCTTCCATCCTCAACCTCCTTCTCTCACCGTCCATCAAGATCAGATCCTTGGTTGTCCGTTGTCTCGTCACCTCCCGTAAGCTCCTCTTGAGGCGACCACCGGCAGACTGAGCCAGTGCCCGGGCCTGAAGTCTCCGGGCCCCCTTAGCGCTCACACAGCGTGTCGCCTGGAGCTGGCGCTTCCTCCGTGCGACTTGCTCTTGAAGCTCGTGCTCGACGTCCTCTATGATCTCACTCTCGGTCCTCAAGAAGAGAGAGCTCCTACGCTGGAGGGCGTAAAACTTCACGGTGAGATCAGCAGGCTGGGCGATGGGAGTGTCCTCGCGGTTGGGTTGCTTGGGAGGCGAGGCGGTGTTGCTCGCTGACGGGCCGTCGGCGGCAGAGTCTCCCCTCTCGGGGCGCGAAGCGCTCTCCCCGGTGGTGACGGCAGGTCGGAACGTGAACGGCGGAGAGTCCGTGAGTTGTTCGACGGCTTTTTTACCGCGAGGCGAGACTGCCGGCAATGAGTTGTCATCTTTCGGTTGTTGAGAGTATCGTGACAGTGCGTTATGAGTCAAGACATTCTCCACGGTGAGTTTCGCCGCATCATTAACGTCGATGCGTTCCTTCTTTCTGTAGTCTTTCTCAGCACCGTTTGCGAACGCACCCGGGCATGAACTTGTAAGTTTTTCTGCGACTTCGCGAGGGGAGGGCGAGTCAGTCGTGCCTTCTCGACCCTGGACCATGCTCAGAGATCCACGTCTTTGGTTGTAGTATATGAATTGGCCACATTGGCTCCGGGCGTCGTTTTGCGTTTGTCCATCGTCGCGTTCGTCATTCTCTTGCTTGGCCTTAATGCGGTTAAAAGGCGTGGGGTCATCGCTAGCTTCATTTCCAACGGGTTTGCGGGCAGCAGACGCGGGTGCGCCGGATAGGCGTGGCACCTCCCGGGCCCGGGCGATCTGACCCACGCAGACAGACCCGCGTCTCCGGTCGCGAGGGGGGCACGGGACTAAGTGCCGAAATGTCTGGGCGGCAACATTTTCACAACTTTTACTCGTTGCTCTGACGGTGTCGTTGCCGTTAGTGCTGAGAAGACCTCCACCTGAGTGGGAAACTATCGTTGTCGTACTACTGGACTCTTGTAGGTTTGCAGCGGGGCGGTCAATATACGCCGTGCTAACCGAACCCCGGCGGTGCAAGAGCCGGCTCGGAGTGGTCTCGGTCACCTTTTTCTGATTAAGAAAAATAAACAAATACATAAATACATCAATAAATATAAATAAATCAGTGTAATTCGATCAGATTATATAGCAATCTAGTGTCTCTCACAAAATGCTTCAACCTCGTTTTCGATTCGACGCAGTCTTGAAAATGTTTTTTTTTTAAAACAAAGTAGGAAAATTTTTGTTCATGTTTGTTTACAGAACAAAGTTCCTTCCCAATATTTACTAGTATTGCACACAGTGTCCAAACCACCCAACCCACCCCCCCCCAAAAAAAATAAAATAAATAAAAACAAAGTTTTAAAACACCCAAAAAACACACACACATTTTGAATAAAACAAAAATGTGTGTGTTCACGAACTAATACTTGTATGCATATTTGCGATCAATCTTAGATATGATGTACCAAACTGATGCCTTTTTTCTCTATTAGCAGTACACAATACCCCCTTTTCATAGTGATAATTCGAAACTACAAGTATACATGTACATGGAAAATAGGCATTCATTTTTCCAGAACGCTTACGGGAAAATAGGCAGTTTGTCTAGCTTAGAGGTTGGTGCATCAATATATATATATTGTTTAAGCAGAATGAACAATAAACATTTGCTGATGTTGTTGTTGTTGTTGCTGTTGTGCACACATATTCTCCAAAACGTTCTTCACAGGTTTGACCTCTAGGAGAATATGAACCTTTTATCGAGTCTACCGATATTAATAATTTTTCACTCAGTCATAAATGCGACAAAAGAGTATATTTTCAGTCTTCTTCTTTTGGAGGATCGTTGGTGTGTTATTCATTTATTTTCTGCCACTTTTATTTTTTTTTCCAGTTATAATTCACAATTAATTTCATCATTCTTCTGAGAAAAAAAAAGAACCCAGTTTTAATACCAAGCAGATTTACAAAGACCATTGTACACTATTTTGAACAGAAATTTGAACAGGCATAACAATACATTTTCATTTTGGGGCAAGTTTGGGCTTCTATAAGAGAAACCAGTCAACTCGCCCCCAGCAAAGTCGCCCATTACAATTTGGGGGCATTTGATGTTTCGAGCCTGGAGTTGTATCTTTGAGGCCATTTTGCACAGGGCACTTCAGGTATGCAACTGCAACTTCACAAAAAGAGGAAATTACAAAATTTCAACGATTTTGTACAGTGTTTTTTTTAATTTTGAATGGTAAAACTCAGAATAAACAAAGAGGAAATCAGCTGATCCGAGAAAAAAGTTGCATGCCTTGCACTTTTATTAGAAAATCCTACAGGAGTAAAGGCCATGGGAAACTTTAGATGGGGGCAACTGAGGGCATGGCCTCGGCGTAATTCTAGACTTGATGTTTTAAACCATTCATTTGTGTATTTTTGATCTCATTGGGTGGGGGAGGGGGTGCAAGGGTTGAGGTGACAAGATGTATGGACTTACTCTGAATTGTGACAGTGTTGCAGTAGAGTCAGATACTCTTCGACCGAGCCTGTGAGTCAGCAGCTTCACGTCTCGCAACTCCTTCTGGGCCTTCTGTTTGTCTAGGGTGGAAATAATGGCCGACCTCTCGTTAAACAGCGTGGACAGCTTCTCGCGGTTGGTGTGGAGGTGTGCAATACCTGCCGACAAGTAGGCGTGGCGCGTTGGGGACGGGGACCGGGGCGGGGACGGCTGTGGTGTCACCCCGGGAGTCGCAGCAGGGTAGCGTGGGGAGACCTTTGCCGTTGAGTGATGGGGTGGTCCGGATAACACCGCTGCCGGCATGGAGTAACGACGGCCGAAGCGTGCCCCGGCAGGCCGGTTGATCGGCATACCCACCACCGGACCACCTCGGGATGCGGTGCCCGGCCGGCTCCTTGGGCTCGGTTCTTCGTCAACATCATCACCCCGAGCGTCAGACTGACCAGCAGCATCCACTGGACAGTCGGGATGCTCATCTTTGTTGTCTAACTCCCCATCATCAGTAGCGTCCTCAGTTGGTGGTTTGTCCTTTATTTCATCTTCTCCCGGCTCGTCATTTGGTTGGTTTTCATTCTCAAAGTTGGTACGGAAAGTCCGCCACTTTATGACGGCTCGAGCCGTCCGGTCATTCTGGTACAGCTTGGGGGTCGCCATCGAGCCTTTCCTTTTAGTCTTTGCCGACTTGGCCCGAGCCTTTTCCGACGACTGTGTCTCATCGTCTGGATGTTGCTTCTTCTCGTCCGGATCCTCTTGTTTCACGGTCGACTCTTCTTCGGGCGACGCTTTCTCTTGTTCGTCGGGTGTGGCCCGTCCCACCTTGGCGACGATCTTCCCGTTACTCGACACCCCCGTGAGTTCCTCGATGATGGCCTGCGCCTCCGAGCTAACAAATAGACTTTCCCTCCTCAGGGCTAGCTTCGGGTCCAGTTTGATTATCCGGCTGACGCACGTGCATTCAGTTTGACCATGACATGCCATCTTGATAATTTATTGTTTTGGTGTGTTTTTTGGCTACAAGTTCACCGCAGTGCAGTTATCTCCACACAAACATTTACAAGCAGACTACAAATGATGCCGTGAGTAAAACAAACTTCTTCAAGTAGCATTGATTACAATGTTGATGCCTGTTTTTCAGTACATAGACCGTTGAGACGCTAGCGTCTGAACTGAAGTACCTCCTCAGCACATTCTGATGTCCAGCCCACAAAGATGCTGCTCTTACACAGCCGACGTTACACAATTCCAGACCCTAACTGAAAAGCGAAATAAAATTGAACAGTCATAACCGAAGCCTATTATTGCTCATATAATATAAGTGGTTGCATCTGATGAAGTAGTTGTTACGAAAGCTCATGCGTTTTTTATTTTTTTATTACCACTACCCTCCTTGTTATAAGTGGTTGTGTAACAGCACCAATATAATTGTGCGTAAGGTATCGGTGCTATCCTAACTAGATCACATGGGGGAGCAATGCATTGTCAACTGGAGACGATTAAAGAGTTGACCACGCGATTTGAGGTGAGTCGACCGTGACTGATGCAAAACGGCTCAGACTCATTGTTTGTCTACCCATCTAGACAATAGTCTGATTTACTAGGTACCAGTCTTTGCTCCAAACAAAGAGCTTTGGGGGTGGCGCAGCGGTGTATAGCCATGGGGGGGGGGGGGGGCAGAGGGAGCCCTCTCCCAGAATCCTTGCCCTGCTCTTGCCAGCGCAGTTATTTCACACCACCACAAAACATGTAAGCGAACACAGGAAAGCCAGGGTAAAAAAAATTGTCACTCAGTCACCAAACGTTAACTAATTAATAGTATACACGGCAATCCGTAAAACTTACAGTTACTTTTGTAAACAATAACTATTCAAATATATTGAAAATTCTCTGGTAGTTCGACTTGAATCGATCACATGACATTAATTCCCTTTTTTGGAAACTAAACATTATGGAACTTGCTTCACTGAAAGTGACCCAGTTAACTAACTAGGATCTGCCAGTGAAGCTTTGCGGCAGTCGAGAGAATATAATTTTACATGTTTTACAAAGAATGCGGAGTAATTAATTAAGCGCCTCGGAATAGTTTTACTAGATAGACGATGCTATACAAATGCTGGACAAGTAATAAGTAAGTAAGTAATTCGTTTGAAAGCAGCTAAAATTTTGTCCATGTGGATATTGGGTATCCATTTGCGAGTGATATACGTAAAACCGAACGGTTGTGTGTCTTCCCCCTTGGAGTGACGTCACACGGTGCAACTGTCTGTTGCGCTCGTCAAATTGCGCGTAAACTTTAATCAGTTTCGTCCTAAATCTCTACGCCGCTAAAGTTTCCTTCATACCCGGTCTGCTGCGGTTTGTTGTACAAAAACATCAGTATCCAACTTGATAAGAAACGGCGATGTCAATATCCGCTGATTGGGACATGTTTCACTACTTGATGTGCGACAGTGTTGGGATCATGGAGGGGTCGGATCGATCCCAGGCCCTGGCGTGCATGCTGGGCTCATTGGATGGCTGCTGCCCGCATGGATGCGCCAATCAAATACACCATTGTTTGTTGGTTTAATGAAAGAAAACGCCGTAAATCAGCTTTTATCAACGCCCTTCTTCAAAAAAGGTCAAACTGCCAGAGAGACACCATTGTGAAGACGATGCAAACGACCAATAGTTCTCAAACTAGTATACATGACCAGTTTCAGTTCTAAACTGTGTGCCTTGCGAATAGATCGTGTATAACTTGTGACATCACAGGTTTACAAAAGGAGCCACAGAGCTTGGACTTGCCGCACGCATAGTACACAGCTCAATGGAAGAAAACGACCAATCTGATATTTCGCGGAGTTCGCACTGTCTGATTTTCAACATCTTTCGATATGAAGAAAGGGGGACACAGCTCAAACTTTTTTTCCAGCTGTTACTTCTATAAACTGTTTGATAGTGGAAATAAAAACACAAAATGTAACATGTCCCACATGACCAGCGTAGTATCTTGCCTGCCACAAAGGCCCTGGGATGTACATGGTCATTCGTTTTGCAAACAAAGGTTGCACGGTCTGCACCACCAGTCCTTGTAACTTTAACTTTGGAATGAAAGACAGAATCCTCGACTTTCTCTCAAATAATATTAGCTTCATGTTTGATCTCACTACATACGAAATGTTCCTATCTTGGACAACCTTTTTGTATAAGCCTTGATATTTTTCCTGGAACTTATTGATGTTAGTTTAATTCAATGTCTTTTGTGTGACGCTCCTTATTGTGCCCTGCTGGCATGGGGTGCGATTCGTGCATGCGCGATGAAACACGTTGTTACGGACACGTTTTCCAGCTGTTGTTGTGGAACCAGCTCGGTTCGGTTCTCCAATTACTGAAACTGATGAAGGGATGGGTGAGCATCGAGGAGAGAAAAGATCGAACATAAAACAAGGGATTACTGTATTCCATTAAACCACGCCACTCATTCAAAATAAATTCGGAGAGGCCGTTGTGTCCTTTGTCATGCGCACTGAATGGTAACTACTTAGAGCATACAGAGTTCTTATTGTATCGCTACCTTCTGTACTGGTTATACGCTGTACATTTTTGCTTGAAAGTTACGCGATGTTTTAACGACATTGGAAACTCTACTAAACAGTTTTACTGACTCCATCTAGACCTGTTTGCGTGTAGGATATAAGAATACAAACAGTCTCAGAAAAATTCCGTCTTAAATGACATGTTGGTACAATCATAGTGCTCTATTGGTACAATGAGGCTGGTCTCACGGCAACCACTACTCAGGGAGAGTTTTCTCCCGGTCCTGATGGCCACAATCTACTGTTCGAAAACGTAGAGACCATCCCAACGGCTTTTATCAGATCCAACACATTTCCGTAAAAGAGATTTGCACATGGACGGTTACCCCCCCCCCCCCCCCCCCACCAGTTGACAGTATAAACCTATCCCATACCATGCAGGATTTCAAACATCACTTAAATACAAACTTGCTGAATGTTTTGCTTTTTTCGGATGCTTTTTCGTTAATTAGAGTTAAAACTATTTAATTCAATTCAAACAAATATACTGCCATGATAAAAAAGCAAGAAAATTGTTTTCCTGTGTTTAAAAAGGAGGGAACAGGGCACAAGTAAAATAAAAATTACTCCCCAAAATCACAGAATATAATCACTATTAAAAATATATATTCCCTCAAAATTCAGCCTCGTTACGGGCCCATGTGAATATTACGCTCTAAGACTCCCGGGTCAGAATTGAACCGGGTCCAGGTCCTGTGAGGGCCTAGTCTTTGGTCAAGGCCTTCGTGTCTTGGATCTGCGATGCAGCGACCGAAATGGGAAGCTTTAGAAAGCTGTCCAAGCCACAAGGGCTTTGACAAAAGGCTAGTGAGGGCCTGACTCTGCGTCAGTTTGACCCAGAATCCGTGTACAAAAAAGACCATTTGAGTTAAAGTGACGCATAAATTGAGTTTAAAATCCCACTTTTTTTTTTACCACTTTCCACGTCAGCCTGACCCGGAAACGGTTCAGCCCCCCCACCCCCCCCCCCCCCCCCCCCTGGGCCCCGGAATCTGGGTTGATTCTGTCTCGGGAGTGTTTATAGTGTAGCCATTTAGTTCACAATTTAATACCATTCAATGCATTTTGATAGCAGGATGTCGAACATTGATCTGCCATTTTGTTAATACAAACACTCGATTAACGGCCGTCAAACCGAAAGTTCATGCGCGGTCATCGTGCATGTCACTGTACACGTATACCAACTTTATATTACAAAAAAAGAGCATTCACTTATATCATGGTGGATGCAAATCGATATGCTACGATCCCTTTAAGTCAATAACAAGTTATGAAATCTCCAGCTTGGTTGATGTGAGCTTGCAGTTATAACCCACGGAGTCCACAAAGAGATTCTAAACGAGCTGAATCGATGATACCTGCAGTGGTTTTATTATTTTTCCTAAAGGAACAGCTCGTCTGCGGCTCGGCTTGCAGGAAGGTCACAGTGCGGGGGAAAAGGCCACAATAGTAGAGTGTAGCTATAATGACCGCGTGGTCATTGGTCTCTATAACACATAACCCAGCCAACCCCACCCCACCTCCCACCACCCAAACCAACGAACCCCATACCCCCACCCTCACCTCACTGCCAACCCGCAACCCCCAAAGGCAACAACTTCTTTAGTAGAAAAAAAGCAATTCACAAATAAAAGAGTCCCGCTTGAGACAAAAGTCCGGAAGAAATAGAGACAAGACCACCTGGTCGCAGGGGAAGCAATGGCAAAGCAATGGGCAGTGGTGTTTCTAGCCACCCCCCCCCCCACACACACACACTGCCCACCCCAACTTGAAATTTGAACCTTCGAGATTAAAATTACCAATATTAAAATTACCAGTATACAATGATACATTGTTTAACCATATTTATTTCTATTTACACACAGACAATAAAGTTGTTTTTACCTCCGCGTCAGATTTATTAGCAAAAGGCATACAAGAGCGCTGAAAAGAGGGGTTCAAACGAACAAATTCAAACGCGAAACACAGTTTTAATCGGCAAGAAGGGCCTCGTGCACCCCATGTGGCCCCTAAAAATGTACCTTCTTGGCAAATCATCATAAGAGTATAACCAGTCAGTGGACACGCAAAATATTCAATTCTTTGACACTTTTAAGGACAACTGCACTGTTCCACACAATGTACTCGAGGCATCTCTGCTCAAATCGGCTGCAGTCAAACATTTACGAATAAGAAAGTAATGACACCGTGACTTGTATGGCTAATAGCACAATATTTATCAGGAAAGCGTTGTGTGTTAAGCTGCAGGTCGGCAGCCTATCTGTAGCTGACACCACAACATCCCTAATTAGTTAATAACTAATAAATTTGTTAATCGACTATTTTCATTTTCTGTGCAGTCTGTCCTCATATCAACGCTAACAAACAGGAAACATGGCACTTGTCTCTGACACTTTAGTCGGCCTGCTCAGCTGTGACTTCACCCCACTGCCTTTGTTTACAATCCCTGGGGTCATAATAATACTGTAATAGCATTAAAAACAAACAAAACAAACAAACCAAAAGCAACAACAACAACAACAACAACGCCATAACATAACCTCCCGAAATGGAAAAGATTTTTTTTCAACAAAAATGTTTTACAAAATGTTGTTTTAATTATTGATATCTGCAGACCCTCAGAAGAGAAAGTAACTTAATTTTTTTTTTAATAATAGTACAAACAGCGCGTTTTCGTTTTAACTATCGGCAACAGCATACCCAGCAAATGAGTATAGTTTAATTTGATACCAAGAAGCTCGTAGGGTTTCTAAGAGTAATAACGTCATTCTTTAATGCTGGAATGGTGCGATCCATGTCATGTACGACGCGGTACCAGATTTAGACTGCAACATTGATTATTTTTTGTCTGAGAGCAAGAACACTGTCCGAACCCAGCCGTAGATTTATGCATAGATCGTGTGAAAGATGCCCGTGTATTTTTAATTGAGATCCAAGTCCCATGTTAACAAACGAAACATACGCTAGTCTCGAAGTGTTTTGCTGTGTAGACTTGATTTCAAGTCTGAGATCACGGTCATTTCTCTGCATCAGCCACGCAAAATGCCCCCACATAATTATTAGCTATCAAACCCCCTATAGAGGTTTTACAGTCACGTGATAACATCACGTGACTGTGTGTTTGAGACGCCATATTGCCGGGCAAGTCTATTTGCTGTGTGGCAGTAAAACATGGACCATAAATAACAAGAACTTAAAAGTCCCTAGATGCATGGCTGTTACACCAGGGCCCAATTCATAGAGCTGCTAAAGCAGAAAATATTGCTAAACAATTTTCTGCTAAGCAGAATTTAGCAGGATACCAGTCACAAATTGTACATGTGACATGGTAGTGTGGCCGGTAACCTTAATCTGGTAAGCATCATTTTGTTGTGCTTAGCTATGTTTGTGCTTAGCTACTTTTTTTCGCTTAAGCAGCTCTAACAAAATTGTGCCCTGGTTTCTAAGGCCAGCCCCTTGAAGTAAGTTGGAAAGACCACATCCCCAATACAGTTGTTTTACGGAGATCTACCTAAAATCAGTACAACAATCTGAAAAAGGGAGATTTGGTGCTGTGGCAACCAATGGAAAGAAGAGCAAATGAAGGCCGAACGAAACATACATTAACCAACTATGTGAAGACTCCAATCTGACCGTGAGGACATAGGCAACTGCATGCTGGACAGGAACATTTATTAGAAAGCCATCTCCCATGTCCAGTGGAAGCTGTTGAAACGAATGAAATCACACTACAGTATACCGAGAAACGCACTTGAAAACTAGAGCCGACAACTTTAACTAGCATCACTTCCATTCTCAGTGAACCTGAATTTAGTCAAGTTGGGCCTCATTTTGTTTACTAAGCGTTCAAGCATTTTGGTTGTAAGACTTAAAATTTGTTGATATTTTGACAAAGTACTCTCTAATGACTACAAATACTGCGCTGCATCTTAACACTGCATAGTGCCCGCACTAATATATGAACAGTTATGGATCCACGCCTTGTGACCATAGTGTGGGCCTCGTTTCAGTTGACCTTCTTCTCTAAGCCGACCATCTTGGCACTGACTTCCCACAACCTCGTCGCATCCTGAACGCTCAGCGCCGCGTCGGTCGGCTTCCTCGGAGCACAGTCACTACAGAGTGGACGAATGGAGAAAGAAATAAGCATGTTATGAGGAACATTTATTGTTATATTGTTATTAACTGAATGCATACAAATTCCTTCAATATACCTTTGCTATAATTATGACATGCACTGTGGAGACATTTAGCCTTTTCGAGGGAATGGTGGACACTATAGACCTTTCTATTGCAACGTCAAAGCCCGAGTTTTTGCCAACCGAGGTTGGAAAAATATAGAAAGCCATAAATGCAAGTGAAAAACAGATAGCCATAGTTTGCAGCAATGTTACACAAATATTCTAAAATATGTTGAATTTGTTGGAAAAAATCAACCAATCACAAGAGATATTCAGCTCATGAATCTTTACAGAAAATGTTGAATTTGGTCACAATTTATTTTTAACACGATTGATTGTTTTGCTGACATTCGGCCGGCCATGCCAACCGGCGCACTTTGTTTATCAACAATGGACAGGTCTATAGCAGTGCACTGTTTGGTTTGGGTTGGTTTATACAGACAAATTTACCCAAACCAATGAGTGCCCTAGTAATAATCATGGCCACCATATCTCAAAATGGCTAGTGAGGTGCCTCTCGTTGTTTTCTTTAACTCATAAAAAAAAGAATCCTTCCGACCAGGGCCCAATTTCATAGAGCTGCTTTTAAAGCAGAAAATATTACTGAACAATTTTCTGCTATAAGCAGAAATCAGCAGGATACCAGTCACAATTTGTGCATGTGACTTGGTAGTTTTGTTGGTAACCTTATTCTTGTATAGGCATAACTTTGTTGTGTTTAGCTACTTTTTGTGCTTAAAGCAGCACTATGAAATTGGGCCCAGGGCCTAAATGATTCTTTAAGGCATCATGAAAAGTAGCTCAACACAGCAAAATTGTATGCTGAAACAGAATCAGGTTCACCAGCCAGAATGTCATGTCACATGTAGCGTCTGTGACTGGTGTCCCGCTTACCTTTGCTTCAGCAGGAATTTTTTTTAAGCAATATTTTCTGCTCGAGCAGCTCTATAAAATTAGGCCCAGGGCCCACTTTCATAGAGCTGCTTAAGCAGAAAATATTGCTAAACATTTTGTTGCAAAGCAGAAATGAGCCGGATACCAGTCACAAATGGTACATGTGACAAGGTAGTTTGGCTGGTAACCTTAGGCTGGTAAGCATATTTTTGTTGTGCTTAGCATCTTTTTGTGCTGAAGCAGCTCTATGAAATCGAGGCCAGCTGGAGGCTTGCGCCTCGCCTACATTTTCTCACAACAAACGACCTTATGCCATCTGCCTTTAACATGACGAGGGCCCAATTTCATGGCACTTCTTACCGCGGAAGTCTGCTTTTATAGCCCATTATTTTTATAACATATATATTTTGTATTTCTGATAATTAAACCAAGGATCTGTATTTTTATATACAGATATCTTTAGTCTATATATTTTATCTAGTGCTAATTAAATTTTTAAGAATAGTATTGTAAATTGTATTATATGAAATTTTGTAAAGCGCCATGGGCACAGGAGATGTGCGCTATAGAAATAAAGTTTATTATGATATTATTTATGCCTTATACGCGAATTGAATCACTGTAGCTCACAAGCCCGAGGAAACCTGTAACTAAGTTGCTTGCTTGTGACTCCAAAACACCGGGGTTAATTCTTAAGATAAGTGTTCTTGGTTCTTTTACGTGCACTATAGTCCTATCACAAGGGACTTACGGCTTACCAACGGACAGAGCAATTATTATGGTAAAGCATGTTGCTCACGGACAAAAGTGCCACAACCGGCGGGGGGACTCGAACCCACACTCTGCCGATCAGAAACACCAGAGATTGGCGGGTCAGGCGCTCTTAACCGGCCGGGCCATGACACGCCACAGGGCGCCGTAAATGCAGATTTCACCGTGGTAAAGTATGAAAGCAGAACCCTACAAGCTGTTGGTTGGTGCTGCCTAGGATCGGGCTGGATGACACATACAAATTTCAAGCTTCGGAAAAAAACATTGGTCACAATGTACCGAGCCGAGTCTCGGTTTGGTTCTCACTTGAACTCAATGAGAGAAATACAAGATGGCTGCTCAATGATCAAACATTATCTTACGCGAAGTACAGGCCGGATACACTCTCCAGTTCGTCTGCAACGGCGCAGTATAGCGCCAACAAGATGACGACTATCACGATTCCTTTTGTTCCATGTGTACATGGCAAACGGGGTAAGACCATAATTGTGCCCTCCCAGCCTCGGTTTGGTTCTCACTTGAACTCAATGAGAGAAATACAAGATGGCTGCTCAATGATCAAACATTATCTTACGCGAAGTACAGGCCGGATACACTCTCCAGTTCGTCTGCAACGGCGCAGTATATCGACGTCTGCGCGCCCTCCACTGTGCTCTTGAAGAAGAAGCTCGGAGAGAGGCTGACGAGCCATATGAGTGCTCCGGCTACCCTTTTTAACCTCCTCTGCCTCGATGTGCCGGAACAGCTCAGTCCGGACAACACCCGGATGAAGTGCGTTCGCAGTCACGCCGGAACCTATACACACGGAGATTGTGACAAGAAAAGTAATCATTGCATTGAAATACTAGTTTTGTTTACCCTTCTACCGATGTAAGATAATCACTGAACCCATGACCCAAGCTTTCTTAGCTGTCGTAATATTAACCACCGAGCGTGCCCGGACGAGAAACAAGTTAAAAAGTATTGGGAATCGTAATTGAGTATAATTATTCCCATATAATTACATCTAATTACAGTTAGAAGGTTTGGGAGTGACCACTCTTAAAAAAACTTCAGGTTCAGAATGGTTGTCCAAAGTTTATAAGAAAAAGCAACATCTTATGGTAATCCTGTTTGTGTTTGTTTGTTGTTGTTTGCTGTTGTTGGTTTTTGTTCGTTTGTTTTGGTCGTCGAAGTTACAAGATAATAATGGAAGAAAAAACACCCTTGTCACACAAGGTTGTGTGCTTTCAGATGCTTGATTTCGAGACCTCACGCGTGAGGTCTCAAAATCGATTCAAATATTTTACTGAGAAATTACTTCTTTCTCAAAAACTACGTTACTTCAGAGTGAGCCGTTTCTCACAATGTTTTATACTATCAACAGCTCTCCATTGCTCGTTACCAAGTAAGTTTTTATACCAAGTTCGTTTGTTTTGGGGTTTTTTTTGGAGGGGGGTGACAACCACATCTACACTGTGTTTTATAATAATAATAATAATAATAATAATAATAATAATAATAATAATAATAATAATAATAATAATAATAATAATAATATATTCGATTTATATAGCGCCTAATATAAAGTTATCTCTAGGCGCTTTACAAAAGCTCAAATAAATAACCTGATAAACTATGTAGAATTGACTGAATGATTAACACACAAGCAAGGTAATTAATGCTGTATAGAAAAAAGGTGGGTTTTCAGGGCACTTTTGTATGATTTAAAGGAGGTGATAGAACGAATGTGATGGGGGAGATTGTTCCAGAGAGTAGGTGCAGTAACGCTGAATGACCGGTTGTGCTTATACCTTCGAGTTGCCTACTCAGTTCGAGCGTGAACAGCATATTGGCAAGCTTGCTCTGCCCGTACGCTGAGAAGCGGTCGTAGTTTCCGTCCATGTTCAGGTCCTCCCACTGCATCTTGCCTCCGCCGTGGGCGACGGAGGCCACGTTGACGACGCGGGACGGGGCAGAGGACTTGATGAGATCCAGGAGGAGGTTGGTCAGGAGGAAGTGGCCGAGATGGTTGACGCCGAGCTGCATCTCAAAGCCGTCCTCTGTCGACAGCTTGGGACACATCATTACACCTATGGGAACAACGACGATGCAATAATCAACATGTGTTTAATATAACAGTGTTTGTACTTAAAATGCGTGTACTTAGGGAAGTGGTGTGTTTTTATGATTGCACTTATGTTTCAAATACTAACTTGCAGAATATTCTGTTACATATCAAGTTCGTTTGAAAAAAGTATCGCTCGTGATGCGATGGGGGTAGATACCGGTTTGAGGTGTATAGCATTAAGGTTATTGGTCTGAAAAGATAAAATTATGTTAGTCTTCTCTATAGACCGCTGTGTGACCTCAGTGACGTCACATGTTTACAAGAGAGCCACACAGCCGGGACTTCCGGAAGGCACAGTTGACCCCTGTCATGATGACGTCACGTGTGTTCACTGCAGTGCTCAAGTGCTGTGTTACTGGGTTTGCGATTCTTTTATGGCAAAGTGGTTCGCAAACTGTGACGTCACCAGTGCTACTGTCTGTTTGTACACAGCTCAATGGAACCAAATAAAAAAAATCTAACATTTTATGGAAATTCCACTGCACAGTTTTTGTTTACCGAAGCACATCTCAAACCTCGTTCAGGCTGTTAATGTTTTTTTTAATTCTTGATTTGGTGTGGTAATTATGATACAAAACATGACACTTGTCATTGCTATTGCATATTTTTGCCTGCCAGGATAAGCCCTGGAATATACTCAAGGCCAATCTTTTTTTGTAAACAAGGTAACATCACGGTCTATTATGCTTCGGCTCCGTGTCAAACCTTGTTAATTGCAGATTATGTTATTGTTTTATTTTCAAGTCACTTACATAATGCGATTTTGTGTGTGTTTTATTTTTGAGAACTTAACAGAGTTCAAGTTGAGTCTCATGATATATCAGAGCCCGGAACCCTGGGCCCCCTCCTCTTTCAGCCCCCCCCCCCCCAAAAAAAAATAATAATAATAATAATTATGCAGAAATGAATGATTCGATATATTGAATAAGCCCCCTCCCCCAAAAAATGATGTCTTTGCCCCGCCTCGCTTGCCCACTCAAATGAAAACGTATTGGTGCCATTCTCATACTTCTTAAAACCTCAGACCCAAAATTACTAATTTCAAATCGAAATCTCTGGTAATGAACCCGGCATCTTGTCGACCAAACCGTTTTCCTGCCGTTTTTCGATCCCGCGTTTCATTCGGTTAGAGTGGTTTTCAGTGCGCGTGCTTTTTACTTATAGAACATACTGTCTTAAAGGGACATTACAGAATTGGTAAGAAGAGAACTTGTAAAATATACTTTTTGATCACAGATTTACATAAAACTTACACGGTCTAATGATGATGATAGTAGAAAACATCCCTTGAAATATTTCTGTCTGAAATGCCATATTTGATGAGAAATGAATAAACTAATTTTCCGATTGGAGTTTATCGCTCAGTGAGCGTTTTATCCATTTGTTGAATCTATATGATTTCATGCAAATGTGTAATCGGGTTTTCACTAATTTCTCGTGACCCAGATGGCCGATCGATCTCAAACTTCTACAGGTTTGTCAGTTTATGTATATTTACTTAAAGTGCTTACACTGCCAGCAACTGTTTTGTTAGCAAAAACCAATTCTGTAATGTTGAGGAAATGGCTTTGTCCACCAAAGTGTGTCACAAAGATTTGACCATTGTTTTTGCAGTGTGTTTCTTGTAAATTAATGACATAGTTTACATTCTACAAATTGCAGCATTTTTTGTCCGTAAAATACAACTGAAGGTTTACTAATCTGTCCACATCCAATGCATAACAAGAAGTTGGATTAAAATGCAATGGAAACAACCTTTGGAAAAAAATTCACCCTTCCCGGTTGTAAATTGGGCCGACCGGACAAGCACTCATGCCCACGGGCCGTCAGAACTCACGAAAATGTCGCCAAGTGCACGTACCGGAAAGAAATAAGGTTTTATGAAAAAAAGGCAACCAGAACTAAAAATAAAACCTAGGAATCAGCAGTGTACACCATTCGCTAATATTAAAAAATCAAATGTAAACACGGGGATTTCATCATCTGCTCGATTTGTTGCATTTCATCATCTGCTCAATTTGTTGCATTTAATTTCTTGCAATTTTAGTGATTTTTCATACAACTTATGTTGTATTTATCGCTTTCTTTGGGGTTGCATCGATGTGTGTTGGAGGTGTCTACCCGTTGAAACCGAGTACTTTATTAACAACGGGATCCGGATGTTTTGACAGAACGGAGGACTTCATCATTTCGCTTTCGTGTTCAAAACTAATTGGGATGTCAGTAATAAAGAATCAGTCCAAAAAACAATGGGAGCATAAAAGAGGAGATGTACGGGGTCGACATGGGTGTCCATGGGTGTGATGTGTGGGTAGGTGTACGCATTCAAACCGGGAAGCTATAACACAATAATGAGACAACAGGGTCTCAGGTTGGGTGACGGGGATCCCCAGTTGGGCAGTGTATACAAAACCAATGAGAGCGGTTGCCGTAAACAATTTAAAGTACAAACATATGAGGGACAATAGGAGGTACTACCTGCCGATTGCAGGTGTTTCGGTGGGTGCCCATGGGTGTGTGTGTGTGTGTGTGTGTGTGTGTATGTGTGTGTGTGTGTGTACACACAGAAGGGCATATGTGGGGTCCTGACATCAATGGAACAATGGACCCCACAAGGTCATTTCAATAGGAACAATTGGGCCCCACAAGGGAATTCTTCAGAAAAGGGAATAATAGAACAACAATAGCAGTACCCCACAAACCGGATCCGTAAGGATGTGTGTGTGTGTGTGTGTGTGTGTGTGTGTGGGTAGGTATACGTATTCAAACTGGGAAGCTATAACACAATATTGAGACTTGTATCTTGTATTGACAACAGGGTCTCCAGGTTGGGTGACGGGTCCCCAGTTGGAAAGTATATGTACATTACAACGGGGCTAGCTGTTGCCTAAAAAGTTAGAGTACAAAACATAACAGGAACAATAGGAGGTACCCGATTGCAGGTGTGTACTAGGATCGGTGTGTTTGTGTGTGTGTTTAAGAGGGGTTTGGAAACTGACCGGCATTATTGATCAAGACGTCAAGTCTCGACTCTTCCGCCTTGATCTTCCCAGCAAACGCCCTGACAGAAGCAAGAGACGACAGATCCAACTGGCGTATCACCAGTTGACCGCTAGAGGTCGCTCGACGAATTTCTGCCTCAGCCTCGGCGGCCTTGGCCTCGTTTCGGCAGGCAAGAATCACACGTGCTCCTACCGATTACAAATGATAAGAACACACGATAATTGCGTATAAAAATTATAGGTCAGATCATGGGTCGGTAGAACCTATTTCTACATCCATGGTCGGATCTTCGTGGAGACATATCTCTGAGAAAGGTATTCGGTTGTAAAAAAATATATATGCAAAATATTGACTGTAATAATAATAGGAACGGATTCTAATACTATGCTGATATTATACTGGTATCGATGGGGATGGAGCATCTTTTCCCGGGCTCCTGAAATTTACTCAATATATTTCCCCGCTCCCCCAAAAAACAACAACACAACAACAACAGCAACAAACAAACACCCAGACACCCCAACAAACAAACAAACAAACAAAATTCCCCGCCTCCGAGTACGACCCGAATATCGGAGTCGCTTCTTTTCAGAACTACACATTTTAACCCAAAAGAACATTCACTTCGTGTTCCTGCTATAACTTAGTTCCTGTTACTAGCAAAAATTATAAGAATTACACAAATCAATGCCCGAAGTATTTGTTTTCTTTCCTACATAAAAATTATTTTAATTACCTCTTCTAGCCATGTCTTTGGCCGTCTCCTTACCGATGCCTGAGCTAGCGCCCGTAACAATCACCGTTTTACCGTCCAGCCGAGCCCTGCTGTAGCACCGGCCACCTGATATGTATCGCTTCAGGGCCCACATAGCTACCACCAAACCTTCACGGTTCCCGAAGGTCAAGGGGGAGTTTGGAGACAAAGTATGAGATTTGTAAAAGTCATCGAGAAAGTTATTTGTTTCAATCTCTGGACTGGAAGCTCACCGTACCTATCTTCCTGAGAAATATTTCTCTCTGAAATTTTGTCAATTTTATGTACCTATCCTAAGAAATATTTATCTCTGAAATTTTATAGATTTTAAAATCTGACCGTACCTATCCTCCTGAGAAATATTTGGTCAAATTCAACCAATGTGGTTGCTATGTGTCCAACCAATCTGTTGGTTAAAATAAAAAATCTTAAACGGTTTGCTTTTGAACCAATTTATATTGGTTAGTTACACCATAGAGCAACCATCATGTCTTGGGTTTTTGTTAATTTTTTATATAACCAATCTAAATTCATCAATTGTCATTGCTCACTACTGATTGCCGCATTTTAATAGAGCCCGATAGACACGTGCATAAAATCCCCGACAAAATATAAGCCGTTCATCTATCACATTCCCCATCGAGATGACCACCGAACTGGACGAAATTTTCACAGCCTCTAGCTCAATAATTTGTATAAAACTCCAGGATCAGATTCGCAAGTGCATGGTTTATAAAACGCAGATGCCTATAGTGTTTTCCTGCATGCCAGTTTTGGTGAGGAACTTCTGTACCAATAAATGAATGGTTGATAGAAACTGGTCTTACCGAAGAGCAGAAGACCAAGGATCTGAGACCAAATCGACATTCTGCCTCACGTGGTTTCAGCAACACAAACTCGAACTTAGAAGTCCTTCAGTGCAAAACAAATAAATATATAAATAACTCCAATGTCGTGAGCACAGTGAATTAAGTTTTCACATGAATCTCATCCGCATGCCCGACAACGGCTAATAGTCCACCTCCTCAAATCATGCGATTGCATCGCATTAAAAAATATAACTTGAACATGATATTTTTAGTGCGCTTGTATAATTATAACCCAACGACTGAGTTCGGGTTTTGAGTTCAACGTTCAAGAATGTTCTACCCGGAGCCTACCAGCAATATGTAACAATAGTTGACAGCAGACGGCAAACACGAACTCCTGAGTTTAGAGTTAAATAAGTCTATACATTACAGTTCAGTGCTAACGGCATATATAGGCTGGTTTAATCCTTTGCCTCGAGAGGAAAATGCTGGCGGTTTTACTATAAAACAGCAAAGGAGTTGACATAAGCATACAAATTACTTAAAAATGCAAGCCTATCCATCATGTTGAAGCTACGGGTTGCATTTAGTACAATTGAAGGTTTTTTTTTAAAGGTATCTTGAAGCCGTGTTTGCTTTTTGATAATTTGTTCACAGCCAAACGGACATTGAACTTCCCTTTGTACGTGTAAATATTTTGTCATGACCATACAAGCGGTGAGAGGTGCCAGTTGCACGGGGGAAAAGAATTCCACGAGTTCAACAACTTCAACCATTAGCCCCTCCCGGCCATTTTATAATTGTATATTGTACCATGGGATAAGAAAAACAATGTTTGACTGACTTGGCAAACAGCAAACTGCTCCCCCGCCTTTGTAAAGTGGTTTGTGGTTTTCTATACAGCATATACACAAACATACACTTTGTATGCTGGTTACGTTTTATGTCTGAATCAATTACTGAAAAATTCCACCAATTTTTCTTAATAAGTCCCACATTCTGGTGGTTCGAAAGTGTAAATTACGTTATTGGTAATTATTTAGTTTTCGAGAAAATATGTGGGGTAAGGTTTAATAGGAAAATCTTTCCACGACCGGTTCATTGCATTTGTGCGGCCGTGACTGCCGAGAAAAAAAACGAGAGCAAAGGCAACGAATTTTAAGCCGCCAGACAGACCTTGTATTAAAACTCGCACGTTTCAAACAATGGTCGGCCCACCATCGCTCTCAATTAGCCTAATACTCTATTCTTAGGATGTAAATATACAAAGGAAAGTCCTTTTGTAAAACAAATTACTTTATATAAAGTCTTGCGAATCTACAGGATTTACGGAGTCTCTACATCACGAGGGGAGCGTAAGTACCGGGGTGGGGGGGAGGGGAGGATACCCCAAACATTTTGGAGAGGGAGGGGGATACGACCAGCTTTTTGGAGAGGGTGGGCCAAGAGACACCTCCCCCCACCACACCCCCCATGTTTTGCCAAGTCGTGACTTGAAACATTCTAATAGTTCACTAACTCATAAAAAGTACACGAGCAAAAACTTGGGAGGAAAAAATGTCAACTTTACTTGTCTCAAAATTACAAGTTCTGTGCACGCTTCATTTCTTACGGGATTTCTATACACATGTACAATTTAAAATTAAACTTACTGTGATGTAAAATGCGTTTGGGAAACAATCAGGGGCGGTTAAATGGGGGCCGCCCATAGTTAAAGAGGTGCACGCAGCGCCCTTATTTATCGCATAAAAGAGAACAAAGTAAAAACAGATCGAAGTTTGCCTCAAAGGATAATCCAGAAAGGCTGGTTATCTTAATCCACAAAATTTTGCCGGGGCTCTTCTGAGGGCCCCACGGCATTGTAGGTTCCAAGATGGATGTTTGTGATACGGTTTCCCCCAAATTTCACCACTAACTTGGGTAACGAAGACACACAAAAACAATTCAAGCTATAATACTGCTCAAGAGATAACCACGAAAGGCCGAGAATGCACACTGAATATATATCCCAATCCTCATTTGTTTATGTTATCCCACATGGCCCCATGGAAGGCTTCGCACTGCTTCAATTTTTTGCCATAGTCTTATGGGCAAAAGATAAGAAAATTAAAGAGTTAAAACATTACCAATTCAAAATGTTCTCTCCTCCTCAAAAGATAACACAGAAAGGTTCGAATGCACATCAGAGCATTTTTAACTACCAAGTACTAAACCACAACTAGGCCTATACCAAATAATAAACCATACAACAGTTTTTCGGGGCCCTTAAGCGGGCCCTAGACCCCAAAAGCTATACGATGCCTACTCGCACACTCCTCTTTTTTCGCTGAAATTGTTACCTATATTTTGCATTACATCGACAAATAAGGGAGAACATTACAAAACGTTCATACTAATTTGGCGCAAAAGATCAAACAGAACGACTCAGAAAGCAACATAGGGCGTTGCCATTAAAAAACATCACGGCTCACATTGAGCTCAATGCAGGTCCCATCACTGTTACAGTACGCACTGCTATAATTATCCTCTCCCCCCCCCCTTTTCTTATACCTATATGATCCTCCTTTGACAGTAAACAGAAATGATGGGCACTCGTTATTTCACGCAGGCAATGTACCGACATTTCGAAATAATTCTCAACACGGAGTTACGACACTACTCTACATCACAGGCACGATGTTTGGCCCGTGACAAAAAAAGAATGATTATTTATATACACAAGAGCTGACCTACACGTACACATCATGTAAGCTTTAATATACTTTTCAGGCTATTTAATCACAATTTTCCCGATTTTTCCCCAAGGGCAAAAAAATCGGACATTAGAGTAAAGTGGGAAGAATGCCATACCTGACATCACCACAAATAGAAACACAGAGGGATGGTCCTATTAACAAGTCTATAATATTTCGTAACAAAACCAAACTGCAATGTTTTGGCCACGTCTCAAAAAGAGAAGATTAGTGTTCAAGGAAATGCAGAACACGGCAGACAGAAACTCCGCTGGACCGATGGAGTAAAGGAGCTGACAGGACAATGTCTCTGACCTCAGCCTACCGGTCAGCTGTGGACAGGCAGAGGTGGAACTCCCATTAAAAAAAAACGGTCACAACGAGTCAGACGTGACTCTCAGACCAACATCTTTCTTGTCCGAAATGCAGCTTTACCTCTTTCGTGAAATCTGTAGGTGAAGGACATTAATTCAAAATCCTAATATCAGGGCAAACCCTGACGAAACACAAGCCCCAATATCTCAATGACGAGTTCTTACGACTGCAATTTAATCACTCAACTCAACAAGTTTAATAGAATCTATGTAATGGATACAGCAAATTTTATCATCAAACGCATGCAAAAATCAAGACAACAGTTCTCGTCCGTATGTACCGGCATGGATACTTTCTACATGTTGAATATTGAAGACTTTAATCCTATGCTCCGGGTTTTGTTAAACAAACAAATCTGTGTGTGCGTGTGTGTATGTGGGTAGGTATACACATTCAAACTGGGAACCTATACCAAAAGAGTACAATAGGGTCCCCGGTTGGGTAAAGGTCCCCAGTTGGAAAGTGTGTACAAAACCAATGGGAGCTGTCGCCAAGCTGTTGTGAGTACAAACTACAGAGGGACAACAGGAGGTCCCCGATTGCAGATATGTACACACTTGGGTTTGTGTATTATGTTGATAAATTAATAACAATTTCTTCATCAAAGCTACATCCAACTCCAGGAGCAATGTTCTTTTATAGATTGAACTCAAACCATGCATCCACACCAAGTTACTTTTAAATTAAAAACTTATACAAATCAAACATTTTAAGAAAATAGCAGCAGGAATTCATGTCAATTTCCCAGTTGTGTCTTAACAATTAAGATTATTTAATCCTGGTCAAATAAACGGAAAAGTCAAAGTCAATTTTAAAAATTACTACACAAACGTAATGATATAATATAGTTTTTTTCCAGCCAGTTAATAGACACCTCGCATAGGCTGCCATCGCCGAGGTAAAACAAAGGAAACATACACGTGTCTAACGCGCAACACACACCTCTCAGCCAATGAGGTTACAACCTCTGACATCATGAGGGCGCTCTTTGAAGTTGTGATGTCATATGCAATTGGTACATAATAACATAAATGAGAGTACATCATACATAACAATCCCAATCGTTGATGAGAACTGACTTATGAGAAACGGTTTACCAACTTTTAAAATACAGTATACGTCATACATCATAATTGGCTGGTAACCCGTGTCTGCTAACCAAACTTTTCTGTGCTTAGCAAATATGAGCTACAAAGCAGATTGACTTTGACACACACAAAATGGTAAAAAATATTCATAATTTCTTTTCAAGTTTTGTAGATTTTTTCTCCCGGTATTGATGTGGTCTTTAGTCCAGTTCCGATTGCTCGGTATGTTTCGGGTCTTGAGAAGTCCTTGAGATGAGGTGTTGCCTGAGCCTGGCCATTAATCTTTAAGAGGTCTAATGGAAGACCCCCGTGCTGATGGTCAGTCAGGAGGTGAACATGAATTCCATACTGCAATCCTAGATGACGGTATTTTATATCTTTTGCTATTCTAGAGGTACTAGTGGTGCCCGGCTGTTGGTTTTGAAAACAAAGTAACAAACAGTTATCAGTTAGATTGGTTAATATAATGACAAGAAAATACAGTAAAGGGGAAACAACTTTAGATTCGATCACATTGGCAGTTTTTTCCAAGGTTGTAAATAAAAGCATTCTAACATGTGAACGGACACTCATGCTTAGGGGGCTTGATTGTGCTTTTTTGTTATATGTACTTGTTTTACCAGTAATTGTATATTATTTCCAAATCTATTGTAAAACAAATTGAAGATAACTCACTGCTCTGTGATCAAACACATTTATGTAAACTTGTTTTTGTGCAATTATAAGTGGTCAACTTATGCGTTTGAAAACACATACAAAAATATAATACCAATCATTCTTAAAATCTGTAAAATATTTGATTGTTTTTGGTTTTTGAAGAATAATCATACCAAAGAAATTAAAACAGGGAAAGTTTAAACAATGCGAAAATAAACAACATCGGGCAGTAAATATCATAACCTGTGACAGAGTATGGTGTTATGAAAATCCATTCAGTAAATAACAACAATCATTTGATGAAATGCATTTGAGGTGCGCCCTTCCCATCCGAGGATGATCAAAGGCACAAATTTATAAAACAATTCCATCATTAAAAAAATCAAAGTAATGTGAAAAATACAATCTTTCAACAGAGCTGAAAAGTATTGTTACCAACAAATATACAAATGCAGCAAAAAGTTACACATCATAATTTCCAACACCCTCACCCCTAAAACGGGGACACGAGATAATCACACACACAATAAAACTGCATCAAAAAATACAATCGGAAATACATCAGAATAAAATCATTCAATGATGCATAAAAATACATTCAAATGTACCCAAAAATATATACCACACAAATGCAGAATAAAATTTCAGCGCATTATTTTTCAAAATCAGACATTCACCTGTACAAAGGGGGAAACAATCCAACAAAGTACACAATAAAATGAATTAATGAAAATAGAATACAACCTGGCAATGCACACATTAATAATCAATACAGAGATGAAATTACAGACTGTACATATATGTGGGCCTCTTTAAATTCGAACAAGCGAGTCTTTAAAAAGTTTATCTCGAGAGACCCAAGCGAATTAGCACGACTGGTCTCAGATTTCAGGATTTCAACGAAACAATTTGTCACCCGTTTTCACGAAGATCCACACAGATGTTATAATGACACATTATTGATTAATACAGGAAGGGGCGTATATTTCAATAATTGCATTTTTCGTTTTCACTAAGAGCCACACATCCCCAAAGGTGCATGTAAAAGATTGCAACAGAAGAGCGTAGATGTAGGTCAAATCGTTCTTATTGATTCACGAAGAGCCACAGACGATGGTGTGCGCAAAAACACATTATTCAGATGCTAGTCTAACGATCCCACCTACCTGTCTCTTCGTGAAACCTCAAAAGTGAGATGACCTACTTGTATAAGGTCATCTCACTTTTGAGGTTTCACGTAGAGACACATATCTTTGACTAAAATTTACTATATGGCAATTAGCCAATATTTCAAAAGAACGGAGAGGTTTGGTTCAACTTTTACAGAATCATATGAGAGGTCTTCAACAGCAAACTGCGACTTTAGCATTGCAGCTTTGTGTAAACCTCCATCACCCCTTCAGGCATATGTGGCTCTTTGTGAAAACGGTGACTTTGTGATCACTGTGAATTTGTCATCATAATAATCAGTATCTATTGTTTACTTACATTGGCCTAGCGCCTCCTTCTTCTTTAGATCTTTATCTGTGAAGAGGAAAGAGAAACAAGGGGACAACAACAAAATTAGTTTCTTGTGTTATTCCATATTGTCTTATATTCCAGATGGCAAAGATGTCCACCTAGAACATTCAATACAAAGAAATATTAGAATCTTCCTTAATCCTCCAAAATCAACCGGTAAAGTTTCACACTAAATCGCTAATGCGGGCTGACGTCAATATACCGATCCATTAAGCCCCACCCCCTTAACATATTGACAAATCACAGCAGTGGCTGCATCACCACTGCACACGTGGGCAGCACGTGTGCATCTCTCTAATGCCACACTCACGAGTCACGACATGAACATGCACGCTTTAAGTACACGCTCGCACGCATGTTTACTTTTCTAATGGGATTTTAGCGTGTCAGACTTTTGTCGGACTTTCGGAGGCGTTGCCAAGGTTGTGATTGGTTAACACATAAGTTTTACACCAAGTTTACACCACTTCCTTAACGACACATTTGATTATACACCCAAAACAGAGCACAAACTTACACTTTTTAACGTCGTGATAGTATCAAAATCCGGCAAAAGTAAGTAATACGGTGAACTGCTTTGCACACTAGTGAAAGTCATAGGTGCAGCTATTTGTCGCTTCCCCAAGGAGAAAGATGCAGATTACAAAAACATGAGTTTCAAGGAAAGTATGGCATTATGTCGTACATTGAGATCACAGCGATGGTTCGTCGCTGTTTGTGTGTACCGGACGGCATGAACAAATTGCTATGGTTGGGGTACGGTGACCTGGGGATGGCGTAATGACTACAGCAAGGATTAGTGTGAATAAAGGATCACTACTGCATTAATCCTTCGAGTGGCATATGCAAAAAATATTGAACCGTCCTCAATCCTCTAAAATCCTCATGCCTCTCCTTCAACCATGCTTCCTCAATCCTCCATATCAAAAATCATCTGGTTGATTTTTAAAGAGGAAACGTCAAATACAATTTTGTAATGTACTCATTTTCCAATAGATAGAGTCCCCATGTAAGTGGGGCAAAAATTAAAAGTATCTAACCTCACGTTAAAATGGATCGAAGGGACTTCTGGTTCCACTGCCACGGAGTGAGTTATTAATTGGTCTCAATGTTTCGACTAGCCCGCTCTAGTCATCATCAGGGGACTGACTTCCCAAAGTAGTGCTTAACTCCACAATCCACTCCGCGGCAGCAAAAAATAGCAAGACAAGCTCTCAAGAATAAATCAACACGACTAACTGAATATGCATTGATACGGTACCTCACCATGCAATGCCTCAAAATCAATAGAGACCCGTTTATATTAAAGCACCTTGTGAGGGTTAACAAGGTGAAATAACGAATCATGGCTGGAATAAAAGAACTTTTGTTCGTAACAAGGCCCCCTTCCATAAATGTCACACGTGGCTACTATCTGCCTTGCTTGCCATTGTGGGAGTCTAATTGCACGTAAAAATTATGGCGAGCAAGTAATCGCCCTGACAAGTAAAATGCACACTAGATTGTATAACACACTGGGACAATGACGCCAAAAATGGGGCAAGCAAGAATAATGTGAGAGTAACAGCAGGGCCCAATTTCATGGCTCTGCTTACCGTAAGCAAAGAATCGGCGCTTGCAGAAGCAGGGAATTCCGCGCTTACGTCAAGCGTATTTCACGGGTTAGCGGGGAATTTCGGCTTGTGCGCGTGCGTACTCCACATTGCTAGGCATTCTACGCTTACACAGCTAGCGCAGAAATTCGGCGCTTGAACAGTAAGCGGAGAATGGTCACCGCAAGCGCAGAATTCGGCGGTAAGCAGAGCCATGAAATTGGGCCCAGGTGAATTGGGTCAACTCAAGAGACTACACAAATTGTTGCTATGGTGGGCGGTGGTTAAGGGTTGGTTGCATGTGGCAGGCGTGGAATTTCATCTTTGAGAGGGCAAGGGCCATTTTTCATTTTGCAATGGGCACTTCCAATGGGATAATCTTAAAGTCTAATGGGAAACTTTTGAAGGGGCACCGAGGCCAAGACCAGGGCAACAGAGGCCATGGCCTCCGTGTAATTCCAGGCCTGGAATTGATTGACAAATCAGGGACACACCGCCAACATTACGGCCAGAATGAGACAGCTCAGTTGGTACAGCGCCGGCAAGTTAATCCAGAGGTCGCAGGTTCAAATAGACTAAGATTTTCCAATTGAACTGCCTTTTGCAAAATGAAAATGGCCTTGCCCCCCCCCCCCCCAAGATTAAATTCCAGGCCTGGTAAATTTTTCTTTGTTCAACCGAAAATCAATTATTTATACCCAGACAGTTTCTCTTGTGGTTTGTTACTTTGATAAAACAAACATGACTTACATCCTATCATTGTAGCTTTGGCCATCAGGTATCCTGTGATCAGCACACATGGGAAGAGAAAAGGGCCGATCTCTCTGATGTATGGCTTGTGCAAAGCCATCACACTCTTGGGCCAAACTGAAGGCATCTTGCTGGCTTCAACTAAATATAAAACAAACAAACAAAAATACAATTTAATGTCCGGAGGCATCTAAAAACTCTACTCAAACTCAACCAGGCTCGACCTTAACACTAGCCCAGCGTACATTGTCTAATAAAATCTGCCATCATGGGCTAGTGAACATCACTTCTAAGAAGCTGGCCAACCAACTTGGACCAACAGTTAAAAATGGTAATATTTCTAACTTTTCCCAAATGTGATTAATAATAAATTTTAAAGATGTTTAAATATATTTTTGAGTGCGTGGGTGTTATTTCATTTGGATTGTATTTTGTAATTGCATTGTTTGCATTTTCACGCATGTGTCATGGTCGATGGGCGATGAAGAAGCAAGGTATTTTGTAACACCCCTTTCACAGAATGGTTGGTCGGACCAATCGGGCTCGTCATGCATTGAGTTTGCCGCGACAGCAAAATAACCATGAGTATTGAGTAGAAAATTTCATTTTTTGAAGATGTTTTGCATGTAACTCGGCAAAAAAGGCCTCACAAGCGTTGTGAATGTATACTGTGTGTTTGGAATTTTGTAGGTACAAAGGAAACTGAAGTTATTGCTGGCTAAAGACCAGAAAATGTTGATCTATCAATGACCATTTTGAAAATGTATAGAGGCTCAAAATGTTAGACCCCTATAACTTAAGGCTCATGGGGAAGCCTTGTTTAAACTAATCTAGAACAGAAGTAAATTAGTAATCGTGGACAAGCATTGCCTGCACTGCAGCATACCATTGTTGATTACCATTGGAAATGGAAGTAGCCATATTTGTTACTGAAGTGAAAGGCAATGCAGATTGATTAAGGATTCCAAGTGAGTCATAACATGAATGAACTTGCAATTTTTGTGTTTTTTTTAGGAGTGGATTCTCTTGACCACGACGACACACAATGTGACCGAGCTCACTCACTCAGCAGTCACGTCAGTCGTGACTTTGTGTGAGAGATGAGAGTGACTAGATCGAGTAGACTCGGAACTCAAGAAAGAGAGTTTTAAAAAGAACTGCAGGTGCATAAACGTGAACATGGTGAAGGGCAAAAAGTATCGAAAAGGATTTTGTACACGATAACCTTTAACGAGGTTCGTGGAGACGATACCGGAACGAACCAGCAGTAGTTACACAACAGGGAATATGACTCCACGCATGCTCATGCATTGGATGATGCACCGACTCTTTTTTAAGTACTGAAAACACAAATTTGAAACAGTCATATTTTCCTTCAGTCAAACATTCCAATCCTAGAACTACTACACTTTGAAAGCATAAAGCCTATACCAATTGTTAAATATCATAGTTGATATTATTTATAATAATTAGAAGTGAATTTTACCTTTTGTTACTGCCGATGATAACTTTTCAGAAAGCCGCACAAGCGAAATTTCAAAGATGGCGATAAGTATAAATTGCGCCCTCTTCAGCTCCTAACATTTTTTCACAATAGTTTTAGGCCAAGTAAAAAAAGTAATAAGTTTCTCGTCCGGACTTTTTTTAAGGAGGAGGCGGCGCTTCACTTTTTTCAATTTATTGCTATTATTCCAAGATGGCCGCCATGCTAAATATGGCTGGCAAAAGGAATATTTTTAAACAGATATTGTGCTATTTGAGTATACTGATGAAATGTATGACAAAACAAATGATTCGTATCGTTTTAGTCCACATACTATAGTAAACTTGCGACTGTACAACCGGCCTGTATAAAATCTATTCGGGAGAAGTGTCGGTTCTGAGAAGAGCCGGTGCGGTCTCGACGTTTCGAACAGTATACTCTGCTCATCTTCAGCAAATGTTGAGAAGTACATTAGACACAATCGGCGACCGTAGTAAGTCACGTGACTCATAGTGGGTATTAAATGTATACATACCAAGCAAGCGACGAACAGTGTGCATTGCATTATAGAAAAGCAGTGCTGGGCCCGAGTGCTTCTGCCGTAAGGTAGGAAGCAGCCATGCTTTTCAATGCACACTGCATGTTGCTTGCTTGGTTTAGTTTACATTTTGTACCCGCTATGAGTCACGTGACTACGGTCGCCGAGTGTGTCTATTAGGTGTTATTTGAAAGCTCTTCTCATATATGCGATTTGCGAATAAGTTTCGGTGGGAAGTGCCTTTTGGGTATGGATGTCACACAGATGATCACAGGAGTTCTTTTGTTGCAGTCCTTAGTCTATGGTTTAGTTTCTGCTTAATTAATTTTAGTCACATGATTAACTCAGGGTAATTTTCTTTTCACATGCTATTTGGCTATAGGTTTCAAGAGGGTACTTTATAAATTTTTGACAAATTTTTATAATTTTTGAGGGTGGAGTAAACAAATTATGTTAAGTTGTTGCTTTATATCCAGTGGCTTATTTTTCGGATTTGAACTTGGTCTCTTGTCACCGGCATGCTCTTTGGTCTAGAGGTAATAAGACATCAGGGCCCAATTTCATGGAGCTGCTTAAGCACGACAAGCAGCTAAGCACAACACAATTATTATGCTGACCATAATAAGGTTACCAGCCAACATGCCATGTCACACGTACAATCTGTGACTGGTACCCTGTTTTATTTTTTGTTGCCAAGCAGAAAATGTTTAAGCAATCTTTCCTGCTCTAAGCGGCTCTATGACATTGGGCCCCTGCTCTAACGGCTGGGGTGGTAGGTTATGTCCACAGGACTCGGGAAAAGAACCAAATTATATTTGTTAGTACTTGCTGTAGGTTTTGGTGTTGCTATAACTGTTGGGTTAAACAAAACACTTTCAATTTGAATCTGTTGCCACTGGGATAATTTTGAAGGTGGACTTTCCAAAACAAAGAACAAGTTTCTAACACTGAAGCATGCCATTATAAAAATATGAACTCTCATTTTTTATTCTTCATTTGTAAATAATATACTTTGGTGACAACTTTACACAATTTGTTTACTTTTTTTACAATTTAGTATCCTTTTACTATGCATTCCAAATAAAATAGTGAAGCTCAACCTTTCTCTCGAATCTGATTTTTTTGGTTTATTGTGTTTTTTTTGAATGACATTGCCAAAATTATAGGCAATATACTGCTTCAAAAATGTATTGCGGTAATGAGGATCGGCTGGGTCAGGATGCGTCCAAAGACCTGTCTTATTTGCTAGCTTAGTAGAACACAAGAGGGAAATGTCTCAACAACGGGAACTCTATAGAGTGATGCTTTACAAGAAATTACAAGTTTGCTGGGTTTGTTTTTATCTATGTTTGCCTGTAACAAAAGGTCAAACTTCCTACTCAAGTGGGCGTCAGATGATGAAAGGAGGGAAATTGCAATTCCAAACCGAATTCCAGCAGTAATTACTCGATAGGTTCCACGCTCCTGCGACTCTTTTTTTAAAGTACTTAAAACACAAATAGTCATAATTACACTTTGAAAGCATAAAACCTATACCAAATTATTGTTGAAGATCACAGTCGATATTATTTATAATATTGAGAAGTGAATTTTACTTTGTTACTGCCGATGAAACCTTTTCAGAGAGCCGCATAAGCGAAATTACAGAGATGGCGATAAGTATAAATTGCGCCCACTACAGCTCCTTAAAAAAATTCACGAAAACAGTGTGTCACTCTGTATTTTTTATATTTTTTATAGTGAATTTGAAGTTTTGTTATTTATAGAAATAAGTATTTCTTTTTAGTCTAAGATTTAATATCTTCAATAAATGGTATGTCCGCAGCCAAATCTATTTCATTTTGATGTTAGATCTAGTATTACGAGAAAAAAAAGTAGGGGGAAAATCAACTAAAAAACTGAAAACCTGAAACAGCAGTTGGTGGCGCTTTTGAAACTAGACTATTAGACGCACGTGATGTACTGCGCTGCATAATTATGTACACGCTGACACCTTTATCGGTCAAAATAATAGTTTAAAGGAACGTTACAGAAGTGGTAAGTAAAATTTTCTTTAAGATCAAATATTTACATAAAACTTAAACGGTCTAATGATGATGATAGTTGAAAACATCCCTAGAAATATTTCTGTCTGAAATGCCATATTTGATGAGAAATAAATCAAACTAATTTCCGATTGGAGTTTATCGCTCATGAGCGTTTTATATTCATGCATTGTATAACACATGCAAATTTGTAATCGGTTTTGCACGATCTCAAACTTCTACAGGTTTGTCAGTTTAATGGTGGATTATATAAAGTGCTTACACTGCCAGCAACTTTTTTTAAAAGCCTAGTCATGCTGACAAGGGCAATTTTCTGTTATAACGCTAAATACATTTTTACGATAATAATACATTCCAAACAATGAAAGGTACAGTTCAAGGCCTAAGGCCAAATAAAGAGAAAAATATGTTCAGTGTCCCCGCCCGCTTCCTTTTTAGAGGCCGCCTCCTTTTTTTCTTTTCTTTTTACGAAAGGGATAACAGAATGAGTAATTTTTAACGATTTCAAAATAAATAAGATTGTATTTTTTAGACTTTTGAACACCGAGAAAAAAAACAGAACAAAAACTGGCTGCCCTGCTAGGTCTTGAAAAAAAAATGTGTCGTAGGGCCTTTTGTGAAAAAAGGGGGGCTCCTCCTTCTTTTTTTTCAAATAGGCAGGACGGTAAACATTTTTTTTTTTTTTGCCTAAAGGCTTAAAAAGCAGCCGGTGGGCCGCTGCCAATGCGGAGTGACTCGGAACTCTCTGAACCCGCTGCTCGACTTCAGTTTACTCAGGTTTCTATCTGAGTTGCTCTTTGATGATCTGACGGGCTGACAAGTAAACATCATGGCACTTGAAATTCTTGGTTTTACGGTTGACCTTTATTTCGTAGCTGCATGCATAGTCGGTGAGTCTTGGACTGGAGACTAACTATTTTAGTATATTATTTCTGAATTGTTCTCACTTTTTTTTAAACGATAATCTTGTTTCCCACTGCACTGGACTGGGACTCGAGTCAGAAAGCACCAAGTGCAGTGTTAATATTATTAACTAGAGCCTTTATTTCGTAGCTGCATGCATAGTCGGTGAGTCTTGGACTGGAGACTAACTATTTTAGTATATTATTTCTGAATTGTTCTCACTTTTTTTAAAACGATAATCTTGTTTCCCACTGCACTGGACTGGGACTCGAGTCAGAAAGCACCAAGTGTAGTGTTAATATTATTAACTAGAGGTTGATTGCATGCTCTATAATCCCCTACACACACACCCCTCCCGAGGCATGATCGCTAGTGGCCCTACCCTATGTTCCGACGTTCCGAAACCGTGGTCCTTAACTGTACTCCTAGTCCTAGTGTATGTTCCGAAAAACCCCTCAAGATTCATTATTATAGTGGAAAAAACCTCGGTTAATAATAATAGGTCTAAACTTCTATGTCATACTCATGTGTAGGGTTAGGGGTTTGGATTAGGAAGACACACAAGGTGTGTCGGAACATAGGTGTGTAAAACGTCCCCTTTGTGTAGGGTCAGGGGTTTAGGTGGAAAAAGGGTGTTGGAACATAGGTGTGTACTGTAAACCGTCCCCTTTGTGTAGGGTTAGGAAAATACACAGAGGTGTCTGAACATAGGTGTGTACTGTAAACCGTCCCCTTTGTGTAGGGTTAGGAAAATACACAGAGGTGTCTGAACATAGATGTGTACTGTAAACCGTCCCCTTTGTGTAGGGTCAGGGGTTTATATCAACACACAACGGTGTCTGTCGGAACATAGGTGTGTACTGTAAACCGTCCCCTTTGTGTAGGGTCAGGGGTTTAGGAAAACGCACAAGGGTGTTGGAACGGGGTGTGTACTGTAAACCATCCCCTTTGTGTAGGGTCAGGGGTTTATACCAGGAAAACGCACAAGGGTGTCGGAACATAAGTGTGTTCTGTAAACCGTCCCCTTTGTGTAGGGTCAGGGGTATATATCAGGAAAACGCACAAGGATGTCGGAACATAAGTGTGTTCTGTAAACCGTCCCCTTTGTGTAGGGTCAGGGGTATAGATAGTTCCCAGTAGACGCCATCTTTACGGGCAAAGTGCATTTTGGCTTACAGGTGCGTCAAACGCTCAACTTATTAACGCAGTCGCGTTGTTCACTGACCAATCCTGCAATGAGTTTCGTGAAATGCGCGCGTGTTGCACGCTGTTCTCACACGAAACGCACGACATTTTGTTCTAAACTGCCCGTAAAGATGGCCGATTTACGTCATACTGCAACCTATCTAGGATATCAGGAAAACACACAAGGGGTGTTGGAATACTTAGTATGGGTATGGTTGAGTACAAAGAGAGGGAGCGAAAGAGGAACCTGTGTGGAAAGCATTGAGGGAAGTAGAGTCAGTTGACATCAAATTCTGAGGGAGTTATGAGGGTGTGTGTCAGGTACTGCTCTAGCCACCAACCAGTATAGCCCTCTTAGAAAGCAGATTGATGTAGCAGTTGATGATTTGACGCCGTGTGTATTAAATTTGTTTTTTGTAGTTTCTGTGGTCATTTTGTGGCTGATAAGAAAATACTGCGATGGGGATGGTGCTACAGTCCAGTTCGCTTGGATGGCAAGACGGCTATCGTCACGGGAGCGAACACCGGCATTGGGAAGGAGACGGCAAAAGATTTCGCCAGGAGAGGTAAATAATTGTCAAACTCGTCATCAAGCCGCCATGCTAGAGGTAAACCGATGATGAAACAATGGAATCGCACAGATTTGTACGCGCGGCGCACAGGATTGGCCAATGAACATCTTCCATTTGGCCTCTAGGCGAGGGCGCCCTACTCTTATGACATAAGGTCTATATGGGAGACATAGCTTTTCGGAATATAATATTGATATGTCTTAACAATTGATACTGTAGATTTTCATGTAGCACACACATGCTAGTAAGGAGATCAAGGTTATCCACAACATTATTATCCTTGTTCATCACAGGTCCGGCATTCAGCAGAGGCCATGGCCTATGTTGCCCTTGTCTTGGCCGTGGTGCCCCTTCCCAAAGTTTCTCAAAGACTTTAAGATTTTTGTCCAATGGAAGTGCCCTTTACAGTATGAAAATGACCTTGCCCTCTCAAAGTTGAAATTCCAGGCCTGACATCATGCATGGATAGGCAGTGGATACTTTTGGTAATGACTCAAAAAATACATTACATAAAAAAACTTACTTAGAAAGGAGCACCTGAGGGCTGCTGGTAGACATTGTGAGAAACGCCTCCCTCTGAAGTAATGTAGTTTTTGAGAAAGAGGTAACTTCTCACTAAATAAAATATTTGAATCTGAGGTTGAAAGCACACAATTCTTTGCTACAAACCAGTGTTTTTTCCTTTCATTTTTTTCTTAAGCCCAAATTTTCACAGGTTTGTTATTTTATGCACATTTTATGCTGGGATGACACCAAGTGAGGTTGGTCTTTGATAATTTACCAAAAGTATATCCAGACCATTCCTCAAACTTTCTCAATGCCCTTGGGAACAGACAGCCCCCCAAAAAATGCTTCCTCTTTTTCTGTAGCAGCCCCAAGGCTCTGGAATCATCTTCCAACTAACATGACTAAACTGGAGTGCAACTAGATTTAATTTGCTGCTCAAATCTTGCATCACAATTCTTTATGATGGCGTACATTTGTAGTCCCATTGTATATTTGTAATTGCACCGTTTGTAATTGTTATTGTTTTGACTGATGTTATCAATAATCCTAAACCACTTTCAGCCCACGCAGGTTCCAAGGTATACACCTGTTTGGAGGGAAGCAATTTATGGTTAAATGTCTTGCTCAGGACAAATGCTCTAAACTTATGTGAATTTGAGTTTAAGCCTGGTAGAATGCTTCCCCCTCTGAAGCAGACTAAGGGAGCACCTCACAAGAGTACGCTGTGCTAGGCTCTGGGCAAGAACATTCCTTTATATGCATACGCCTGGAATCCAGTGGGACTGCCAGAATGTTCCATTGGACCGTGACATTGTGCCGAACTGCGATTGCATTTCTTAGCGAGAGAATGGGCGTTGGCATTTTTTTCATGTTCCAACGAGATTTTCTGGCTGTCGAACACACCGGTCGGTTCATGTCCGCCGGCTAGAATACTTAACCGAATCCTATTGGACAGTCCTACCATTCTGACTCTGGAGACACTCCCGAACGGTCACAGGTTGTGGTTTTTTTCCCCCCCAAGTCATTTCTGCAAGTGCATACAATTGCCTCAAAATCTCCCTTGCCACCACGCTTTGCTTTCATTGTATATTCCTATGTCTGAATGCCAGTTGTGGCATTGTTAGGTACATTGTATGGGTTGGTTTTCTGGAGCAACACACTGATCATAGAAGGATTATTTAGGTCAATTCATTGTGGAATGTACTTTTCTTTCCTGTGTTTTTTTGTTTTGTTTTTTCTATACATGCTTACTACTAATCTTAATTTGAAAGTTCAATTCCAATACGGTATGAATTAGTAATGTTTTTAAACGCTTAAAGGAACATTACAGAATTGGCAAGAAAAAAACTTGTAAAATATACTTTTGATCACAGATTTACATAAAACTTACACGGTCTAATGATGATGATAGTAGAAAACATCCCTTGAAATATTTCTGTCTGAAATGCCATATTTGATGAGAAATGAATAAACTATTTTTCCGATTGGAGTTTATCGCTCAGTGAGCGTTTTATTCATTTTGTTGAATCTATATGATTTCATGCGAATGTGTAATTGATTTTTCACTATTTTCTTGTGACCCAGATGACCAATCGATCTCAAACTTCTACAGGTTTGTCAGTTTATGTATATGGTGGATAACATAAAGTGCTTACACTGCCAGCAACTGTTTTGCTAGCAAAAACCAATTCTGTAATGTTCCTTAAAAGGCAGGGTACATAGGCCTACTTTTTTTAATCATCAAAGACCAGCATCCTGACTTGGTGCATCTCTACATATTATGCATAAAATAATAAACCTGTGAACATTATGGGCTCAATTGGTCATCGAAGTTGCAAGACAAATAATGAAAGAACAAAACACCCTTGTTGCATAGAATTGTGTGCTCTCAGATGTCTGAGAAAGGCATCTTGCCAGAAGCTCTTCTCAGATTCAAACTTGTTGGGTGAAAAATTACCACTTTATCTAAATCTACAAAACTTCAAAGAGGGGTTGTTTCTAACAATGTTTTATAATGTCAGCAGTTCCCCAGTGCTCGTTACCAAGTAAGCTTTTACGGTCATTAATGTGTGGAGTAATTACCAAAAAATTATATCCTGCCTTTTAACTTTTATAATAAATTATTTCTTTATGTATGTCCGCTCAGGCATGTCAGGTGCAATTAATCTTTTATATATGACAGACAATTAAGGAATGTTTAAATATAACTGTTTTTGTAACGTTTGCACTTACACCGGGACAATGATTGTCATGCATTGGAATTGCATGACAAACAATTTCATTGTACTATGATCGCTCGACTGTGACGCTCTTCTTCCTTGAATAGCCGATTGATTTTTTTTTCTCACTTTGGCCTCTACAGGAGCTCGTGTGATTTTTGCCTGCCGAGATCTCACCAAAGCCGAGGCAGCAGTGACCGAAATCCGTAACGACACCGGAAGCAAGAATCTGGTTGTGCGGAAGCTAGACTTGGCTTCCCTCGCTTCAATCAGAGCGTTTGCTGAGAAGATCAAGTCAGAGGAGTCCAGGGTGGATATTCTAGTCAACAATGCTGGTGGGTTGCTGTTCTGCAATATCTCAGGGTTGCCTTGCCTTCTCTTTATGTCTGACTTGATGTTGTTTGTTTTCTACGCAATGAGTTTGAGTCCTTTTGTGAGCGTGGAGAGTTTCATTTGGGAAAATCTTTGTGACTTAGCCCACGAGAGACCTTGCGTTTTTCTAAAGTTAACGCCATTAGCCAATCAATGGCTAACTTTGAATGTACGTTTTTCGGGTGAAAATGGCCGGAAAGATTTAAAAGGAGACGACAATTTTGTCTTCTTTTATATATATCATGTTAACATGGGCAATTGTAAATTCATGACGTCAACTTTTCCTTTAACTGACCTTTACCGTTAATATAATTGACCAGGTCCAATCTTGTTGCTGTTTGCAGCCGCTACGGGCACTTTGGTACAGGCAGATTGTATTTGAATGAGGAATTACAAGTGCTATGAATTTTACTTTCTTTTTCAATTTTTCAATGATTTTGTGTTGTCCCTCTTGCAGGAATAATGATGTGCCCACAGTGGAAGACGGAAGACGGATTTGAGATGCAGCTCGGCGTCAACCATCTCGGCCACTTCCTCCTGACCAACCTCCTCCTGGATCTCATCAAGTCCTCCGCCCCGTCCCGCATCGTCAACGTCTCCTCAATGGGTCACAATTTTGGAAAGATGCACTGGGATGACCTCATGATGAAGTCGTGTTACGATCCATTACTGACGTATGGACAGAGTAAGCTGGCTAATATCCTCTTCACCAAGGAGCTCAGCAAACGCCTTGCAGGTAGGGAGTCCTGGCTGTTCTTGTTTGTTTTATCCAAGGCCTCAAGGCAACGCAACATAATCCGTCTTTACACAATCTTGGCTGGTATGTGAAAAGGTTCTTCGACAAAAGCATCAGGCACAAATGCAACCAATACTGATGTGACGGCCTGCCCACACATGCAGTAACTGGATTTTAGTGTTCATAATTCCATATACAACTACAGGGCCCAATTTCATAGAGCTGCTTAAGCACTAAAAGTAGCTAAGCATAACAAAATTATGCTTACCAGAATAAGGTTACCAGCCAAAATGCCATTTCACATGTACAATCTGTGACTGGTATCCTGCCTTTTTTTGCTCAGCAGAACAATTTTAAGCAATATTTTCTGCTTAAGCAGCTCTATGAAATTGGGCCCAGGTTTTCTTTTATCATGACGACAGTCCCCCATTAAACGTTTTGACAAGAGTATAAGCTTAGAACGTGTTATGATTTTCTCATCCAGGAAGCGGCGTTTCGGTCTACGCTCTCCACCCTGGGAATGTTATGACAGAGTTGCCTCGCTACATAAGTCAGAGTGTTTCGTTCCCGATGAATCTCTTCTTTGCCATCGTGATGTCTCCACCTGTGTGCAGTCTCTTTCTGAAGTCGCCAGTGCAAGGCGCACAGACCAGCATTTACTGTGCCGTTTCTGAGGACCAAAAGAGTGTCACAGGGATGTATTACAGGTATGTACACTGTACCCAGGTGTGGTGTATTTACGTGGGGAATTACGTGTCGGAGTAGCCTAGCACACAATAGCTGCCATATTGAAAAGTGGTTTATTCACATGACCTTTGACCTGTAGACATACATGGACTGTGCACTATATATATATTCATGAGCTGTTCATAAAGTAGTGCCACAGTGATACATTACACCAGGGATGCCAATTTTTTTTACCGGCTAGAGACCCTGTGGTTAGAACAGGTCCATATTGTATCGCTTGCCATGCTGAGGGGTAGTGACTGACGCGGGCACGTCGCGTATGTACACTTGAGAACGGCTTGAACATGTGCTACGAGACCCAACACTGGGCGGCAGTGCACAATGTGCGTAGTACTCCAGCGCGATAGACCTCTCGCGTTGCTATAGAAATGTGATGTCGGTTAGAAGGATCTTATAGACCTTTATGCGCATGACGTCATTTGAGTAGGGCGCTCTCGGCTAGAGGTCGCACAGTGGCCCCCCTGTGCGCCGCACGTACAAAGCTGTTCATTTTCATGGTTTCTAAGATGGCGGTGTGATCACGTTAATATGTATATAATTTCTGGCTTTTTTATATGTGTTACTGAAGAAAAAGAAATTTGTCACCCCATCTTTCATGAGGCCCTAACAGAGCATGCTCAGCTAGATTGTCTTTGCGATCACGTAATGAATTCATATATAATTTCATCAATAGAGGGCCAATGCCGCCATTTTATGATTGTTGTGAAGTGCCGGATGCCGGTTCTCGCATTTGTTGAAAGGCATGCAAAGTAATGCGATAACGAAGACTAGTCAACGAAGACTATGGTCCATTACTTGGCCGTAAACGGACAGTGTGCAATGTGTGCGTTGTGTGTGACGGCAGTTGCGTTGTGCAGTGATGATCGTTGATGAGTCCAAAACCCACGACTCTCACCAAATTCCAGAGCAGATGTCTTGCCACTGGACCACAGAGCATGCCCGGTAATGAGAAGCCAGTTCAAATCCTGTATAATAGCAGCAACGGGTAAACTCACAAATATTAATTACGTTGTGTCGGAGGGTTGTAAAAAATTAAATGAATAATAATGCACCTTGATGTGTGTTTGTTTTTTTAAAGTTTTTTTTTTAATGAGATATCACCTAACTCACTTCAAGGTGAGAGCTAAACTTCACTGATTTCGGCTGTCGACTTACATTAAGTCAACAGTCACCGGGGGCACAGTGCCACCTACTCCTGGGGATGAAACAGGGTTATACCCCCTTTACAGTCCGTAAGGATGTAGGCATGGGTATCATCCACAAGGAGCCTGGCTGGTAGAGCAGAATGCACTTACACCTTCCCAACTTTTTACAAGCAGTTATTTGCCTTGCTCAAGGGCACATCATAGTTCATTGTCACATAAAGAAAATGTTGATAAATACTACTTCGGCGTAGGGAGGGGGGCTTTTCCCTTAAAGGCCCTGTACACTATTGGTAAGATGTCTATTTTTGAAATTTCATATTTCAAGGTATGTATTTTATCTCTAAAATACCAAACAGTACAATCAACCTTTCACTGAAAGAAATCCTTGGGTAATTTTTGTTCATCGTTTCTTCTCCTTAGTAGAGTAAACCGCCTTATTTCAAGGTTGTAAACCTACCTTAAAGGCCCTGTACACTATTGGTAAGATCGAAAAACACAATGTTCACAGATTCACACATAACTTACATGATTTAAAGTAAGTAATGGTAGAAAGGGTTCCTTAAAATATTTCTGCCTAAAATGCTATCGTTTCTGAGAAACGAGTAAAAAAATAGTAATTATCGCGCGCGATAATTTGAAAAAACAGAAAACACATAAGATCTCTTTTCACTATTTTCTCGTGACCTCGATGACCAATTGAGCTCAAACTTTCACAGGTTTGTATGTTCATGCATATGTTTAATCACACAAAATGTGGACACTGAAATTTGAGCTGTTACCAAAAGTGTACAATACCTTTAAGCCTTCTGTACGTCCTTACAGATTTTGAATACTTTGGACCATCCCTCAGTAGTTCTATACCTTGAAGGTTTTAGGTGATTAATTTGTGTGTATCTGTGTTTGATTTTACCTTAACAGCGACTGTGCCGAAAAAAAGCCAAATAGTCGTGCCTTAGACCAGGAGTCCGCAAGAAAACTGTGGGAGATGAGTGCCGAGTTGGTCAGCTTGGAGAAGAAGACGGAATAAAACACGAATCGAGTCATAGACCCACACAAATTCATCAAATTTCTATCAAGGAGGGCACGTGAGATGAAAGTACGATGACCTTGCTGACCCTTTGAGTGTGGTTTTAAAAATGTGCTTTCAAAACGGCGGAAATTGTTCTCAATTGGATTGATGTTGTTAAAATGAAACTAATCAATAGCTTCCAATCCTGATCTTTGTCTTTAAGTGGTGCATTCCAGGGCGTATTCGGGTGGTGGTTTCTTGGGTTTTGACCCCTCTCTGCTTTTAAGTTTCGTATTTCGTTTTTTGTTTTTTTTTTCACTTAAAGAAGCTACGTAGCTGTGTCGCCCCATGCCAAATATCAGGCACTTCCCAGAATTAGTGAAATGACATTAAAAGCAAAGTCAACCGAAACATCAGCCATGATATCAATGCGATTGGATGCCTCAAACATTGGGATGTGATGCTCTCAATGTGTTGAGATAAAAAAAACTAGTAAACTTGCTGGTACAACCAGTGTATAAAACTCTTTCTGGAGAAGTGTCGGTTCTGAGAAGAACCGGTGCAGTCTCGACGTTTCGAACAGTATACTCTGCTCATCTTCAGGAGAATATTGAGAAGTACATACCTTAAAGGCCCTAATAGACACAATCGGCGACCGTAGTCATGCGTCTCATAGTGGGTATAAAATGTATACATACCAAGCAAGCGACGAACAGTTTTGACCCCTGTTTTGACGAACAGTGTGCATGGACAAGCATGGCCGCGCCCGAGTGCTTCTGCCATAAGGTAGGAAGCAGCTTTTCCATGCACACTACGTGTTGCTTGCTTGGTTTTGTTTACATTTTATACTCGCTATGAGTCACGTGACTAGGGTCGCCGATTGTGTCTGTTAGGTGCTATTTGAAGGCTCTTCTCATCTATGCGACGTGCGAATAAACCCAGTCATGAGTTTCGGTAGGAAGTGCCTGGTGTGGTGTATGGATGGTCACACAGATGATCACAGGAGTTCTCTTTTGCAGTCCTCAAGTCTGTAGTTTAGTTTCTGCTTTAAATTTTTCGTAGCTAATTTTGCATTAAAGGCAAGGGATACTTTTGGTAATTACTCGAGTACTATCAAAACTTACTTTTTTTTCCGGCTAGAGACCCTGTGGTCAGAACGGGTCACTATTGTATACTGATAGTATAAAACATTGTGAGAAACGACTCTCCTCTGAAGTAAGGTAGTTTTTGAGAGAGAGGAAATTTCTCGCTAAAATATTTGAATCTGAGAACGGCTTCGCGCGCGATACCTTTCTCTGGCATTTGAAAGCACACAATTCTACGCATATACATGTACGCTGTGATTTTAGCAATGATTTTCCAAGATGGTAGTAGGATGAGAGGCATTGAAGAAGAAGGGTCAGGGTATTAATATTTAATTTTAAATTCAAAAAAGAAGAAGCATATTAGCATCGGAAATCATGTGTCACACACAATGATAGTGTAAATTGATACAAATATTCGTACACTTTTTCATACTTTAAGTTATGAGAGATAAAAGTTCTAGCCCAAATTCGAAACAGTGTGACTCATCGACACACAGACGACATTCTTCTTTTGTGTGTAGAGATAAAATCTTCCGATACCAGGGATGTCTTAGTTGAAAGTACTGTAGGCCTAGCATGTAGGACTAGGGTTTAGGGAGAGAAATAGACCACTTAAGTTGGTAGTAGTTTGTAGCTGAATTGGATCGCATCGAAAAACCTAAAAGTAGTTTCTAAACAAGTGCGTTTAATTCCCCTTTACAGTCTGTGTTTAATTGCAAACAGTAATCGTCCATACTCAGTGACGAGATCAACACTAGACTAATAGTGGGCGGATTCCATCTCGAGCTGACTTCATTCCCTTAATACAATGCTCAGTCATTGGTTTGAAGTTTTTGCATGAGTTTGGTCGACCACGGTGACACAACTGTTTTGACCAACAAGGGGTGGGTGGGTGGTTGGGGGCTGTAAGCACCAAGTATAGCAGTGAATATTCTTTAATCATGATGCAGTTATTACATATGTTAAAATGTTAAAGCATTACATGACACTCAGGGAAAACTCACATGCTTGCTGTCCGTTTTATATTTAGCATGTTAATTAGTCTTTCATGTTCTCTGAAACATCAGGTAAGAGCCTCTGGACTCACTTAAACAAATTCCAACCCGTCCAGCCATCTGGCGAAGACATGATGGATTACAGCCAGGGCCCAATTTCATAAAGCCTGTAAGCACAAAAAATGCTAAGCATGGAAAAATATTGCTTACCAGAAACTGGCTACCAGCCAACATTCCATAAAGTTAACATTGTTGCGACTGGTACCCCACTCATCTTTTACTTTAATAGCAAAGAAATGAGTTAAGCACTATTTTCTGCTAAACAGCTTTATGAAATTGGGCCCTGGTGTTGCTGTTAGTCCCAGGCTTAGAGATAAGTTGACAACCTCTGTGGGAATTCTTAATTAAAGGGGCGGTCATTGATGGAATTAATTTTTAGTCACAGGATTAACTCAGGGTAATTTTCTTTTCACGTGCTATTTGGCCATAGGTCTCAAGAGGGTACTTTATAAATTTTCAAACAAATTTTGTTTTCAAACTGACCGATGGCTTCATGGTTGTTGCTGGATACAACTCTGCTCATTTCTTGGATTTGAACTCATTTCTGCTTAATAGCATGCCGGGCATGCTCGTTGGTTTAGTGGTAAGACATTAGGGCCCAATTTCACAGAGCTGCTTATAAGCTTGACAAGCAGCTAAGCACAATTCACAATTATGCTGACCAGAACAAGGTTTCCAGCCAACATACCATGTCAACATGTACAATCTGGGACTGGTACCCTGCCTATTTCAGTTTGCCAAGCAGAAAATGGTAAAGCAGTCTTCCCTGCTTTAAGCAGCTCTCTGTGAAATTCGGCCCTGCTCTTACAGCAGGACTCGGAGGGGGGGGGGAAGAAACAAATATATTTGTTAGAACTTACTCGATTTTGGTGTTTTGGGATAATTTCAAAATAGCGGACTCTCCAAGCCAGGAAAAGTTTCTAACACTGAAGCATGCCATTAAAAAATATGAGCTCTCATTTTTAGAAATTCTTGACCTGTATATAATACGCTCTGGTGACAACTTTACAATTTTTCACTTTTTTTACAATTTAGTATCCTTTTACTATGCATTACAAATAAAATAGTGAAGCTAAACTTTTCTCTCGAATCTGATTACTTGTTTATTTGTTGTTGTTTTAAAAATGGCGTTGCTATGATTATAGGCATATTGCTTCAAAAATGTGGCGGTGATGAGGAACGGTGGCTGGGTCAGGATGCATCTAAAAGCCGCCGTTTGATATTTGCTACCTTATGTGGACCAAAGACAATAGAGTGAAAATGACTCAACGACAGGAATTCTATAGAGTGACGCTCTACAAGAATTTTTTTTAAAAGTTTGCTGGGTTTGTTTTGATCTTTGTTTGCCTGTAACAAAAGGTCAAACTTCCTGCTCAAGTGGGAGTCAGATGACGGGAGGGAAATTGGCACTCCAAACCCCCCCCCCCCCCCGCAAATAAAAAGCTTGCATCAAGATAATCGATAACGATCATAATAAACTAAATACATTTACAACAATCAATTTTTTACTATGACATTTGTCATACAACATTGTACACTGCTTCAGTGTAATTAGCCTTTTCCATGATGTATGCAAATACATTCACGCATGCGTACATGTCCAGACACTATTGGTTGGCAAGCGCCAATGAGTTGTGCACATTGATCTTCATTATAATAGAGATCAATGGTTGTGCACTATAGATAGGTTGCAGTATGACGTAAATCGGCCATCTTTATGGGCAGTTTAGAACAAACAGTCGTGCGTTTCGTGTGAGAACGGCCAGCAACACGCGCGCATTTCACGAAACTCGTTGCAGGATTGGTCAGTGAACAACGCAGCTGCGTTAATAAGTTGAGCGCTTGACGCACCTGCACACCAAAATGCAATTTGCCCGTAAAGATGGCGTCTACTGGGAACTATCTATAGGCAGACGCACAAACACGTATGCGAAACGCCACCATCAGCCCCATACAAAAAGGCGTCATGTTCCCTCATTTGGCCAATCGGTCGTGTTGGTGTGCACGTGCGAAGTGCAATTTACAATGTATTCACAGTTAATAATCATCTATCGATACCATTTTGTTCATTCAAGTCCATACTTGAAGTTTCGGTACAATACTAATGGCCATGTCACGTACACCAGGCAATTTACTGGCATCCAGTTCCAGGCAATCTTCAACAAGAAAAGGGAAATCTCACATTAATTTTCACACCATTTTCTTGGGTATGGGATGACGCTGCGAGAAAAATATCCCTGTGCTGCCAGAGAGTTCCCTTTGCACGCAGTGCAGTGGGTTGCCTCAAAGGTTCCCTGTAAAACTTGCCTCGTGTGACAAGGCCTTTTAGAGTCTACGAAGTGGATGTGATTATCTTAAAGGGGCTGTGTGTCATCATGATCAAAGCAGGCCTATATGGCTGTACATGGAATTATGAACTCTCACCCAGTTACTGTACGCGCGCGCGCTGCCCGTACGATACAGATTGAGGGCGCCAGGATGCAAGGCATGGACGGTGGTGCCACTTCCTGAATGTGAACTATACGAACAGTCACTGATCTTCAGTGCAAGGAACAAGACATTATTTTTTAGAAGTAACCCCCATAGCTAATAAACATGCGGGGCACAACCGTGTGTAAATCTCTTTTTTGGGAGAAGTGTTGGCTCTGGCACCGGCTCGCAACACCCCTCCCAAAAGAGATTTACACACGGTTGTATACCAGCAAGTTTACTAATTATAGTTACTTCTTACTTTCCACATCATGCAAAGCCTCAAACATCACTAACATTGTTTTAGAACCCCCCCCCCAAAAAAAAACACCATAAAAACAAAAACTGTTTTGGGGCAAATTCTGACGCCAACCCGGCTTACAGAATGCGGATTTGAACTAACAGCCGAGAAACAACGTAGGGAAAGGTGCCATGCACCGAAAAGAGACCATGAACAATAATTGTAGAAGCTGAGCTCAGATGAAGTTTATAAACATCCTTAACAATTTATTGCGATATTTTTATGAAATGTTTTGGTTATACATAAATTGGCAACATATACTACCCTTTTACATGCTAATTGCATTCCGTTAATATAACATCATTCCGACCATTATTCAAAGGCCACACAGTACAAAAAAGTCAACATTTTCTGCCACACATTCAAAGCTCCATACGTTTTTTGTATAAATTATAATTTCAGCTATTTAACTCCTCAGACATCATTATTGCTTTAAAAGAAAAATTAAGCACAAATATTAAATCTATGCAATTGTATAATTATGTACAAATTTACAGCGGACTATTTATTTGTATGCATGCATCGTTAAAGAGATGTAATTAATTTGGAGTTATTTTTGGTCAGACCAAAGGTCTATTAACCCTCCTACTGTCAGTGACTCTTGGCAACATTTTCCAGTGAGTTGACCAACCATTTGGAAACCATTCGACTGCCAAGGTTGTGTACGGTGGCACAACTGTGCACAGAACTAAACTGTGTACTGTGTACATGCATTCCCTCATGGTATCATATTGCAGGCTGGCATAGTTTATCTATCATTCAATACCACAGTGTGAATGGTATTGAATGGTCAGACAGCAAGAGGGTTTTAAGGGAGTTAGAATCTAAAGCCGTCTCATTTTCTTTTACCCCATACAGAATATTAATTCATAATATAAAGTTGCATGGCCCATTTTTTGCCAAAACTTTTTTTTTTTTTCCCTGGATGATTTTTGACGGATGATGCTTGACAAGTTTGGTCTCTGGGTAACATAGTTGTTAGTATATTCAAAATTTAAATTAAATTTGAATAAACAGACAGAAAATTTCAAACAAAGTTTCAATAATAATATTTTTTTTTAAATTAAACCAAAGTACAGTGTCTTTTTTAAAGTTATTCTTTATTTCTATGAATAAGAAATAAATTCAATTCAATATATTTGTTTAAAGGCAAAGTATACCTTTGGTTTTTTGGAACAGTTCAATTGTTTTAATCCTATATAAATGTAAATATAAACAATCAAAAACCTGTGAAAAATTTCATTTCAAAAGGTAGTAGCGTTTTTGAGATGTCGTCGAAAATCTTGAGCGGTTATATCCACGCAGGAAGAAAAATCCGTAATTGGAATAAATAAAAATAAATACACAATTTGAGAACAATTCATGCATGAAACATTTCTCAGATTGAAAATGTTTTTTGAATACCTCTCTGTAAAAAACACACTCCTTAAAAGGGAATCATTTCTCAAAAATGGTATACACTATCAACAGCTGCAGTGCTTCTCACCAAGTAAGTTATTACGGCCATTTAGTTTTGGAGTATTTACCAAAGGTATACTCTCCCTTTAAATTCTCAATCTCACACAAATTTGTATAGGCTGCAAAAATAATGCCCGGGTGTTAATCAGTATTTAGAATATAAATAATCTTGAAGATACAAATGTTTTATTCTACTTTAATTTGGCATGCATGTTTGTTTGTTTGCTTAGACGATCTTCCAAAGAAGGAAACTCGGCAAAGCTCCCACAAGGGGATTTAAACGCCGAGCAGGCAACAGCCAAAGCTCTCTCATACAAACATTGATTTAACGTCTATGATTAAAAATTGCACAAATCAATCAAATTGTGATCCAGTAACTCGATGGCAGTACTTTATTCTAGTCATTGCGAAATCAGCGGTTAGCTCGGTAGGATTGGAACCCACGACCTTGTGATGGGACAACATCACGCCTGGCATTACACGGAGGCCACGGAGGCCATGGCCTCCGTTGCCCCTTGTCTTGGCCTTGGTGCCCTTTCAAAAGTTTCCCATATAGATTTTCAGATAGAAGTGCCCGTTGCATAAAAGAAAATGGCCTTGCCCTCCAAAAAAGATGAAATTCCAGGCCTGCAACATGCAATATAGATTGCAGGCCTGATACTTCACGAAGGCAACGGAGGCGATTGCCTCGATGCCCCCTGGTCATTGCCTTGGTGCCCTTGAAATGCTCCAACAGAAATTTCCTCATAGGGTGCCCTTTACCGAGGAGAGAATGCCTTGGTGCCCTTTCCCTTTCTAGAAAGAAGCATACAGGCCTGAGATTGCATTGTTCTTACCCTAAAAAGTACAACTTGTTCATACAAAAAAAGGTTGAATTTTACTGGCATGATGTTTGCTGGTCACCACTCTTTTTTCTCCCTCGATAACAATGTAATTTCCCTTTGATATCAAAAGAGTGCAATCATTTTACCCTTCCCGATTATGACACAGTCATCACAACTGATGTCTTGCAGAACCCTGTAAAACTTGCTCTCATGCTGCCATAGTCATCTCATGCAACAGGACATTAATGTGTCTAGCTCTGGAATCCGTCTTCGTCTATCGCCCGCGACGACGGTCACTTACTCGTCTCTGCTGCTGCTCCGGCTGATGTGGGCATAGCGCCATCGGTGGATGGCGCTTTATTCGCAGCCTTGTCCACTTTGCCGGATGCGCCAACTTTTGGCGCGGACGGTTTGTCCTGGCTGGATGACCGGGCGTCCTCTAAGCGCTTCTTGTCGTCCTCGATCAGCTTCTCCATGTCTTCCTGTGTGAATCGAGGACGATAAGTAGCGATAAGTTATGGTGGTAATCGCAATGGTGTGCTTGAACATAATGACTAGTGTATCAATTTATTCTCTGTTAAGAAAGTTTCTCCATCTCAAAGTATGGTGTAAATCGCAAGGGTGTGCTAGAACATAATGACTAGTGAGTCAATTTATTCTCTGTTACGACCAGTTTCTCCATCTCAAAGTATGGTGTAAATCGCAATGGTGTGCTTGAACATAATGACTAGTGAGTCAATTTATTCTCTGTTACGACCAGTTTCTCCATCTCAAAGTATGGTGTAAATCGCAAGGGTGTGCTAGAACATAATGACTAGTGAGTCAATTTATTCTCTGTTACGACCAGTTTCTCCATCTCAAAGTATGGTGTAAATCGCAATGGTGTGCTTGAACATAATGACTGTTGAATTAATTTGTTCTCTGCTAACGATCAAATTCTCCATCTCTTCCTTTGTAAAAAGACGAATGTAGCAATAAGTATGGTGGTAATCGCAATGGTGTGCTGGAGCGTATTGACTGGTGCATTAATTTATGCTCAGCTATGACCAGTTCCGCTATCCCTTCCTATGTAAATAGTAGACGGATGTAACAGTCATTGACTGGTCAGACAGTAGGAGGGTTGAGTGTGTACTGTGTAGATGCCTTTACCACATGATATCATGCTGTAGGCTGGAATAGCTTCTCTATCACTCAAATTCACAGTGGATGATATTGAGTGGTCAGACAGTAAGAGGGTTGACTGTGTACTGCATAGAGGCATTTACCACATGACATCATATTGTAGACTGGCATAGTTTATCTATCATTCCAAACCACAGTAAGGATTTTGAATGGTCAGACAGTAGGAGGGTCAACTGTGTACTGTGTTGTAGGCTGGCAAAGTTTATCTTTTTTTGTGCCACCATGTATAGTTGCATGGTGATACTATAACCGATTGCTTTGTACACTCTCCCCCCCCCCCCCGAGTCTTTTTTGCTCTGCTCCTCTTTGTAAAGTGCTGTGGTACCTCATGAAAGAGCGCCCTCTATCAGTAAAGCCTATTTGTTCATATAACTTTTATTAAACATTCTTACCTTCCATCCGAGTAGCTCTGCCAGTTTGTAGCATCCATCGTCACACTTGTCAAGATGTAAAACGTCCCTACCCAAGAAATCATAAACAAATAAAAAACAATGATTAAAGGCACAGTACACATTTGGTAATTGGAGCCTACTGATTGTGTTAATCCTATATAAATGTAGGTACATACAACAATAAAACTAACCTGTGAAAATTTCACTTCAAAAGGTGGTCGCGTTTTTGAAAAATCACAGAAAAAACGGAGCGAATATTTCCACGCGGGAAGAATATTCCCCATAGGAGTACACAGTCTGAGAAGCATTTCTGACAGAAACGCTTTTCAGACTCAAATTTGGGGAAATTAAAAAGTGATATATTTTCCATAATCATAGTTCTTCGAAGTTAAAAGTTTCTCAAAATTCATTTTACTATCTGAGAAGCTGAGAACCTTTAAAGATGCACAATGCGGCACATATTGCTGCGAGACGTAAAGCTGTTTGGTACCGTGTGTTGTGTAACACACATAAGAGAACCCAGTTACACTTGTTATTAAGAGAAAGGGTTTGCTCTGGCCTTTTCTGGCATGGTTGGCTGCAGATAGCACCACATCACACCTTATACAGCCCTCACAAGGTGCTACACAAATGGGTCTCATAATTCAGAATCTTGGCACACCTGTCTTAAAAAGACAGGCTTTGATGAGACGCCCGTAGATAAAAAACAACTATTAAATTCATTTCGTACATACATTGTCACAGAACATACTGACTCAGTGAAATCAGGCCTTTTCATTTCACTCGGCTTGGCTAAGTGAAATGGCATTATCCAGATTGCACCTCGTGCTTATATTCTGCAACAATGACCTCATGTGCATTCAATATTTGTATAATATAATAACTGACTATTCTCATTAAAGACCATTGATGTGCAAAACCATTGAGTCTACAAATTATGAAATCTTGATATTTTTCAACAATTATATTCATTCACCTGTAGTTGCTTTCCGAGTCAAACTCAAAGCCCCCTCCGCCAAAACCAAGACGTCGTAACACCGGATTAGACTAGGGGATGGGGGAATGAAAACAAATAAAAACATTATCAGAGGATTTTCACTTCATTTATTTTTTTGTATTCTTTATTTTTATTACACTTCTTCACTTGCACACCACTAGAAAAAGAAATATACAGAGTAATAAATTGCGTTTATACAAGCGTTGACTAAATGTCCCTAAAACGTGTCGTGGCCGAGTGGATAAGAGCACCGGACTCAAGCTCTGGTGTTTCTGATCAGCGTTTCTGATCTTGTAGTGTATGCTTTACTTAAATGTCCTTTTTTCCAGCGCCTCGGAAATTATTTGGTCATAGACAGATGGCTCTTTACAAATTTTTTATTATTGTTATTATTTTTTGTTAATCAAGTTTTGTGACATACCTCGCCAGCTTTCTCCATGTTAATAAGAAGTCTGGGAGTCGTTTCTGGAACTCTGAAGAAAAAGAAAATACCCCAAGAACAAAGTAAGCAGATCAGTTGAAGGGAAGGAACTGGTTTACGGAAAATCTGTTTAACCCTAACCCCTAAGGGCTATTAACTACGATCCTTCCTCACTCCTAACAAAATACAGAAAATACAGCCCTATGTGGTAACTCAAACTGTTGGACTCTGATCATGGTGGTATGGTGGTGATTTTTATCACATCATTTTCCTGTTCAAAATTGAAATTGTTCCTGCAGTGGTTTTTAACCGTACATTTTTTATTGTTAACTTCTTCCTTAATGATTTGTGTAAAGCGCCTTAGAGCTTGTTTTTCATGAATTTTGGCGCTATATAAATACTGTATTATTATTACTGTTATTATTATTACCAATGCAGTCCTCAGTCCAACAGAATGAAACAAAACAATCATTCACACCAACAATCTCTACCCTAGCTGGTACCCATGTACGAGAAGCAATCATGCTCAATGACACAAGTGCCACGACCGGGATTCGAACCCACAGTCTGATGACTCAGCCATCGGAACCTGAGTTCGATGCACTAGACCCACTTGGCCACGACACGCTACTGAAATATACCACTGTCATTCACTCTATACAGACAGTCTTGTTTTTTCATGGGCACAGTAAGACTGAAAATGGAAATGGTGAGAAGATTTCATCACATTGTTTCCTAATGATCTGATCCTGTGGTTAATTATTATTATTATTATTATATCTTTCTGGTAATGAAACCAAGGGACCCTCAAAAGCGACTAGCACAGTGACCCGTAGGCCTGAAGGTACCTGTGTGGAGAAGACGATGAAGAAATGTCAGTTTTAGATATGGGAGGAAAACCCCAAGTAGCTAGGAAAAACCCCACACAATCAGGTAGGGACTGAAAACCCAATAGATGGATTGCAATACGCGTCATTGACCGCCATCTTTGATGAATTGTGCACTCGTGAAGAGCTATCATTGGCTGAGAGTCGTGCGTAGCGCGTACACGCGTGCACTTTTCCATCGTTTTACATCAAAGATGGTGGTTAATGACGCGTATTGCAATCCATGATCTATCCACATGCAAGGCTCTGGTCCGGGATTCGAACCGGGGCCCACAGAGGTGAAAGGCAGGGAAGGAAACCACTGAGCCAACCTGACTTACCTTTCTAGTAACGAAGCGAAGGGCTGCACAACAAGGGATGTACCCATGACTATCAGCAAATCACACATGGTAAAGTCCTGCAAGAAAAAACAACAATAAATTAGTTTCGATACAAAAATGTGCTTCATCTTGGCTTGATTTCACAAAGAGCTAAGATTGATCTTAACTGCAAACTATTTATGGATAATTATAGGGCGCTTCACAGCGCCGATTAAAAAATTAACTTTTTCCAACCTGAATGCATTTGAATTGGAGCATTTGTCGCAGGATATAATTACTCTGTGAAATTATTCTGTGACAATGCGCCCATCTGCATCCAAAAATTGTATAGTAACATGTAATCAACATGTTGGACGCAAATGGTCTATCTGTGCTATCGGTCGATCTTTGCTATTGCTCGATCTTTGCTATTGCTCGATCTTTGCTATTGCTTGATCTGCGCTATTGCTCGATCTGCGCTATTGCTCGATCTGTGCTATCGCTCGATCTGCGCTATCGCTCGATCCTGCTGCCACCAGTCGTACACCTTTTCTTTATAATTCACTCGGGAGGATTTTCTTTTTCAAAGTAAAGTCCGAGATATCTTACATACAGAATCGACCCATTGCACAACGTGAACGACCGATTGTGCAGATTGACCGATTGCACCCAACACACATATGTCATACAATTGTCATACACTATCTAGGGTCCACAGCTGCTAGTGCTACCTACCTCCATAACAAGGTAGGAAAACCTCTGGGGCAACGCCTCGCCAAAAAACACAATATCTGGCTTGACTAATCCGCCACACTCAGTACACTTGGGTATCCGATCGCCAAAAATCTCATCTACAAACCGAAAGAACAACACAATTTGAATGCCTTGATCAAATGTGTTTCAATCACAGGGTAAAAGTATATCCCTTTTGGGATAGTTTAGCTTCAATGTCACCCAAAGGTACCCCAATACAGGAACACTGATATCCCCATTGGGACATGAAGCCTTCAATCAGGGTAAAAGTATATCCCTATTGGGATAGTTTAACTTCACTATCTTACAAAGGTACCCCAATATAAGACCACCGATATCCCAATTAGGAGATAAAGCCTTCAATCAGGGTGAAAAGTATATCCCTATTGGGATAATTTAGCTTCACTGTCACCCAAAGGTACCCCAATACAGGAACACTGATATCTCCATTGGGAGATGAAGCCTTCAATCAGGGTAACAAGTATATCCCTATTGAGATAGTTTAACTTCACTATCTTACAAAGGTACCCCAATATAAGACCACTGATATCCCAATTAGGAGATAAAGCCTTCAATCAGGGTAAAAGTATATCCCTATTGGGATAGTTTAACTTCACTATCTTACAAAGGTACCCCAATATAAGACCACTGATATCCCAATTAGGAGATAAAGCCTTCAATCAGGTAAAAGTATATCCCTATTGGGATAATTTAGCTTCACTGTCACCCAAAGGTACCCCAATACAGGAACACTGATATCCCCATTGGGAGATGAAGCCTTCAATCAGGGTAACAAGTATATCCCTTTTGGGATAGTTTAACTTCACTGTCACCCAAAGGAACCCCAATACAGGACCACTGATATCCACATTGGGAGATGAAGCCTTCAATCAGGGTAACAAGTATATCCCCATTTGGATAGTTTAACTTCACTGTCACCCAAAGGTACCCCAATAAAGAACCACTGGTATCCTCATTGGGAGACATGGGCTTCAATCTGGTAACATTATATCCCAATTAGGGTATTTAGGGTGCCTATACTACCCTGTGTAACCCCAAGTTAACTCACCTTTCATCCACTCTTGAGTGTACTCTTTCCTACATTTTCCAAGGCAGTGTCCGGTATGAAACGTGCCGTGGGCCTCCATTAAAAGGTCCTCGGGTATACCTGCGATTCTCTCCAGCATGTCAATATTCTACCCGAGGGAAAACAACCCAGAGTCAAAGGCAACAGTTGTTAGTCTGGTCAAATGAGACCCATTTGTGTAGCACCTTGTGAGGGTTTTCATAAGGTGATGCGATGCTATCTGCAGCCAACCACGCCAGAAAACACCAGATGGGGCAAGTGCACTGGCCTCAAGTTCTGATGGCTGAATTCGATTCCCAGCCATAACACTTATGTCCTTGAGCAAGGCACTTAATAATAATAATAATAATAACTAGTTCTTATATAGCGCATTTCACAATAACGTATCGATGCGCTTTACATAAGTGCCCTGGTCATTGGGCCAATAGCATTCCTGTAATCTTTCTCAGCTCCCTGGGGAGTATACAGCCCCGTGCTGCCGTGGCGCACCGAAGGTTTTAACCATAATTTAACCATAATTACTTCCCTTTGCCCAGGTGTATAAGCTGAGAGGGCTAAGACAGGATTGTGTTGGATTAACCCCTTTTAGCGCTAATTTAAGCAGCTTGGGGTTGTATACTCCCCAGGGGAGTTGAGAAAGTAAGAGGATGCCTGAAAGTATGCCTGATGAACAGGGATAATAATGTTGTAATGTACCTTGATCTAGGGTGGGCTTTGGCAGTCGTAACCAATAACTGTTTCAGTTGACTTGGCCATTGGTTAATCACTGGCCAATGACCGAACTAGTTTTTGGTTACAACTGCCGAAAACGCACCCCTAGCTACAAGGATATGTGCGGTATAAAGAACCAAGTATTATTTGTATTATGAATTCAATAACCATGTTGTACTTGTACACTAATTGAAAAATCTACTCACCAATTACCTTTTTCTTTCGTATGACACAATAGCACAAAGGGTTATAGTTAAAAGCATAAAATGGGTAAGAAATTGAAAAAGTACCCCACAAGTGTACATGTAGTGAGGTATGTGTGGATGTAAGACAGAGCTGCCCACACTTGCATCTTGCAATCAGGGAGATTTTGTACAACACTAATAATCAGGAAGATATCTAGAATTACATCCAACATAATAAGGGATAAGTTTCCATAATCAGGGAGATTTTCAAACTTGTTCAACGGACCGTGGAAAGATTGGTTTACTTTCAGGGAACTTTCTGCGGAATCAGGGAGAGTTGGCAGCTCTAGTAAAGATAGGCTGGGCCATGATACAGGTCTGCCGAGTCCATCGTGGGGGAACTTTTTTAGTCCGAATATATCTCACCTGTGTGTAGTTTCTCAACAGGAGCTTCTTCTCGGCGAGGAGTCTGATGAAATAATGACACGGTGTGGGGATGAACTTCCCCGGGTACAGCTCCTTAGTCAGGTAGAAGAAAGGCTCCGGTCGTTCCTGAGTCATCACAAATATAAAAAAACAACATTTGTTGTTGGCACCATTCAATCTCTCAAGCGAATCTCTCAATATACTTTGTCCAGTCTATTTCATTCCACTGCAGGAGGGAAAGCCTCTTCACCAATTTCTCCATTTCACTCTATCCCGAGCTGTCTGTTGCCAAGCAATGCCCCTGATACGTACTCAGTTCATCTCTCCATCTTCTGGTTTGTCTCCCTCTTTGTCTTGTTCGGTTTCTTGGCGTTGGATTGATTGTTTCCCATGCCCATCTGTTGTAATACCTCCTTGCTAGGTGACCAGCAGCCGATTTTCACGAGGATTAATCCTATCTCGAGTTAGGATGAGTAACTCGTCCTAACTTAGGATGGGTTCAATGCGTCCTAACATCTATGGATACGGAACTTAACTCGTCCTAAGTCCTAAGATTAATCCTAAGTTAGGAAGAGTTTGGTGAAATCGACGGCTGCCCATCTCCACTTCTTTGATTTGATGGTCTTAATAATATCCTGTACTCTTGGTTTCTTTCTTTAAAGGTCCTCATTTGACAACCTGTCCGCCTCTGTTACTCCTATCATTACTCTTTCCATAGCCCCCTCTGTCACCCTTAGTTTTTTTTTTTTCAAAATACATCTTATGTTATTGCTTTGTGGTTCTACATGTAAGCTTTTGCAAGACTCGTCATTATTACTGTTACAGGCTTATAACTACAAGGAGGCAATGGACTCTGTTGCCCTGGTCTTGGCCTTGGTGCCCCTTTAAGAGTTCCCAATAGAGTGATACGTTTGTTTTTTTAAAGGTATTGTACACTTTTGGTAACAGCTCAAAATCAGTGTCCACATTTTGTGTGATTAAACATGTGCATGAACAAACAAACCTGTGAAAGTTTGAGCTCAATTGGTCATCGAGGTCACGAGAAAATAGTGAAAAGTGATCTTATGTGTTTTCTGTTTTTTCAAATTATTGCGCGCGATAATTACTATTGTTTTACTCGTTTCTCAGAAACGATAGCATTTTAGGCAGAAATATTTTAAGGAACCCTTTCTACCATTACTTACTTTAAATCATGTAAGTTATGTGTGAATCTGTGAACATTGTGTTTTCCGATCTTACCAATAGTGTACAGGGCCTTTAAGGTAGGTTTACAACCTTGAAATAAGGCGGTTTACTCTACTGAGGAGAAGAAACGATGAACCAAAAATTACCCAAGGATTTCTTTCAGTGAAAGGTTGATTGTACTGTTTGGTATTTTAGAGATAAAATACATACCTTGAAATATGAAATTTCAAAAATAGACATCGGGGCCGGTAAATTGTACTTCTCTAAGTTATCGTACAGTCCTGATCCTGGGCTTCGGAAATCTGGTATACCGGCAGCTAGGCAAGACAAATACACAGAATGGATTTTAACTTCTTGTCTCAAAATTTTGAAAAAAAATGTACGATTTACCGGGTTAAAAATAACCAATATTTATGAGAGCAGAGGTGAGACTGTTTTCATGAGTTTGAAAATGGAATGTTACATTCAACGAGGGGAAGCCGAGTTAGTTGGAGCATTCCGTCTGTCAACCGATGATAAAATATTCTCTAAATTGCACAAATGCAAATCATTAAATATTTGTCTTATATAACATCCGAGTATAAACAAACTGTATGAGACTGTAATCCAACATCCACTACAAGGGCATTTTTTGTGCTGCTGTGTAAAACACACGGTATGGTCTGGCCTGCATAAGTAGAAAAAAGATGGGTCGAAAAAGCACGGTGAATAGTACCAAAATATGGGACGTTTAGAATGTAGGCCTTGTCATGGATTGGTTAATGAATGCTGTGTGACCAACAATCCTCCAATCAAATTACAAGGATCTACTTGGGTCTTGTATTATAAACATCCAAGTGGAATAACCAGTTTACGGAAAGACACTAACTGAATGTTCATCTGCAGGTTTTCTTGTATGTTGTTTTACAGGAAATCCTGCAGTTAGGCAGACACAATGTACGGGTTAACCATTACCATTGTGTCTATCAGGGTCATATGTATAACTAGGGGGGAGACCCCCCAGTTAAAACCCTTGCCCCCTTCCCCCACCCCCTCCACCCTCAAATATGAGATCAAAAGAAGAAAAAATGCACAAATGAATGGTTTGATACATAAATAGTCACCCCTTTCCCCAAATTATGTCTTTGCCCCTGCTTGCCCCCCCCCCAATGAAAATGTCTGGTTACACCACTGATCTGGGCATCATCTATTACTTACAAGTAGAGATTCCAGCACCTGTCATAACGATGATATTCTTACCTGAACAAAAGAAACCAAAGAAAACAGTTTTGAAGAACTCACAGGGAAAAAAAAATAGCTCCATGCCAGAAAGTAGCTCGATTATCATCAGACACTCAAACGTTGCCAAAGGGAATTCTGGCAACCCGTTGGGGCCAGTTTGTGTGAAGTTGGGGGTGGTTGACAACGGAATTACATCAAACTTACAAATAGGATAATGAGCAGTGAGTGCTACAAACACTTCTTGAGGTCTGGAAATGTTGGAAAACAAGGTACCCAAAAACAAAATTGTGAACAAAATTCCGAGAGCACATCACACTCGGTCCCTCAATCCCTTCACTAGCTTCCCATTAACAAACGAATCCAATTCAAAATCCTCTTCCTTGTTTTTAAAAGTCAGAAATGGTCTAGCTCCTACTTATCTTCTGAACTTTTTTTCTAATAAAGCCCACAGCTCTTGCAATCTACGATCTTCTTCTACTTCCCATTTGTACTTGTCCCCTGCCACCCCTGTACTTGTACACGGTATGGCCAACAAGCATCAGTCCGTCACAATATGGAATAATCTCCCTCTTCACTTCCGTCATCTCTTGAATCCTTCAGAGCCATGCTAAAAACCTCATTTGCTTTTATTTTAAGTTTATTTTTGTTTATTCTTTGACACTTTGTACAGCGCTTGAAAACTATTGTAAAAGGCACTTTACATATGTTATTATTATTCATTTAATTATGTCACATCCCTTCCTCCAATCTTTTCTCTTAGTCTAAGGCCCTTTTCGAAAACCACTGCTCTCGGCTCAGGCTCCGGTTTAGGGATCCAACACACTTACATCGATCACTCTTCATGTACTTGGCCACACCCTCCAGGCTGATCTCTGCAAGGAGTTGTTGCGGTTTGACGGTGTCGTCGTCGTCGTCTACCCCACCGAGCCATGGGTTAAGAAGACCCATCAAGCGTTCCAAGGTATCCACTAGATCATCCATAGAAAGAAGCCAATACAAAAAGGAATCATTCAGGAACAATAAACACTTCCTACAAAACTCTGAACTGTATTGATCAAGGACTTAATAGGGTATATGGTTTTTGAGGCATTGCATGGTGAGGTATCAGTATATATTCGGTTTGCGGTAACACCACATGTATAAATATCTACTTTGCTGTGTAGATTTTGTTCTTTAGAGAACTTGTCTTGCTATTTGTTCTACTACCGCGGAGTAGATTTTCAGAATTCGGGAGACTTCTCAGCTCTGAAAAGAACTGTCCTGCTTATTAACTACTACCTGGGCGGGAGGTGGGAAACCGACCTGGACTACTACTTTAGCTTTGTGGATCGGGGGGGACTTCTCGTAATTAACTGCACTGCCGCGGAGTGAGTTCTTGTTGGTCTCAATAGGGACCGTGGTTTCCTGTCCCACTACCAGGAGTAGATGCTCTTCAGTCACTGACTCCACCTTTTGTACTTGGCTTGTCCCCTTCATTGCATCTGATGGAGTAGTTGTTGCTACGAAAGCTCATGCAGTTTTTTTTATGTAATTAGTTAGTCTTTAAATGCAACCACTATCCTTCCTTGTTTTATCTATCAGACTAACACGGCTATTTTTTAGGACAAAACTCTGGAAAACAAAAAAGGAATTAGCTTCTGGAAGCTGTCCCTCAAACCCCAAATGACCTGTGAAGACCTCTAATTGGCTCACATTTCGACCTTAATACTGTGTATATTTTGTGCTTTATAGCAACACGATGCAGCCATAGGCCTATAATAAATGTGCAGCGCTGAGCATTTAGATAAAAGGAAATATTGTAAATCAGTCAAAGACAAAAATTATCATTTTTTGAGGCTCACTTGGGTCGGCTCCTGAGGCCTTGGGATCATCCTCCTTCGATGATGAAGGTCCTGTTTTATCTTTCTCATCTGTCTCCTTCCCTCCTTTGGCTCCATCGGGGTTTTCCGGAACGGCTAGACGATCAAAATCAAGACAAAATTATTGACAGCTATGAATCCAGGCCTGGAATTCCAAGGAATCCGCATGGAGGCCATGGTTTCCCTAGTACCGGTAGTACATTTACTGTACTGTAGCAATACAAGCCAAGTAACAAAAATAAGAATTATGGTGGTCACTCTCTTTAACTCCATACCTAGCCCCCCCCCCCCCCCTTCTCAATCGAACTCAACTGCTTGCTAGAATACTTGCTAGAAATCTTGGGTCGGTAGAAAGCCAAAAGGATTATTGGTCCCGTCACATCATCAAATTCAAAGACTTAAGGTAAGTCACACCATTCTACACCTTAGGCCTATACAATTTTAATTGTTAATTAAGAATATTTCTTCTGTATAATATTTAGCACGTAATAGTATACTATATGAATGTATTTCAGAAAATCAGAGCAATCAAAGCCATTTCAACTCAAGTCACTTAAAATATCCTCTCTTTCCCCGCCCCTAAACCAATGTCATCATACCGCACAGCCAAGCTCCGCCCCTCAAATGTACAATCCATAAACAAACAATTCACAATGATAAACAAACACCGACCCCCAATCTAAAATTTGGAAAACAAATGGACTTCCTTCTGCCAAGAATCGACCTAAATTTCGAACGTATAAACATTTCTGATTTGCCGTAATACTACTCAAAAAGTTATACCTCATTCCTACCTTCGGACATGTTTTCAGTCTTTTACAGGAAACTGCTTATAACTTGTCTGACGAGCTGCTACCGCAAGTCTAGTCTTGTTATGTCATTTAATTGTGAACAACAACCCCGTCCTACTTTTTGGTGTGTTTGTGGTTAAAAGAAAGCACGCCCTCTGTAGCCAGTTTCAATCCAGTAAATAATGATCTGGTAAGACGTCGTCGTACAATCGAGACCGCTGTATGTAGCAAGAAAGCACCAGTCCAGAGAAATATGTGTACACAAATATTTCGCCATTCAAAATTTAAATGAGCACTTCGAACATGTGAATTAACTCTTTTCATTCATAAATTTTAATGAAAGATGGCCACAGATAGCTTGGAATTTTATGCACGCATGCAAAAGCTTGAGGAGACGCAACAGAATAGGTGAGTTCCCAGAACGAAGGCACTTGAGAATACAGATTAAATAGAAAATACCTAAATAAAATTATAAATTTTAATCTGAAATTTGCGTGGACGGTTGGTCAAGTGGATATTATTTATGGAACTAACAACATTTATTTATGAATGAGAGTATATTATGAATGAGTACGTAATTACTTCTTTTGTAATATGTAAAAAGCCTTAAATGTAAAGTTCATTTATGAATTTGGATTAACCATAACTGTTTTAAAACTTTGTTAACCCAATTGCATTTGCGCACAACTTCAAAGTTCAATGACATGTACTGTAGTATTTACATGTACTATTACAATCAATTACATGTATTTAAAAATATTAGCAGTAATTACGGATAATTACTCTCCAAACTGGACCCAGTCATTCCAGCTGTGCAGTTTTTAGTATGAATTTTACTTTGACAGTCACAACCGTTGAAATTGCTGTCAAAGTTCAACTTCAAATTTCAAAAAGAGGAGGAGTACAGCGCCCCATACTCTGGATCTACACTAAACAGGGCTGGGAAAAGTCACCGAAGAAATCGTTTTACAAGTTTTGTTGTGATTGTTTGGTTTTTTTGTGTTACAAAATCTGGGTTTTTTTTTGTACTTCTTTTTGTCATGTAGTTGCGATAATCGTAACCCTCCATCCTCCCGACGGTCGGAGACCGGAGAGTTACGAGTCATGCAGTGCAAAAAAGTGGCGAAATAAAAATTTCGACTATTTTGGTCAGACTAGTCACCAGATTTGCCCAATTTTTACCCCTTTCAAAAAACATGACACACATTCTAAGAACATGGATTTGATCTTCAAGGTATAATGAATCCATTCATAACACTCTAAACATCGATGAGGATGGAGGGTTACGATTATCGCAACTATTTGTCATGCTGGTAGAGCTAGCTAATTTACTCATAATTTTGTTTATTTGCCTTTACTAAAATGAAGCTTTGAGCTTGAATGATTGTTAAAATTGACGAGATGGGTCTATCGACCTATGTATGTAAGTCTACAATCAAGATAATCATAAGCAAGAAATTCAAAATATCCACACAAAATTGAGCAAGTGAAGTGTACTAACAATGTCTTCTTAATTTTTCAGAGAGAAGCAGAGAACCAAACTAGAGCAAGAGTTCAATACGTACATCAAGTCAGACACACGGCTGTGAGTAAATTACAGAATGGTCCTCAAAGTGAACTTAAACTACCAAAGATTTGAAATTTGGTGTAAATGCTGGGCCAGCCCAAATTCATGGCTCTTCTTACCGCGGAGTTATGGATTATGGTCACCATTCTTACATATTTTTTTTCAGGCAACTTGGAGGCAACCACCAGCATGACATACACTTGAAGGAACATTTCGGTAGCACAAAGACGTTCTTTTAATTGTACCTCTCTATAACAAAGAAAATAATGAGAAAACTGAAATGTGAATAAATTTCTTACAGAGATTGCCTGGAACTGGTTGCCTGTAAACTGCCTCGTGTGACATGGCCTTAAAGCGTCCAATTTCTGTGCTAGCTGTGTAACCGTAGAATGCTGTGAACGTGAGATGTACGGCCACGCACTTTTAAAAAGCAAAACATCCCTGCTAACCTTTATAATATGCAATGACTCACACCACTGTTAGTCATTGGAAGGATTACTTAACCAAGAAAAAAACAAAAAATTACATTTTGTTTGAGGTACCATTTTGCAAACATACTTTTAAAATTTTGATGAAATTACAACATTTATGAGATATTTAGATCCATTATTATCGTTGTTATGATTTGATGACAGGAATAAAGTACGGGCAAGCAAGCTTCAGAGCTACTGGACCAAGATCTGCGAAGATGAACGGCGCAGTAAGGCTCGTAACGATCAGCTGTTACGGGAATATGAGCGTGTGGACGCACACGTTGCTGCACTCGCTGCTAGAACAGATAGATTAAAACTACTCAAGGTAGATTAGCCATGGATCTTTTGTACGCCAGTTATTATAACTGTAATGAAACCAAGAATCCTTAACTTAAGATTTGATCTATGGCACCTGCACTGGCCCCTCATACCTCAACAAACTTGCACTGAGCTACCCAGTTCAACTGCACTGCATCAACCCGTCGTGACATGTCATGTGCACATTGTTAACTCAATCGCGAGTGCTTGTTTCTTCACGAAATGCTGGAAGTTTTACACATCGCGATATTTACCTTATTATATTGATGCCATTTTTTCACTCAACTTCAGATGCTTGATGCATAGTGCGTATAAGCCTACCTCTCATATCACTGCTGGCTCCTTTCGATTCACGCTAAGTTAGTGTGGTTAGGTTGTGCGATGGTATCTCTCTATGCCACAAGGGTTTTCTCCAGATCCTCTGGTTTTCTGCCTCTGAAGAAACAAATCTCTTCTTTCTCCTGGCATATATGGGTTGATGTGGCTGCCTTGTCAAGGGCCCTCTGAATACCTGCGGCTTGAACACGTTGTAGCCCGCGCCTTACAATTCAGCTTCTTCAGCTTAAACTAACAATGAAATTTCCTCTTTCTCATTCAGGACCAGTACGAGAAACAGATTGAGATGATGTATCCAAGGTGGCAAGAGCAAGTAGAGATCAAGAGGCGTCACAACTGCTGCAGCAACAGAAAGAACAGCAGCAGCTTGCACAGCGAGTTCAGCAGTTACAGTCAGTTGGGCACAGCAGCAGCAACAACAGTACCTACCCCTCAACCACAACAACAATTTGGCCAACAAGAACAGCAGTTACCGCATCAACGGGGGTCACAAGTTCTGCACAACAGCAACACCTACCCCTCAACCAGCAACAGCAATATGGCCAGCGAGAACAGCATTTACTGCATCAACAGGGGACACAAGTTATGCAGCAGCAACGCAAGCAGCAGCCGCAATACCTACCCCAACACCAGCAGCATGGCCAGTTTATCCCTCAACATCACATTGAGCGGATGCCATTCTCAAATCAGCAGCAACAGCAGCAGCAGCAGCACAGCAGCACAGCAACCAGTGCAGGTGATTACACAAAATTTGATTTTGAACCCTAATGCTTGAGAAGTACAGTCTCTAGGCACTTTGAAAAAAACACGTAAACCATCTATTTAGGTGACTGCTTCTGTTACACCAGTATACCTGTTTATGTGCTTGTATTGTCATTTAGCCTTCGAGAAAGACTCTGCAAGGGACAAACTGTCAGGCCACTAACTATTTTTTGCATTTAGAATAATCGGTGCATGTTTTATTTTCCAATTGTGAGCAAAAATTCACTTCTCTTCGCGTTAAAGTATGAACCGGGCTTAAGAAGCTGAGTAACACTATAAACAGTAATATGTTCTGTTTATGGTAAAATTGTTTAATGCTGTGGGGTTGGTTTTAGTTGTGGTAAATGTTAGTTGTGGGTGGTTTATGGTAAATGTTAGTGTGTTTATCTATGGGAAAAAATCTTCACTTTTACTGTGAACCGACAAATTTTGTTGTAGTTATCCACTACATGCCACGAATTAACCCATGGCACCCACACCAATTATCGTAGTGCCCTGGGCTTTTGCTGTGGTGCCCTTTGCAAGGTTCGCACTACAAATTCTTCCTAATGAAAGTACCGCTTACCAGAGGGAAATTGCTGTGGCCCTTTAGGAGTAAAGTTCAAGGTCTGTCTACTGTCAATGTGTCTCTTGAGGCCAACCACCTCATACCTCACTGTGCCACAACAGTGGCATTTTGAGGCACACACATGCTTTGCTGAAAGTGCTTCGATGAGAGTGGTAAACTGGAGGAGCCACCAGCTTCAATTGGTGCTCGAAATGAGGCAGAGGGTACCCCCCACCTATTGTGTCTTCACTGTGTGCTTGGAATCTCAGGAATTCTTTTGGGGATTTTTTTTTTTTTTTTCGGGGGGGGGGGGTTCTATACAAGAGGAAAATAGTGTGTTATAGTATGGGAACATTGGGGGGACCCTCTGCCCCATATCGGGCAGGCTATAACCAGTTTCGCTCAATTGCAATGGAATTTTAGGCCAGGGTTGGTAGAGATAAGGTTCTCAACCTTGGTCAGTTTCTGCAGTGGCAGTCTGTGGCACTGATTGGTCACACATACAAAAACAATAACAGAAAAGTGTGGCATGGGTTACTTCACTGTCGTGTGCATAGCATGGGAGATTTTGAGGTATCTTGGAGTATGTACCGAACAGTATGGCACCTCACCTTATTCAGTAACACAAAAGCAACATATTTTAATAACTTCAGCAAACCGCATAAATTGACAGTTTTGCTTTGGGAGAGTTTGTCAAGTGATGAAGAAAATATAACTTTTACCACATTTATTGTTGTTTTTCAGATCACAGATTCAGGCAATGACTATGATCGCCTCAAACGGGCAAGCCCACTCATACCAAATATTCAAGTGCAAGCCAACACCCCCCTCAATCCCGTCTGCAGGATCCGCTGTATGCAAGTCCTCAGTTTGGCTCCCAACCACCAAATCTCTCGTACCACGGCTCAGCATCAGTACCTGGCTACTCGGCAAACCCTCCGGGGACCACGGCTGCTGATGACTACGAGATGCCGGGTGGGCGAATACGTTCAGTGCGAGACACAACAGAGCGCTGGGTTATGACCAACGAGGGCGGGGCCCCGTGACGTACGAACAATCTGGGCCGATGGTGGATAATCGTCAAGACAATAGTATGCAATATCAGGATGGCAAGGGTGGATATACAAAGCTCCACGCTGGTACCCAATCGACGAGACTGCCCTCAACGGGTTCGTCCGTCTATACTGATATTCAGCATGGTGGAATCGGAGGAGGGAGACCGACTTTTGAAACGTTCCCCCAAGTTGGCGTTCAGTCGCTGTCGAGCCACCCTGAAGCACCTCAACGTACACAGACCACACCCGCAGTGTCAAATAATAGCATGGAGGCTGCATCAACCTACCCTCCAAGTCACGCCAGCTCTGTCCAACAACCGGCGCCAAGCTCCGCTCATCAAGAACCGCCGGCTCCAGCGCAGCCTGCGAGACTTCCTCGCGGGAAATCATCTCCTGCAAAGAAGACCGCGTTGCCCCAGATCACCGACAGCGACGGCGACAACGACAGCATCGTCACCCCACTGAACGACGAGGATCTGTACGAAACACCAGCCACTATCAGTTCTTCATCCCGCGGAGGACACTCCCAGCTGAAGCCCAGCGAGCTCTTGAAGCCGTCCGAGCGCGCCGGATCGGCTGTCAGCGGGAAGGCAATATCCACGGCACGCACTGACCCCTTCTCCTCGGAAGAAGATGAAGACGACGATGACGACGAGGATAGTGTCGCTGAGGAGGACACCACTGCCCTGAGAAACGCTCTCCAGAAGCAGTTACACGTCAGAGGTGATGAGGCATCATCGGAGAGGAAACGGAACAACATCGCAACGGACGCTGACGAAAGAACAACACCCGGAGACCAGCCGTCCAAAGCAGCAAGAGGAGAGAGCGCTAGTGAGAAGGCTGCTCACAAACTCCCAGGTATGTGTGTGAATAAATTGCATATATATCTTTCATAATTTATGAGTGATAATTTCAGCAGATTTATAACTCATTGTGTGTCGGGCGGAAGGCATTAAGCAAGTAGTTTGCCACATTGCATTTCAAGAAATTTAAGTGACAAATTTGATAGTTTCCCTGCCACTCATGGAGTGCAGGGTTCTGCCCGGGATTTCTTTAGTGGTGGAAAAATGTTTCCCTGGAAACCATTGCGAGATGGATCAGTTACACGGTAGATCATATAAATATACTCAAATCAAAGAAGTACTCAAAATGAATGGCTTTGGATACCATTTTTACTGGTAAAAACCCAATTTTACATTTCGTTGAAAACCTTTGAAAGGAAACTGCAAGTGTATTAAACATTTTTGAAAAGGTGTGGTCGTTGGAAACAGAGAAAATTCTGCCAGCGGGGGTTGGGGAATCCTGAGTGCCGGGCGGGTTTTCCGGCACCGACCACTGTGGGCAGAGCCCTGGGAGTGTTGTGGTCGAGCAACCAGTGCACAGGGGTTGATTTCACAAAACTCTTCCTAACTTAGGACTTGTCCTAGGCAATGCTAAGAGATAGGACGAGTCCTTAGTACTGGTCCTAACTTAGGACTAGTCCTATCTCTTAGCAATGCCTAGGACTAGTCCTAAGTTAGGAAGAGTTTTGTGAAATCGACCCCTGGTGTTGACAGTGTGTGGCTTTGGGTCCTTGGCCCCGATTTTCATAGAGCTGCCTAACCACATCAATGGTGGGAAGAGGGATAAAAAAGTTATGTATCAGTGACTGAGGTAGACTAATAAAGAGGGGAATATCTGTTGGAAAAAGGAGAAAGCAAAAACAACAAGTTATTAGTCATTTCCTTCTTGGATGTTCAGATCATTATTGTTGTAAAAAGAAGATGTTGGTGAGATAAACGTTGGATAAGTGGTGTGGCACCCCCGGAGCTCTCTACATAATTAGTCTTCGCTGAGGATGGTACGCACAAAATTTGAAAAAAACTGTTGTCCTCATCATTTCACAGTTGCAAAGCCAAGACAGATTCAGGAATCCGATATACAACCCCAAGAAGACAAGGGAGAATCTGCAACTGATAGCGATGATGAGATCGGGAGTGATATGAGCTTGCCTCTTAGCGATGGGGAAGAGACGGGACCAAGGAGCGGGGGCAACGAGGTGACCGGGAAGGCACCAACGTCCAACGAGACATCCCAGGAGTCGAGGTCAGTGCTTAGAGTTACAGAGTAGGGGGAGTAGAAGCTACACGTATGTCAGGCCTTGCGCTTCAGCTTTTTGTGAAGTAGCCCGCTGGGCCAGTAAACTGTGCATTTTACTTGCCCCCAGGAAGTTTTAGTAGCCCAGATTTTAAACAGGAATTGCCATAAATGTATCGTTCTGATGTGTTAATGTTAACCATCACAACCAATTTTAATGATCAAATGAAGTTATATTCACACACTCAATAACGATTAACACATTTTATACATGAGTTACTCACATCTGAAAAGGAAGAAATAAGCATTTTAAACAAGTAGGTTGCACAGTTTTTAGTAGCCCACAGGGCAAGTTGAGAAGCGGTGTTTACTAGCCCATAGCGTTTTTTACTAGACAATGTATGCCGGGCTAGTGTTAAGGGCGAGCCCTGTATGTCACTCATGTATAACTGTACTGTCCCACCACGGGCAAGAATCCGTATGGGTGAATATTACTATCGGCATGGACTCTCCTGCCCAATTGGCGATTGCCACAAAATTCCACAGGAGACTGTAGAGTCTAAGTCTACCGGACACTAGCCACTAGTGGTGCACTCTCCTGCCCAGCTGGCTCTTGCCACAAAATACCACAGGAGACTGTGGTCAGTACACGGCACATAGCTACTAGTGGTGCACTCTCCTGCCGAGCTGGCTCTTGCCACAAAATACGCCAGAGACTGTGGTGACTAAGTCCACAGGACACTAGCCACTAGCGGTGCACTCTCCTGCCGAGCTGGCTCTTGCCAGAGACTGTGGTGACTAAGTCCACAGGACACTAGCCACTAGCGGTGCACTAACCTGCCCAGCTGGCTCTTTCCTCAAAACACCACGGAGGAGCTGTGGAGACTTAGTCCACAGTACACAAGCCATTGGGGTTTACTGATAGTACCAGCTGTACAAATGGAAGAAACCCATGCACCAAATGCTAGTCTGGGAAGGTATGGTACTATGTGGAATTCTGTGATAACAGTGTAGAGGATGGTTATGTCCACTTTAGAAAGGTATTTTGCCGTCCCATCACGGGCGGGGGTCCCTACATGGGTTAAATGCGTGTTAACCCTCCTACTCTCAGTGACTCTTGGCAACATTTTCCAGTGAGTTGACCAACCATTTGAAACCATTCAACTGCCAAGGCTGTGTACAGTGGCACAACTGTGCACAGAACTAACTGTGTACGGTGTACATGCATTCCCTCATGGTATCATATTGCAGGCTGGCATAGTTTATCTATCATTCAAAACCGCAGTGAATGGTTTTGAATGGTCAGACAGCAAGAGGGTTAATGTCCACTTAGAAAGTTAATTACTGTCCCATCAATGATGCTGAACAAGAGACGTATCAGGTGGGGTCAAACAAATACAACATGGTTTAGTTTTCAGGTGAACAGTCGATATCAGCTCCCATCTCGATATTGGAAGTTGACAAAACTAGTTCTCTCGGCTTCGCCTTCAGGAACTAGTTTGTCAACTTCCAGTTCCTCGGGGGGAGCTTATATATCGACTGTGCACCCTCACACCATACTCATTGGGTTGTGTCACATAATTGTGTGCCGTGGTAGTAGCGTGTCGTGGCCGAGCGGATAAGAGCATTGGACTCGAGCTCTGAAGTTTCTGTTCAGCAGAGTGTGGGTTCGAGTCCCAGTCGTGACACTTGTGTCCTTAAGCACGGCACTCAACCATTATTGCTTCGTCCTTCAGATGGGACGTAAAGCCGTTGGTCCCGTGTGTTGTGTAATGCACGTAAAAGAACCCAGTGCACTTATCAAAAAGAGAAGGGGTTCGCCCTGGTGTTCCTGGTTTGATTGGCAGCATATTGCGCCACAGCACCTTGTAAACCATTACATTGTACTATGTTAAGGAATAGGTCTCAAACTTCAAAAAGTAGTTCCACATTATATACCTTGTAGGAAAATACTGACTGTTGAAGCGCCTAGAGCGTCACTGAGTGACGGATATGAGCGCTATATAAGAGGCCACTATTATTATTATTATTATTATTATTATTACGTCTTCTCTTTATATGTTACTGGTTGTCAGTGGAAGAGACGTCATCATTTTTACTTTCAGATCCAAACCAAAGGCTGTGACACCAATCGTGACGGAGCAAGGGTTCTGGCGGCTAGTGTCGGCCGTAGAGCAAGAGATCGATCAGTCCGACAACATTGAGAAGATTTACAACCAGCCGGAGTGCACCCAAGCCATCAAGACGGAAATTGCCAAGTAAGCATGGGGGGCGCTAAATTGCCTGACACGTTCCTGCTAAGCAACAATTGGCAGGAAACCCGTCACAAATGGTATTACGTGACATGGCATTTTGGCTGGTGACCTTATTCTGGAAAGGACGATTAGTTTGTGCTTAGTTACTTTTTGTGCGTAACAATTGGCAGGAAATTTGTCACAAATGGTACCACGTGACATGGCATTTTGGCTGGTGACCTTATTCTGGAAAGGACGATTAGTTTGTGCTTAGTTACTATTTGTGCGTAACGATTAGCAGGAAATTCGTCACAAATGGTACCACGTGACATGGCATTTTGGCTGGTAACCTTACTCTGGAAAGGACGATTAGTTTGTGCTTAGTTACTTTTTGTGCGTAAGCCGCTCAGCCTCGTAGTTCAGTTCCACTTCTTTTTTTTGGCCGACTTTGTTTTCCCAGGACAGTCAACAATAACGGCAGCCTGGACCATCTAGACCCCAACGCCATCAGCATGGTAGTGCTGCAGCAGCTGCAGCAGATTGTGCAAACCTTGTCTGGTGGATGTCTGCTCTCTGATAAGCTCATGGACACCAACAGGACCATCACCGAAGTCACTGTCAGGTAAAGATCATGTCATCTTGTGTACAAAAATTATTTAAAAAAACATTTTTTTGCATTCCATTGCATTTCCTGGCAGGCAAAATGCTCTTATTTTGATAAAGAAAGTAACAGCTCGACAAGGTTTAATATTCCAATCTTCTTGTTAATCTGACGAGCATTTCTTGTAAATTTTCAGGTCGTTTCTGTATTCCTCGGCGCTGGGTTTCTGGGATAAACTCCTTCAGCATCTGGTGCTTCTTATAAGAAAGGGCGTGATGGACGCAGAGGATGTTGCCAACATGGTTGCTCCTCTTCTCATCAGTCAAGACTCCACCATGGCTGACAAGGTCAGGAAATGCGATTTATTTTCGAGATGATTCTTTTTGTGGTCTGTCCTCTCAAGGGCACACTGTTTCACTTTTTTTTACATTTGGTTTTTATTTTTCCATATGTATCCTTTTTTTGTGTATCTTTGTACTTTATTTTTCGTCTATTTTTGAAACTTGTGAAAACTGTTTGATTTTGGGTTTGAACAGAGAAAAATTTACTAGAGCAGGACTTGAACCTGCTACGTCAAGGATTAAACGTGCCGGGCGCTACCTACTGAGCTATCTAGTCCCATGATGGCAGTCTCCCTATTTTGTCAATATCTTTGTTCAGGGGTGACAGTCAGAAGCCATACAATCGTTAACTGCTATGTAGCCAGGGATCACACCCAAGTTTACGATACATCTCGGAAGCGGCAGCCAGGGGGATCACCTTAAGGGGATTTAACTTTGTATTTGAAATATCAAGTTTTTAAAATAAGGAAGTTAAGCTGATCATTTCCAGCAACCATACAGACCAATCTGGAATGCAATTTAATTATTTTCAAACTTCAGGCAGTGGATGTGTTGACAACGATCTTGCAAGATCAGGAGCAGCTCGAGGACAGCCAGCTGGATGACACCTACTCCACCCTACCCTCTGCCTCGGCCACACCCGCTCATCTTACCATGCCACAGGAGGGCGCCACCAACCAACCCGAGATAGACCACCTGAAGGTGAGTTTGAAGACTTTAATAATCTACTGTTTACTGTACTGTGTAGATGTATTCACAGCATGATGTCATATTGCAGGCTGTCATACTTTATCTAATCTTTCAAAATCACAGTGGATGATATTGACTGGCCAGACAGAAGGAGGGTTGACTGTGCACTTGATATCATATTGCAAGCTGGCATAGTTAAATCTAATCTTTCAAAACCACAGTGGATGATATTGATTGGCCAGACAGTAGGAGGGTTTGACTATGTATTTGGTAGATGCATTCACTACTTAATATCATATTGCAGCTGGCAAGTTTATCAATCGTTCAAAACCACAGTGGATGATATTGATTGGCCAGACAGTAGGAGGGTTGACTGTGGGCTGTGTAGATGCATTTACCACATGATATCATAGTGCAAGCTGGCTAGCTAATCTAATCTTTCAAAATCTCAGTAGATGATATCGATTGGCCAGACAGTAGGAGGGTTGACTGTGAACTGTGTAGATGCATTCACCACATGATGTCTATTGCGTATTGCATACATGTAGTTCATTCAACATTTCAAACAAAGCAAATAGGCAGTGTTGGAATTAGGCGGCTGGGGCTATGGCTTGATCACCACGTTAACATGCTCTAAGCATAGGAGGCCGATAGCCGCAGCCGCTTAATTCCGACCTGGCCATATTAATGTGTATTTTGTGTATTTCATCGTTGTATAGGGATAATTATTATTGTAGTACCAATGTTTTTATGTGCTTTTTTTGTATTTTAATCTATCATTGTTTTAATTGATTACCAGTATTTGTAATAATTATGTAAAGTGCATTGAGATTATTTGTTGATGTAATGCGCTATATAAGAATTAAATATTATTATTATTAAACGATCAGACAGTAAGACCTCAATGTGGAAAAGGTTCCCTAAGCCAAAGGATTGAAAACCCTGAGCATCCTTGAATTCTGTTCCTTGAATTTTCAGTTCCGCGTCTGAATCTCGGAGGGACTGGCGACCATGGAACTCTCGAGATTGAAACTGACCGTGTTAGCCACGATAGTTTCTTTGATGAGCCTGGCGTTCCATTAACAGGTACGTGACTAGCTCAGCGGCAACAACTGTCTGGGATTTTTCTTATTCTTATCGAGTCCACTTCACAATCAGCTGGGCCCAATTTCGTAGAGCTGCACAAGCAGAAAATATTGCTTAACAACTTTCTGCTAAGCAGAAATCAGCAGGATACCTGTCGCAAATTGTACATGTGACATGGTTGTTTGGCCGGTAACCTTATTCTGGTAAGCATCATTTTGTCTTGCTCAGCTAGGTTTTTTTGCTTAGGCAGCTCTATGAAATTGCGCCCAGCTGGTCAGCCAAAGCTGAACACATTTCTCTGCATCTTCATTGTATAGTGTGTAACCAAGCAGGCGGGAGACAACAAAACCATCCATATCCATTACCCATAATCCAAAATTTCTTAATACTACTCACCGGTCAAATACCCGAAATGCTGAAGAGCAGAGACAAAGGCTGTCTGTTTCTTATTTGATTTCTTAAGATAGATTTGGTCGATTTTTATGATTCAAAGTTGCTTTCAGGATAACATTTAACACTGTTTCCCAAAACTTCACATTATAGGAGGTTTGCAGCTGTGAGGTTTCCGTGGTTTGCAGCCGTGTTCCCCGTAGTCGACACCTGGGCCAAATTTCATAAAGCCTGTAAGCACAAATACTTGCTAAGCACAGAGAAAACCTTGCTTATCAGAAACAGGTTACCAGTCGAAATTTCCATGAAGTTTGCAGTGTTGCGACTGGTGCCCCACTAAAATTTATGCTTAGCAAAATGCTTATTGTCTGCTGAACAGCTTTATGCCATTGCGCCATCGTGTCATTGGAGGGTCTGTAAACCCCCTCCCTCCCCCCCTCCCCCCCCACTTGTTGAGAGTTACCAACTCCAATATATAAATTTGTTTTCTTGTGAAGAAACCAAGGCCTATCAGCAGATGATGCAGAGCTCTCAGGGGTCAGCCAAGATTAAAGATCTGGACGGTCTGGGAGACAGCGAGGAGGGTGAAGAGGGCGGTTCATCGGAGGATGAAGAAGATGACGAGATTGAGAAAGCGACGAGACTTTCTCCTGAGACCCCCCCTTCATCCAGAAACAAGTACGTTGACGGACAGCTGAAACGTTTTAAAAGCTAAGACCATGATCTGACCTGTTTTTTAATCCATTTTAATCTCACTTATTTAATTATTTTGGGTTGAACTTATAACAAATTGACAAGAGCGGGACTTGAACCTGCGACCTCCGGATCAATGTGCCGGTGCTCTACCAACTGAGCTATCTAGCCCTAATGTTGGCGGTCTCCCTATTTTGTCAATCTTCGTTCGGGGGGTGCCAGTCAGAAGCCATGTACTTCAATCTGTACTTGCCGTGTAGCCAGCAATCACACCCAAGTTAACGATACAACCTGGGAAGTGGCAGCAGAGGGATCACCTTAAAGGGGATGCCACTTTTTATTTCAAATATCAAGTAATAAACCACAAGGGAAACTGACTGGGTAAAGTTTGTAATAACTTTGGGTTGAACAAAGACAAAATTACTAGAGCGGGACTTAAGCTGGTAACCTTATTCTGGGCACTAGCATAGTTTTGTTGTGCTGGGCTACTTTTTGTGCTTTAAGGTAGGGTATTAGATTGGTAAATACTCCAAAAATGAATGACTGTAAAAACTTTCTTATTGAGAAGCGCTGCAGCTGTTGGTAGTATAAACTATTTTGGGAAAGGATTGCCTTCAAAAACGTATGGTTTGGATAATTTTTCACCCAAAAACATTTGAATCTGAGAAACGCTTCATGCTTGAATTGTTTCTCACATTACTGAGTGTTGGTGTCCGTTCGCCAATGCTGCAGCCAGAGATGCGGTGGGTACCCGCTGTCACCTCACTAAACATGGATGGATCCGACGTTCTTGTGAAAATACCCTGACAGTTTTGTTTTTTGTTTGTTTGTTTTTTCTCAGCAAGTAGACACTGTATTCAGCTGAAACTTTCAAGTGTGATTTCTTCATAATTTTGCCTATAAATAAGCATTACGTTGACAGAAACCAATGTGTGACCCTACCTTGAAGTCGTTCCATTACATTTGGCCTGGGAGATTCCTGTCTGGGAATTCTTGCAAGATTTAGATGCAGCACTTTTCCCACCGATGCATCGATATTTACTCGCGTCTTTAAAAACACTTGCCCATCAGGAAGAGGAGAAATGTTTTGTCGTCCTTTGGAGGAAGCAACAGCTTGGGTCTGAGCTATGGAGACGGCGATGATGATGATGACGATGATGGAGACGAAGCAAGACAAGACGGTGGAGAAACCAAACGGTCGGAGCAGATGTCGGATCTGATCAGTTCCCCGTCGCCGTCTCCCAGCCCTAAAGGATCTGGGTACGTCCCCTCCGCCATGGAACAAAGGTTTGAGAACATTTTGTGCCTCATTTCAAACTGGTTTAATCCGTCTTTTCCCAGCAAAAATTTTGCAGATCTTCAACTTTTGAAACTGTTTTTTTTCTTTTACCAAAAAAGAATTTTTTATGATATATTAAGTAATACCAGAGGAATAAAAGACTAAAAAAATTTAATGGCTCTGTTTTTTTTCTCCGGGCCCTCCGGTTTTCCTCCCTCCGGAAAAACACTTTTGATTTCTGGCTGTGCTCTGTGGTCACTTACGGGTTCATGTGGCTGGCTGCATCCTTTGCAATTGAGCTTCTCAGCTGCGACTAAGGATGATTAGCCTCCTAAATTATTATTCTTATTATTTTATATGTGTTCAGAAATACTTCCCTCATAGGCCCTAATTAGATGTTTTCTTCTCATTCATTTGATGAGCAAAAAAATTCAGTTTTGATTTTTGCGCAGGAAGTGCCTGGTTCTGTCGCATAATGTCGTACATGTTTTTTTCTCTCAATCTTATTGGTTTCTCTCTCTGGCTCACCTTTGCCCTGCAGCTTGAAGTCGACCGGCCGCAGTGACCCCATGCAGAGGTCGGCGGCCTTCTGGGGCGAAGAGTCGGACATGGAGGAGTCAGAGATGAGCGTTCCCATGGGAACGCTGAAATCGGACGACTTGAAAGACGATTTTGATTTCTACGATTGATCGGTGCATGAGATTAGTTCCAGTTTTCTGCGCTGCAAGATGCTGAGCCTGTGTGGCATGGTTGACTTTTTCTGAATTCGTGGTAAAACCAAGAACTTTTGCAAGGTTACTAAAACTACTACAGCTCCAAATCCTGAGGGAAACCTGTCAACCAGTAATAATATTATTACTTATATAAGCCAGGCTCCTAGTGGATGATACCATGTCTACATCCTTACGGACTGTGAAGGGGGTAACCCTGTTTCAGCCCCAGGAGTAGGTGGCAATGTGCCCCTTGTGTCTGTTGATTCGGGTCAACAGCCCAAATCATTTAAGTGTAGCCCTCACCTTGAAGTGGCTGTCTGGCCTTGTGAGTTAGGCGATAGCTCATTTAAAAAAAATAATAATAATAATGCACGTATCTACCAATAAGGTACTCGAGATGCTTAAGCAAAGAGAACAATTTTTAAGACAGGTTTTTGAAATTTTTTTAATTGAGCGATTTATGAGAGAGCACCTTATAAGGTTTTACAAGGTGCTGTGGCGCGTTCAGCAGCCACTGCCAGAAACACCAGGGCAAACCCCTTCTCTTAGCGATAAGTGTCACTGGGTTCTTTTGCGGTCATCGCACAATGCCCATTCGAAGGATGAAGCAATCAAGTATCTTGCTCAAAGACACCAAGTGTCAAGACTGGGACTCACTCCGCTGATCAGAAACACCAGAGCTCGAGTCAAGTGTGCCAGCCATTTTCGATTTTTCTGTTTTTTGTTTGTTTGTTTTTTTGTAGGGGGGGGGGTTGAGAGGTGTAAAGACATCATGGGGGGGGGGCAGGGCTTTACACTTGACCAATTATTTACAATGTGTATCAGTTGATTTACTGAACCATACATTTGTGCATTACAGAGCTGATGGTTTGGGTTGGAACATACATGTACAACCTTCCTGAGCATGCCTCGTTAATCGCAGCACCCGAGCAATACTGGAAACATCGATCACGTGCAACTTTCTGCTCGTTTATTATGATGTGGTTGTCAAGTTCACAGACTGGTCTGAATCAAAGGATTACTACAGGATTTTATACAGTACTAATCAATACTCGGGGTCCATTTTTCACCAATTTCACTTTGGAGAGCTAGAGTGGAGGGGGAGGGGGGTTTACAAGCCCCCCGGTTGCACCCTTGCACTATACCATGGGCACATATCACCGAGACTAGATTGGGTGCCCTTAGAGTTAAGGTTAGGGTTGAATGATGTGATAAGAATTAATATGTAAAAATTTGCACTGTTTTGTCTAACTTAAAAACCTTTAACAATTATGTTTGTCTAAATTAAATGAGTCAATGAACAAAGCACATTTCACAGAAAACTTGTTTTATTTTGAAGACAAAATTATAAGTATGTTTACTTTCCCGTGTACAGACTGTACTTGTCATAATTTCAGGTAATGGTTTATAATGTTACATTTATCTGCAGGTCTTGTCACTCTTTACCCAACCACTTTGATGACCAGATCCCTTTCCAAATCCCAATCTGTGAAAGTGAGATCTCAACTACACTGACAGATAGTGAAACCCAAATCCAACTCTGTGAAAGTGAGATCCCAATCCAACTCTGTGAAAGTGAGATCCCAATCCAACTCTGTGAAAGTGAGATCCCAATCCAACTCTGTGAAAGTGAGATCCCAATCCAACTCTGTGAAAGTGAGATCCCAATTCAACTCTGTGACAGTGAGTTCCCAATCCAACTCTGTGAAAGTGAGATCCCAATCCAACTCTGTGAAAGTGAGATCCCAATCCAACTCTGTGAAAGTGAGATCCCAATCCAACTCTGTGAAAGTGAGATCCCAATCTAACTCAGTGAAAGTGAGATCCCAATCCAACTCTCTGACAGTGAGATCCCAATCCAACTCTGTGAAAGTGAGATCCCAATCCAACTCTGTGAAAGTGAGACCCCAATCCAACTCTGTGAAAGTGAGATCCCAATCTAACTCAGTGAAAGTGAGATCCCAATCCAACTCTCTGACAGTGAGATCCCAATCCAACTCTGTGAAAGTGAGATCCCAATCTAACTCAGTGAAAGTGAGATCCCAATCCAACTCTGTGAAAGTGAGATCCCAATCCAACTCTCCTACAGTGAGTTCCCAATCTAACTCAGTGAAAGTAAACTCCAAATCGCACAACAACATGGAATACAACGACCAACAGGGCCCAACTACAAAAAGCCTGTAAGCAGATGTTTTCTGCTTACAGAGCGACCACAGTTTCTATCTCATAAACACTGCTAACCATAAGCAGAGCAGAAGTCACGCTAGCTTACCGGCGGTTCTTGTAAGCAGCTGAGTGATTCAACAATGAAAATCCATTTGTGAACACGTCCACAAGTGCTGTCAAATTGTCTTGATCGTTTATGAAATACAGTTTTGCTCATGCACATTTTTGTGCGATAGTAAGCACAGAAATTTGTTCACTGGTAAACAGCTTGATGAAACAGGGTTAGACTGTGATGGACAACCACCGTACTCCCCCCCACAATGTTCACGTCTTGTGTAACAAGGAGACAGCTCCACTGGTGCTCGGTAAATGACCAGCTTCTGCGCTTTTTCTCAGCAGGGATTCTTGCAACTGCTTTATTCGGTTGTCAATCTCGTGAATGCCGATGTCCGCCATGACGTCCGAGTCGTGACTGTCGACTCGCTGATGCTTCAACATGGATTGCTGAGAATAAAAAAAAAAAGGCAAGAGAGAAAAATAACACAAAGTAGGCTTCAGGATAGTCTAGTATGGAGATCCAATGGTGATTTTTTTCTCGTTTGAAATTTTTTCCTGAAAGAATTCATGTTTTGGTGATCGCGACCGGGAACACATTTGAGCTTAGGTCATTGATTAAAGCATTTTCACTGATTATGCTTTACACGGGATCAAGCATACCACCATGGTTAGAGTCCAAACAGTTTGTTTGGTTGTTAAGATGATCTTCCCAACAAAAGAACTCGGCAAAGCTTTCGGGGAATAACTGCCAGTGGGAAAACCAAAAGCAGGTTTTGCTGTTTACGTGGCGGACAGCGAAAGGTCAGAGTACAAAAGATAACAAGCTAACTTGCACATTGGAAAACAGAATGGTTGTGGTTCCCGCTGATACTCTATACGTTTTGAACTTGCCTCTAGCTACCGGGCAAGCTAGGTGGTCTAAGTGGCAAGACGTCTGCTCTAGAATGGCAAAGGTTGTGGCTTTCAATCCTACCCAAGTGATATGCCTGTGAATTTTTTTTCCACAGGGCCTGGGAAAGTACTAGTATACACTGCTTAACGATGTATGGATAAAAACAAAAAATAATATTCTTCATCGACAATGGAAATTTAACATCTACCAAAGTGGGGAAATTGGAAAAAGGCTGGCGTGTACATACCGTAGCAGCATCAAAGTACTCTGGTGATAATCCCTCCAGGTGTAGAATCCTGCTCTCCAACTCCTTCAGTCTCTGGTAGACTCCCGATCGCGGGATCTCACCTAGGTTTCACAACAAGATATGGACTCAGATGAGCAACAACAACAAAAAGGGGGGATATCCAAACTGCATGGCATGTGTGTGTCGCGAGCGAGCAGTGTTGACGATGAATGCCAAATTAAAACAGGCGATAACTTGTGGCCACAACATTCGCGAGCGGACACCAACCCTCAGAAATCTGACAAAACAATTCAAGCTTGAACTGTTTCTCAGATTCAAATGGGATGAAAAATTATCCAAACCGTTTTTACTATCAAAAGCTGCAGTGCCTCTCACTAAGTAAGTTTTTATGGTCATAATTTTTTTTTAGTATTTACCAATCTATGACACTACATTTAACTGCAACGGTGAAAGTGTAACGATAATCCTACCTTGACCGAGTTTGAGGTGAGACTCCATATTATGCAACCTCTCCTCTATACCCTGCTGGGTGCTCATCCGGGTCAAGCAGCGTCTTGCCCTACTGGTCGGTGACCGGCCTCCGATTGGACGATAGGACACCATCGTCGGTCTCGTCTGCGGTCCGTGCACGTTCACCACCCGGGATACTGGAAAAAGATCGGAGAAGAGCAGAAAGACACCATTTAGTAGTTGAAGCACTAATATCAAAAGAGATGGGTTCTGAGTTGGTTCTTGAATGTGAGGAAGGAAGTCTCCCTTCTCAGTTTGATGGGTAGTGAGTTCCGAAGGGAAGGACCGGACCAAGAGAGGAGGACGGGTTCCCCCCTGGAGTGATGTGAGCGGGGCACTCGGAGAAGATTCGTGTCGGAGGAACGAAGGCGTCGGTGTGGTACATGGCGTTGCAGCAGCTCTCAAATGTAGGTAAGTGCAGCGCTACGGAGAGAGCGGAAAACCAGGACCAATATCTGGAATCTGGAAGACCATTCGCTGCTGTACAGGAATCCAGTGAAGTGCGTTGAGTGAGGTGCGATATTCTGCTTAAGGTCATCACTTCATAGAGCTTCTTAAGCAAAAAAAAGTAGTTGGGCACAAAACAATCAAATAAATGTATTGCAATTGAATTTACCCTTGACGTGACTTTTGTAGCCAGCTCTGGGTCTGAAGATGGCATCAGTGCGGGCACAGCTGCTCAGCTGATGGTGATGTCTGGATGTCACGGGGACAGAGTAGAACTCTCGCCTGTTGATGTCGTCAACTTCCAGCTGTTTCTTCTCCATGAAGGAGCGGATTCGTCTCTCAATCTTAAAGATGAAAAATATATGTGTTCAGTTCATAAGTTTCAGATGGTGACACCGTCTCTTTTTTCAATTGGTTGTTGTAACACTTGTGTCCTTTAAAAGCAAGGCACTTAACCATTATGGTCGTTCAAGGACGATGATGATAAATAACAGCATACCAACCTCTGCATTGGATGCACTTATTTGCACAACCGATGGATCTACTGTGATGGATGGCTTCTGATCTTCATCCTTAATTGCTTGAGAAGTTAAAGAATCCATGGATCCTGGGGTGGCCTCTTCCTCCTCATCTGTCATCTGGTCGTGCACTAAAATCTGTTAATCATAATGAAACACAAATCAAATTAGAGCCTTAAAAATGGGATCGAATATTTGGTGCATTTACATGAATGGCCTGCTGGCCTGGAATTACCTGGAGGTCATGGAGGACATGGCCTTTGTTGCCCTGGTCTTGGCCTTGGTGCCCCTTCAAAACTTTCCCCAAAAATTTGTGAGTTTCCCAATGAAAATGTCCTTTGCTAAATGAAAATGGCCTTGCCCTCTCAAGGGGAAATTCCCGAGACCCCTTGCACAGGACGTCACAAGCTCAAGATAACCCTCAGTGAGGTCAAAGGATGACATAGGGACCTATGTATCACTGGCTGAAAGTTGTGCCAGATTGTTAGAAACTGCCAGATTTAAAGTTCCGGTAGTTCCGGTAGTTTGTCAAAAACTGCTCAGCCAGATTGTCAAAAACCTTGTCTCATGGCCTCTTTGATGTGTCACCCCTCAGTCTAAAAGTCAAATTAAACTGCTAGTAAAACAGAAACAAACAAACCAGAGTGAGGGTTTGTACCAACCTGTAAGGAAGATATGAGCTTTTTCAAGTGCGTGTTGAGTTGTGATGCATTGATTGTGCAGATGGCTGAAGGATCCACAGTCAGCGAAACACTACAGGATAGGTTAGTCTGAGGAGAAAAATTCAAATGAAACAGGTTAAACATTAAGCATTTATGGCATCATCGTGGCCGAGTGGTCTAGCGCATCGGACTCAAGTTCTGATGATGGCCGAGTCATCAGGGTGTGGGTTCGAATCCTGACCATGACACTTAGTGTCCTCGGGAAGGGCACTCTATCATAATTGCTTCCCATCAATCAGGAGTAAATGGGTTCCTGTGAGGGTAGACATTCTTGACGAGAATGATTTGACAACCTAGGTGCACCCATTTGGCTGCCGGTGCTGCATACTCCTAAGGAGTCGAAACGGTTCACCAAGAATGCTTAATAGGGCCCATGAACAGGGATAATAATACTGTAAAGGCATACATTGTAACAAGTAATACACTGTTTGTTGCGATTGGGTAATCGGTATAGCACTAGCAGGAAGGGGCTTAGCGATCATGACATAAAATGGAGGAGGGTGGGTAGTTGTGATGATCAGAACTCTCCTCCTATGGGCCTCTACTAATCTGGGACCTTTGACACAATGAATATAACCATCACAACTCCAGGGTGCATGTTGTTTACTCCTGGAACCATGACTGAGACTCGCTCCGGCTCCACTATTGATTGGCGCGATGGCGGAACAAACCTCATACTATAGTTTTAGGGTAGGAGTACATGTATGTCCTTAGAATAAAAATGGGACAAAGAAAAAGCTAAAGAATGAAATAAAATTTAATCAAATACATTATTAATATTACTTAGGTCAATACAAAAACTGACTAACACTGCACAGAAACAGTAGACAAAACAGTGACATAAAGCCCTTCATGAATTATTGTAAGAAAAAGGGGAAAAAAAGAGAAAACAAAACAAAACAAAACACGTCACTTACATAATTTATTAAAATAATAATAGTTTGTATGTATTCTGCATTTGTCACTGACTGAATCGGAGTAATGACATTGACAGCTGCTGTTGCGGACCCAGACAAAAATGCAAAACACCATGGCAGAGATGCATTTAAATTGGATTAGAGCCTGTCTAGTGTTCAAAATTGAAACAGGTGTTTAACCGAAATATCATAATTCATAAATTTTCAGTTGAGAATTAGATTTCTCGAAATGAAAACAGAAATCAACAGACAACAGTTCCTACCAATAATTACCTCGGTTAAAAAGTTCTGCAAGCAAGTTAAAATACTGCGAACATTGTCATCGAGGTCCATTGTGCTTGCGTTGTGTGTAAACGTGTTGATGTTTGGCACACAGGTAAGTGGATTAGTTAAACTAATGTAGTTTGCAAACGTTTTAGTCCCACCAAGAGCCGTGCCGTGGTGAACCGTGGGCTGTCCGCCGTAATTTTGGTCGAAATCCCGGCAATAGAATTCAGAATGTACGGTCGTCGCTTTACTCAGTGGTTACCAGACTAATGATGCCTTTAAAAAAAATTATGTTTGGCGTAACACAACTGACCCTAAAATAGCAGATGATAATTATTATTTTTCTGCTTCTGTTTTTTAAAGGGAAACATTTAAAAACAACATTTTCATCGTATAAAAAATATATTTATCAAAATAAAATTGTGAAAATTGACATAGGTTAAAAAAGAAATACGACCTGCCAACCTTAATTTTTGGGGTCTATTACGTCGAACATAAACATTATTTTAAAGGCCTGTTCGACCTCTTGCGGGTCAAAGGTTTTTTTTACAAGATACTTATTTATCCAATTGTTAAGAGTTGTAACGTTTTTTTGCTCGATGAAAAAAATATTGTGATAGCCTGAAGTAACAAAACCCTGTGACAAATTCAAGGTTATGGTAAAAATAATATTTTTTCCCCAAGAAAAGAAAGATGAATGGTTGATGATGTTATGAATTATTCAATAGTCAGACTGCAAATTTTAACTTCTGGTTAAGTCACACAATGTCGCCTGGGGTCCAGACAAGGTCCGTGTTGGCAACTTGCGTTGGCAATTTTTACGTGGATTTTATTTTAGACGTGGAGGCGTTTCGGATTGTGTGCCCAGAGATCTAATAATAAACAACTACGCGATTTTCCCTGAAATTGTTGAACAATGAACTTGTAATTAAGGATTTTGAGGTGAACAGAGAAGCCTGAACATGGCTTGGTTTGGAGACTTAAAGAATATAACTGGGAATTTGACCGGGCAGTTATCCAATGTTGCGAACACAGCTGCGAGTTTTACCCGTGATGTGTTGGCTGAGGGCACCGAGGAAGTCAGTGGTGAGTCAGTCCCTGTTTGATTGATCATATCCCCGATGAAATGGCCCGACAGACGGCCCGGCTTCTCTGTAAAAAAAGACACCGGCCGCTAGATTACTACCGTAGAACACACTTGCGCTGCTACTTGAACACCACTAAAGATTAAGAATAAAACAAGTGTAGACAGCTGACAGTTTTGTTATTTTGAATTTAAAAATTACTGATTTATTTATTCATTTGAGATTTGATTTTTAATCTAGTTTAATTTAAAAAAATGTATTGCTCTTCCAACTTCAAGTTATTTAGGTTTTTTTTTGTTTTTTTTACATTATAATATAACATCTATGATCTTTATAAATTCCAACTCCAAATTGCTCTTGTCATGCTTGTTGTTTCTGTGTTTGTTTATTGTTGTTATGAGTATTTGGGGGAGGGGGTGTTTTTTTTGTTTTTTTTTCAATCTGACGTTAGCATGAAAACTGATTTTGTTCTTTGTGTGTTTTCAATGTTGATTTTCTATTCTTCTAGCCTGCTCTTTATTTAAATTTCCATGTCTTAAAATAGGGAACCAGAGGAAGGTTCAATTTAAAATTAATGTGTGTTCTTTTAAAAGAACAATCATTGATGCTATTTTTAGAGTATTTTGTGTGAATTATTCTTTTTTATTATGCACTACCCGCATGGCCCCATTGCCTTCATTGCTAACTGAGTACACGTATGAGTTAGCTGTAACAATTGTAGCTCTGGGTCCCAACTAGTTGCGATAATCGTAACCCTCCATTCTCCCGACGGTCGGACCGTCGGGAGGATGGAGGGTTACGATTATCGCAACTAGGTCCCAACCCATTGCAAGACTATGAGCATCAATTGAACATGTGTCAAGAAACTTTGTTAACAATTTGAGGTTCATTAAAAAAGTTGAAGAAAAAAAAGGTCAAACAAATTTGCAAAATTTTTACCTCTGGAGGATAATTAAAGGGTTCCAATTATCAAAACTAAAGTATGAGTGCCCACAAAACAGTACTTAAAGGAACATTACAGAATTGGTTTTGCTAACAAAACAGTTACTGGCAGTGTACGCACTTTATGCAATCCACCATATACATAAACTGACAAACCTGTAGAAGTTTGAGATCGATCAGCCATCTGGGTCACGAGAAAATAGTGAAAAACCGACTACACATTTGCATGAAATCATATAGATTCAACAAATGAATAAAACGCTCACTGAGCGATAAACCCCAATTGGAAAATTAGTTTATTCATTTCTCATCAAATATGGCATTTCAGACAGAAATATTTCAAGGGATGTTTTCTACTATCATCATCATTAGACTGTGTAAGTTTGATGTAAATCTGTGATAAAAAAGTATATTTTACAAGTTTTTTTCTTACCAATTCTGTAATGTTCCTTTAAATACGAGGACCGAGTAAGAGTATTTGTTCAAATTTGTATAACCTCTGTTAGTGTTAAGCGCCTGGGGACCCTGTTTTGGGTTATGGGCGCTATATAAAAGCCGTTTGTTAGTATTATTATTATAACTACAAAATAATGCATTGTTTATTTTGATCCCATTTCAGATCAAGGCACTGAGCTAAAGATTGCAGAAGGCAAGATCAGGGAACTGGAAGGCCTCGTCGTTGCCCAACGATCAGAGGTAAAGAGCCTGTGTAGTTGGACCTCGTTTTTTACGGGACGGAAATCAGCATTTGTGATGGTTTATGGTATATAGACAAAGATTGTGACAGTTCGATCAAAGAACCGTATTAAACAGGATATTTTTATCTTCTTTATTAGAATGAACGGCTAAATGAGTTGAACCATGAGTTGACTGAAAAGGCCGAGGCATCAGAGCTACAGATAAACACGATCTCACAGCAGTATCGGAATGTGCTACAAGAAAAACAGGTCAGTCCAGAGAGGAAACTATATGATCATCTTGAAACACCTGGGGTCGATTTCACAAAACTTTTCCTAACTTAGGACTAGTCCTAGGCAATGGTAAGAGATAGGACTAGTCTTAAGTTAAGACCAGTTACTGGTCCTAACTTCAGATAAGACTAGTCTTATCTTTCTTTTTGAAATCGGCCCCTGACTTATCTCAATCAGGGCTGACTATTATCCAATAGGCACAGTAAGCACAGTGGATCAAATGGTTAGACAGTAGGAGGGTTGACTGTTAAGATGCATTCACCACGTGATATATTGCAGGCTGTCATAGTTTCTATCATTTACAACCACAGTTGATGATATTGAATGGTCAGACAGTAGGAGGGTTGACTGTACTGTGCAGATGCATTCACCACATGATGTCATACTGCTGTCTTGCGTAGTATCTATCATTCACAACCACAGTGGATGATAATGAATGGGTGGAAAGTAGGAGGGTTGACTGTGTAGATGCATTCACCACATGATATCATATTGCAGGCTGGCATAGTTTCTACCATTCAAAACCATGGTGGATGATAGCGGATGATATTGAATGGTCAGATAGTAGGAGGGTTGACTGTACTGCATAGATGCATTTACCACATGATATGATATTGCAGGTTGGGGTATTTTATCATGCATTACAACAATGGATGATATTGATTGGTCAGACAGTAGGAGGGTTGACTGTGTACTTTCACTTCTTGATACTTTATTGCAGGCTTGTAGGCCTATACTTTATTAATCACTCTCAACCACAGTGATGATATTAAATGGTCAGACAGCATGAGGGTTAACATTTACAATCCTGCTTCATTTGGACTGTACAAGCAAACAAGTTATTCCTTTACGTTTAATGATGTCTTTTTTGTGTGTAATCGACAGGACGAGCTGGTATCTCTGAAGCAGCAGCAGCATGCCCTGCAAGACATGCAGCATAGCATGCTGGCAGCGACAACCACAGTAACGCCCTCCTCCTCTGCCTTCATGACTCACAGCACCTCCACGTCCTCCCTCTCTGCCTCCATGGTGTCCATGGATGAGCACGACTTTGGTGACGTCATCTCGTCCCAGCATGAGGTCAACAGGTTGTCCAACGAGGTGTCTCGGCTGAGGTCGGAGTGTGACCATTGGAAGCAGATGGCAAGCTCCGGTAACAAATCAGAGGTAAGTCTCGGGACTTTCAAAAGGACAGTAAGTGCTGAATGAATGCATCTACACAGCACACAGTGAGCCCTCCTACTGTCTGACCATTTCATATCATCCACTGTGGTTTTGATTGCTAGATAAACTATGTCAGCCTAAAGTATGATATAACGGTTCATCCTTTAGCGTAGATAAATATTCCTACTGTCTGACCATTCAATATCATCCACTGTAGTTTTGAGTTATCAATAAAACAATGTCAGCCTGATATTATGTGCTGAATGAATGCATCTACACAGTACACAGCCGACCCTCCTACTGTCTGACCATTCAATATCATCCACTATGGTTTTGAATGATAGATAAACTATGTCTGCCTACAATATGAGATCATGTGCTGAATGAATGCATTACAAAGTACACAGTCAACCCTCCTACTGTCTGACCATTTAATATCATCCACTATGGTTTTGAATGCTAGATAAACTTTGTCAGCCTACAATATGTTATCATGTGCTGAATGAATGCATTACAAAGGGCACAGTCAACCCTCCTACTGTCTGACCATTCAATATCATCCACTGTGGTTTTGAATAATCTATAAAAATATGTCAGCCTGATGTTATGTGCTGAATGAATGCATCTACACAGCACACGGTGAGCCCTCCTACTGTCTGACCATTTAGTATCATCCACTGTGGTTTTGAATGCTAGATAAACTATGTCGGTCTAAAATATGATACAACGTGGTAAATGCATTTACACAGTACACAGGCAACCCTCCTACAGTCTAACCATTCAAATACCAGCCACTATGGTTTAGTGATAGGTAAACTATGCCAGCCTGCAATATGATATCATGTGGTGAATGCATCTACACAGTCAACTCTCCTACAGTCTGACCGTTCAACTACCATCCACTGTGGTTTTGAAGGATAGATAAAAACATGTTTGTTTTTCTTCTTGTTTGTTTGAGCAGGCCAAGTTTCAGATCGGTTTGGAAAGTGGTAGCAATGAGGAAGCTCTACAGCTGAAAACAAAAATTAAGGTACAGTGTATTGTTATTTGAATTTGTTCACATAAAAATGGTTACTTGACCCGGCCAGTTTCCCTTGTGATTCATTACTTGGGTTGTTCTTGCTCAGGATTTGGACTGAATATGGAGAGAACAAAATTAATTTAACAATTCAAAATCTGAGTAGATATTAAATAAAACCCAATTCTTGACTTGTGTCCCCAATCCCACTGTTACACATGTTTAACACATGGCACTGCAAGGGTTAAGTTTGAAGTTTGAAGTCATGGTAAGTGTTAGAATGTAACCATTACTTCTCCTGTTGGTTTAATTGTTTTAAAATAGTAATTTTTTTTCAGTGAGTTCAGTGTACGGTTAATCTAGAGAAACCTGTCTTTTTTGTCCCCCTTCAGGAGCTGGAGCACAACCTAACCCACGAGATCGATCAGTCCCAGCGTGAGCTCTCCGCCCTCCAGGACGCCCACTCCCAGAAGCAGGCCACCCTCGCCAAACGCCACAAGCAAGAGATCGAGGACTACACCGACCGCATCGAGCAGCTCGAGCAGCTGCTGCAGGCCGGCGACACGCCCCCGACGTCCCCTCCCACTACCCCGGTGCACTCCCCTGGGACCCCGCCCACGAAAGAGGCTGCTGATCTTCAGGTTAATAAGTGACCATTGTCTTTTTTTGTTTGTACCGTTAAAGACACTGGACACCTTTGGTAATTGTCAAAGACCAGTCTTCTCACTTGGTGTATCTCAACATATGCACAAACTAACAAACTTGTGAAAATTTGAACTCAATTGGTCGTCGAAGTTGCGAGATAATAATGGATTAAAAAACACCCTTGCCACACGAAGTTGTGAGCTTTCAGATGCTTGATTTCGAGGTCTCAAAATCAATTCAAATATTTTACTGAGAAATTACTTCTTTCTCAAAAACTACGTTACTTCAAAGGGAGCTGTTTCTCACAATGTTTTATACTATCAACAGCTCTCCATTGCTCGTTACCAAGTAAGTTTTTATGCTAACAGTTATTTTGGGTAATTACCAATAGTGTCCAGTGCCTTTAAGTTGTATTTCATTTTATCAGAGTGATCATCAGGGTTCTCCCCCCCCAAAAAAAATCAAAACTGGGGGGCATTCTGGACAGAAGTTTTGCAAGTTTGTCCGAAGCATGCCAAATTGAAACAAGGTCCCCTGGTTTTGTGTTTTACTCGATGTTTATGATAGGTGTGCAGTCTGGAGCGTTTTCAATTGTTTTATTTTACGATCTAAACAAAAGGGGGTTTTTTTTCGCGTGTCGGCCGAAATTGTTTGCATATCAGCCCGCAATTCGCACGCATGGGTCCGTTATTTTATGATCTAAACGAAAGTGTTTTTCGCGTGTCGGCCGAAATTGTTTGCATATCAGCCCGCAATTTGCACCCATCGGTCCGATGCGCAAGCTTGTGCGTGGGGAGAACCATGATCGTTATTGCTGTTCGTTTTTTTAGGCCTACTACTGTAAATGCAAAACAACTTTTGTAAAAGTCGTTTGGGTAATTTTTCTCTTCACGGAGCAAAGTCTAAGAGCTTCAAGAAGCGCTGAGAACCATGATCGTTAACGCTGCTTGTTTTTTAGGCCTACTACTGTAAATGCAAAACAACTTTTGTAAATGTCGTTTGGGTAATTTTTCTCTTCACAGAGCAAAGTCAAAGAGCTTCAAGAAGCGCTGAAGAAATCACAGCGTAGCTTCAGTCAGCTAGACGAGTCCTGCAAACGCCTGAGGGTTGAACTGGAACAAGTCAAACAGGTGGAGCGAGAGAAGAGTAAAACAGCAGAGATTCTGAAAAAGCAGGTACGGTTAGAGGGTTAAAACTCCTGCAAATATTTTGTGAATGGAAATGTTTTCTTTGAAATTGAAGTAAAGACCTTTACTTCTCATGGCTGAAAATGTCCTCTGGATTGCTGGTTATTACTAAGGTTTTTCGGGTTGAAGCCATTTTCCGGAAATTTGAAAGAGAAAAGACAGAAAGAAAATGGTCAGAGGTATCAGACTCATAAAGGTTTTTTTTTTCTCCAAAAGCTAGAGTCTCCTAGTGATTGTATCCTTCCACAAACTGTACCGTACCTCACCCACTATCCTCTTCAGGCCGAGTGGCCGTTAGGTTGCAGTGCACTCTGTCCAGTTTGCTCTGTTTTGGGCCACTGGATCGGCTTCATTCCAAGACTTCCATCGTAGCTGTTTTTTCTTCTCCATGTTGTTCTCGGCCCGTCCTCCTGCCCTCAGGAACCCATATCATTGCTGGGTCCTGCAGTGGTCGTTTTCTTCCATTCTCAGAACGTGACCAATCCACTTCCATCGTCTAGCTTCCTAAATAATTTGGTTCTGTTCATCTTGAATAAATCTCGCCCTGTGATCTCTCAAAGGTGGAAGCCCTCAAGGCGGAGAAAGAGAAAGGCATGCAGGAGAACGAGACACTGCGCTGGGTGAAGAGAGACCTGGCCGCCAAGCTGGACGCGGAGAGGCAAGAGAACGCCCGGCTCCTGGGAGAGTGCGACACGGCCAGGGGGCTGACCAACGACGGCAAGGAGGAGATCGAGAGGATCCGCAAGGACGAGGTCAACCCGCTTCAGGAGAAACTCACACGTAAGTCATTTGGGGCGATTTGCCGATTGGAGAAGCCTTTCATTCAGGGTGGAGAATTTTGAGACTTTTGTTGTCTGCTGAGTTAATCTTGCTGTTATTTTCTTCAGGACAAAGAAATCATGCTCTTTGATCTACTTCTAGCGCTGTACTTCCCCAGAACCGCCCAGCACAATACGCATCTACCATTTCCACCAGTTTGGGAGATAATTTTCTTTGTGTACATTTGGACTCCCTAAATGGCGGACAGGATAGGCGCGTGTAAGTGCGCTGCGCGTAGAGCAAGGGGTCGATATGGCCATCGCAGATTTGTTGGCAGCCATTTTGAAAATTTTTAAAATTGCTTGTTATTCTACGTATATATATTTTCAAAGGACAAACCTGCGATGGCCCTGAAAACAGTGAAAGCATAGTGAGGGGGGTTTTCAGTATTTTCTTATGATTCCGAAAACCGATTGAGCTTGAACTTTCAATGTTTGTTATTTCATGTATATGTTGGGTCACACAAAGTGGGGATACTGGCCTCAGACAATGATCAATGTTGTCTGTGGCATTAAAGACTAAGTCAAATCCGATGATATCTGTAATAAATTTCTGGCGCCGACTTGTCTTTTCGTTGCAGAGATGGAGACGGCGATGGAAGAGTTACGGACTGAAAGTCATCAGGTCAGATCCGCGTTGTTTGCCACTAAGCACAGACTCCTTGCCGAGTTGGCTGCTAGCCATGTACAGTTTATCTTCGCTTTGTCTTCTCTTTGGGGGGAGGGGGGCTGCCACGGCATGTGCAGCCGCACCGTTCCGTTACAATGCTGCATCTTTCACTCTACTTACCTCTAACAATATTGACTAAAAATTCAAAAAACATCCCTGGTGTACTAATTTGCATACTAATTCATGCATGCTCGTATTTGCATGGTTTGAATTTTGGATGTGTTTTTCGTTCCATCGTCTGAGAATTTCAATTCATACTCTTGTTTTAACTTTTTTTCTTTTTTTTTCCTCTCATGATTAAAATGAACTAACATTGATTGATAAAGAATAACATTTGAATGAAATTAATTTTAGTTTTAACATTTCATGCATCTTGCTTTCTTCTCATATTTTACCACTACTTGAATTCTACCACTACTTGAATAATAATAATATTGGGTTCTTATGTAGCGCACATATCCTAGTAGCTAGATCAAGGCACTTTACAACATGATTTTCTCTGTTCATCAGGCGTACTTAGACCATTCCTCAAACTTTCTCAACTTCCTCGAGAGCTGTAACCTCTTCAAGCTGCTTTATAATTAGTGCTATGGGGTTAATCCAATACAATGCCATCTCAGCCCGCACAGGTTTCCATTTATACACCTGGGTTAAGAGAAGCATTTATGGTTAAGTGCCTTGCTCAATGATGCAAGTGTCATTGACCGGGAATCGAACCCCTCTCTGATGATTCAGCATCAGAACTTGAGTCCGATGCACTGGATCGTTCGGCCACGAGTTGAACGCTTGTCTTTCCGATCTTTCTCTTTGTCACTAAACACAATACGAACAAAAGACTCTTTTCAGTGTCTTGACCGGGATTCGAACCCACACCCTGATGACTCAGCCATCAGAACTTGAGTTCAATGCACCAGACCTCAACCAAACAAGTTACAATAACATTGATAGCATAATAACAAAAGTAAACATTGATAACATAGTAACATTGATAACATAGTAAAGTTGGTAACATTGATAACATAGTAAAGTTGGTAACATTGAAATATACATGATAACATAGTAACATTGATAACATAGTAACATTGAAACATAGTAACATTGATAACATAGTAACATTGATAACTAGTAACATTGATAACATAGTAACATTGACAACATAGTAACATTGATACATAGTAACATTGATAACATAGTAACATTGACAACATAGTAACATTGATAACATAGTAACATTGATAACATAGTAACATTGATACATAGTAACATTGATAACATAGTAACATTGATAACATAGTAACATTGATAACATAGTAACATTGATAACATAGTAACATTGATACATAGTACATTGATAACATAGTAACATTGATAACATAGTAACATTGATAACATAGTAACATTGATAACATAGTAACATTGATAACATAGTAACATTGATAACATAGTAACATTGATAACATAGTAACATTGATAACATAGTAACATTGATAACATAGTACATTGATAACATAGTAACATTGATAACATAGTAACATTGATAACATAGTCACATTGAAACATAGTAACATTGATAACATAGTCAACATTGATACATAGTACATTGATAACAGTTCTTGAATGTTCTGATCTAACTTCTAACAAGAGTATGAAGACATTGATATTCCGTGTACTAAAACTTGCAACATAATTGCCCCACACCCATGGCATAGTAATGCCCATGTAAGCATTGTAATGGAACTGTGCTGCTGTGAGCCGTGTTAAAAGCTTATCAAAACTTGTGGTGGAAGATAACAAATGTTTATGGATATGAATTATTTCATTACGATTTAACCCTCTTGCTGTCTGACCATTCAATACCATTCACTGTGGTTTTGAATCATAGATAAACTATGCCAGCCTGCAATATGATACCACGAGGGAATGCATGTACACAGTACACAGCTAGTCCTGTGCACAGTTGTGCCACCGTACACAACCTTGGCAGTCGAATGGTTTCAAATGGTTGGTCAACTCACTGGAAAATGTTGCCGAGAGTCACTGACAGTAGGAGGGTTAAAGTACGATTTTAAATTTAAAAAAAATTCAGTAAGATTTGAAACCTTGCATGGTAGAGATACAATCTAGGAAGGTTTGCTGTAACACCATGTTCGAGACGTGTTGCTGTGTGTGTTGTGCTGGTTCTTCAAGGAACGGGTGGTGTAATAACTCAACTTGTTGATGTGGGTCATCTATAGACCATGTTACACTTGTTTACAGAGTGGTGACCTCGTACATTATAATGCTATTCCTGACGGGCAAGATGCTACACAGGCTCAATGTGAAAATTTATATTTTGTGTCATCATTTTCACATAAATTCAAAATTTACAAAAGCAACAGCTGTACAGCTTTTGAGATGTCCCCCCTTTCTACATATAAAAAGTTGAGGAAAATCAGACAGTGTGATCTCCATAGAACATAAGATTTGTTGTATTCTTCCGTTGACCTGTGTACAAATGTGCCCGCCGGAAGTCCAGGCTCTGTGGCTCTTTTGTAAACATGTGATGTCACAGGTCACATCGTCTATACCCTCAATCTATTGATTGAGTTACACATCCAACAGTGTAATTGGCAAAAAAAAAACAGTATGGCGAATAGACCGATCCATTAAGCCCCACCCCTTTAGCATATTGACCAATCACAGCATTGGCTGCCTCACCGCTGCACACGTGTGCAGCACATGTGCGTCTCTCCAATGCCACACTCGCGACATGAACGTGCGCGCTTTAAGTACGCGCGCACGCATGTTTACTTTTCTTATGGGATTTTAGCGTGTCGGACTTTGTCGGACTTTCGGTGGCGTATAGCCAAGGTTGTGATTGGTCAACACGTAAGGGGCGGAGCTTAATGGATCGGTCTATAGGAAACAAGAAGAAATGTTTCAGTTTTATGATGTGGGAGGGAAACCCCATATGGGAAAACCCACGCAATCAGGTAGGGACTGAAAAACCCAATCCACATGCAAGGCTCCAGGTTCTGCAGTGGATTTAAACCGGGGGTTTTACAGAGGTGAAAGGCAGGGAAGGAAACCACTGAGCCAACCTGATTGCTCGAGGCCCCATTCTCCCTAACCCATGCTTGTGTCTAACGGACACAGTTCAGTGTGCACTCACTCCCCACCCACCTCAGCTAGGATCCAGTTCCAGATTTCCCTCTTTTGCACATCGTAGAACAATCAAGTACATTTATGCAGCCTGCAGCTTCAGAGTCCAGCGTTCTCCTGAAGACAGTCGGAGCATACTGATCGAAACATTGAGTTGTTACACCACCTGTGTTCACAGAACCACCACAGCTTTCAGTCGGATATTCCTCGTACATGGTGTCACCACAAACCTCACTAGAAAGATACTTGTTTTCTTTATTTACCTTACCGATTTTGCAGGGTTTTTTATTTTGCATGGAGTAGCTACTAAAGTTTGTTCTAAACCATGTAATTGTAAAAAAAAAAAAAAAAAAAACTACTACTATCAGCGTGTTTCTTGAGACAGCATCCCATACCTCACAAAGCCACAACAGTGGCCTTATGAGGCATTCACATACTGATGTAGAGAGGAGAGAGTAGAGCCATACCCTAAAGTGTCCAATGGGAGTGGTAAAACTGGAGAAGCCACCAGCTGTGCTGAGCTGCAACGGAATTTGGGCCACTGCTGGAAGAGATAAGGTTTCGATTCCCGGGCAATTTGTGGCACCGATCAATCACACATTAAAAATACAACGACAGGAAAGTGTGGCATGGGTTACTTCACTGTTGAGGGATTTCTTTTTAGGCATCTTTGAGCGGGTGTGTTCTTGCATAAATCATCAAGATAAAACTAGCACAATGCAACTCCTATGGGCTTCTGGTAATCAGTGGAGCCAGTTTGTGTGAAGTGGCGTGGTTTACAGTGGAATGGACCTTTCCCATGAAATATGCTAATTACATTCACGCATGCGTACGGACACTATTGGTTGGCAAACGCCATAGAGTTGTGCACTAGGCAGCGTGTGCACAAACGCGTGTGCATCACGCCACCATCAGTCCCATACAAAAAAGGCGCGATGTTCACTCATCTTGCCAACCAGTAGGGAGAGTGTGCACGCGCGATGTTCAATTTACATACTTCATGGGAAGGGTTCTCACTCTTACGAACGGGATAGGAGGTGAATGGGTTACTTGTATGGGTGGTACGAGAAAAATAATCTCACCGTCAATCTCATGTCGATCATACACTTCTGGTTTTGATTTTGTTTTTGCACGGCTGTAGGCAAACACTAGCTCCACACGGCAAGAGTTGCACGAAGCGAGGAAGAAGTTCTCGTCGGGGGCCATGCAGAGACGCACGGAGCTACTGAAGGAGAAACAGCAGCTTGTCAGTCAGATGATTGACAACGGCCAACAGGTACTTCATTACAAAACTCTGATTTTGCACTTTGTGATTTGTGAAGTGTTTCTATCACTCGTCTATTGGCAGCCATTAACTAAAAAAATTGAAAAATTTGCTCACCGGACTGCCACTTTCTGAGGGATACAGGAAGTCTTTATTTTGCACCTTAAATCTCCCAAGCTCAACCAGATTTCAACATTTTTTGTTGGATTCCTTTGGAAACGTCTTTTTAAATTTAATAAAAGGGACAGCTTCTGGTGAAAAATGTTTTTATATTTAGTCAGCACAACTCTGAAATTACCATTCAGAAGTTATCTCTGAATTCTTTGATGCAAATTCAGGTTTCTGAAGGCAAGGTATCTGTCGCCGTCTTGAAAGCCGCCAGTGTCCAAATGGGCGACGAGGCGTCGGATATCATCGTCGACATCGGATCCCCCGGCAGCGAAGACATCACCCCAGACCTGCTTCAGGCACTGGAGGAAGAGAACCAACATCTCCGCCAAAGAGTGGAACACCTGGAGACGGAAGTCAGCCAGCTGAACGAGTCCTGCGCCTCCCTCGTCGAGGACAAAGAAAGCTGCGAGGGCCTCATCGTCAAGCTGAACAGAGACGTCGACAGCTTGAAACTATCGGACAACGGCGCCAGCCGCTCCCGATCAGGCTCGGATAGAACGTTGGAGTTATCGGCAGATAGTGAGACGGAGAGCAACGCCAGACTGCATGAGGCAAGAGGGAGCGGGACGACCGTGGAGGATTCAGCTCGGATTCAGTTCAGACGGCCCCGATCACCGTCCGGTACGAGCACCACCAGCTCAGGACAGACGCCCATGTACGCCTCATCGATGGCCATGAGTGAGAACGATTTACCCGACAGTCAGATCGGTGCCCTGGAGAGCTCCGACAATGTCAGCTTTGACGGAGAGTATGATGATTCCATCATGTTCTCTGGAATTAAACAAAGGTATCCTCCAAGTTATATTTACAAGAATTCCTTATTTTTAACTTATTTTACACAATGAACTAAGACAAATTTCCATCCATCTTGTAGAAACACAAAATAGTATTATAATTGATGTAAATGTATGTTTTGCATCCTAGTAGCAACATGTAGATCAAGGACACTCTAGAATATCATCTCTGTTCATCAGGCATACTTGGACCATTCCTCAAACTTTCTCAACTCCCTGGGGAGCAGACAACCCCAAGCTGCTTAAATTAGCACTATGGGGTTAATCCAACACACAATACTATATCAGCCCTCTCAGGTTCCTATTGATACACCTAGGTTAGGAGAAGCAATTATGGTTAAGTGCTTTGCTCAAGGACATGCAACTGTAAGTGTCATGACTGGGAATCAAACCCACACCTCGATGATTCAACATCAGAATTGAGTCCGATGCACTACGACCGTTTGGCCAGGACGTGCCACGTAATCTCGAGCAATCTTTATTTGCGGGTGTACATGTACAGCATCAAACTCGAGTTATGATGGCTGAGACTTCACAGTGTGGGTTCGAATCCCGGTCGTGACCCTTGTGTTCTTGAGCAACACACTTAAAAACCATAATTGTTTCTCCTCATTCAAGGAGTGAATGGGTTCCTTTGAGGGTGGAGATTTTTGGGTGTGAATGATTAGCAACCTGTGCGCCCATGTGGCTGTCGCTGCTGCATACTCCTAAGGAGTTGGGATGGTTTGGGGAATTCTTAAAGCCCATTGAACAGGGGTAGTAAAAGTGTATGGCACTAAGGTACAATTGTGACGGGTACATATGAGCAATTAACCCTCTTGCTGTCTGACCATTCAATACCATTCACTGTGGTTTTGAATGATAGATAAACTGTGCCAGCCTGAAATATTGATACCATGAGGGAATGCATGTACACAGTACACAGTTAGTTCTGTGCACAGTTGTGCCACCGTACACAACCTTGGCAGTCGAATGGTTTCAAATGGTTGGTCAACTTACTGGAAAATGTGTCGCCAAGAGTCACTGACAGTAGGAGGGTTAATGGGGGCTTGTCTATACCTGTTGCACAATGTTTAAAGTGCCCAATGATTAATGTTATTATTTATAGTTATTTGTTTCCCGTCATGTATAGGTACTTTTTTTTCTTCAATTGATTAGTCACTGCTGAACCAGCTTTCACTAACATCTTAAAAAACACTTTCTTGAAGGTTCCCGGAGGCAGCGCACGTCCTCCAGGAGCAGATTGAGCACTTTGAGCTGATCCGAGCAGACTGGGATATGGAGAAGCAGGCCTTGGAGGAGGTGGTGGTCAGGATGAGAGAGCAACTCAAGGAGAAGGACGTGGAGCTGCAGAGCTTCACAGCACAGAGGGTAAGAGTGGGTGGGGAGCAACATACTGCAGGGATGAGAAACAGGGATGAGACTTGAAACGGATTTCAGACTTTTTTAAAGTCTGCGTGGTATTAAACAATGAGCGCTGAGGTTTTTTTTTCTTTCTTGCCCTCTGGTTTTTCTCCCGCCGGAAAGATCAAACACTTTCGATCTCTGAGTGTCATTTATGGTTAGTAACTAGTGTATGTGTTGAACAAACCAAAGAAGAGGCTCGGTCGAAAAAAATTGTTAGGTAAAATTGTGAGTACAAAAACAAAATGAGGGAAAACCTTAAGTATCATGTAAGTCAAAATGATAATGATTGCATGATTAACCATTTAGAGTCCATAGCGACCACAAGCGGCTTGTACCAAAATGGCCTCAGCGGCCGCAAACAACTGCTAGATCTGACCTACTTCCACTCAAGGTCAAAGTAAAGGTCGTGACCTGAGTTGACTCTTCCACTGTTTTCCATGTTAACATAGTATCTACGTTTCGTGTTGTTGTTTTTTCAGACACTTTTACAAGAACAGACTGTGTCAAAAACTCAACAATATCAGCCGTGTGTTGATGATTGTACAGGAAAGGAAAGGTTTTTAAAGGGTTAAAAATGATTCAAATAATTTGATAAACCTTGGGTTGTTTGCCAGGTCTTCTTATTTTGATTTTTTTTTGCGATTCTTTGAAGGGTTTGAGGGATATTGAGAATCAGCAGACTGAGCTTCTGGAAGAAGACTTGGAGACACTCCAAGACAGAATAGAGGAGATCGAGGAGGAAATGCAACGCCTGCATCAACAGAAGACTTCACTCACTCAAGATAAGGTACTGACGGAAAATCGTCGTTCTTCAGCCGCGACCGCCAATTTTTTAATCAGTGGATATTTCGTCACCGTTTTCACAAAGAGACGATTTGAGCCACTGCAGGCGAACTTTCGTGTTCGGAGAAAACCCTGTTTGAAGTTAAACTATTTTTGAAATCGTTGCCGTGGAGACTGTTCGCAAATTGAAATTTTACCAGCCATGAAATTGGAGATCATATATATCATGCATATTGTTATTTTAATCATGGTTAGTTTAAAGGAACATTACAGAATTGGTAAGAAAAAAACTTGTAAAATATACTTTTTGATCACAGATTTACATAAAACTTACATGGTCTAATGATGATGATAGTAGAAAACATCCCTTGAAATATTTCTGTCTGAAATGCCATATTTGATGAGAAATGAATAAACTAATTTTCCGATTGGAGTTTATCGCTCAGTGAGCGTTTTATTCATTTGTTGAATCTATATGATTTCATGCAAATGTGTAATCAGTTTTGCACTATTTTCTCATGACCCAGATGGCCGATCGATCTCAAACTTCTACAGGTTTGTCAGTTTATGTATATGGTGGATTACATAAAGTGCTTACACTGCCAGCAACTGTGTTGTTAGCAAAAACCAATTCTGTAATGTTCCTTTAATTAATGAGTATTTAGAATATTATACAATTGTCTCTTCGTGAACACTGCCCAAACTGAGGTCTGTGTTCAGCGCGCCTCGCACAAACTAATCGTAAGCGCTATTGGCTGTTTGTGAAAACTCAAACTTATCTAGGTCAAACATTTGTCTCTTTGTGAAAACTAAAAAAGGGAGAGCACTCGTTTTTGACACCGTACCAGCCTATGTACCTCAATGTAAAAAATGGCAGTCAAAAAATGTGCTGTTCTTGAAAACTCAAAGCTGTAAGTCCGGTGATTTTATCCTTGTTAATTATGTGTTTATAAAACTAGAACGTTTTATGAGTTGAATCTTCTGGAAAATGTTTGATGTCAATGATAACATCCAAAATGTGTAAAAACATTGAGTTGCCAAAGTGTGTGATTTGTTTTATCAAATTTGCTATTCATGATAAGAGTGACGCTTTACTGAATATTTCAGGCTAATTTGGATTTGTGATTTTTTTGGGTCATTTCAGAAAGCCTTGCAGAATGAACTTAAAATTCTTCAGGCGGATTTTAAGTCCATGGAAGAAGCATCGTCCACTTTGTCGCAGGAGTTGGAGTCTATGAAGAGCAAGTTACAGCATGCAGAGGATGTGGCCCAACGCTCCTCCCAGCAGGCCGAGGAGTACAAGCAGGAGCTACATCTCCAGGAGGAAGCGTCCCTGAAAGATGGCGGAGAGCGGGACCAGCTGGAGGCCGATCTTCAACTTCTCAATCAACAGCATCAACAGGCCTGAATCAGGTCCTGCAATCCCGAGACCAAATGAAGGAGACCGTTGACAAACTGACATCAGAAAACACCAAGATTGTTAGTGACTCAAACCAAAAGGAAGATCTCTGAGGGATCTTGAAGAGCTCAGGACTAAACAAGACAAAGATTTAAAGGAACTGAAAGATGAGCTGGACAGAAGGAAAGAAGAGGCAAGCTCACTGCGGAGAGGACGAGACGAGGAGGATGAGGAACTTGTAAGTCTGCAGGAAGAACTTCTTGAAACGAGTACAATCAAGAAGGAACTGGAAGGTACTAACATGGAGCTTGTGCTGCAAGCAGAATGAAGTAAAGCAAACGTTGAAAGTCTTGTGAAGGAGTTGCAGAAACTGAAGGAGCAGAGTGCGAGTATGGTCAGTCTGGCTCTCAAAGAGCAGCTTGAAAGTAGCGTGGCGGGCCTTACAGACCAGCTAGATGTGGCTCTTTCATCCGCCCAGGGGAAGGATGCTGAAATGAACCGGTTAAAAGAACGGATTCATGAACTAGAGGGCACTCTGGGCGATGTGACTGCTGAGAAAGAAAGACTGGATTTGGCTAACACGGAAACAAATGAATTGTTGGAAGGGCAGCGACATCGTGCCGAGGAAGAGTCGAAGCTCCTTAGAAATTATGAGCACCAGATAGAGAGCCTCAAGAGAGACAAAGACAGTCTTCATCAGGAACTTCAGCAAAATATGCAGCAGTATGAAAAGACAATACAGGAGCTCTCAAAGTCGAGGGATTTGGACACAAACACCTTGCAGGAAGAACACGAGAAACTCATCCATCTGAAGAATACCAAGGAGACGGAGGTGATGAGATTACAGAGCGAGTACGAGGAGCTCCAAGCTGACTTGTCAGGAACAAAAGACATGCTGAACTCTACTTTAGATAACCATCAACAGCTTGCGGAAATACTCAAGAACAAGGACGAGGACATCAAGAATCTGGTGGAGGAGAACTCCTACTTCTTCAAGGCCATTGAGGAGAGTAAGGCAAAGGTAAAACCGTTTGAAGATCTTCAGGAGAAGCTTCAGAGGGGCGAGATCCAACTTGAAGAAGCTACCGCCAAGAATGCGTCACTCTCAGGAGAACTTAAGAAACTTCAACAGGAGTTGAAGGAGCAACTGGAACGCAGTGATGTGGAGACTAAGACGCTTGAGGTCATCACCGAGCTAGAAGGTGAAGTCCATGACCTACAGGAGATGTTGGAGAACAAAGAGGAGGAGGCTTCATCCTTGCAAGGAGTTGTTGCTGAGAAGCAAAAAACCCTCGACAGACTGGAGGAAAAATCCACCCGTCAAGAGATGGAAGTGCAAGCATCCCTTGCAAAGATTTCAAAACTGGAGTCGGAGGTTATTACTCTGAAAAGCGAACTCAAAGATACAATTGCCAATCTCAAAGGAGTTACTGGAAACCTGCAAGAGTCGGAGCATCAGATTACCCTCAGCAAGGCCGAAGTGGAAAGAACGTTGGAAACTCAGAGTGCATTGCTCAGGGAAAAAGATGCCCAGATTCTTGATTTGGGAAAAAAGCTCACTGATGTTGGAGATCACGGGAAACATCAAGAAGGCAAATTCACTCAAGAACTGAATGAGAAAAACACAGAGTTGTCTTTGCTCAGTGACAAAGTGGAGAAGATCAGACAGGAGCTGGACTCGAGGCAGCGGAACATGGGCGAGATGAAGGCAGAGCACATCTTTGTCGTCAAACAGAAGGACACCCAGATCACCAAGCTGATTGAAAATCTCGAGCAGTTACAAAGAGCAACAAACCCTCAGGACAACAGGGCATCGTCTCATGACAGAGAGAATGGGGTCATCGAAGAGATTGTGGAGGTCGAAAAAGTGCCTGAACTCCTGAGTGCCAATACGGAAGCCATGCAGTCCAAGCATGGCCAAATGCTGGACACAATCGCGCAGTCTTCCCTCAGTGACAACGAGAAGCACCTTGAGAACGTCTTACAGGATAAGGAGAAGGAGATCAAACTTTTGAAGGAGAGCAGCCAGTCCCTGACGAAGCTCCTCGGGGATAAGTCTCATGCTGTGATGGGAAACACAATGCTCGTCGATCTACACAAGCTTCAGATGCAGGTCCGTACCTATGAGGCCGAGCGCAGTCAAATGATGTCGGTCTTGAACGAGAAGACCAGGGAGTGCAGCAACCAGAAGAATGAGGTCCACCGCTTAGTCAAGTTCGTCTCTGCTCAGAAGCTCGCCCTCGACAAGGTCCAGGAAGACAACAAGGAGATCAAGCGGCACAGCGACGAGCCTCAGAATGACATGCAGAAACAGGCGCTTCAGAAGCTGTCCCGCCTCATCCAAGACAAGGACCTGGAGATCGAGGCCCTCAAACAGAAGAGCGATTCACTGTTGCAAGTTCTGCAGTCGACTGCTCCGAATGACAGTTCTGACATCTCCAGGGTGCTATCGGAGAAGGAAGAAATGCAGAAGGAGAACAAGATGCTGAAGGAAGAGCGTGACCAACTCGTCGTCAGCATCCACCAGAAGCACCATGAGAGCCTGACGTATTATGAGGAGGTGCAGAGGCTGGTTGGAGTGGTTAACGGAGAGACACACAAGCAGGCAGAGCTTCAGCAGAAGTACAACAATATCTACGCTGACCTGGACGACAAGGAGAGGTCCTTAAGCCAACTTACGGTAGAGGTTGAACACAGAGACTCGTCGATCGCCAAATTCCAGAAGCAGCTGGAGGAAAGGAACCAGTCCGTGGTAGATCTAGAGAACCAGTTGTCGGATTTGAATGAAAGCTTAAGTAAACATGATAAACAGAATCAAGAAGTTGCAAGGGCATCACACGAACACCAAGACAATGAACAATTAAATGCCTTGCTGAGAACTAAAGAGGAAGAAATCACTGCCTTAAAATCACAAATTGATGCACTTCAGAAAACTTCCCAAGCTTCATCCAAACCAGTGGAAATTGAAGAAACGGTTAAAGCAGAAGTAGCCCTTGTCCAAACAGCACCGCCACAAAATGAAGAAACTTTTCCTGTGACAGAAACTGAGATCGCTCAGCTGAAAGAGCAGCTCGATGTCCAAGCCAAATCCTTGTCGAAGAAAAACAGCGCCATAAAATCAAAAGAGGAGGAACTGTATCACAGAATGGAAGAGCTTGCCTCTCTCCGGCAGCAGGTGGACCTCCAGAACCAGTCTCTCCTCCAACGAGATGCCGCCCTGCAGCTGAAGAACCATCAACTGCAAACACTCACCAACGACACCAAGGCCAAAGATGTCGAGCTTCACAGACTCAAAACTCAAAACCAGACGTTGCACGTACAGCTGCAGGGCTTCCAGACAGAGATTCAGACACTGAGGTCTGACAACCAGACACTGCAGCACGCCGTGCACAACAAGGACGGCGAGAACAGGACACTGCAGGACATGAGTAACCGACTCGCCACCCAGGTTCGGGAGAAGGAGTTCGAGATCGGCGCGTTGAAGGAGAAGAACACCACACTGACCAGGCTGGTGCAGGCCCGGGAGGTGGGCACTGCCGGTGAGCTTCAGCGACTGCTGGGCGAGACGGAGGCGATGCAGAAACAGGCGCTGATGTTCCAGCAGGAGAGAGATCAAGCCCTTCTGGCGTTGCAGCGCCACCAAGCCGACTTCCAGGCTCAACAAATGGAGGTTAGTAGCATGCTCTCTGTACAGTATGTAGCTCTGGACGGGGTCTCTCTTTTCATCTATGAAGTTGTTTGCCGTACCTGCTGTTAGTAACTATCACTGGGCAAGCTCGGTGTTCTAGTGGTAAGACATCTGCTCTAGAAAGGCAGTGGTTGTGGGTTCAAATCTCACCCGAGTAGTATGCCTGTGATTTTTTTCCACCCACAGAGTACACAGTGCTTATCACACATCCCTGTAGGGTAATAAAAACAAATAAAATTGTTCATCTCGATGCAATTATTACTTTATTGAAAATGGATTTCACGTGTCAATTCCGAGGCCCGAGGTCGGAACTCAATGTTGGGAAAATGCCCTGATGTCAAAGATTGCAAAGGCGTGAAGAGTTCCATGCAAAATGGGTCAAATCTCATTCCATTGGGTTTTTGCATACATCCTGGTGTTATTCAGGTGGACAGAGCTTGTTTCACTGGCAGGACAAATAGTCTGTAGGACTTGCTTTTGTTTTTAAGTCAATGAGTTAAGCATCTAAGTTTTTGTGAGTAGAGTGGTAGTTCAAACATTATTAGGTATCACACAAGCGCATGTGGAATACAGAAAAATATAGCGCTCAATGCGTCCCATGGATATGGAACAGGGATTTGCTATAATTGTCAGTTTTCCTGAGCATGCGTGTGATAACGAAATTATCTTCAAGATACGAAGCACAAAATAGCGCAGCACGCAGCATATGCGATTGAACAAGGTTTCATATGGGCCGCGCAGTTTAGGTTCACACTCTGGTTGCTATGGATTGACCATTCAGAATTGGGGATTCAAGTTTGATTGATACTGAATATTTTTGCGGGCGCACTGTTTATGTGAATCACTCATATTGAACTGAGGAATCCCTGTGTAATCTAGTCTCTGTCAAATCATCTTATGGAGCTATGAATTTGAATTCAGGTGCACGGCGGTCAGGAGCGAGAGCAGCGGCTCTTGAGGGAGGTGGAGCGTCTCCGCGGTCATCTCCTGCAGGTGGAGGAAGGGTACACCGGAGAAGCCCTCCAGGCCGAGGAGAGAGAGAAGGAGCTGAGGAACAGGCTGGTCCAGGCTGAGGATGCTGCCAGGACCAGCTCGTCGGCAGTACACAGCGCAAGGTATTGATTATTAGTTTCCTGGGCCCAATTTCATAGAGCTGCTGAAGAAGACAAATATTGCTTAAACATTTTCTGCTATTAAGCAGAAAATGAGCCGGATACCAGTCACAAATCGTACATGTGACATAGTAGTTTGGCTGATAACCTTATTCTGGTAAGCATAATTTTGGTGTGCTCAGCTACTTTTTGTGCTTAAGCAGCTCTATGAAATTGGGCCCAGATGTCTAGTTCATTGAAAATTTCCATCAACCCTTTTACCGTCTGACCATTTGATATCGTTCGCTGTGGTTTCGATTGATAGATGAATTAGGCCAGTGCATAATGGTATCATGCGGTGTATACATCGAACACAGTACACAGTCAACCCTCGTACTGTCTGACCATTCGCTGTCAACCAGCCGTGGATTGGAATGTTAGACAAACAATGCCAGGCTGTGATATTATATCATGTAGCGAATGTATCTACACAACACACAGTCAACCCTCATACTGTCTGTAAACTTAACTGCCGATCATCACCCAGGAGTACAACGGTAGAGATTGTTGATGTGAATGGCTAGCAACCTGTGCGTCTACTTGGCTGCCGGTGTTGCATACTCCTAAGGAGTTGAGATGGTCTCAGGAATGCTTAAGGCTCAAATAAACAGCGGTAGTAATAGTGTTAGGAGCTGTGAGGGGTTTACTTGGCTTGGAAAAAAAGCAAATGATAAATACTTTTTTATTATTATTATTTGATTGACAGTAAAGAGGCAAGCAGTCAGATAGAGAGTCTCCTAGATCAGCTGCACGCGGCCACTGACCAGAAAGACCAGGCTCTACTACAGCTAGGAGAGGCCCAGGAGCAGTTGCAGCAGTACAGTACCTCCCTCGCCAACCTCCAGCAGGTCCTGGAGCAGTTCACTCAAGGTAGGTCTGGAAAGAGAGGTGCTTGTTTAGGAATTTCAGTCGGTTCTAATTATACTACGGAACTACTCTGCTGCATTGTTGATATGGCAGTGCTCTCTCTCTTAACAGTGGTTCGCGGCCAAATGCTAAACTTCTGAGGACCAGTCAGAATTCTCACCAAGTTCTCCCTGCTGGCTAGTTCATTACTTCCAAAAGCTATGTGTAAAACCGCTGCCTGCACTGGTTGTTCGTATGGTTTCAAACTCGAGTACCATACAAATGACCACATTTAAAGATAACCGTTACATATATGGACCTGTGGAAAAGCTGGGGACTATTGAAATGAAAAAGCTAACTGGTCCTGTTGCCAGTCGATCAAAACAGTTTTAGGACAAACCCTGGAGGGTTCTACTTTTGCAGACTCTGTGCAAGAAACTGGGTTTTTGTTAATTCTTGTTCACTAAAGTGCACTTACTGTTAACACCTGGGCCCATTTCAAAGAGAAGACATCTTTCTGCTAGCAAAACTAACAGGAAACCAGTCACAGACTGTGTGAAATGGTATATTTTGGCTGGTTACCTTATTCTGGTAAGCATAATTGTTTTTTGCTTAGCCACTTTTTGTGCAAAGTTTGGTCTAGGTTGATAGCTCTTGAACACGAGATGTTATTAATTTGTGTGCTGTGCAAATTTGTGAAACCAGATCAGACGAAGGTCGAGTAAGCCCACACATTCATAAGATGATGCATTGTCAATCATGAATCTTAGCATCAATATTTTGGGTATGATCTGAACAGAAAAAGAGGCCGAGATTGCGGCTGACGTGGAGAGGTACAAACTACGAGCTGACGAGAAGGACAAAGTGGCAGGACAACTCTTCAAGCAGAATGTGGAGTTACAAGTAAGTGAACTTAGAAACAACAATTATCCTTTCTTAAATCCTTCCAAACAATTAAAAAAAAAAACATCATTATCAATTCTGCATCCTTTGTATCGTCCTTGGGTCTATTATGAGATTTCCAGACAGTGTTCTACTCCTAAACCGTCGGTAACATTTACCGAGCAGTTTAACTCGATTTGACAGGAGTTGTAGTGGTCAAGTCGTCGGAATGATAGCCCATGTCCAAATTGATGACTTTGGCGGTGGCTAAGGCTGGATCATTGAAAAGTCCGATTCTTCAACGTTGTCGCTGCAGCCAACAGCCATAGCTATAGTCACTTGATTCGGACCGGCCAAATTTACCTGTTAACTGTTGACGGTTGATTAGATCTATCAAATTAGATCTATCAAATTCATTGTGATTGATTGATTATTTCCATGGTTGCAGGAGCGTTTAGCAGCAACGACGGAGGCTTTGGACGCCGCATCAAGACTGAGTGAGCAGCTGGACAGGAAGGAGGAAGTGGCTGTCAAACTCCGAGAAGAACGTAAGAATATTTTGTGCCTTTGTGACTTCAATGCTGAAGTGCATCTTTATTTATCAACATTTTCCTTAAAAAATAAAAAGTGCTACAAATCAGTTTAAAGAACTTGACACTATGCATGATGGGAACAAATACTAATGTATAATAATAATGTACTAGGTGCTTTTAAACATTGTATCAAAGCACCTTTTACTACCGCTGTTCATTTGGGCCTTAAAGGAACATTACAGAATTGGTTTTTGCTAACTAAACAGTTGCTGGCAGTGTAAGCACTTTATATAATCCACCATATACATAAACTGACAAACCTGTAGAAGTTTGAGATCGATCGGCCATCTGGGTCACGAGAAAATAGTGCAAAACCGATTACAAATTTGCATGTGTTATACAATGCATGAATAAAACGCTCATGAGCGATAAACTCCAATCGGAAATAAGTTTGATTTATTTCTCATCAAATATGGCATTTCAGCCAGAAATATTTCTAGGGATGTTTTCTACTATCATCATCATTAGACCGTGTAAGTTTTATGTAAATCTGTGATCAAAAGTATATTTTACAATTACCAATTCTGTAATGTGCCTTTAAACATTCCTAAAACCATCTCAACTCCTCAGGAGTATGCAGCACCGGCAGCCAAATGGGCGCACAGGTTGCTAATCGTTCACATAAACCATCTCTGTCCTCGCAGGTACCCATTTACTCCTGAGTGATGAGAAGCAATTATAGTTAAGAGTCATGCTCGATGACAGGTGTGTGGTAACCGGGGTTTGAACCCACGCTCGGATGCCTTGGCCGTCAGAACTTTGATGGTCAAGACCACTTTGGCCATGACATGCTATTTTGATGCTAAATCTAACTCTTATTTTTGCGAAAATAGAATTAGCTGTTGCAAACTGCTTACCAACCAAAAGGACCTGTAGTATAAATGCAAAAAATTAGTTAGTGCCTGATGTTTCGACCTTAGCAGAGTCTTTCTCGAAGGCTAAATGACAAGACAACACACATACATGCATACAAGGGTGACAAGAGCAGTCAAGTGGAAATACATGAATAGAGAGAGTGGAGAGAGAAAAGCAAGAAGCAGTCAGAAAGAGCAGGGGTAGGCAGGGGTTATGGAGACAAAAGGGGGGGGGGGGTTGGAGGGGAAGGGGATGGCTTGACCACAAGAGGTTGGAAACACAAAGAACAAAATGGAAGTTGAAAAAGGTAATAATAGTAAGGCAGGCTAAAAATATGGATATCTTATTTTTGCATCAGTGTACAAGAAGGAGGATCTTCTTCATCAGTACGAGGCGAGGTTTACAGAGTTTGGCAACGCCAAGGATAGCAAAGTGGACAAGTAAGTCTCATCATTCTCCCTGATCGTAGCATTATTTAAAAAAACGCTTTACGTCCCATCCTAAGAAAAAGCAGTTTAGTTAATTGTCTTGCTCAAGGACACAAGTGTCAAGACTGGGACCCGAACCCACACTCTACTGATCAGAAACACCAGAGCTTGAGTCCAGTGCGCTAGACCTATTGGCCGTAACACGCCGTGGCAGTAAAGGATATTATTTTGCGATCCCCTTAAAGAAAGTGTTTTATTAAACAAGTTAAGTGCCAAGTCCTTGCACTCGTCACTGCATGAAATTTTCTCGGCTACAGAATTATTAAGATGTGCCAAAATCAATGTAAACAAAACAAAAAACATGCCGAAAATATCCTTAAAATTTTACATACTGTTGTTCGATGTGTTTTATAAAAAATGATGACATTTTCACCATAAATTCACCGGTTATTCCTTAATGTTTTTTTCACTCACTAGACCGCTAATGAAGAACTTGGTCCTCGGTTACTTCCATGCCCCTCAGAAGAAACGCTCCGAGGTCCTGAAGCTCATCGGCAATGTGCTGAACTTCTCCTCAGATGAGCTGGAGACGGTAAGAAATCCCTGGTATCAAGTAAAACTGACTGCGTATATAAATAAATCATTTTTAAGGTGAGCAAAGAAAAATTGACGAGAGTGAGTTTCAGGCCTGGAGTTCCATCTTTGAGAGGGCGAGGTCATTTTCATTTTCCAAAGGGCGTCTTCAATTTGAAAATCTGAAAGTCTATGGGAAACTGTTGAAGGGGCACCAAGGCCGAGACCAGGGGCAACAGAGGCCGTGGCCTCCGTGTTATTCCGGGCCTGGAGATTTAAGCCTGCGACATCCAGATTTGCGCACCGATTGAGCTATCTAGCCCCAGTTGGCGGTGTCCCTATTTTTGTCAATATCTTTGTTCAAATCCTGCTCAAGTCAATTTTTCTATTTCTATGCTTTTGTTCTTTTCTGTGATTCATAATCAGTAAGTGCTCTATTACTTTTGCGCGCGTAGCACAAGCTCACATATTGGGAGAGAAGCTACTTGCTTCAGCATGAACGAACAGTAAAAATCTTAACAGTATCTACATGAACAAACAGTAAAAATGTATAAGAAAAATACAAAAATGTAATTACTTTAATCAAAGTACTGAGCTTTGATAGATTGGTCATTTCACTAGTATGTTTTTTTTTACAGGTTGGTGTCGAAGAGCACCAAGGCGGTTGGTTATCAGGTATATGGGGAAGGGGAACACCGTCAAGTACCCCTCCCTCGACTCCACGCAGATCAAAGATGGAAAATGTAAGTCGTCAATTAGCCTTTCCCATGAAATATGCTAATTACATTCACGCGTGCGTACAGACACTATTGGTCGGCAAACGCCATAGAGTTGTGCTCTAGGCGGACGCACAAACGCGTGTGCCTCACGCCACCATCAGTCCCATTCAAAAAAGCCGTGATGCTCCCACGTTTTGCCAACCAGTAGTGTTGGTGTGCATGCACGCTATTCAAGTTAGACTCTTCATTGAAATAGTTGATTAAGTTATATCGGGTTGTTTTGACTTCTATCCGACCAATTTACATATTTCGTGGAAAGGGTCTATTCCATGGTCTGTTGTTCCCAGTCTGCATAATCGCATTCATTACTACATCCAAACTCCAAAGTACAATGAAAGGACTGACAACCAGTCTATGAAAGTGTGTGAGCGGTAATAGTGTAGTGAATCTCATACGCTATAAATTGGGATGCATCTGGATGAACGCTGGCCACCTCAAAACGACGCTTCTTTTCAGAGTTTTTCACCCGGAAGTTTAAAGTTTATCGACCCAATGCTAAATTGGGGATTAGAAATATTCGGACAGCATTTGACTGTACCTTTTTCTGTGTGCCTGTGGCGGCACGCCGCACATTGTCTACCAGCTCTGTACAGTTTCTGAAATCTGAATTTTGGGAGCTCTGGCAAAATGATTGCTTAAACAAAATACAGTTTAGCCCTAGTGAGATAAAATTATTATTTTTAGATTTTTCCATTGTCCAAAAAACAGTCCTTCACTGAGCAGTTTGTCAAGTTTCTGGAACACGAGTCCACGCCGACGCCCAAGATGCGCCTGCCGCTGGAAGAGATGACCAGCGAGAAACCCAGGAGCCCCCGGGGTCATCAGGCGTTCAACCCTTTCTCGGCCCCCGTGCCCCAGTTCTCCCCGTTCATGCACCACCCCGAGCCCAGGAGTGGCTCCGGTGAGCCCCACCATCAGCTGATGAAGCCCACGCTGGCCCCGAAGTCCGTCCTGCCGGCCGTGCCGACCATCGCGCCGATCGTTGTCGGCGAGGCAGCGTCGGGTAGAAGCTCCCCGGGAAGTAGAAGCACGGGGCTTTCGGACATCCTCCAATGATAATCCAACAAATTTATGGTAATCCAGAATCTTAAATTGTTGTAACCAGTGCAAAAATGTTGTATCCAAGCCTGTGAGGCAAGTCCAAGAATTCAAGCTTATCGTGTATGCAGGCAGGTGACTTCTCAGAAGTTCTCCTGATTTCAGGATTTTCTCAAAAACTCTTTGAGCCTTCATATTTTCTTGAAAGAAGTAAAACTGTCACCAAAGGGAGAAAGAAAATAGTCCACATTGTGTCCAAACTTGTAGTGTTGTACTTCTGGTGATGCACAGAGTCGTCTGTAAGAGAGCTGCCAACTCTCCATGATTCTGCAGAATGTTCCCTGAAGATAAATCAATCTTTCCGTGTTCGTGTTTCGATGAACAAATAAAAAAAATCTCCCTGATTATGGAAACGCTTTGCACGTTATGTTGAACGTAATTCTAAATATCTTAGGCTGATCGGTCAGGGTACAATTTGTCCCTGACTGCAAGCTGCAAATGTTGGCAGCTCTGCAGTAAGACCTTGTGGATTGTAACATCTTGGTCTAGAAAAAGATGGGAAACCAGACCCACAAGCTCTTTTTTCAGGAATTTTCACTGTCTCAAATCTCAACCCTGTGTATGGTGCACTCACTCAGATAGTTCAACCCTTTGTTAATGCAATTAAGATTTTAAAACCCTTTGTGAGGAAAGTTTGATATTTTATGTTAGTTCTACAAGTGCCTTGGTTCTTCTCTATCATTGTGATTGGTCAAGTGGGTTCACTGTACATCAAGATGATACAGTTGGAGTGTCCAAAATGCAGTCTGGAATCATAATTTGGTTTTACCATTACGCCACGGTGTGTGATAAGTGCTGTATACTCGGTGCTTTCCTGAGTCCTGTAGGTAAAAAAGAAAATTCACAGGCTATACTAATCGGGTGGGATTCGAACCCAGGACCCCCTGCATTCTAGAACAGATATCTTGACCATTTCACCACTGAGCAAGCCCGGTGACGAAAGGCCAGGTCGAAACCCGTAATTAACAGCAGTTACCGCAAATTTTCTTTTATAGATGTAATAATCGCACCAGTGATAGAGAATTATTATTCTTTATGCAATTTTCGCATATGTTACATCCAATTTTCTTAGGGTCTTTTTGCCATTTGTTCAGGTGCACCTTCCATCGCTGGTTTTTCGCTGGGCAAATTGACCGACAGAATGTATTCAGCTTGCCGCTCCCAAAAAAGGTGGAGGTGGGCGTTAGGTCTGCCACTACCCCTCCATTCCATCTATCATACCAAATATTGAATTGTGCCAATGCAACTTCAGACTACCGTTTTATGACGTCAGTCTACGATGAAAGAAAACGGACTTTCTCATTTACATTTGTTTTTAAAGAAATTCCCAATTTGGTGTATTTTATTCAAATGCTTATCAAGTGTGTGCTTAATGAAAACAACTCCCTTCTCATACTCAGGCATGCAACTTTTCCTTGGATCAGCTGATTTCCTCTTTTTTATTCTCAGTTTTACCATTCAAAATTGAAAAATACAATACAAAATCATTGAAATTTTGTAATTTTCTCTTTTTTGGTGAAGTTACAGTTGCATGCCTGCATACTGTGTCACCTTGTGTACAAAAAGAGTGACCTGGTACATTCCAGTGCATTTCCTGGCAGGCAAGAAACCACTTTGGTCATACGAGAAATTTTACATTTTGTATCATAATTCTCACCAAAAACACAAAACTTATATTAACAAGTTTTTAGATGTGCCACCCCCTCTTCTTCATATCAAAAGTTTATGAAAATCATAAAGTGCAATTTTCATAAAATAAGATTTTATGGCTTTCTTCCATTGAGCTGTGTACAAATCGTTCCTGCAGGAAGTTCAGGCTCTGTGGCTCTTTTGTAAACATATGATGTCAAAGGTTACATGGTCTATAGTCAAACTGGTGTCAAGATGAAATTTGAAAAAAAAAACCTTTTTTTTCTTTTTATTTAAAAGAAAAGTAGTTATTTAACTTTAAAATGTTTTAATTAGGCCTATATTGGAGATCTCAGAGTATGCAGCTGTTTTATTTTAAAAACAGTATTGGGTTTTGAAGGAGGAAAATGCAATACTAGATATCATGCGCCAAAATCCAATGCTAGTTTCCACTTTGCCAATAAATTGTCCCCAATTGAAGAAATCAAGTCGCTTATACTGCCAAATCTGACGCGCGTTTATTTTTACGATTTTAACTTTCATGGAATTCTACTTCTTAGAACTAGAGAATTTATCAGCAGATGTTTCAGAGTGGGGCATTCCGGTTGGCTCAGTGGCTCTGTCTTCCACCTTGTTGGGACCCCGGTTCGAATCCCGAACCGGAGCCTTGCATGGTTAGGGTTGGGTTTTGGTTTTGAGGGGGAAGTTGCCCCGGAAACAGAAGTCCCTAAAACAGGTAACCTTTTGTCAAGGCCATCGTGGCTTGGACAGCTTTGTAAACAGTGGAGAGACCACGCACGCGAGCGGAGTGGTGAAGCCACGAGGGCCTTTTCCAACTTGTTTGCGGTTTTTGTAATGAATTATTCATGAAGTATGAAACGTGCGTTATGCACTTCTGATTGGTTTGGACTTTTGCTACCGTTTCGGGTAGCAAAAGTTGAGATTATAATGAAAAAAAATAAGAAACCACAAACAAGTTGGAAAAGGCCCTTGTGGCTGCGCCACTCACGTGCGTGGTCTCCCATTTCAGTCGCTTGGTGTCGCAGCTCCAAGACACGAAGGCCTTGACAAAAGGCTATAAAACAGGCCACTCGAGGTGAGTGCTACGAAAGGGGGGTAAGGGGATAGAACTAGAGGAAATAAAAAAGTAGAAAGATGACTTTGTGGATTGGGTATTTCAGTCCCTGTATGATTGGGTGGGGTTTCTCTATGTGGGGTTCCCCTCCCACATCTAAAACTGACATTTCGTCATCGTCATCGTCATCGTCAAAGGGCCCACAGAGCTGCTTAATTAAGCGGAAATATTGGTTAAACATTTCTCTGCTTAGCAGGAATGAGCAGGATACCAGTCACAAATTGTACAAGTGACATGGTAGTTTGGCTGGTAACCTTATTACGTAACTACTTTCTGTGCTTAAGGAGCTCTATGAAATTGGGCCCAGGTATCTTCAGGCCTACGGGTTACAATGCTAGTCACTTTTTAGGGCCCCTTTGTTTTTATTGCCAGAATAGTATAACAATAACAACAATATCTAAATAATAACAGAAACATAAAACTTGGGTGGGTTCAATTGAACAGTAGATGTGTGCTAGATACTAGTTGGTAGTTTCAAAAATTTTACTTGGACATGAGTAATTGCGCCTTGAGTGTTCTACGTTTGCAGAGGGCAAGGCGGTTTGACCTCATTCGAGGGAATGTTTCCAAGGGGCACCGAGGGAATGACCAGGGGGACCAGGCGATTGCCTCCATGAAGTATCAGGCCTGAATCTTTTATGAAACTAGTTTTGCCTTGCCTCGTTTCTTTTTGAAAATTAAAGACATTTATTTATGAGTATTTTAACTGTAGAACCCCCAAAGCATTCAGCTAATTCTAAGGTTAACAGTTGTTTCAGTTCTAAATTTCCTTTTTGTTTATTGAGACGATAAACTAGTTTTAATTGTTTGGTGTCCTTAAAGTATTGATGTTTTGTTACAGGTGATTTAAAATTTGTTTATTATATGTAACTTGCTATGAGATGTTTTTCACATAAGTAATTTCAAAGAAAATTGAAACAGAAATTCGTGACTGAAATCTTGGTCAAAATTGCCAGAACATTGACATACAAAAAAAGATTGAATTAGTAGAGACAGGCCATTTTTATGTTGTTTAGGGTTTAACACTCAAGTTTCCTGTAAAACAATGCCTTTGGCTTGAGCTATGGCTTGGGCTATGGCTTGGGCTATGGCTTGGGCTATGGCTTGGGCTATGGCTTGGGCTATGGCTTGGGCTTCGGCTTAGGCTTCATCCGACTGTTTGAAGCCTCAGGCCAATAAAGCAGAACATTTTCAAAATTATTGACAGAGCCTAAACCAGGGCCCAAGCTGAAGGTGTGGTTTCAGAATGTTCAGATTACAATATCATGTTCTTTGTCAAATACAATCCCAGGCCTGATGCCTCGTTTGTAAACAAAAAAAGGGGGGCACAAGCACCAAGGCGTTTTCTCCTTGGCAAAGGAAACCTCTATGAGGAAATTGTCAATTTGCTACCCCCTTGGGCACCAAGGCAAAGACCAGGGGCAATGTGAGGTATCAGGGCGGCTACCCCTGTATTTATTCAAAAATATCCATTAATTATTTCTCTGTAAAAGGCAAACTAAGAAGTTTGTCTGTATTTTTGGATTGGGTTGCTTATGAATGGGAGGAGGTGTAAGAAATTTTTATCATTTTTTGTTAGTATTTTTTTTTTCTTTTTTCCTTCTTTTTTCAAATGTTGCCTTAATGCAACTTTAATATAATTTTTCCAAAATTGTATCATAAACTGTATATTACAAAGGGTAATGTATATATTAAATTAAAGAAAGTCTAACTTTGGTCTCGAAGCTTTAGCATAAAATAAAAAACTATAAGAAAAAACTGCTACAAAGGACTCAAATTACATGGTTTCTGTTTGTTTTGTTTGTTTTCAGTTTTGTTCACCCCTGTGGACCCTGGTTCAAATCCCACCTCGGACAGAACTGAAGTGTGTTCCCATTTGAGATTAAAGCTTAAACATTTCCCCCTGTTAATTACCAATTCTGACTTTGTTTTTAGGGAAACTTGGCAAACAAACAAACAAAAATAAAACCATAAACAGACTGCTATCGTAAGAGGGCGCTATACGCTAATTTATTAAGTGTACAAAAAGCAGACGGCTTTTGATGACGTCATGTATGAGGCACAAGCGAAAAACATGGCTTCTTTCGAGGGACACGCGACTAAACGTCAGCGAACCGAGGTTGGAGGGCGCGGTGTGCAGTCAGGAACGAGGGTAAATATACCATTTCAATGTGTTAATGTTGTAGATGAGTTTGAGCTCAATTTGGAGGATGCAAACTGGTCACGAGTTTGATATTTCTTCCTTGTAAAAATGGAGTGACCAGGTTTATGTTTTATCAATTGACAACAATGGCATTGGCTTTTGCATGCAGGGGTCTCAGTCTGAACGTGACAGTAGAGGGCGTTTTAGTGCATTGCATTTTTACTGTATGTTTAGTAATAGTGCCATGGTATACCGTATGTACCATCAAACATTGTCAAAAGTACATCACAAACACATGAGTTGACTGCTAATGCTATGCTATTGCTATAATAATAAGGAAGGAACTTCACTTGCCCTTGGAGTTGAAGTTGAAGTTGATGTACCTCACTAAATAAGCTGCACAGTGCATTTTCTTTACCAGGTCTGCAGGTCAACTCAGTCAAACCCAAGTCGACTCTATATAGTATACAAATATTGACTGCTTCGAGTGGCGTAGTAAAACTAGTCACTCGAGACGATCCCCGGTGCAGCCTATCTTCCCGAGGCGAAGCCAAGGGAAGATAGGCGGCTCCGGGGATCACCGAGAGATACTAGTTTTACTACGCCACGAGACAAAGCAGTCAATATTTGTTTTATAACATCTCTTCCTTTGATTCTATCTGTAGGCCTATACCTTAATTAATAAAATTAATTCACACAAACTTTACGTACGTGGCAATCAATCATCAACCATGAACTGTAAAATCTTACGTTGAAATACCAAGTTTTGACCAAAAAAAGAGGGTACCAGACTACTGCTGTTACGTTCGTTCTCTAAACCGTATTTCAAAAGCACACATTCTGTTCATTACACCGGGTTCGAGGTTGTCAAGCAGCTCGTTTAAATCAATGTTTGTAGTCAGGGTACCAGGGTATCCATTCACTAGTACATCGGTCGCTAGGCTATCGTTGAATAGTTCGTTTGGTCAGTGAACATGTACAAGAGTAAAAAATACACAACACCATGTGACACGCTCTCGGCCAATCAACAGATAGAATCAAAGGAAGAGGTGTTAAAATCTGAGTTATCGACCCAGTCCCAACAACGCTTTTTTAACATTTGGACATTATCTGGCATATGTAGGATAAAACACATTGAGCGTAATACTCAGACCCTACATACACCAGATAATGTCCAAATGTTAAAAAAAGCGTTGCTGGGTCCAGTAACTCGTGCAACCTGTACCCAACAATTTGCACCCAAGTTTAGCGGGGCGCATTTAACAGGGCACAAAACTGACACTGGACCGCAGGCCCGAGGCCAGTGATTTTAGCATCAGCCAGTAAACTCAAGACTGGACAAGTCAGACGGGCTGGTGTTTTTGTTCTCTTTGAATTCTGTGGAGTATTGAAGAATACTTACCCATAATGCATTTGAATGAGATAAATCTTCTTGTAGTCTTTCTTCTAAAATTAAAATAGTTCAAATGTTAACCGTGTATATTTTTTTTCTCGTTTCAATTTTGGTCCAGTAAACATTTTTAGCTACAAACCCTTCAGTCAATTGTGGATTTTCCCACCAAATTTGAGCCCTGAATTTAATTGTCAATGCATCTAATTTATTTAGTATCATGTATACTTTTCACACCATTAATTGTTTTTTAACACCACCCCCTCCCCCATAAAAAGGGACATTTAATTAAATGCATCTAGTATGTAACTGCAGGAGGTCCAAAAACATTTCATTTTAATTATAGTATTTTTTGTGGTTTTGAAAAAACAATGGCAGAGTCCAAAAATTTGATCCAAATTCCAGAAAAGACGTCTGCTCCAGGATAGACGTCTAACGTGCATTGAAACTGTATTGTTCACACAATATATGCCATGCCTTGTCCTAGACTAGCGAACAGAAACTAGAGCATTCCAGGGCATTTCATGGCAGTACTACACGGGGCCCAATTTCATGGAGCTGCTTAAGCAGAAAATATCGCTTAAGAATTTTCTGCTAAAGCTAAGCAGAAATCAGCAGGATACCAGTCACAAATTGTACATGTGACATGGTAGTTTGGCCGGTACCCTTATTCTGTAAGCATAATTTTGTTGTGCTTAGCTACTTTTTGTGCTTAAGCAGCTCTATGAAATTGGGCCCTGGTTGAATGAGATCATGATGTTGTATCATAGCTAAGCCTGTGCCGGTTACACGGTTAACCGACCCATTGTCCAGTTACACGGTTAACCGACCGATTGTCCGGTTACACGGTTAACCGACCGATTGTCCGGTTACACGTTTACATTTTTACGGTTCTGATAACCGTAAAAAAAAATTTCACTTGAAAGTGCCGCTGAACGCAGACCACATCCCAATCACGATGTACACGACGCACAACCCGTGTGACACACAAGCAGTCGCATCGTTTCCAATTTACAGGCTTGTAGTCTTTGTTATCACGTGACTATGCGTGCTACAATAAAGCTAAGAAACATTCAAAATAACATAGGTTTAAAGATTTGCCCAGCTGCCTTTTTTTCAAATAATTTTTTTAAATAATACCGTGCAATTTCCTTGTGTTTTAAGATTTTAGGTTTATTTTTATACTTTTGTTGACACGGGTTACATGTGTCTACACTCCCCTGCTCATAAGGGTTGCCCCCACCCCCTCTCCCCTCAAGCTTTGAAAACTGACGATTTCAAATTTCATGTTTTAAAATGGAACAATTATTTCAAATAATGTTCCTCATCTCAAGGAGTGGTAGGGGATTGTTTTGAGTCGAACTCACAGAGGATTAAGCAAGCTTCAAATTACAGGCATGCAACTTTTCAACTGATCAACTGATACACAAATTGATAGGCCTACACAGTTCCACAAAGTCTTGCCTGTGCCTGGAGCTTTCCTCTTGTTTTGACAAACTGCAGTTGCTAGCCTGAAATTGAGCTTTAGTTTTCAGTGATAGGCATGATAATCTTCCTACATGTACTTTAGTCTGATTTCCAATTTTGTTTGCCCTCGGACAAATCAGACCATAGGGATCAGACAAACTATGATTAAATAGCCTAAAATGTCCATTAAAGCCTACACCATGTATACATGTAGGTCATTTGTTGTACTTGATAGAATATTCAAAAACAAATTCCCAAGGACCAAATATTTTGCCTGCATATTTTCGACTAGCCATTAGGCCCAGTTAGCTTGTTTTTTTAATTTTCTATACTTTACCATGCCAGATATGAGGCAGAGATCCCCCCCCCAATGTTCCCATACTTTAACACCCTATTTCCCTCTTGTACAGAAGTACCCCCCCCCCTAAAATCCCCTCACGAATTCCTGAGATTCCAAGTATACAATGAAGACACAATAGGGTGTACACTGAATGTTTTTTTTCACTTGTCCAACAGCCTTTTTCAAAGTTAATTATTCATATTAAGAAGAGATGCTTTTCTACACTGAACTACATGTAGCCCCACTTGGAGAGAATTCCCTGTCTTAAAACTAGCAGATTGGCCTAGTAGATGTTATATAATCCATTTATTGTCCAAGTGGAGTTCTGGTCTGTACGTTCTTTGTGTGGTCTTTTAAATAATTTGAGACATTCCTGCATTTTTGTGAGTATCCAAAAAGACATGGCAAGGCAAGTGCGTTTGGTTTGCATGATGCAGTTTACATGCATTAACCCTTGCAGTCCCAAATCCTTCTATCCAATTGCCAAAGTGAATGATTCAAAGGATTGTGGCCAGGAGGCCCAAAATAACAATGGCTTAAATCACAAAGTGCCTATACTTTAGTCTGATTTCCAAATTTCGTTGCTCTTGGAAAAATCAGATAAATTATGATTAAATAGCCTCAAATGTCTTTGTTTCTCAAAGCACACACCATTCCCCCTGTATCAAGCACTGAATGTTTTTTCCACCAGTCCACCAGCCTTTTTCAAAGTCCATTATTCATATCAAGCAAGAATGATTTTCTACACTGACAATGACTGAACTAGCCCCACTTGGAGAGAATTCCCACTGGCCCTCTGCAGGGCTCGAATTTGACACTGGACCGCAGGCCCGAGGCCAGTGATTTTAGCCTCGGGCCAGTAAACTCAAGACAGAACAAGTGCGACTGTCTTGTGTTGTTAACTTGAATAGTAAATAGGCCTGACTCACTGTGTAGTATCTTCAGTTTATAGAAATGATGTTCGAAAGTTGACTCTGAGTTTGAGTCTCGTAAAACCTTTCAATTTGGTTGAGTTTCAAAATGTATTTACCCATTAGACAAACGAGATAAGTCTTCTCTCTCAGTGATTGTTCAAATGAAAATGGATTACTTGTTAAACTTTGTTTTAAAAATTTTTTTATTTCCGGTCAGGTCTAGTGAAATAAGTTCTGGTCCAGTAAAAAATTTGAGTTACAATTCCAGCGATCTTGCGGAATTTTACTCCATATTCGAGCCCTGCTCTTGTGTATTAACTAGCAGACTGGCTTAGATGTTATTTAATCCATTTATTGTCCAAGTGGAGTTCCAATCTGTACTATTCTTTGTGTGGTCTTTTAAATAATTTGAGACATTCCTGCATTTTTTGAGTATCCAAAAAGACATGGCAAGGCAAGTGTGTTTGGTTTGCATGATGCAGTTTACATGCATTAACCCTTGCAGTCCCAAATCCTTCTATCCAATTGCCAAAGTGAATGATTCAAAGGATTGTGGCCAGTAGGCCCAAAATAACAATGGCTTACCGAAGGGTAAGGCATTCCAATCATTTCCCAAGTCCAAACAATTTGGTGCGGAGTGACATAGAAGAAGAGGATAGGGAAGGTTTCTGGCCACACACTCCAGCCAAACTGGCCTAGTCTGTATTAGCCATTTGAAAGTTGGATTTGAACAATGTCTGGCGCTACAATGCCTTGCCCAAGTCACAAGTGAATGCTGAATGAATTTAAATTCCTCAAGCTCAATCTAGTACTGCTTTACTACATGGTTAATAGGGGCAAGCATTTACATTGAGAAGGCAAACACTCGTACACAATTTTCATAGGAATGTGTGGTGCAAGGATACCGGCCTACTGATCAAGCTAGGCATTAGAAGTTTGCATGCAGAGTACTTACTGTAGTTTTTGTGCAAGGAACATTGTGCTTGATATGTGTACACTTGTTCAAAATACATGACCTGGAAGTGGGTAGTTTACAACACAAAATGTCCTCCGTATCGGACTCAAAATGTGAACAGAGTGATGACTCCCAGTGTACACATACATCATTGCATTTATGTGCGCAAACGTGTACACGGAGCAGTACCTACAAAGTGCACATGCTTGACAATTCTCATACACTAGTAAGTATCCATGGGGGACCGAGTCGTAGAATAAGCCATTTGCGAGTTAGATTTGAATAAAGTCTTGTACAATGACTTGCTTAGTCACAAGTCACCGCTTACATTTGAGTTCCTCAGACTATAGAGACAGTTGCTATGTCAAATGGTTCGGGGCAAGCTTTTGTATAGCAACCGCCAGATGAGCAAACCCTGGTACCATGGTGCAGAACACATCCAATCAGAATTGTGTATGGGTGTTCGCCGTCTCTTACGTAACTACGCAAAAGCTTGCCCCCGAATCATGTGACATAGCAACTGTCTCTATAGTCTGAGGAATTCAAAATTTAAGTGGTAACTTGTGATCAAGTACGTCGTGGTACCAGACAATATTCAAATCTAACACGCAAATGGCTGATTGACAAACGCTGTGAGATGCCGGTCTGGTGTGGCTAAGGGCCATCCCTCCTATACACAGGTGCCACAGACTGCCACAAAGTAGTGTACCTTCTAGGCTAGTGTTGGGTGCATTGGTTTATTAAAGCATGACATTCAGTACAGTAGGAGGGTTATACCATATATTGCTGTACAGGAAAACAACTGTTCTGTATTCTTAGTATTCTAAAACTTATATTGGGTCATTTCTTATTGACTTTTGTTTTTAATACCAGGATCGATTTGAAGATGATCATAAGCTCATGGCGTCCAAGGTGGTCCATGTCAGGGGACTCAGCGACAGGGTGACCGACGCTGACCTTGTGGAAGCACTCCAATTCTTTGGACCCATCAGGTAAAAAATTTTCAGATCAGAATAGAAGAAGATAGGGGAGAGTCGTATGTTAATTTTTGAAACCATTCTACTGTGTGGTTTGTGTACAGTTTACACAACTGCGCCCAGAACTGACTGTGTACAAATGTGCACTGTGTAGATTTATGATATCGTTGTGTCGGTGAAAAAAACATTTTTTATCTCCTAAAAGAGCACTTCCGTTAAGCGCGAGTTATTTCTACTAGTTGGTTTAAGTTCACAGCTGTTTTAATCAAGTTATTTCTACCAGTATAGTAGGTTTGATTCACCACTGTTTCTTGTTTGTGCTAATGTGGTGTTGTACCCTCAATTTTGTTAGTCCCTGGCTGGTCCGGCTTAACTTTTTATTTTTTAGATACTTTTCTGGAGGGTGTGTTTTTAAGATCTTGTTTCTAACTTTTGTATACGCTTGTGTGCTATCGTTTTTTTTCTTTTCTTATATGTATGTAGTTTCTTGGAATTTTAATTTCTCTCATTGTACAGTTGTAAGGCGCATTTGATCATTTTTCATATCGAGAATGCGCGGTATAAGTAACATTATTATTATTTGTATTATTTATAACTTCCATTTATTGCGCCCTTTACTTACATTCCAAGGAGTAAACACAGTTGGGGGGGCGGTGCCTTTTCTATCACCTAGAATGTGGAATAATCTTCCTGTGAACATCAAACAATCTCCCTTGATCTTCAAAGCTTCACTTAATTCTACATTTTTTTGAGAGCTTATTGTACGACAAAATGAGCAACCAGCGTTGGATCGGCGTTTTATAAATTTGTGCTTTGATTGATTGATTGATTTGAGTCACCCACTCATGTAAGACCCTCTGTGATATTATTTAAAGGAACATTACAGAATTGGTTTTTGCTAACAGAACAGTTGCTGGCAGTGTAAGCACTTTATGTAATCCACCATATACATAAACTGACAAACCTGTGGAAGTTTGAGATCGATCGGCCATCTGGGTCACGAGAAAATAGTGAAAACCCGATTACACATTTGCATGAAATCATATAGATTCAACAAATAAATAAAACGCTCACTGAGCGATAAACTCCAATCGGAAAATTAGTTTATTCATTTCTCATCAGATATGGCATTTCAGACAGAAATATTTCAAGGGATGTTTTCTACTATCATCATCATTAGACTGTGTAAGTTTTATGTAAATCTGTGATCAAAAAGTATATTTTACAAGTTTTTTTCTTACCAATTCTAATTCTGTAATGTTCCTTTAATGTAACCTGGGTTTGTTGTCCGATTGCAGCTTTGTATACACCATGGCAGGCAAGGGACAGGCCCTAGTGGAGTTTGAAGACATGGAGGCGTCTACCGGCTGTGTGGAATACACACAGGTAAAAAAATTAAAACAGTTTCTATTCTTAGATGCAGTGGACACTATTGGTAGTTACTCAAAATAATTATTGGCATAAAATCTTACTTGGTAACGAGTAATGGGGAGAGGTTGACAGTATAAAACATTGTGAGAAACGGCTCCCTCTGAAGTGACATAGTTTTCGAGAAAGAAGTAATTCTCCACGAATTTGATTTCGAGACCTCGGAATTAGATTTTGAGGTTTCGAAATCAACCATCTGAAAGCACACAACTTCGTGTGACAAGGGTGTTTTTTCTTTCATAGTTATCTCGCAACTTTGACGACCAATTGAGCTCAAGTTTTTACAGGTTTGTTATTTTATCCCTATGTTGATATACACCAAGTGAGAAGACTGGTCTTTGACAATTACCAATAGTGTCCAGTGTCTTTAAATCATTTCCAAGGGATGGCCCTGCCCTGATATGTTATAGAGACCATGGAGGGAATTGCCCCCCATGCCCTTATAGTCATTGTCAGGGTGCTCTTGTCATTGCCTGGGTGCCCCTTGAAATGTTCCTGTACTTATTTTTATATTTTCCTTAAGGAAGAAATTTACGTTTCCCTCCTAAAGGTGCCCTTAAAAAGTTCCAAATCTGCATGCTCTCTTATGTTGTCTTGTTTAGTTCTATATGTTGATTATTAATGTGTGCATTGCCAGGTTGTATTCTATTCTCATTGTTTATTTTACTGTTGTATTGGATTATCTTGTTTCCCCCATTTTTGGGGGTGACGGCGTCTGTTTTTGAAAATTATTATGTAAAAACCATACTGCATTTGTAGATTTCTTGATACATTGTATGTATTTTTTTTATCATGTGCATGCTTTATTGAAATGTTGTATTTTGATGTAATTGTTGAATTGCTCATGGAATTTTCGTTGTACTTTGCGCCTTCGAACGTCCTCGGATGGAGAGGGCGTACTACAAATGCAACAAATTAAATGATTGTTATTCCTTGAATTTGTATGCAGGTATTTGACAATGTCTGTCCCGAGTAACAAAGAATCTGAGAAAAAGGTTTTGCTGGTCCATAATTCTGAGTATGAAGGACAGACAGCTGGGAAATCTGTAGGAGATCCCTGGTGGAAGCGGATTTCCTGGCTGAGACAACTGTGCTCCAAAATGTACACATACGTGCTCAGAACTACTATGATCTCATACAATACGAATGAACAATTATGTGATATCCTACTGTTATGTGATGTGGGGCCTACCTGATGCAAATATTACTTCATTGGAATAACGGGGGCATGTCTGCTGCGTTCGTGCTTCTCAAAAGTCTCCAGTAGATCAGGATTCTTTAAGTACTTGGTCTTTTTGCCTTTTCTGAAGTTTGCAAGTGTTTCTTTCCGTACGCAGAACCATCCGGAGAATGTGATTAACGTAGCTGGTTCCCCGGCTATGATTAACTTCTCTACCAGTAAGAGGATCAAGAGACCAGGGTAAGGCACCCCTAGTTTTATTTTATGAACCAGCATTTTACTATTCCAGGCCGCGTCGATTTAAAGACAAGGTGATCTGGGCGCTTTTGAACATTGTATCAAAGTGCCTTACACTATTATTACTACCTCTGTTCATTGGGCCTTCAGCATTCCTGAAATTATCTCCTTTGGAGTATGCAGCACCGGCGCACACGTTGCTAATCATTCACATCAACGATCTTTACCCTCACACAAACCACCCATTTACTCCTGGGTGATGAGAAGCAATTATAGTCTTGCCCCAAGGGCACGAGTGTCATGACCGGGATTCAAACCCACACTATGATGACGTCAGATCTTGAGTCTGATGCGCTAAGCTGCTTGATGACGACAACTACATTGCGCCGTTGGTTTCATGTGTACATGCAAAAAAAATTTTCAGAGGGGAGGGAGAATAAAAAAGGGGTTGCAAAGACGAACGACACAACAAAATAAATTTGTCAAAATTGTTGATATTGATTGTCAATTTTTCAGAGAGAATACCCCCGATATGCCGGAGGAGACGCCCAATAGAGTCATCTTGCTGACGGTGCATAACCCATTCTACAGCATCAACACGGTCAGTGCACCTTTGTCTCTTTCAAAATCTATTGAGTCCTTTAAATGGATCTTGTCATATTACCCCCATCACTCTTTCTTTCGTCCGTATTATCCACCTGACGTGGTTTTTTGTTTTTGCCTCTACTGTTTGTATCAAGGCCAGTTTCAACATTTCCCAAGTATGGGATAATTAAGTTTTTATCTTATCTTATCTTATCTTTGCCCCTAAACCTTCTGGATCCTCCAAAATTGTCTTCATGAATTGGCGAATTGCTGAGGAGCGAGGGCTGTAGGCTCAAATAGCAACTGCTTATCAGTGGGGTCAGGCATTCTAATCTCATCTAAGTCTAAACAATTTGGTGTGGAGTGACAGAGAGGAGGGTATTGGAGGATTGAGGTCACTGGTAGGAAAACAGGCCTCGGGAGTAAGGGTTGTAAGCAAATACATGTACATTGGTTGCTAAATAAATTTCCCATTCATTTTGAAATGTCACTGTCTCTTTTGAAATGTAGACACTCTCTAGCACCAGGGCCTGATTTCATAGAGCTGCCTAAGCGGAAAATATAGCTCAACAATTTCCTGCTGAGCGTAAATAAGCAGGATACCAGTCAAAGATGGTACCATGTGACATGGTATTTTTGCCGGTAACCTTATTCTGCTCAACATAATTTTGTTGTGTTAGCTTCTTATGCTTTAGCTGCTCTATGAAATTGGGCCCTATTTGTCTCTTTGACCTTTTCACTAGCAAAAAGACAGCATTTTTGTTAGAGAAAGTGATGTCAGTTTGTGGATTTTGCGATTCAAATGTTTGTAATCGAATTGAAAGGACGTTTTGTCACTGTTTTTCTTTTGCCATTAGGATGTGATACATACCATTTGCAAGGGGTACGGTGATGTCCTTCGCATCGTCATCTTCAGAAAGAATGGAATCCAGTCCATGGTGGAATATCCTTTTTTTACTCGTTTGTCCAACAAAAGAAGCGAGCTAGAAGTTGTTGGTGCTGAAAGATTTGGTTCGAGTAATACAGTTGTGTATATTTTATGGAGGTGTTTAGCACAACCAAGTGTGGTAGTCGAACCTGTGTTCACTCACCACATGGTGCAGTTTTCACACTTCACACTTGGGAAAGGTTCTGTTTTAATTCCAACCAACCGTAGTCTGTCAAAGTCCAACAGCATGTTTTGTTTGATTTTGTTGAACTGAGGACTGCACTCGAAAAACTTATGATTCTATAGATGGGAATCAGGTATACCACCATAGTCAGTGTCCAACAGTTCGGGTGTTGAGTTACCATGTGGTGTTGGGATTTTGTATGAGTACCCCTTTCTGTTCGGCTTTGAAGCATTCCTGAAGCCATCTCAACTCCTTTGGAGTATGCAGCTCCAGTACCTAAATTGGCACAATGATTTCTTATCATTAACATCAACATTCACTACCCTCGTAAATACCCATTTACTCCTGGGTGATGAGAAGCAATTATAGTTCAGTATATTGGCCAAGGACGCAAGTGTCACGGCCTGGATTCGAACCCTCACTCTGACGACGCCAGAACTTGAATTCACTGTGTTGCCGACCGCTCGGCCACGGCACGCTACTGTTTTTTGTCATCCACCTGTGATTAAACCTTAACTGATCTCTTTTACGTTCGACACCATCGAGTCGGCTACCAAGGCTAAGAAGGGACTGCAGGGATGTGACATCTACTCCGGTTGCTGTACTCTCAGGGTGGAGTTTGCCAGGGTAAGCTATCTCATCTGTAAACATGGGAAGATCCGATACTTATCTGCCTGAGTCAAGTACAAATTGTCATTTTTTATTTTTGTGTGTGAGATATTGCCTAACTCACAAGGCCAGACGGCCACTTCAAGGTGAGGGCTACACTTAAATGACTTGGGCTGTCAACCCAAATCAACTGTCACCAGGGTCACCTACTCCTGGGGCTGAGACAGGGTTTTACCCCCTTCACAGTCCGAAAAGGATGTAGGAGCCTTTCCGGTAGTGGTAGAGCAGAATGCACTACCTTCCCATCTTGTTTTGTTTTTTGTTAAATCACCCTCAAATTTCCATTGATGGGAAAAATGTTTTCTTTGAACTTTCGAAAATTTGAAATTTGATTGAAATTTGAGGATGATTAAAAAAAATAATACGGAGATTCAACTTTTCTGATTTAAAATCGCATATCCAACTTTTAAAATTTGAGAATCCTCTGTTGCGTTTTGATGCGTTTTGGGATAACTAGTCCACTCCACAAGGCAACAAAATCCTGTGTTATGTTTTGATGCATTCAGATGAGTTTTTTATTTCAACTGTGTTGCAGTTTAATGCAATTATCATTGTGCCTAGAACCCATCCACCCCCCCTATTGTGGTCAGAGTTCAGATTTTCAGTAAGTTTTTTTGGTCAAATTGTACTTTTTTAGACTCAAACCCTCACAGTTTACAAGAACGACCACGAGACGTACGACTACACCAACGCTAGTCTGGCACCACCAAGTAAGTGTCTAAGAATTTACTCCTTTTTTTCCCCTCAATTATTTTCAAAGTCTCATAAAAGTGTATGACCAAAAAGTCAAATTGGTGTGGATATTTCCCAGGGATAATATAACTATGTCGCTGAAGGGCAAAATATTGTTTGCATGACCAGAAGAACAAAAGAAAGGATTCAAAATTTTAATTAATGGATGAAGTTGTTTGTGTGAGGGATAAACAAAGTTGTTATTTTTAAGGGTGAGGGGGAAAGAACCAAAACACTTTGAAAGTGTTATTAATTTGTTTCATTGAAGAAGAAAAATTTGATTGATGTTTTTTGTGAAAAACTTGAACACTATGATATCTGGACAGTTCACTGAGCTGTGTTCTTTCTGTTAACCTTTTTTTATGAAATTCAACTCACTTGGAAACAAAAGGAAGATGTCCATCAAGCTATCTTGTTACACATCACATGACCCGAGGCTGCGGCTTTTGGCTCCGGGCTTTAGAAACAGCTCACAGAGCAAGAGTCGAAGCCGCAAGTTCAAAAATACATTCTGTGACAAAAAATTCAATTGTTTTGTTCTGCATGAATACACTGAGTACAATGAAATACTTAGCATAGTTTGTGCAATGAAAGAATTACAAAAAACAATGTGTCCGTAGGGGTACATCATGTGTTTGAAATCATATTATTAGGTAAAATAGATTTCTTTACTGAACAGACATTTTTCATTTGCGTCACTCGTATCATGGAAAACTTGTCGGTTGCAGCTAATTAGCACGGCAAGCGTTTACAGATGTTGAATACCTTTAAAAACACACGCTAAGGCCGTGTCCGACTTGGCGGCTACGGCTACATCTACGGCTGGATTACTGTGTCACTGTGCGTTGAACTATAGGACGCCCTTAGCAAAACCCTTAGCAACAGCCGTAGCTGTAGCCGCCAATTCTGGATATGGCCTATATCCAAGTGGGCAATGAGGTTCAAAGTTCCATGTCAAAAGTTCAGAGTTCATTCTTCCATCTCTCATGACTATGAATATTAAACAGTGAATTATCAAACACTTCACATTACAAATTGTATCAAATTTTGATATATCAAATAATGGATGATTAAAATAAGTCTGTTGGATGATACAGATAGACATGTGTTTCTTTTGAAGTCTATAACATGCTTTATAACAAGGCTTTTTGTTTGATGTTACATTATCTAATACTTCTGTGGGAAATATACAAGTAACATGTTACACCTCAGCACTGTATACTCGGTGCTTTTCGCAAGTCCTGTGTGGAAATTGAAGTGCTCTAGAATGGCGGGGTCGTGGGTTCGAGTCCCACCCTGGTAGTATGGCAGTCAATTTTTTTTTATTCCGCAGGACTGGGGGATTTTTTTAGTATACAGTGCCATTAAACTTCGGTTTAAGGTTAAACATAAAACAAATATAATATCCTTTATCCCGATGCAATTAAGCCATTTTGAGATATGGTGGACACAATATACTATGACACTACCAGGTTTGGGTAAATTTGTCTGTATACACCACAACCAAACTCTACACTTCTATAACGGCCACCATACCTCAAAAAGGCTAATACAACTGTTTAAAATGTTAACAGCTTATCTAATACAAGTGTTTTTTGATTTGGTGTGATGTCATTGCTTCAAGCGGAATGTGAATGGGTTTCTGTGAACTTAATTCTCTGCGCTTTCTTTTTTCTGGTATCTCTTGTGCCTTGTGATGGGTACTTCTTTAAAAAAATATATATATATATAAATAATAAATTGCTTGCTCACTACACAACTGTTTACATGTTTGGTACGCAAGAAATCATCATAAATATTTTGTGCATTTAAGTGTGTGTATCTGTAAATATATCTATACACAAAACCTTCACCAGAGTTGTAACTGGTATTTGTCAAAACAGTTTCCACATGGAGTTACACTTTGTATCAAGGGCTCAAAATGTACACTGGACCACAGGCCCGGGGCCAGTGAATGTAGCCTCGGGCCAGTAAACTTATGACCAAACAAGTCTTGCATCTTTAAATGAAATGATAACACCTCACTGTGTATACATATTTTTTTATAGACAAATAATGTTCAGATTTTGTTTTTGAATCTAATAAAAAAAAAATCAATTCTGTTAACTGTTGAAGAATACTTGCATGTAAAGACAAATGAGATAAATCGTCTCTTAGTGCTTGTTCAAATATATAGTTGTAAACTGTGTCCCCCCCAAAAATTGTCATTTTGGTTCTGGTCTTGTTAAACAAAAAAACTCTGGTCCAGTAAAAGTTTTGAACAACAAGCCCTGTGGAGTTCAAGCCTTGGTATCAATTAAGTTATTGAATCAAGGGAGATCAACACTTTCGGTTTTTAACACACAAGAAGGGCGTAAACAAAACAATAAACATATTTATATTATGTACAGGCACAATGTTATACATTCCGTTCTTAGTGAAATATCAAATTGTTTGGAGTTAAGCACATGGTAAACATTTGTAATATTTGTAACATTTGCTGTAGAAATGTCTTACCACTAATTTGTACTTATTTAAACAATGGACATACATGTAATATATTTCCACAATTGTTACACCTTTTGTATTTAATTGTCTATACAATTCTGAACAAGTGATCAATGAAGAAAGCTGTTATTTCTTCTGGCATGTCTGAAGGCAGACTGAAGCAATCATACTTGTAGCATCACATGCGATGCAGTTTCAATAAGTTTGCAGCATTTGTCAGTGTTTGGAGGGAACAGAAAGATCTGCAATTGTAACCAGGGTATTTTGGGGAGTTAGGTTGTATTAACCCTCTTGCTGTCTGACCATTCAATACCATTCACTGTGGTTTTGAATGATAGATAAACTATGCCAGCCTGCAATATGATACCATGAGGGAATGCATGTACACAGTACACAGTTAGTTCTGTGCACAGTTGTGTCACCGTACACAACCTTGGCAGTCTAATGGTTTCAAATGGTTGGTCAACTCACTGGAAAATGTTGCCAAGAGTCACTGACAGTAGGAGGGTTAACAGGCTTGCAACTTTGGCCTCTTTTGCTGCATTTTCAAGTACATTTAATACACGAGTCTCACAAAGAATACTGCTCAAGGCAAGTTTACAGTTTTTCAAAGCATTCAATGATAAAGCAAAACAATGTTCAAAGACAAAGTACAAAGTTGATAATTGAAATATATTTTTAAAAAGAGAGAGAAATAATATTTCCATCTGAAATACTGTCATAGTGTCGAAATATCATGTTAATTACACGATCAGATACTTGTTGCATATTTCAAAAAGCCATATACTGTGGGTGCATTATTATAACCTTATTGTTTTATATTTTGTTCTATGCAACAAACTACATGTACTTACATTTGTATTATACTCATAAGTATTGTTACAAGTTCACCACAACTGTTGTACGACAAATGTTACTCCTTTATGTGGGTAAATGGTTACAGAAACTGTTATTGTGCACATATATTTACAACTGACTGTCATCACACAATCATTTGATTACAAATATTTTTTTTTAGACTGACTGCTATGTTGATCATGCGTTTGGAAATACCACACACACAGATCCTTGTTATGTGATTGGTGGAACACGCATCACGTGTCATCCATTATTGGTGGAACACGCATCACGTGTCATCCATTATTGGTGGAACACGCATCACGTGTCATCCATTATTGGTGGAACACGCATCACGTGTCATCCATTATGGTGGAGCACGCATCACGTGTCATCCATTATTGGTGGAACACGCATCACGTGTCATCCATTATTGTAGAACACGCATCACGTGTCATCCATTATTGGTGGAACACGCATCACGTGTCATCCATTATTGGTGGAACACGCATCACGTGTCATCCATTATTGTAGAACACGCATCACGTGTCATCCATTATTGGTGGAACACGCATCACGTGTCATCCATTATTGGTTGAACACGCATCACGTGTCATCCATTATTTTGTTGTTCCCAAAATAATCGTCCCCGCCTATTTATTTGAATGAGGCAGGGTTGTGTCATGTACATTAGTACATGTACGTAAAAACTATATAAAGTGTCCATTGTAGGACTTGTATACAAATAGGTTCAAACACCATTAACTTTCAGTCAGTTTTTGAAATACAATGTGAGTAAATCCAGTATTTAACAATTGTGCATGTTTTTTTTTTAATACAATAGTTGCATTATGAAAGCATTACACATTGTTAACCCACTGCCTGACATTGCTCTCTCAGTTTGAAATGGTTTACACTGTATTATAGAAATGATATCAATACAATCCTGTAGATTGGAAGAAACACACCCTACAGGCTCCAGAAACAAATCTACACCAAATAGTGGTTGAATCAATTTTGTTAAGATGGTGACTCGTTAGAAGTTGTCCAAAAATTTCATTTTTGACGGTTATATACAGTAGTGTCATGACATTGACAGTGTTAATCGAATATCATAACTATACCATGCCGATATGTGGCAGAAGGAACCACCCCACCCCCCCCCCCTCACTCCAATCAAACACACTTGTACAGGAATACCCCTCCGAAAAATCCTCTATAGAAAATTCCTGAGATTCCCAGAACACAATGGGAGGAGGGTACACTATGCCACATATCGAGCACCAAATGATAAAAACTATACTATCATATGATTTAAGACAACCACCATTTGAACATGAAGTTTATCCAATGTGTGTATAGACCCAATTCACCTGACGTCACACGATAAATCATGCTCACGCTATTTTGGAAGTCGGAGTCTCAGTTTGTTACTGTGGAATGCGCATTCTAGGCGCCGCACTAACAGTAAGTTGCGCATGTTATCTTGACGCGCATTTTGACTCCCAAAATGGCAGATCAGACAAAAGCTGCGTGTGACGTCGGTGAAAGTGGTAAATATGAAGCTTTGAGTCAAGCTTGAGGTGTAATTTACGGGTGAAATATAAAAAACAGTTTGTGATGATAACACCAGACAGGGCCTCACGGAAAACCTGACCTGCAGAGACACTCCAACAGCAAGTTTGTGCCATTACAGAAGTAACACTACATGTTTACCACCACGCACACCAAAGGGATACCCACCCTCTTAACATCAGAACACTGACTTTGTCAAAACATTATTTATTTGTTTATTTATTTGTCAAACCACGGACCGAGATCCTGGTAGCCTTCTACAGAACACTGCAAACCATTGAACCAAATAAGTGCTCCATGGTGCACTTTTGCTGGAACACGATGACAGAGTTTGAGTGAAAAAAAAATAAACATTTGCTGTTTGAAAGCGTTGGTATTCAACTACTCCAACTCAACACTTTTCTCTACAACTTAATTATAGTAAAAACATACTTGCAACTTTATTTTGTGTCTAAACGAAAAGTTTGCTTTTCCATATAAATATAGAGGCTTGTACCAAAAAACATATTTGCAAAAATTATAGAAAATGTACCATAACTCTTCAGCGTTAACAAAATTAATGGATGACTGCAAACATTGTGAACAAAGCAAAGAAGTGTTGACCTATTGCGAATACTCACTGGTCACAGCTCAATTGTTACAACTGAAAATGTTTCACAGTGGGACAAGCTGTATAGTGCAAGCAGACGATTCTGAAACACACTGACACTGAGAAGGACACGACACCAAGCATAAAAACCAGCCACCACGTAGACCGTGCCAACATGCCTCTCAATCACGCATCCATCAACACGTCTTGACACCATCTACACTATAATGCTCCCCCTCTGCTTTCTGCTTCTGGTGCATTCCATGCTATATAAAACCTGATTGTACCCCCAACGATTGTGCAGGGAGGCAGCCTGAAACTCTCTCCACGGCAGCGGGGAACACCGGCAAGCAGCAGTGCACGACAAGCAGCGGCAGTTTTTTTGATCGGTGGATGGTTGCCGCAGTTCGTAAAAATCAGTGAGACCAATGTAGTGTGGTGTGGTCATTTCTGCCTTCTAGGAACTTAACTGGTACCAGAGGTAACATGTACTGTCAAATGCTGGTCCTCTAATCCCGAGTTCCTCGTTTGAATTTGTCTCTCTTAAAATTGTTCAGAATCATGTCTTTGAAACGTTGGTAATAAATTCCGATTTAAAGAATAAAGTTCAACAATTTGTTTAATATGTGGCTTTTGAATCTATACTTGTATCTTAGATAATGTTTAACAGTATAACCATACGTTTTGTAATTAAAATTTTCATGAACTGTTAATTTTTACTTGAAATCATTGAAGGGATGAAACGGCTCATTTTTGGTAGTGACTTTTTTTTAGCTCATTAAAAAAAAAAATGTTTAAAGCAAGGGTGCCACCCATGAAAAAATATGTTTTGTGATGATAACAAAAGAATATTTAACCGTATCCCATTTTGGCGGGTGAGGTGTGGCGTTCTCGTCAATAGGCAGTCCTTTGTGGGTATGAGATAACTGCCCGGAAGTCTGACCCATGTTTCTTTATTACTTTGATCAGGTCGTGGAGCAGCCCTCCTGGATGACCCACCGCCGTCCACTTACAACGGACCGACCAAAGCCAACATCAGGAGAGGTGGCGGAGGCAACCCTCGGTTTGGTAAGCAAGATAGATCTTTTCGTTTGTAGCAACATGTAATCTCTGGATATTGTGTATTGATATTGTGTATTGATATTGTGTATTGATATTGTGTATTGATTTTGTGTATTGATTTTGTGTATTGATATTGTGTATTGATATTGTGTATTGATATTGTGTATTGATATTGTGGCCGAGTGGTGTAGCCGGACTCGAGCTCTGAAGTTCTGATCTGCAGAGTGTAGTTTTGAGTCCCGGTCTTGACACTTTCTGTTCTTGAGCAAGATCGTGTTTCTTTGCCTGTGGATTGGGTTTTCAGTCCCTACCTGATTGCGTGGGTTCACCATACATGGGGGTTTTCCTCCCACATCTAAAAGTCTAGTTTATGTAATGTGCAATTTCAGCGTGTTCATACGGATTTTATTGACTGACGTCCACAGATTCTCGCGGTGGACCTCACGGTGGCGGCCCCATGCGCGGCCCGCCCCCGCCCCAGCACTACCAGGATCCCCAGCAGGGGGGCTACGGCCCACCCCACGGTGGTGGTGGTGGCGGCGGCGGTCGCGGTGGCGGCGGCGGCGGGTACCAGGACCACGGGGAGTACCCCCAGCAGTACAACCACATGCAGGACCAGCAGGCCCTGCAGCCACTCCCACCCAATGCTCCGTCCCACAGCGGCATCGTCATGGTGTACAACATCAACCTGGAGAAGATGAACTGCGAGAAGCTCTTCAATCTGATGTGCCCCTTCGGAAATATCTTCAAGGTATGGGGGAGTTCATGATCGTATATTTTACAGGGAGGCTGTGTTTCTAGCTATAAATTCAGGCTTTTACATATTTTCCCAAAAACTAAAATGACTTTACAAATCATAGAACTCGGGGAGAGTACTGAGTATACAGTGCTTAACCCTCCTACTGTCAGTAACTCTTGGTAACATTTTCCAGTGAGTTGACCAACCATTTGAAACCATTCGACTGCCAAGGTTGTGTACAGTGGCACAACTGTACACGGAACTAACTGTACTGTGTACATGCATTCCCTCATGGTATCATATTGCAGGCTTGCATAGTTTATCTATCATTCAAAACCACAGTGAATGGTATTGAATGGTCAGACAGCAAGAGGGTTAATACACATCGGTGTAAGGGTCAAACCAAATTAAATTCTTTATCCCCGATGCAAAAATTAACTTCTATTAAATCGTTGCAGTACCCGCTGCGAAGGATTCAAACTACTTCTAGCCATCGGGCTAGATCGATGGTCTAGTGGTAAGACATCTGCTCTAGCAATGCAAAGGTCGTGGGTTCGAATACCACCCAAGTGATTTGCCTGTGGAGTTTTTTTCACAGAGCTCGGGGGAAAGTACTGAGAATACAGTGCTTAATAATGCACATCGGTGTACGGGTAAAAACCAAAATAGATTTACAAATCATGCTCGTATAGACAGTCTTGGTTGTCGAGACATTCTTGTATTTTTGTTCAATGTAATCATGCAAAGTCCTGCTGTGTATCTACTGTCCTGGAGGCGATTTTTTTTTTCTGCAGCACACATCGGCTATGGAGTCAACAGTTTAAGGGATAGGCTGTTCTTCCCTATCCCTTAACTGTTGACTCCGTAGCCAGCGTGTGCTGCAGAACATAAATTTTGCGTCCTGGAGTAGATTCCGAATTGCGAGACTACAGAGTTCAAATGAGAACTTAACCCACTGTAAACTAGATTTGGAAGAACGGTGAGACTCCTCATTTTGTTGGTTTTTTTGCCCAGGTGAAATTCATGAAGTCCAAACCAGGGACTGTGCTGGTTGACATGGGAGAGCCGTACGCCGTGAGTAGGGCCATCACCAACCTGAGCAACATTGAGTTCTTCAACATGACCATACAGCTTGGGTGAGTACATGTTGTTACCTGGGCATGCAACTTTTCCTCGGATCAGCTGATTTCCTCTTTTTTTATTCTCAGTTTCACCATTCAAAATTGAAAAATACTGTGCAAAGTCATTGAACTTTTGTAATTTCTCTTTTTTGGTGAAGTCACAGTTGCATGCCTGTTGTTAGTTGTGCTCACATTGTATGAAGATTTGCCAATTTCATGAATTCATTATAATGCAAGTTCGGTGAAGAAAATGCCCAAGAATGAGTGGATTCAACAACAGCGCAATTTCCTAAAATAATTGTCAACTGAATGCTTTGTATTGTTGTGGGTTAGAAAGTGTGCCAATTTGCATATGTAATTGTTATTGCCAATTTGCCATGTAATCATTGTCATTTTTCTTGTGTATTTGTTATTGCCAATTTGCATATTTAACTGTTGCTGCCAATTTGGATACGTAACTTTCCAATATGTATACATGAATGTAACTGTTGCCACTTTGCATATATGTTATTGCTATTGCCAACTGGCCTATGTAAATGTAATTGCCAATTTGCATTTACTATTACCAATATGCATATGTAATTTTTATTGCCAATTTGCATAATCATTATTGCCAATGTGCATATGTAGTTGTAATTGCCAATATTGTAAGTGTTATTGCCAATATACATATAAAATTGTTGTTGCCAGTTTGCATATATTGTTATTGATAATATGCATATATACTTAATTTTTATTGCCACTTTGAATATGTACTTTTTATTTTCATTATGCGTGTAATTTTTATTGCCACTGTGCATATTTCATTGTTACTGCCAAAATGCATATATATGTAATATTTATTGCCTATGTTTTTGTTTTTTTAATGCCGACATAGACTAACTGTCCATTAAATTGAATCGAATTGTTGTTTTTTTGTTCTTTTTCAATAAACCAATGATACAAAATAGTATTATCTATATTGAGAATATTATTTTCATGATGTAATCTTGATTTGTAGGTACTCTAACCAGACGTTCTTGAATCCCACCCCCGGGTACCTGGAACCTTCCAGACGGTAGCCCGTCCTACATGGACTACTCCAAGAGTCGCAACAACAGGTTCATGAACAAAGAGGCGCCGCCCAAGAATCATATCCTTTGAATAGAGGGCACTGTTGCAAACACCTCGTACGTACGGAAGTACCATACCAAGGAAGGTGTTCCATTGATTTTTTTACCTCGTTAGTTTTGAATCTGAGAGAATCTGAGAGAAACATGTCTCAGATTGTGTTTTCCTATTAGGGATAATTCTTCATGCGTGGACATATTTGCTGCAGATTTTGCCGATACTTCAAAAAACGCGACCACCTTTCAGCACATCTGCTTCATGCACAAAGTTTTTTCACTAAGTAGGCGAGGCCCTTAAAAATTGCATCACACTTACAATCAAGATCCGGTAAGACAGATATTTGATGTTCTTTTTTGTCTAAGTGAACAATTTTCTGAGAGTTGTTGAGTGCTGAGGCGGTCTAGCTCACTGGACTTTGAGGTCTGGTCGCCGAGTCATTAGAACGCGGGTTTTCAGCTACCAGACTGGTCAAACATGGCACTTGCGCAAGGCACTTGATCATAGTTTGCTTCTCTTCATCCGGGAGTATAAAGGGGCACCTGCGAGGGCTCAGCTGTTCGATGACTGTTGCGTCTAACAGGCTGTCGTCGTTGTCCACTCTAAGGGAGTTGAGAATGCTCCAGGAATTATTCAAAGTATGCCTAATGACAAGGGATAAAAATGTTCAAGTGCCTTGAGCACCTTAAGGTGGATCACTAGAATCCATTATTATTCATTATTTATAATAAGTGCATTATTGAAAATTATTTTTTCTTAACGGTAAATGAAACGTCTCCAGCGCCCGTCCCATGTGTTGCATTTCTACAACGCGCATCCAGAGAGCACAGCTGATACTATCAAGCAGGTAATTACTCGGACGTTCTTGTCCGATATTGTCTTGTTATTCCTCAAACTACCCCACAAACGCCCATCAAAATCCAGCTGCATGCCTTGTTTGATTCTGTTGGACTGAGGTCGGCATCAGCTCAGGGATAGTAGTTTCTAATACCCTCTCAAAGATGGAATTCCAGGCTGCATTGACTTGGAATCAGTTGAAGGAACCTTTTTTTCTGATTTGCACTTTTGTTTTCATTCGAAATCTTTATGTTGTTTTGGTTTTTTTTTTTTTCTCCTACTTTTTTCCAGATCTTCATCAATGCTGGAGCTCCTGAGCCCAGTGCAATCAAGATGTTTGAATCTAAATGTAAGTGTGCTTGTTTGCCCTCTCCCCTGCAGTTCTGCCACCAGGATGCACGTAGCTTACAACTCGTTTTGTAGATTTTAACGATAATTGGTACTTATGTTGCGTACTTGCTCTAGTAGCTAGATCAAGGTGCCCTTATGGTGTGTCGTGCGAGGGTTATAGAGCACCGGACTCGAGCTCTGGTGTTGTTTCCGATCAGCAGAGTGTGGGTTAGAATCCCAGTCGTGGCACTTGACCAAGATACTTTATCATAAGTGCTTCGTAAAGCCGAAGTGTATTGTGTAATGCACGTAAAAGAACCCAGTTACACCTATCGCTAAGAGAAGGGGTTTGCCCCGGTGTCTGGCAGTGGCTGCTGAGTGTGCTGCAGCATCTTGTAAACCCTGAATATAAGGTGCTTCATAAATTGGTCTCAAAATAATAAAAAAATTAAAAATCTGTCTTAAAATGTTTCAGTTTGTTAAGCGCCTTGAGAACCTTTTTGGTCCATATGTGCGCGATACAAGACTATACATTATTATTAGTATTCAGGCCTTGTGCTTAAGCTTTTTGTAAAGTAGCCCGCCGGGCCAGTAAACTGTGCATTTTACTTGCCCCCAGGAAGTTTTAGTAGCCAAGATTTTAAACAGGAATTGCAATGAATGTAATGTTCTGATGTGTTAATGTTAACAATCACAACCAGTTTAATTAGTTATATTCACACACTCAATAAGGATTAACACATTTTATACATTAATTATTCACATCTGAAAAGGAAGAAATTAGCATTTCAAACAAGTAGGTTGCACAGTTTTTAGTAGCCCACAGGGCAAGTTGAGAAGCTGTGTTTACTAGCCCATAGAATTTTTTACTAGACAATGTACGCCGGGCTAGTGTTAAGGGCAAGCCCTGGTATTATTATTACAACATTATCCGTGTTCATCGGGCACACTGTAACCAATCCTCAAAGTTTCTCAATTCCCTGGGGTCAGGGAGCATACAACCCCAAGCTGCTTAAATTCCTGCTGGGTTAATCTGACCAAAAACATCATCTCAGCCCTTGCAGTTTCCCAATTTTTAACACCTGGGTGAAGAGAAGCAATTCATGGTGAAGTGTCTTGCTCAAAGGATGGGGAAATGTGATGACCAGGATTCGAAACCCACACTCTGACAACACCAGAAGTTGAGTCGGGTGCACTAGACTGCTCTGCTATAACACAGCTATGGTAATGATATTTTTTAGCATAAAGTTGATATGTATATTATGTTATTTTTTTTTTTCTGCAGCTGACCGCAGCGTGACCGGCTTGTCCGAGTGGGAGAACAGAGCCTCTGCTATGGAGTCGATGATTCTTGCAAATCATACCAACATGGAAAACCCTGGTAATTCGATTCAATTTGATTCCGTTCATATATTTATCATGACCAGTGTGACAACTCATAACATTCATGTAATACAATAAAATAATATTCATTTTTTAAGGTGCTTTTAAACTTTGTATGGAAATATTGAATACAGTTTGCGTATATTATCCTATATCATCCTATATTTGCATTATCTGAAACTATGTTTTATATACTTGTGATCTTCATAATTGTTTATCTCTTGTCTTGCTTGTTGATTATTTCCATTGTACCATTTTTAAAATTTGATATTTTAATTGTATGCAATTTAATAACATGTTAAGCCTCAGGCAACAAGGTGTTATTTTTTAACACACCTAAAGTAATATCAAAAAATTCATAATCTATAACTTGAAATTGTATTCAAATTGTATTTAAAAAGCATTTGTATTTGTTGAGATTTCTGTTTCTTTGGGATTGTTTTATTATTCTGAGAATATTTTTTTTGGGGGGGGGGGGGGGGGTTGAACAAATAAAAATTGACCAGAGCAGGATTTGAACCAAGGACTAATGTGCCAGCGCTCTGTCACCTGAGCTTTCTAGCCCTCATGCTCTTTGTTCGGGGGTGCTTGTCAGAAGTCATATAACCTTTAACCCTCCTACTCTCAGTGACTCTTGGCAACATTTTCCAGTGAGTTGACCAACCATTTGAAACCATTCGACTGCCAAGGTTGTGTACGGTGGCACAACTGTGCACAGAACTAACTGTGTACTGTGTACGTGCATTCCCTCATGGTATCATATTGCAGGCTGGCATAGTTTATCTATCATTCAAAACCACAGTGAATGGTATTGAATGGTCAGACAGCAAGAGGATTAAATGCTGTGTAGCAAAGGATCGCACCCAAGGTTACAATACAACCTTGGAAGACGAGGGATCCCATTAAAGGAGATGCAAATGTTTTAATTTCAAATATCAAGTAATAAACCGCAAGGGAAACTGAGAATAACGTTTTGATTGTTTTTTGTTTTTTGGTGTATTTTTTCAGGTGGGAAGTACCCTTACACTTTCAAGCTGTGTTTCTCCAATGCTCCCCATGCAACGTAGACCCAAAAGGGAGTCCACATGTGCCACGACCAGTCTCTGTGTTTTATCTTCTTTTCCCAAAAGTCAACAGTTTTTACGATGTTGTATATTCTTCAGAACCTTCAATATGATGATAAGTAGCAGCTTAAAATTCAGAGACCACAGCTGCCCAAGGGTGGGCTGCACTCCAGCTGTTTGTTTATTTGTAGGAATGTCGTTAGCCGCCGAAAAAAAATGTAGGTCAAGCCTCTCTATATAAATACGGATATCTTCAAATCTGGTCGTGCGTGTTTGCTGACCGATCAGTGTAGCGATTGACAAGCGCCCTCGTTGATTGAGATCGGGCCATTGTTGACGTGTGTCGTGCGTTGAATACAGTACAGGTAGTGTCGGCGATAAATGAACCCAAAAAATTGTGTCGCGGTGTTTCGTTCTGGTATTGAGAGAGGCCTAATAAATGCAGTAGAGGTACTGTCGGTGATAAATGAAAACTGGGTAACGAAGGGTTGCTTCTGAATTAGGGAGAAGCATGCTAGATATGTCCATGTAAATCTACCATCGGTTTTTACCCATCCCACCGCTGGCACCGCTGTTTGTTAAAGTGGATTCATGAGATCATGATAGAAAATGGAACGGACTTACCAGTATACTGTGAAGTGCGTCGGCATGTTCGCACATGTGTTCTTCTCACCAACTGTATGTTTATATTGAATGACCTGAATGCCACAAACGGCCTGAAGATCAGACCTATTTGTACTTGTATTTCCCACTTCAAAAAGTTCAAAGTAAAGTTTACGTCCTTTTATTATTTATTTCAGGCCTTTTTGCTGAGGAAATTGAGTGAAATTAAAATCAACAGTATTAGCCATGTGTGGGGGTATGGTAATGATAAATAGAGAAATGAGTTATCTCTAATGGTTGAGCATCTTAGCAAGAATTTAATAAGATCATCAGGCGGTTGAAGTTTTCGTGTTTTTTCGAATTTTTTGGTGAAATTTTATTCCATGTTTCATCCCTCGTGACTCCACCAAGTTGGTCGTGTCCCCTGTATTCTCAAGCAATCATGAGCATTGATCCTCATAACACATGGAGCCGGACTGATTTTCCTTCCAGCCTCGGTTTCGTTGAATTGAATTGAATTGGAAGAAAACCAACATGGTAACATCCAATACGGGTGGAGGTGTTCCTGGGTGCATTCCAATCTAGCAAATGTTTGCGTGTCGTGCTAACGATTTGGACGGGAGCGAGCCATGTCCTAAAGCAGTTCGCCTGCTCATGTAAATTTGTCTGTCACCCGGATCATTTTGCAGTATCTATAATGAATAATCTGTGTGTTTGGTCAATGCTTTGTTGTCTGCTTTTCAAAAAACAAGAATAATTTCCATGACTAGGTCAAATAGTAGTCTAAGGAGGGTTGACTGTGTACTGTGTAGATGCAACCACTTCATGGTACCATATTGTAGGCTTGCATAGTTTATCTATCATTAAAAATCACAGTGGATGGCATTGAATGGTCAGACAGTAGGAGGGTTGACTGTGTACTGTGTAGATGCAACCACTTCATGGTACCATATTGTAGGCTTGCATAGTTTATCTATCATTAAAAATCACAGTGGATGGCATTGAATGGTCAGACCAGTAGGAGGGTTGACTGTGTGTATCACCACTCATGGTACCATATTGTAGGCTTGCATAGTTTATCTATCATTAAAAATCCGGATCATGGGTCTGGGACTGGACAATTGTACATATTGTGGTCATAGACACATTTATGGGACATGGGTTGTTTTTTGTTCTGTTTAGATGCCTTCACTTCATTTTAGATTTGCAGGGTGGCATAGTTTATCTATCATTCAAAACTACAGTGTATGACATTGAATGGTCAGACAGTAGGAGGGTTGACTGTGGACTGTGTAGATACCCTCACTCCATTTCATACTGCAGGCTTGTATAGTTTATCCATCATTCAAAATTACAGTGGATGGCAGTGAATGGTCAGACAGTAGGAGGGTTGACTGTGTACTGTGTAGACGCATTCATCATAAAACTGCCGGCTTGCATAATTTATCATTCCAAACTACAGGGGATGATGTTGAGCGGTCAAACAGTAGGAGGTTTAATGAGACATTGTTGAGAGTGGAACCAATTAGCTCTTGTCATTATAATAAAATGAACATGCATATTGATCTAATCCCAGCATGCCTCCGTCAGCTTCCACGTCATCTCTCATCGTTCATTATGCAAATGCGCTGGTAGCAACAGTATACAGTAATGGTGATCCTTGTCAGTTTTTTTAACGACACCATAAGTGGTTGTAAATTTTGCAAGGATGAAGAATTACGAGAATTCTTTTTTCTCGGAGCGATCGCTTACCTTACCATCTTGAGTGGCTTTTTGACTCATTATACTTTGACATTTTGATACTCTTGTACACGTTCCTTATAAATGTCGTAATAAACTAAATATTGCCAAATATGTCATTTTTTTGGCCGTATTGAGCTCTTGTTTACTATTTTGTATGACATTTGCTCACTCTGTGTTTACGATACTATGTTTTGTCTATGCGTTTGCTTCATTTTTACTCTGTTTGATCTGTGTGTCTGTGTTTACTCTGTGTTCACTATGTGTTTACTCTGTGTTTACTCTGTGTTCGTTCTGTGTTTACTCTGTGTTCGCTATGTGTTTATTCAGTGTTTACTCTGTGTTTGCTCTGTGTTCTCTCTGTGTTTACTCAGTGTTTAGGCTACTGTATGTTTACTCCGTATAAAATGATGTTCTTTGATGTTTTTTATTATCTTCTTTTGTAGATGGGTTTCATTTTTATTTCATTTTAATCAAACACAATGAGGGTTTGGGTTTCCATAGGAATGTGTATCTTTAAAGAAAACATTTTTAATATGCCATAGGTAGTTTTTGTGGATACTAAATATTGCACGACAATAAGTGATGCCTTTGACAATAAAATAGTTGAATCTACAGTTCAATGCATGTACTGTAGTTAAAAGTGATGTAGGTGGGTTTTTTGTTCTCAAATTTTCAGACAATGAGAAGGCATATTTGCCTTTTTCGCTGCTTTCCAAACCTTTTGTTAATTTCCAATGGGTCATTAATTTATGAACACAAAAGAGCATTTATTTTCCTCTGGGCGGACCCATCACAGTCGGAAGGTTAATTGTAATAAAAACAATGGGTAGCTTATACCAACTCCGTTAGTGGTTGTGCAGTGATGCGTAAATGTTGCCGAGCAATCGGGCTTGACAACACTTTCATGTGGAATTATAGGTAAGACAATAATTGATCCGTTGCCAATAATTATTTACAGGAGGATATCTTTGGGAAATTCGTAGAACGCTGAACTCATGGGGATTGCATTTTAGCTGAATTAAGAGATAATTGTATTGGCCTTTTCGAATCCACGGCTTATATGCATTCTTGGGCTTCGGCTCCGGCTCCGTCCACCTGATTCAGGCCCCGTAAGGAAAGCGCTCGTTTTCTAAACAACTGACAGAGCGTAAGCCCAAGCCCAAGCAAAGCTGTGGTTTCGAAAAGGGCCTGTCTGCCGCTGAAAAAAAGGTTGTTACTTTCTCCGGTTATTTAGAAATCCTACTCTTTGATCTACTTCTCTACTGTTCCCAGAAGCTCCTTGAAGTCTATAACTCCAAAGGTTACCAAAATATGGAAATACCATCATTATAAAAGAATATTTAGAGCCTAGCTTTAGACCAATTTTTGTCAGCGATGGCTCTCGCCTCTTTATTATTAATAGGAATTCATAAACTTACATTTCTTCATCGCCAGCTTTTCTAAATTTTCAAAGCACGGTTTCATTTCAGTCTGACATCTTATTGATTAGGAAGTTCATACCAGAACCACAATTTTTATGTGAAGTATTTCCCCCTGAAACGAAGTCATATCAAGAAAACTGTATCTAAAATCCTTTTTTGAAAAACGCAATAGCTGAATTCGGTTGTTACTAAACCAAATTTTAAGGACAGTGCTGAAAATGATTTCACTATTTTCTCCCGACTCGCATAAAGAAATTAAGCGAAAATGTTCACAGGTCTGTTTTTTTCACGTGGTTTATCACACAAAAATTAACACTGTCCGCAAATATTTTGTCAGATCTACCACTCCTATACAATACCTTTAAACCCAGTGTTCTAAAGCTCAAGAAATCGTTGGTGATCACTCGGTCGTAGGCCCAGAGATAATAGAGAAATTTGTGTCTTTATCTTGTTCATTTGGTACTATAGCTGTGTAGTTCTGTTTTATAATGGGCAACAACTGGGCCAAAAAAAGGATTATCTGTGGATATTTGAAATAAAAGAAACTGTGAATTTTGAGAAACCGTGACGAGATGTCCTCACATTGTCAGTGATTGTTACTACAGTGGGGATACGTTTCGGGTGTGTCGTCTGCCATCTACGTTGATCTGCCAACCATTTCTGTGAACTCGCGGTATGATTATTATTTCATGACCGCTTGAGAGCAAGTTTATTACCCTCTCATTAATTGACGCAACCATTACAGTCGGTAGGGTCAATCGTTATGAGACGGCAGCTAATTAGCTCTCGTAACTATTGTGTAGCTGGCTGAACGTTGTTGTGAGCAATTGGGCTTGACAACCAAATCTTATAGCACTATTAGTTAGATATTATGGAGCTTTTGACCAAATTTACCGGCAAATTTTGACCTGAACTTTCTCTTTTTTTTGTTTTAAATGATATAAGTGCGTGTCTTCTTGTTGATTTTTTTTTAATGTAATTTCCCACGGATCTGGGTATCACTCCTAATGGTTTTTTTTAAGGGGAAAATGTGAAATTGTTTATGTAACCTTTTCACCAAATGGTTTTCCCTTTAAAATCTACGGCCTGCTCCACAGTTTGTCAGCCACGTTTTTTCCATGACCATGTTTCAGAAAGTTGCAGCCGACCGTTCAATGAATAATACACTAATGGTTTAAAGGCACTGGACACCTTTGGTAATTGTCAAAGACCAAATCTTCTCACTTGGTGTATCTCAACATATGCACAAAATAACAAACCTGTGAAAATTTGAACTCAATTGGTCGTCGAAGTTGCGAGATAATAATGGAAGAAAAAACACCCTTGCCCAAGTTGTGTGCTTTCAGATGCTTGATTTCGATTTCGAGACCTCAGCGTGAGGTCTCGAAATCAATTCAAATATTTTACTGAGAAATTACTTCTTTCTCAAAAACTACGTTTACTTCAGAGGGAGCCGTTTCTCACAATGTTTTATACTATCAGCAGCTCTCCATTGCTCGTTACCAAGTAAGTTTTATGCTAACAAGTATTTTGAATAATTACCAATAGTGTCCAATCCTTTAAAGGAACATTACAGAATTGGTAAGAAAAAAACTTGTAAAATATACTTTTGATCACAGATTTACATAAAACTTACACGGTCTAATGATGTGATAGTAGAAAACATCCCCTGAAATATTTCTGTCTGAAATGCCATATTTGATGAGAAATGAATAAACTTATTTTCCAATTTGAGTTTATCGCTCAGTGAGCGTTTTATTCATTTGTTGAACCTATATGATTTCATGCAAATGTGTAATCGGTTTTTCACTATTTTCTCGTGACCCAGATGGCCGAGCGATCTCAAACTTCTACAGGTTTGTCAGTTTATGTATATGGTGGATTACATAGAGTGCTTACCCTGCCAGCAACTGTTTTTTTTTTAGCAAGAACCAATTCTGTAATGTTCCTTTAAGTCTAGTCTCGTCCATCATCCTGTCATTAAACTGACTAATGAGAGTCGACACGGCCGTGTAACTCATTCGTCCCATTGAATTGTCATGGGGGAAATAAAGGAACAGATCGCTAATAGTTTCATAAACGAAGGCTGAATCGACCATAACGATTTTATTAAACGAGGGAAAAAAGCTCATTACGCTGTGTGCAGCCTTTAATTTATTGTCTGCTACCGACTAAGGTAGACAGAGGAGGGGGGGGGGGGTACTGTGTGCCCCCGCTTGACTGCGCTAATTGGATCGTCAGGAGAGTAGCTAGCGGTGAGAAATTCAGCCAAAATTTGCCCTCTGAAATGCGTGTTGAGTTGTTTGGAAATTTGTTTCAAGGGGGGGAGGGGAGAATATTATTTCAAGGGCGTGCAATAATCCAATCATAAATTAATTCCAATAGGAGCAGCTCGGGAAATGGTGATAGTCTACTGGTACGCACGGCAGACTGCTAGCTGTGCATGCTTATGTATATCGCGTTGTGATTATTTCTTGTGCTTAATTTAAAGGAACATTACAGAATTGGTTTTTGCTAACAAAACAGTTGCTGCAGTATATAAGAACTCTATGTAATCCACCATATACATAAACTGACAAACCTGTAGAAGTTTGAGATCGATCGGCCATCTGGGTCACGAGAAAATAGTGAAAAACCGATTACACATTTGCATGAAATCATATAGATTCAACAAATGAATAAAACGCTCACTGAGCGATAAACTCCAATCGGAAAATTAGTTTATTCATTTCTCATCAAATAATGGCATTTCAGACAGAAATATTTCAAGGGTTGTTTTCTACTATCATCATCGTTAGACCGTGTAAGTTTTATGTAAATCTGTGATCAAAAAGTATATTTTACAAGTTTTTTTCTTACCAATTCTGTAATGTTCCTTTAACAGTCTTTCTGCGATTCTTGTTTTCAAGGGGTTACAATAATCCAAACGTGCCGGGGGTCGGGTTGGCTTCGTGCATGCTCTTCTACTCACTGGCCCCGGTTATAATCACGGCTTGCCGATGTGGATTACATTTTCAGGCCCTGGCCCTGCCCGATTGCGTACGGGGTTCTCCCTATTGTTGTTTTGCTTCCACCACACCTAAAACCTTACGATTCTTCGGGTATCTTCAGCCCTATATGGTTACAGTGTTGCTTTTTAATGGCCCCTTGATTTCAGTACCAGAAAGACAATTTATGTTTATTTTTTTAAACTAGACATATTTTTGTGTTTTGACGATTTGGACGAACACAAAGCTGTTTCGTTTTTATTTTTCTATATGATTATACGACCCGCACCCTGAACCTGAATTTGAGGCAGTAGACATGAGACCCCAAATTACTCTAATCCTAACCCTGGTCAAACATTGACCATCATCCTGACCTATAGCTCCAACTTAACCCCTGACCCTTAACCATCATTAAAGACACTGGACACTATTGGTAATTGTCAAAGACCACAGTCTTCTCACTTGGTGTATCTCAACATATGGATAAAATAACAAACCTGTAAAAACTTGAGCTCAATTGGTCGTCGAAGTTGCGAGATAACTATGAAAGAAAAAACACCTTGTCACACGAAGTTGTGTGCTTTCAGATGGTTGATTTCGAGACCTCAAATTCTAATTCTGAGGTCTCGAAATCAAATTCGTGGAAAATTACTTCTTTCTCGAAAACTATGTCACTTCAGAGGGAGCCGTTTCTCACAATGTTTTATACTGTCAACCTCTCCCCATTACTCGTTACCAAGTAAGGTTTTATGCTAATAATTATTTTGAGTAATTACCAATAGTGTCCACTGCCTTTAAAGCATTAAATTTGTTTTCTCTTCAAGTTGTGTAATGACACATAGGAGGCTCTTGCATGAGGCGCTATGCAAACACTTTGTTATTAATAATAACGTAATGATTATAACGGACATTATCGTTGGGCATAATGGTCTGTCGGACATATTGAGTCTGAGATAATGGTTTGTCGGACATATTGGGTCGGACATATTGTGTAGGACATAATGGTTTGTCGGACATGGGTCGGACATAATGGTTTGCCGGACATATTGGGTCGGAGATAAGGTTTGTCGGACATATTGGGTCGGAGATAAGGTTTGTCGGACATATTGGGTCGGACATAATGTTTTGTCGGACATATTGGGTCGGACATAATGGTTTGACGGTCATATTGGTTTGTCGGACATATTGGGTCAGACATAATGGTTTGTCGGACATTATGGTTGGTCGGACATATTGGTCGGACGTAATGGTTCGTCAGACACACTGGATCGGGCACAATGGTTGGTCGAACACAATGGGTCGGACGTAATGGCTCGTTGGGCAATAGGTTTGATAGTTGTTCAATACAAAACAATCAATCATACTTTCTATTCAACCTAAATGATAATTCACACAGTTAAGTAATCTGCGGTCGTATTCCAACAAAATAATAACATGCCATTGTTTTTTCTTCTTCATAGTATTGACAAAAGATTTGCTCGAGAGTACACCTGGTTTATAATTTCGGATACAAGTTTGCAGTTTATTACTGTAAACAGTGACTTGGAAAAAAATTACATTATAATATACGGATATAAAGTACGAAATGAAGACTAGAGGGTGTTGCTGGAAATAGTTGTCTACAATTTGTATTGGTTAAATTAACATTAATCTTATTAATATCAATTATTTTATTGTTTTTGAATGGTAGTATGCATTCTGTATACATGTTTATGAATGTATGATAATAAAAAAAAGCATTCCGAGGAAAAAAATAGCCGAAGCATCGCTTAAAATATCAATGCATATATTACAAGACCGTGACCAAAAATATATACTTGTTATTTAAACTATTTACATGTAAGTTATACATTCAGAATACTATACTGCACTGTGATTGAGAAAATGCCAGTACTCATAGGATACAGATCCTCAGATATTGCCTTCACAAATCGACCACATAATCAATAGTTTCCAATATTTGTAATTATTATTGCCAATCATATTAAAATCAGGTGCCTCATTCAACCTATTACCTATAACTCTACCAATCATGTATTGGTTTTGTCAAATTGAAGTATATTTACATGAAACTACATCAATCAATCATCCAACCGACAAGTCAATAAATCGATCAACCGATTAAGCCGTCAATGATCAAGTGTTCCATACCGATCATCAATTAGACAATCATTCATGCTCATCAATCAGTAACGGAAAAAAGTTGATCACAGTCGATCAAATGGTCAATCAATCAGTTAACAATTCAATCAACCCCAAATAATTCGACCATGTATAAGTCGACCAGCCAATGAACGTTGGTCAATCAGTCTGTTCATTGTTTAGTAGTCAATAAGTCAATCATTCGATCGATCATTGATGAAATCAATTAAATCGGCCAGGGAAAACACAGCCACCAGTTCTCAATTTTATAGAGCTGCTGAAAAGACGGTACATGTTGGATAGTATTTTGGCTGGTTACCTTATTTTGCTAAGCAAAATCGTTTTGTGATTAGCTGCTATAAAAAAGCAGCTCTGTAAAAACCGGGACATATTATGCTAAAGTATTTCGTGAAGACATTCAAGCAGAGGCGGTTGCATAACGAATTAATTTGCTAAGCGTAATTGAGAGGTAAATAATTACAAGAAGTGTACTTTGTGGTTTCCAATTTCTGTTCTAAGTAAGTTTTTTTCTTGCTTAAAAAGCAAGTTTCGTGATAAAACTGCTTGAACTCTATTGCTTCTTTTATCTGTTCGTTACCACAAAATCACTTTCATAAAATTGCAACAAAATTAATATACGTGAATACAAGATAGATTTTCCTTTGCCAAATCCTACCTTTCGTTTTGAAACAAAAACTAAATCGATCCTGTGGAAGAAAGAACGCTCAACTTTACTATTACGAGAAGAACAATTTCTGACATCTTTGTGTCATCTTTATACACATGCAGTTGGATGGTCCAACAAACGTCATTGCTTATTCTCGTGTAGTTTGATTCAAAGGCATTATACAGGATTGGTTTTAGGGATAAGTTAAAGGAACATTACAGAATTGGTTTTTGCTAACAAAACAGTTGCTGGCAGTGTAAGCACTATATGTAATCCACCATATACATAAACTGACAAACCTGTAGAAGTTTGAGATCGATCGGCCATCTGGGTCACGAGAAAATAGTGAAAAACCGATTACACATTTGCATTCAAATCATATAGATTTAAAAATGAATAAAACGCTCACTGAGCAATAAACTCCGATCGGAAAATTAGTTTATTCATTTCTCATCAAATATGGCATTTCAGACAGAAATATTTCAAGGGATGTTTTCTACTATCATCATCATTAGACCGTGTAAGTTTTATGTAAATCTGTGATAATTTTTTTTTTCTCTTACCAATTCTGTAATGTTCCTTTAAACATCATTGTCTAATTCTAGTCTGTAAAGATTACTAACTATGAAGTTCATACTGAACATTTTATTTGTGTTGTGATATTTCCCTCTGAAATGAAGTCTTGTTCGAGAAAACTGTATCTGAAAACCTAACAAACGCAACAGCTGGTTTCGGAACCAAAATGTGTATATAAGGACAATGTGTTTGCATGCTGAAAATTGTTTTACCATTTTATCCTGACTCTCGCAACGGATTAAGACCAAATTTTCACAGGTTTGTTATTTCATGTTTAATGGTCGATCACACCAAACACGAACACTGAGTGCGACTATTTTGTCGGCCCTACAAATCTTGTATAACGCCCTTTACGTTATTCGTAACGGTGGGCATGGAGGACACGTCAAAATATGTGCCGTGCCATTTTGTACCCAATACAATTATGTACAGTTTGAAGGCTACGGAAGCGTAAAAGGGCCACACACAACCAATAAAACATTTAAACATTGCTATCTCGCCGTGGCGATCGGTGAACCGGGAATACATCAGACTCTTGGAGCTTGTCATAATAGCTGTCGCATCTGTATGGTGGCCTTGGAGGGACATCCAACTTAAATTTTGGCACTGAATTACGACCGTCAAATTCCACGACTTTGCCTCACGTCACGAATATTGACGCCAGTATGATGTCCCTCAAGGGCCACCGTATAGATGTGAGAACTATGACAAGCTCAATAATACGGCTGTTGAGATATTTTGATTCTATTATAATTCGTTGCGGTGGCGAGATATCAATTTAAACAATTTGTGTTATCCGTGACCCTTGTGCGCTTCCGTACGCTCAATTAAAACAATACTTATCTTATTTTATTTCTATTTTTGATTTTAAATCTTCGGACAATCAAAACATCTTGACCAGGGGTAGTCCAGAAGTCTAATATTATCAGAGAACCAAACTGTACAATTTTACTGATTTAATGGACGTATTCCGATCCACAGACACCGTGGAAGGCTAAAAAAATAATACTTGATGCCGCCACAATCTCTCCGCCTCCTCCTCGACGGTATAGCCTTGGTTGTGGCCCAGTAATTTTCACCGTGAAAGCTCCACATAAATGATTGCTATTATACTCTGTGCAGAATGAAGCCACGAACGGAGGCCATCTCACATCCCCATGAACGCCTTGGTGACTGCCTTGGCCGTTGTAATCTTCTTCTCGTTCCTCTTGTACTTTCTGTATTCCACTGTAACAGACAGGATTGAAAAACGTCAGGGCCCAATTTCGTGGCTCTGCTTTATACTGCAGAATGTGGTGACTACGGTTCTGGATCTGTGCCTGCTTACAGCCCGCCCCCCCCCCCCCCCTCGCCCTCTCAAATGCGATAGAAGAATTCTAAACTATAAATAATATCAATCAGTATTGTGTAAGAAATCCTTTATGGCATTTATATTTTTATTCAAATCGGCTTGTGAACTTTATAACCCAATGATAGCAAGCCTAATTGGATTAAAATGCTCGTGCGATCGGAATTCTTAGTATTTCCCGTTTGTGATTGTTGTTGCGATCAGGCAGTGCATGCTCACCAAGGGAACATGTATAGCCCAGACCATCGGGTCCATATGCATAATATGGTTCACCGCATCAGCTCGTATACTCTGTAATTAGCCTAATTAATGAAGAACTGTAGCCCAAGCCCCAAGCCACACCCACAAGCCACACCCACACTCCAGTAATTTATTCCACCGCACCAGTGGAATACCAAAAGGTAGACTCGGCTCAAAATGTCAGCATCCAATCCGAGCCACAAGGATTTCTTATTGAGGGGGGGGGTGCTTCTCTTTGAGAAAAAAAGTTCATCTTACGTGCGAATTCGACCATGAAGACACCCCACGTGACACTCCATATCCAACCAACGAGCAGGAATGTAATGGTGAAGAGCTGAGCCACACCTACGCACGCGTTGGTGTAGACAGTGTTCATGATCTCATCTTTCTTTGTGGTGCCTTGGGGGACGCCCTTGCAGCAGAAGATGCTGAAACCCGCTATCAGCGTTCCTATTGAGAGAAAAATACAATCATGAATATTATAAAGTGAAATAACATCAGTGTTTTCAGAAGAGTAAACTATCTCCTATCTTCTAGACATGCGCACAATCAACAGCTGAAAATATCGTCATCAAATCCGGGGGTCACACTCTAAAAAACTCCGGGGTCACAATTGACCCGGTTCCGGATCCCAGGGGGCCTGGCCCGAGTCAGTGGGACCCAGAACATGTGTCAAAATGACACAGAACATGGTCGAACTGAGGCAAGATCCGAGCTTTTTCTTTCTTTCCAGTTTCCGGGTCAATCTAACCCAGTTAATTGGTCAGGACGGCAGTGTCTCCGCGTTCCGTTGTCATCTTTGATATGCTTCGTGCGTTTTCCATAGGTTAATTTTCAATGGTCAAAACGGCTGCAACTGCTTGTTGTTCTACCCTATATATATTTTTTTCAAATGACAAATCTGCAAATTTGTTTTTTTCACGACATACTCTGAATGCGTGCCAAATTCCATGCTTGTATTATCAAGGGCCAATCCCATCACCTATACCTGCCGTACTAATTTCGTGAAAAATTGAGGTCAAAATCGAGCCATTTTAGTAAAAAAGACCATGCGCGCAAAAACACCACATAGAAAGCTGATTATGCGATTATTATAATCAGGTGCATTTAATTTCAATAGTGTGATGACACTCCAGAGAGCAGGTGGCGCGGCAGGTTGTTTATTGTGGCAGGATGGCGTTGCTGAAAATATGAACTGAAGTGATGGACGGTAGTAGTAGCCACAAAAGAATAATATGGGGGAGAAAAAAATATGATGAGATCCGGAGTGGACAGACGTATCGGATGGTTTCAACTGGTGCGGGATAATTATAATAACTCGCTGAAATTTCAGTGGCTCTCATATTTTTGTGAGAGCGGAAAGTTGTTTTAATTGAATGTCAATACCACGCTAGACCGTGTTGCGTTCTTGAGTGAAACCCCACCGCCAGAAAAAAATGTGGTTTTTCTTTATCACTGAGGAGGTACAGGGGAGGGGGCATTGTCTTTCACTTCATTTTTTAATGGTTGGAGGTCGTGTCATGTTTATTTGTTGTTTTTTTAAGACGAGGGCACTTCAGGGGACACGATCGTCTTGTATTGTAAGGATCCTACATGCAGGGCCTACATTTAGGTACCAGTCTGCATGTAGGCTCCGGGCTACATTGTAGATGCTGCACACACAGACGGTACTTGACAACCTCGTCCACAGGGTGTCGAACAGTATGAGGTTGACCGCTCTCTCACCCTGGTATTGGATCATTTGCATATCCAAAATTTTTGGATACGTATGCAAATTAGATTAGTCTGGCTGCTTTTCGAAATTCATATCTTCGTCATGGTCTCGTGGTCCGGTACCAGATTTAATAGCCTGTTTGTACATTGGTTGCCGGCCGGCTGTTTTGACAAAGGATAACATTTGGTTTTGTCCAATCACGGTCCGAGTAAGGAGTTTCCCTCCCAGGGTTTACTATTTTAAAAATTGTTGGAAATTAAGTAAACCATGGGGACGAGGGTGGGTACTTGATAATTGTGTGTGTCGACTTGACTCATTTGGCGATTCAACTTCTGCACGAGCATTTATAAACAAGAGCAGCGAGTCCACTCTGGGCCTAGTTTCATAGAGCTGCATAAGCAAAGAATTATGCTTAGCACCTTTCTGCTAAGCAAAACAAAAAAAGCAGGATTTGTCGCGAGTATTAATTGCGCATACGTATGCAAATTATTTTTTGAAATGTCGTGAATGGTATTGCATACTAATTGTCGCATACCTTTTGGAGTGACGTCAGTTGCGGACACCCTTGTTTAGTGACCAAGGGAGCGGGAAACTAGTCCGGTCCCTGGAAGCATTACTATACAATAGTATGTGTACTGTAACCACATCCATGGCACCAGGCTAAGTCTTGCTGTTCAGAAGACTACAGCCTGCCCGATATGGGGCAGAGGCCCCCCCCCCCAATGTTCCCATACTATAACACACTATTTTCCTCTTGTATAGAACTCCCCCCCCCTAAAATCCTCAAAAGAATTCCTGAGATTCCAAGCACACAATGAAGACACAATAGGGGGGGTACCCTCTGCCCTATATCGAGCACCAATTGCAGAAGACCATATTCGCGCGCACACTCGCGAATAAAATTCCGACATCGCATACAGATGCGCACATTATTAATATTAGCGATATGCGATGTCCCTTCACGGCCACCACACTAAGGGGCAGAAAGAAGGAAGATCCAGAGGTAGACAAGGGGGTGGGGCAGCAGGAATCGACTTAATTGTGTGTAGTCGACTGCATTTTGTGCAATTTGTGAAATTGCACCCGCGGGGCATGGAGGCAATTTGCCTGTACACCAGCACGTCACCGTGAAGTAGTCGAACCTGATTTTTAGTGTGTCATCACCATTTAGATTGAAACTACTTATTCATTTGTTTCTCGATTCAATTTCTAGTTTGTCCTTTGCATCAATGGTGTCCTTTCCTCTATGGGGAAACACTCTGACACATTGTAAATCCACAGGATCCACAAGTCCTTTTCAATGTGGAACGATCGATCCTTTATCTTTCTGTACTTGTCGCAGCAACGGGCGATTACCCACTCGCAACGCTTGAGCGGTGGTGCCCGTGTGCTGTCATAGCAACCAAACTGCCGTGTATTATTATTATTAGTCTCTACCAGTGTTACTTTTATGTTATTACTTATAAGGGGATGTAAATAATAAAACTCCAAACCGTGTATGGCTCTTGGCTCGAGAGAAAGTAATAGGCTCTGATGCAGTCTTGTGTTCTGTTGTGTTGGTTTTAAAGGTGTCTAAAAAAAGTCGCTTACAACGTTACTCGCGTTACTGACATAGTGGTTATAAGGTGTCACATCGCTTATAACGGTTCATGAAAACTCGCTTATAACGGACTTTGTTGGGGGTTTTGAAGTTGTTTAAACTTTTCGCTTATAAAGGCGACTCATGCTGTAGTGGTTATAAACTGTTATAAAATAATCGCTTATAACGGTGACTCTGTCATCAGTGGTTTGACCCTACCCCCTAAACATCACTGTAACACAAATGGGGGGGGGGGGGGCTAAACATGCACGGGTGATTATGACGCCTAACGCTGATCAAAAAGTCACACCAAAATGCTGTATAACTTTTCTCTTCCAAAAGTGGCAAATACAGACCAGTTCTGGGAGAAATGGCCCTACCAACATTTCGTATTCGGCCGCCCCGCCCCCAAGACCGGCAATTAGTCAAAACGGCGATTCGTCTCTGTGCAATATAAAAGCACTACAGATCAAAAGGGTTTTGTTTTTTCTGCAATATACCTCTCTCCAAGAAAAACAGGACGTCTTTAACGGCGGCACTATAGTTGACCTCGACTCTTCTAATTGCCGGTCGGTTACAGGAAAAAGTAATGATTCTCGTATGAGTCTTTTCATATTGACAAGAGGCGTATCACTTTGATGATAGGGGTCACTTCATAATTGTGTTTTTCCATGGTAGGTTGACATCTTAATATACGTAGAGAATATGCTGTTTCCAAAATGACAATGAATTTCAAGCAAATAGAATAACTCATAGACGATGTGACCTGTGACATCACAACATGTTTACAAAAGAGCCACAGAGCCTGGACTTCCGGCGGGCACATTGTACACAGCTCAATGGAAGAATACAACAAATCATTTGTTTTATGGAGATCGCACTGTCTGATTTTCCTCAACTTTTGATATGAAGAAAGGGGGGACATCTCAAAAGCTGTACAGCTGTTGCTCTTGTAAATTTTGAATTTATGTGAAAATTATGACACAAAATGTAAATTTTCCCATCGAGCCTGTTGTGTAGCATCTTGCCTGTCAGGAATAGCATTATAATGTACGAGGTCACCACTCTGTAAACAAATGTAACTAGTATAAGAACTGAGTTTAGGCTAACCTGTGATAAGCGTGTAATTATTGAAATCTTTTTTGTGTGTGTGTGTGTGAAAATTGTTGGTTCTGAGAAGTACCTGAGTTAGGATTGTGAGACCCCCTTGCCTATGACGTCACAAGACCCAAACGGTGCCCTCACTGAGGTAAATGAAGACCAGGGCCCATCAGTTTCATAGAGCTGCTTTTAAGCACTGAAAAGCAGCTAAGCACAAACGAAATTATGCTCACCGGAGTAAGGTTACCAGCAAAACTGCGTCAGACGTTTAGGCTAAATGAAGACAATCGTTGGCTTAGTAGAGCTGTGCGCGGCGTGCGTACACACGCGTGCAAGTTTCCATTGTTTGACCTTAGCGATGGCGGCCACTGCAAAAGGGGTCTGAGTTTCCCATTGGTGTGGCACTCGTTTTGATGGTCCTCGTACTCGCACTACGTATAGACTACTTCTCAAATACTCAGTGCGCATGCGTTAGCCGTGGAATGAGGTGCATGCTGGTCTAGTTTTTAGCGACCTGACTTTGCCACTATGGCCCTTTTCGAATCCACGGCTTCGGCTCCGGATTGGGCTTTAGGCCCAGTTTTCTTGTCTGAAACCCTGACCGCAAAGCATGCGTAAGTTAAAATAATTGAGGGAGCCTAGCTAGCCTGAGCCGATTTTGGAGCCGAAGCCGTGAATTCGAAAAGGGCCTTAGACTAGCTTGCACCTCATTCCACTTGGCCATAACGCGCGCGTATACCGGATTTGCAAAGCATGCAGTCTTTAGGCCTTTTCACACGATCGACGTCTGATCAGTGTCGAAATCTACATGGGTCAACTCCGTGTTGACTCGGTGAATTTTCAACACGGTTCAAATCCGCCCTGCTTTCACACTAGCTCTGCGCAAAGTCAGGTTGTGTGTTACACGCGATAACTTTTGATCTGTGTATAACTGTGCGATCGTTTCACACTGCCGGGTTGCGAATTTTTTGTTTTCCCCCAGCGCGATAAAGGTCAGAATTTGCGTCCGGTGGTCCTACACGGATCCAAGTGGACGACTCGCATACTACAGTGTGCGGATTAATACACCATGCACGCTCAACACGGATCGAACATTAACCCGGGAGTGTTCACACTACCGCTTTCGACGCGTGTTGGAACTGTTAACACGGATTGAGTGTTCTCGGCCACCTCCCGAGCAGGATTAGTTTCGGCACGGCCCGGATCGAGCGCTCTACACGGTTCAACACCGTGCTGAAATGCAAGTTTGGGTGGGCGACTAGAGTGACTAGACTAACCAGAAACAGTGTGACAGTGTGTGACGTAGCTCTCGAATTGACTAGATCGACCATGCTCCAGTGCATGGTCGATCTTGTCAATCTCCCTGTGCTCTATGGTTGCTAGCAAGTCATCGTCACTCTAGTCGCACACCCGAACTTGCTCACAGTGTGAGCAGATCAGGGCCCAATTTCATGGCTCTGCTTACCGTAAGCAAAGAATCGGCGCTTGCGGAAGCAGGGAATTCCGTGCTTACGTCAAGCGTATTTCACAGGTTAGCGGGGAATTTCGGCTTGTGCGCATGCGCCCTCCACGTTACTAGGCATTCTACGCTTACACAGCTAGCGCAGAAATTCGGCGCTTGAACAGTAAGCGGAGAATGGTCACCGCAAGTGCAGATTTCTGCGGTAAGCAGAGCCATGAAATTGGGCCCAGATCTGGGCCCAATTTCATAGAGCTGCTTAAGCAGAAAATGTTGCTTAACAATTTTCTGCTAAGCAGAAATGAGCACGATACCAGTCACAAATTGTACAAGTGAGGTGGTATTTTGGCTGGTAACCTTATTCTGGTAAGCATAATTTGTTTGTGCTTAGCTAATTTTTGTGCTTAAGCAGCTCCATGAAATTGGGCCCAGTCCAGAGGACACGATTCAGACCCGTGTGTTCAACACGGAGATTCTCTGTCGTGTGAAAAGGCCTATGGACACATTTTGAACTCAATTCTATGTGGGGGATAGATCGCCCGCTCATGTTCTTCAACCGCGGCACAGTATCAAATTTTACTTCAATTTGTTTTTGGTGCTCACCCTGCCCAATTTGTCGAACCAATAGACCTTCTGCACATGACGTCATTTGAGTAGGGCGCCCTCGGCTAGAGGTCAAAATAAGGTTGCTCATTGGCTCATCCTCCGCGCGTAAAAGATGTGTGTTTTTCCATTGTTTCGTCATTGTTTTACCTCTAAGATGGCGGCTGGATGACGTCAATGCATAAGGTCTATTTATTTGTTTGCCCACAAACGGAGACGACAACTTGACGTACGAATGTGTCTGGCGTTATAGAAGATCGATGATTGAAAAAAAAAACCAGGAGAAAAACACATCATCACACTCGGCTAATGAGCGCGAAACAATCGTTAATCATTATTACCGAACGGCCACCGGCTAATTAATTTCTCTCCGTGGGTTTGTTTTAATAACTATCACACCCCAACAAAGGCCTATTCCCCCCAACGGTATACCCTCGCATGCATTGATCTCAGAATAGCAGCAAATATCACTCAATCAACTTTTGACGTGCGCGCTTTGGAATCCACTGTACACACCCACCCCCCCCCCACCATTTATATAAACAGAAACAAACAATAGATTACGACAGTAGAACGCAGCCAGGCAAAGATGTCGATAAAATTTTGATGAGTTTTTAAGTGGCATTACGGCGAGTTGCATTTGGAGATAATAAAATGGGTTTTTTAAGGTTTTTTAGGGAAGGTATACGATTGGTAATCACTCTAAAAAATAATGGCAATAAAAACTTACATGGTTGGATTTATAGCAACTTTCGATAGTATAAAGCATTTTGAGAAATATTTCAATTCAAAATACCGTGGATATGGGGAATAAATGTCAGATTTTATCCCCCAAAATTTAAATTTGAGAAACGTTTCTGTCAGAAACGTTTCTCAGATTGTGTATTCCTATAATAGAGATTATTCTTCATGCGTGTACATTATTCGCTGCGGACTTTGGTGATATTCCAAAAACGTGACCACCTTTAGAAATGAAATGTTCACAGGTTAGTTTTGTTGTATATATCTACATTTATATAGGATTAAAACAATCAAACGGTTCCAAAAACCAAAGGTATACTTTGCCTTTGTTACGACGAGTAATAACGGTACGGAGCCCCTGAAGGGACATGCAAAGAAAGAGAAAAAGGGTATCAAAATATGGTTTCGTTCCGACCCTTGAAATAATATAGGTTTTCTCGACCAATTTCTACAAAAATCCGTTCAATTTAACACTCGGCTCATTTAACTTTGTTTGAAAATGAATGCTCCGTTGCATCGGCATTCAACAGTCAAAAGGAGTATTTCCAATTTCATCAGTTTAACATCCACTGGTCAAATAAGATCGTTCAATTACATTAGGCCGCAAGACTCAATCAATTTCGTAAAAGCCATCATCAACGGCTGGTCAACCATTTAAACTCATTAACGAGCAAACACTTTCCAAGTATTTGCATTCAAATTCAAATTCCATGTTTAAAATGCGCTTTCTGATTCGTAAAGTTGCCTGTATAAAGGCAGATAATTTGAGGAGAATTCATTTCTACACTATAGTGTAATCACAGCCAAACTTACGTCAGTGACATTGAAGGTTGAGAAACCAACTTCAGATATAAATAAACGAAAAGGAAATGTATAACCAGAATAGAAAAGGATATGTGAACAAATCCACAGGAAAACAATAACGACAGTAATTTGTTTTTAAATTCTATACCGACAAGTTACATTTTTAAAGGAACATTACAGAATTGGTAAGAAAAAAACTTGTAAAATATACTTTTTGATCACAGATTTACATAAAACTTACACGGTCTAACGATGATGATAGTAGAAAACAACCCTTTAAATATTTCTGTCTGAAATGCCATAACTGATGAGAAATGAACAAACTATTTTTTTTCCGATTGGAGTTTATCGCTCAGTGAGCGTTTTATTCATTTGATGAATCTATATGATTTCATGCAAATGTGTAATCGGTTTTTCACTATTTTCTCGTGACCCAGATGGCCGATCGATCTCAAACTTCTACAGGTTTGTCAGTTTATGTATATGGTGGATTACATAAAGTGCTTACACTGCCAGCAACTGTTTTGTTAGCAAAAACCAATTCTGTAATGTTCCTTTAAGAATGGTCAAAGTGTATTCTTGAATGCGTAAAATGAAAAAGAATGACTAAAACGAATCTGGATGGGAAAAAACGAACTCATTGTGTGCACTAAAACGAAATTGAATGCATTAATAGCTAAAAAGAAACCTTAGTTACAGTGGATTATGAGGGACATGAATTTGAATGCGTGTTAATGAAATTGAATGAATTTTTGCTGAAATAGGCGGGAAAACCTACATATCGCTCACTCGAATTAATATTTTGATGAAATAGCATTTTGCTCCCTCGAACTGTAGTTCGTTCCCTGAAATCATTTCGTTGTTTCGTTACCTCACGAATTATTTTGTTCCCTCGAAATATCATTTCGTTCTCATGACATCGTATTTATTGTCCTCGAAATAATTGCGTTCCCCCTTCGCACACATCATCACGAGGAAACGAATATCTTTGCTACCAAACAGACTCCAACTTGCACACCCTATCCTTGTTCAAAAACATACTCTGACATAAAAAAAAGGGCATACCCTGAATGTTGCTAAATTTATCTTAAAACTGAATGATTAATATTAAATTTGAAGTACTAGATTCAATAAATCGACCGTCATTCTGAAGAGTTGCTAACATTGAGCGGTCTTTGAACCACACAGCCAACGGTGGGCAAGTACTCACTGTTTCGGTTAATATAGCAAGTGAACCACATACATGTGTATCTGTTGATAGTTTAAAGGTTGTGCACAGCATTAAGGTTGAAAATGTAAATGTTCATAGGTTTGCACATAATGGCATAAAGAAGGTCATGGTGGAAGCTTCCCTTGAAATTTTACATTTTTTATTCAGAAATGAGGTTCCCCAGACTATTACCGGTTTTGATGTGTGCAACTTTGGACGTGGGAGAACATTATTTAATCGTGTCCGATTAGTGGCGTCACATTTTGCTTTGATTTGGTAAACAATTTATCGTAAGTATATAATAATTTTATAGAGGCTTTCGTTTTTAGTTTTTATTCAATTCGTTTGTGTCTTTTTTTCATTTTTTTCATGGTGTTTGATTGTTGTTGGTTTGGGGTTTTGTTGTTGTTGTATTTTGCAATGGATTCCTCCAGAAATGTGTGCTAACTTTCATGGACTGAGATCTTTCTTGTCTGTCTGTTTAAGTTGTGTACCTGTTGTATTTTCAATGGTGATGTTGGCGAGAAATAATACAGCGTATATTATAATACATACCTGTCCCTGGAATGAAGATGTTTAAACCAGACATAGATAAGCCAGTCCAACAGGCATGTAGGGAATGGCAGCTAGTAGGGAATGGTTGTTAATCCTCAACTCGGATATCGTATTGTCCTGGGGCTGCCCGGAGGGACCGCCTGTCGCTAAGGGTATGGCCTGCAAAAGTTTCCCGGACTCGGTGGCCAGCATGGAGAGGGACGACGCCGACGCGTGGCCGGAGAGGCGGCTCGACGGCCGGCCGACCTGGGGGACCTCGGTGATGGATATGGACGGTCGGACCATCTTGTTGACCGAGCCGTTGAGCTGCTTGCTCGGGGAGTCTTCCTCCATGATTTCGGATGTCGTGTTGAGATGATTGTCACCGTCCTTGTTGCCGATTTTGGACTTCCATTTTGCCGTGGCTGTACACAGGGCGGGAGTCCTGTTGATGGCAGTGGCCTGGGGCACCTGTAAGGCCACTCCAACAGGGATGTCCTCTTTCGATTCCTCCGCGGCTGGTTTAGAAGAAGACCCCTTTACTTCACCGGTCTTACTCCCCGCCATCCCATTTCCTGCCGGCGGTCCTCCTTTGTCTGCCATGATGACGACTCAATAAACCACCACTACTAACTGAGGATGTAGTATAATATAGTAAACCATCGGTGTTATGTAGCCTTGCTGTGTGCAGATGTTTTTGTCAGCGTGTACCTGTGAAATTCAGAGGGGGACAAAAGGACTGCGCTTTCAGGCTAAGCTCAGCACTTCAACCTTCCCGTGAGTGTGCCCCCAACACAATCTGACACTCCCCCGGACTGCAAGCAGCGCTTTTCAGGTGCGTTCATCCGTTCGTCGAGAGGCCACGACGAGCACGGCACAGACTCGCGGCGTTGCTAACCTCCCACTCTCAATTGTTAGTGGTTGCTACGTTGGATTGGTGAATCGTCCACATTAACAATCAGCCGCAGTTGTTTTGTAGTGGTACTGGGTGGGGAAAAAATTAATGGAAACGTACTGTATACTGAAGTCTGAGTTGATTGACTGCGAAACGGTGGTCCCCACCAATTTTGACGCACGTCATGGAAAAGCACGTCCATGGCCCACACTAACTTGACGTTATGACAACTTGTGCCATTATACTGTGTTATCAAAGTGGAGCTAAACCTCTATATGATAAAATTGTACCGCAATAGAAACACACACACCTCAGCAAGAGAACACAAATTGAGATGTCAGCGTTTCGTTTTAGACGAACACTAATATAAATCGATCTCCACCGTTTAGTCCTAAGTCAACAAAGCATGCAGTGATTTGCTGTATTGATTTAAGAGTCATTTCGGGGCGAACGCTTTATATATACACGACTGTCGTGAATATCATTATGACTCCATGAGGGCCACTCGTGTGTATTTGATTAACGGCAAATTAAGTAGACTTAGAACCTGGAGTGACGCAATATTTTGATTATTTTTTTAGTCAGTGGTTTCCGCTTCTGGCGTATGGCATGGTTTTGGGGGGGGGGGTTGACTTTTGGACGGTGAAACCATTGAGATTACGAGTGTGTTTCGGAACACCATGAGTTCAATGTATACAGTTCAACATGTTGTGTACACTTCACTCGATAGACGACTTTGAAAAACTTCTTTTAATTATTGTTATTATAATATTCAGCCAATTCTCAGAGTGTACATGCGTATAGTACAATAATTAAACAAAAACGCAGCGTGTAATCTGGGCCCAATTTCATGGCTCTGCTTACCGCCGAATTATGCGCTTGCGATCACCATTCTCTGCTTAGTGTGCAAGCGGCGCCAAATTTCTCGGACATAAAATTGTTCAACATTTATGCCAAATTACGATTAAGAAGCTCAGGGAAAAGCAAAGAATAGCAAATCATACAGTACAATTTTAAAATAATTATCCAATCTTTCGAAGTAAGTTTTCATTTTGTTGAAACTTTTAGTCGAACCCATAACCAGCACCGAATTAATAATAATAGTGTACAATTTTAGGAAGGCACAAGAGGGTGCAACAAATGTTTTCCTTGGGGCACTAGCTGGCGAATTAAAGCTGTATTTTCTGTTTGCATTTCTCTTGAACCAAACCTTTTTCATCGCTCTTGTCATGCCATTTACTATTTTTGTTTAAAGGAACATTACAGAATTGGTTTTTGCTAACAAAACAGTTGCTGGCAATGTAAGCACCTTATGTAATCTACCATATACATAAACTGACAAACCTGTAGAAGTTTGAGATCGATCGGCCATCTGGGTCACGAGAAAATAGTGAAAAACCGATTACACATTTGCATGAAATCATATAGATTCAACAAATGAATAAAACACTCACTGAGCGATAAACTCCAATCGGAAAACTAGTTTATTCTTTTCTCATCACATATGACATTTCAGACAGAAATATTTCAAGGGATGTTTTCTACTATCATCATCATTAGACCGTGTAAGTTGTATGTAAATCTGTGATCAAAAAGTATATTTTACAAGTTTTTTTCTTACCAATTCTGTAATGTTCCTTTAAAATTTACGTACGAGTGTAAAAACAACCATTGTCTGCATGTAAATTCTAAAAACATTAAAATTATTATATTAAAGCTTACAACAAAATGTATCATTTTTACTTTTGAAATTCTTAATCTGAAAAGTCTAAATTTTAAATTGGGGAAGTGGGGGGGGGGGGGTCGTGTGCTCCCCTCCCCGCCCCCACCCCCACCAGTTACGCCACTGCCAAACCCCGTTTTTGGTGTTTTGGACACTTGAGGGCGCTGCGATTGTCAAAACAGACAACATAATTGAAAGCGTCAAAATGGCGACCAACGATACTGGAAGTAACGCAAACGGTCCCGAGGTAGATCATGATAACACTGGGTCTGCCGCAGAGGAAGGCCCCAAAACGGTTACGAATGAAACTGGAGGTGTGACTGAGAACATGAAGTGTGGGTGGTTGAGGAAGAGAACGAAACTCTCACATAAATGGGAGAGGCGATGGTTTCTACTGAGGAACAATCACGGCAACACGCTTCAATACGGAAATGATTCAGAGGTATGTATTAAAATGTTGTTTTTATATTATCATACTAGTACTGGCTATACAAGTATGATAATAGCATTCTTCTAGTTGTTGTGATGACTGTCAGTGACTTAGTATCCACCATGTCCACTAGTAATACTACTATATAGTGTAACGTAAACTGCACAATACGGTAATTAATTCATAGGCAGCAGGGCAGGGGGTACTCCTAGAATTATGAGGTTCCATGAACCTCATAGAGGTCCATGTACAAACTACAATACAAAACTTTTTTTCATTTACGTTTCTGCACCTGGAGTTCTCATTTGAAATCGGATCTCGCCAAAATTAGGCTCTACGTGTTCCTTGGAATCTCATTGAGCGTTGCATGGGTCAAGAAAATCCGCAAATTTAAAATTGTTAAAAAGCAATAAATTCTTACCGTCATTCCCAGTCCTCTTCAAACAGTGTGAGTGTTATAACAAATATGGCGCTGGAGTCACATGATGTGTGTACAAAACCAACCTACAGTTGCCGTGACCAGCGTTGCTGCGCGCGGAGTACCAGTTTGTTCGGTAGACCTTTGCGAGCGCAGCAAGCGCCATATTTGTTATAACACTCACACTGTTTGAAGAGGACTGGGAATGACGGTAAGAATTTATTGCTTTTTAACAATTTTAAATTTGCGGAGTGGATTTTCTTGACCCATGCAACGCTCAATGAGATTCCAAGGAACACGTAGAGCCTAATTTTGGCGAGATCCGATTTCAAATGAGAACTCCAGGTGCAGAAACGTAAATGAAAAAAAGTTTTGTATTGTAGTTTGTACATGGACCTCTATGAGGTTCATGGAACCTCATAATTCTAGGAGTAGGCAGGGGGGGGACGGGGATTCCCGAGTTCCCGCCCCCTCCCTTCCTTCCCAAATGTTTTTAAAGGAGGGTTAACTTTATGTATTGGTGTTTTTTCACAATGACTTCAGCGAAAAAGTAGTCAGTCCGGGCATCTTTCCCAAACACAGTTCAGGAAGACCCAGTGGTGGCAGTTATTTATGTTTTACTTTTTATTTTGTTTCTCTTTCTCTAAAAACCACTAGTGGTCTGAGGGTAAAATCATTAAAGGAAGGAAGTTTATGGAAATTGTATTTTCAGAATACATTTCCTGTTTCATTTCAGGCAATGAAGTGTAATACTTAGTTTAAAGAGAGTTTTTCTTTTCTATTTCCATGTGCTGTGCTGTGTTGATACTTATGATGGGCCCTTTTCTCTGTACCCTGGAAGGTCCTAGGTAAAGATGACTGTATTCGACCACTACTTTGTCACTGTACGATAAATCCCTTCTAATTCTCAATTTAATGTTTCAACAGAGCCTTGATAAAGCCATCCCCCTTATCGGAACGGAGATAGCCGAGGCTGAAATTGATCGCAAAAAGTTTGTGTTTCGACTGAAGCCCAGTGATAGCAGACGGACATACTACCTCCAGGCTGAGTCGAAGGAGGAGCTGCAGGTTTGGATGCAGGCAATCTGCTTCGCCAAGGCCGCAAGTCATCAGGGTGATACGTCACAAGCGTGTTCTATACAATGAGTCATCAGGGTGGTGCATCTCCAGCGTGTTCTATACAATGAGTCATCAGGGTGGTGCATCTCAAGCGTGTTCTATACAATGAGTCATCAGGTGGATCACAAGTGTGTTTTGTACAGCAAGTCATCAGGATGATTCATCTTAAGTGTGTTCTATACAATGAGTCATCAGGGTGACATCTCTGTGCCCTGTGGAATGAGTTATCTGGGTGACATCTCAAGCGTGTTCTATACAATGAGTCATCAGGATGATACATCTCAAGCGTGTTCTTTAGAACGAGTCATCATCTCAAGCGTGTTCTTTACAGTAAGTCATCAGGTTGATCTCGGGCACGCTCTTTACAAAGAGTCATCGGGATGATGCATCTCAAGCGTCTTCTTGACAATGAGTCATCAGGGTGACATCTCTGTGCGCTATGGAATAAGTCATCAGGGTGACATCTCTGTGTGCTATGGAATGAGTCATCTGGGTGACATCTCAAGTGTGTTCTACACAATGAGTCATCAGGGTGACATCTCTGTGCGCTATGGAATGAGTCATCTGGGTGACATCTCAAGTGTGTTCTACACAATGAGTCATCTGGGTGACATCTCTGTGCGCTATGGAATGAGTCATCTGGGTGACATCTCAAGTGTGTTCTACACAATGAGTCATCTGGGTGACATCTCTTTGCGCTATGGAATAAGTCATCTGGGTGACATCTCTGTGCGCTATGGAATAAGTCATCTGGGTGACATCTCTATGCGCTATGGAATAAGTCATCTGGGTGACATCTCTGTGCGCTATGGAATAAGTCATCTGGGTGACATCTCAAGTGTGTTCTACACAATGAGCCATTAAGATGATGCACCCCAAGCGTGTTCTCTAAATTGGGTTCAGTAGGCCTGGATTGTAGGCTAAAAATTGTAGCTGGGTCATCCAGCCATCCAGGTGGGGACCTGTTCTCTCATGTCTGTGACCTTATTGTGAAACAGTTACAGCTGCTGATCTACTGTTAGCCCTCCTGCTCTTTCAGTACTATTCTATTGTACAGTTATCAACTTTCTCTCAGAGCTAGTCAGAACTCAGTATTTGTTTGAATGGATTTATAAACAAGAAGAATAATCGTCTTTTAAGGTTTAAGGTTTTACCGATCATTTGCGATGGGTCTCAAATCCCAGATGTCAAATTTTTCAGGAGTCATAATGGGTTCCTTTTTTTAGTAAAATTGGCCTTAAAGCACTCTTAAGCTCTTTTCACAGTCGTGGTGGTGCGGTTTAACCGGGTAGTTGAAAAGTGGCAGTCGTGACTGGACAGTATAGCAATCGATAGTCGCGACATTGACACCAGCTGATAGTCGCCCAGGCCTAGTTTACCATGCGGTCACTCTTGCTCATTGCTATTTTGGGAGTCACATTCCCTGTGTGTACTGGTACTGGGCAGTGTGCAATTTTAGGCAGCGCATGCACATTCTACACGCTCACCAAATCTTTATGCCATTTGACGCCTGAAATGGCAGGCCGTGCACTTCGCTCGTCCCCAGCGCCTTGCCTTAAAACCAAAGGCGCTGGGATGGGCAAACATATCAAGCACGCTCATTGGTTAATATTCAGTCCCATCATGCATCACACTCACACTGCAAGCACTGCACGCATGACGTACTTCCTGAACAAGAATCTGTGCAAGCTGATTAGCCCATCCCAGCGGTCCTGGATAGGCCGCTGGGGCCGAGCGAAGCCGTGCACAGACAGCGGTCGTGTTGACGTCGGTGCAAGGGGTCTATAGACGATGTGACCTGTGACATCACGTTTACAAAAGAGCCACAGAGCCTGGACTCCCGGCGGGCACATTTGTACACAGCTCAATGGAAGAATACAACAAATCTTATGTTTTATGGAGATCGCACTGTCTGATTTTCCTCAACTTTTGATATGAAGAAAGGGGGGACATCTCAAAAGCTGTGCAGCTGTTGCTTTTGTAAATTTTGAATTTATGAGAAAATGATGACACAAAATATAAGTTTTTCCCATTGAGCCTGTGTAGCATCTTGCCCGTCAGGAAATGCATTATAATGTACGAGGTCACCACTCTGTAAACAAATGTAAACATTGTCTATAGATCTTGACAAAAATACAGCCTTCTAGTATGACGTGATTATGTAACCGAAGATGAGACTTAAGAAACAAGTGAAAGAATACAAGTGAAAGAATGTATTTTATTTTTCAACTGAAAGTTGCTTTTACAAAATTGTGAATTATATTTATATAAATAAACTTCTTATACCACTTTGGTTATGAAACTTAATGTAATCAAAATGTTTTTGATGGAAAACTCGGACAGTTTTACTGTATTTTTGGATCAAAGAAAATAACTAATATTTACTTAATTTTACTATAAAAAATGTTTTTAAAGTATATTATATCTTTATCGAGAGGTTTGATATTTGATAATTTTATTCTGTTTTGCCAATTATGTTCAGCGACTTTGAATGAGTTTTAAAAAAAATAGCACCAACTTAAGATGCGGGTTTTAAAAAAAACAGTGTTTTGCACACACTTTGTGATTTTATTTGGATCATTACTAGTGTAAATGAGGGTGTGATCCCTGGCTATAAGGGCAGTAACGTTATGACTTCTGACTAGCGCCGCCAGACAAAGATTGTCGAAATAGGGAGACTGCCAACGTAGGTTAGCTAGGTTAGCTCAGTTTAGTAGAGCACTGACATGTAAAGCCAGCTTTTCTTTGTTCACCCCACATTTAGCACCGATGTACAATGTGGACATCACATAATTAAATTTACACAAAAATTAACTTCAATGCTGCAGTTTATTGATTTGAAATTGTACAGAAGATTAAAAACTTTACACGACTCAAAGTTAGGGGTTAAAGAATACGATCAAATAGTTTTAATTTTGATGCGGACTCAAGTTTCTTAATTGGAAGTGCTTTGTGAAAAGCTGTAACTTACATTAGTTATTAAATAAATACAGGCCAAATTTTGTGTCTCTATAGCTCTTACTAAAATTAAAAGGATTTTAAATGTAATTTTATAAAGAGCTTTCTTGTTTACAATTGGAATTGCTTAAAGTAAAAGTGACTACTGTTGTGCTACATTGTTTGATGTGATCATGTTTACATGTATTTTTTGTAAATGGTTTATTAACCCTCCTACTGTCTGACCATTTAATATCATCCGCTGTGGTTTGGAATGATAGACAAACTATGCCGGCCTGCAATATGATATCATGTGGTGAATGCACTGACAAAGTACACCCATGTACACAGTTAGCCTATATACATGTAGGCCCTTTTCGAAACCACGGCTTGGGCTTGCATTTTGGCTTGCACTTGGGCTTAGGTTCCTTCAGGTATTATGAAAATGTGCGCTAACCTTACAGGGATTCAATCAGGTGGGCAGAGCCCAAGCCAAAGCCTGAACTTAAGCCGTGATTTTGAAAAGGGCCATAGTTCCATGCATAGTTGTGCCACCATACACAACCAGTGCAGTTGAATGGTTTCAAATGGTTGGTCAACTCGCTGGGAAATCGTTTCCAAGAGTTAACCCTCTTGCTGTGTGACCATTCAATACCATTCACTGTGGTTTTGAATGATAGATAAACTATGCCAGCCTGCAATATGATACCATGATGGAATGCATGTACTCAATACACTGTTAGTTCTGTGCACAGTTGTGCCACCGTACACAACCTTGGCAGTCGAATGGTTTCAAATGGTTGGTCAACTCACTGGAAAATGTTGCCAAGAGTCACTGACAGTAGGAGGGTTAAGAGGGTTAAAAAAGTGGTCTGTCTTGTGTAAATATTTCATAGCTCTGTATTGTGAGGATTTAAAGTAAATAAAGCTGAGATAATGTGCAATTGTAGATCAATGTGTAGAATGATATGTCCTTATATTCGTCTACTCTCCCAGTGTGTGTGCAGGGCTCACCCATAACACTAGCCCGGCTTACATTGTCTAGTAACAACTGCTACAGGCTAGTAAACACCACTTCTCAACTTGCCCTGTGGGCTACCAGAAACTGTGCAACCTTCTTGTTTTAAAAATGCTCATATTTCTTTCTTTTCAGATGTGAATAATGAATTTCAAAAAGGTGTTAGTTAAAATTTGACTGCAAATGTAACTTTATTCAACCACTAAACTGTTTGTGTTTGCATCCATTAATACATCAGAACGATACATTTATGACAACACATGTTTAAAATCTGGGCTACTAAAACTTCCTCGGGCAAGTAAAATGCACAATTTGCAATGGGCTACTTTACAAAAAGCATTTAAGGGCAAGGCTTGGTGTGGCCGTGTGATAAGGATTTAATCTTCAAGCAAACTTGACGCACAGCTTAAGATAGCGCAGTACTTGGAGGTAGAACAGTGCAATATGCAGGGTGTGATATGGATCGCGCAATATGGTACAATATCACACTGCTGTTGCCATGGATCAACCAATCAGAATCGTGAATTCAAAGTTTGCTTGGAGATAATATTCTCTATCCACTGTCTACAGGTTTCCTCAAGCTTCTGAGTTACAGTGGTTAAGTTCACTTTTAAGGCAACCTTGGTTTCATTACCTGAAATTAATATTGATAACAAGTAATTCTTAATTTAAAAATGCTGTACCAAATCCATCAAACCTTATAAAATCTTTTTTTTTAAAGGATTTTTGGTGGTAGTGGTTTCTGTAGTCAACTAAGAAACAAAACTTCCCCTAAGCGTGGCCTTGTATCAATCAGTACTTTGGAAAATCCGGGTCAATGTGCGTAGTCCATGCTGTTAACCCTCCTCTGATATCCTTGATAACTGCTGGAACGGAGGCTAGCTTCTCTCGTAAAGTCTTCACCGCAACTTGGGAATCGTTGCCTTGCTTACACACCACAAACACTGAAACAGAACGACCATATTTAAGATGTAATGTAGAATTGGCAATCATCAGAACATTTGGGATAAAGTTTCAATGGAAACTTTCACTTGGTTGCTTTGGAGTGGGTCGCGCCGAATCTTGGTTACTCCGTTTTTGAGGAGTTAGTTTCCTGTATGTGTTACTGCATAGTGCGTCCTACAGGCGACGCACGTGTAGTTAGATGCGCTCCATATCTTTACATCGATTTGACAACCAAAATGGCACACTAGCTGCGTTCATTAGACCCCTTGCATTGGCCGCCATCGTTGATGAAACGTGCACGCGCGAAAGGCTGTCACTGGCTGAGAGTTGTGCGCAGCGCGTACACGCGTGCATGTTTCCATTATATTTCATCAAAGATGGTGGTCAATGACGTCATGTGCAATCCATCTATATCTAGAGGTGCATAACATGAGAATGTGATTAATGTGATCTAAACAGTTATTGAGAGTCATTGAGGGTCATTTAGAGTCATTGAGAGTCCTTGACAATCAATCACCTTGCCTCGTACTCTGTTCGCTGCTCAGTTTGATATGTTTTATGTTTTACATGTATCGTGGAATTTCTATGTTACCTCTGGTTTGAGTCGATATCTTGCCTCTCTTGGATATCTCCTCCATTTATCAGATCCAGAGACCTGGATTTATTTACTTCGTCAATCGGAATATCTGATAAAATAAGTTAAAGGTCTGCAAATGTTAACTATTGAATGACACTTGATACTGTCTTTGTCATGTACCCTGTATGCAACAGGAGTGAAAGTCATTGCTGACATAAAAGGCCTGAAACTTACTTGGATCCAAATTTTAGAAAGTGTGTTGAAATGCAATCATTTCCACCTTTTTGTAACCCCTGGAGTTGTAGATTTCAAGGAGCTTTTTACGATGGCGTCATCAAGCTGCCATCTTTAGTGGTAAACCAATGATGAAACCATGGAAATGCACAGATTTGTTTGTACGGAGCACATGATGGGCCAATACACAACATTCTTTTGATCTCTAGGCGAGGGCGCACTCCTCAAATGGGGTCATGTGCGTATGCTTTTGGACATTCCTGTTATCTCTAGCAGCTCCCTGGGGATCGAGTATACAGCCCTCAGCTGCCGTGTCGCTTCGAAGGCTTTTTCAAGCACAATATCAACCTGTACCCTCGGGCAAAGAGAAGCAATTGTACTAAAGCATCTTGCTCAACAAGTCACTAAGTGTCATGATGGGTATTTGAACCTACACCCTGATGACTAAACCACCAGAACTCGAGTCCTGAACTCGAGACAGCAGACTTTTAAAAAAAGAGTCCGAGTTCAGATAAAAATAAAACTGTGGTTTCATCATCATCATTTAGGCTGTGTTCATCCAGTGTAGGATGTAACCCTCCTCATGAAAATGCCATTCATTTCTATTTCTTGCAGTTCTGGCCCATGTTGTTCCTGCATAGACCCTAATGTCATTTCTCCATCTTCTTCTCTGTCTACCTCTTTTCCTTTTCCCTGTCCTTGGTTGCCAATCCATTATTCTTGTTGTCCATCTATTGTCATTTCTTCGGGCAGTGTGTCCAGCCCATCTCCATTTAGCTTGTTTCATTGTCCTTATGATGTCTCTTACTCCAGTTTTCTTTCGTATTTCTGTGCATTTAATCCTGTCTCTAATTGAGATATGTAGCATTTGTCTCTCCATTGCTCTTTGTGCTGTGCGGAGTTTATGTTCTATCAGTTTTTGTTGTCCATGTTTCTGCTCCATAAATTACTGTTGGTAGCACACACTGATCATATACTTTTCTCCTAAGTGCCATAAGTGGTTTAGGCGCCTCCAGACCATTTAACCCCATGGTTAAAACATCCAAGAAGAAAAGTTACCAAAAACCTTTTGTCTTTGCCTTCCCCACAGACATCCTCCTTTTTAGTCTGCTTTACTCACTAGTTAATTACTTTTTCTCCCGCTTTGTCTCCTCATTCATTGTTTACCCCTTGCTTTCTCTGTGTGCTTTCTGCTTCTCTCTATTCATGTATTTCCACTTGACTGCTTCTGTTACACCAGTATACCTGTTTGTGTGTGTTTGTTGTCATTTAGCCTATGAGAAAGACTCTGCTAGGGTTCGAAATGTCAGGCCATGAACTATTTTTCAAATACAATATAAACAGAACTATCAAATTGGACGTTTTTTTAATTTTGAGAAGTGCCAAATTCTATCTACATGGCACAGCGGAGCCTTTGGTCGGTGGGCGTTTTGAACTTAGTAAAATCAATAAACCCATTGAATAGGCATCCATCGCTGAGATCAAACAATGGAAACCTGTCAATTTGTACGCGCCATGCACCATTCACTAACAAAAATGGGTGACCCAAGGTCAAACGGTTGCCATGGAAACGACTGACCCCCTAATAACATTTTTTTCTTTACCAGATGATCCCTACATACATGTACATTTTAGGAAAGGTTAGAAACCTTGATGGTGCAAGGGGTCTATCAACTTATTGCAGCTGTATCTTATTGCTGTTGAAGTATAAATGATTTAATTATAGTTTGGTGGTGCATGGGGGTGTATCTATTTATCGGATCCCCTGATGACCTTTGGTGATGCTACAACTCGTTTGTCCCAACTGCAATTCAATTTTACAATGATTTAGCCCTCTTGCTGTCTGACCATTCAATACCATTCACTATGGTTTTGAATGATAGATAAACTGTGCCAGCCTGCAATATGATACCATGAGGGAATGCATGTACACAGTACACAGTTAGTTCTGTGCACAGTTGTGCCACCGTACACAACCTTGGCAGTCGAATGGTTTCAAATGGTTGGTCAACTCACTGGAAAATGTTGCCAAGAGTCACTGCGAGTAGGAGGGTTAAAGAAGCTGTGCTATTCTGAGTCCTCAGTTTTATGGGCTACCTCTTAGGCATACTCTCCTTGTATATAAACAACTTTAGAATCTTTTAAGCCCTACCTTTTGTATATTTTTTATACTCATTGTCAATCACTCTTGCTTTCCTCTGTATTATCCATCTGCCTTTTGTTTGTTGTAATTTTTAGTGATTTTTGTCTGTACTGTTTGTTTCAAGGCCAATTTCAATTTCCCCAGTGTGGGATACTAAAGTTTTTCATCTTATCCTATCCTATTAACTGGCTCCCCTCGGGCCCTGCCATTCTAAATGATTGACGGTGACCACACGAATGAACGAACGAATGATTTAAACATCTTATTCGCACAAAAGGATACTGATAAAATTTGGCAATCTGCAGATCTCGAATTCCACTGCAGGTCTGACATCAAGTAACACTGCCGCATCATCGACGTCCTCCTCTCGTAAGACTAACGAGAGGTCGTTCACACTCACTCGATCTTCAGCTGATAGAAGATGGAGGCTCACGCACTGCCAAAACAAAAAACCACAACATTTCAAAGTGAAAAACTAAACTGTTTTCAAGCATATGTTTGTTCAGATTGGAGCTTATTTGGACACAATAGGCGACTGTGTCACTGGTCTTATCAAGTTTCAGAGGTCAACTGTAGTGAAAAAGGTTACTCAGGGGGGGTCGGTCAAAATGTCGTTCTTACTTTATCAGTGGCACTTGCTCCGCAGAACTGTTCGTAATCGATGAGTTGATGAACGGTGGGGTTGTTCCCGCACAGGACGCAGCTGGGTTGTCTGGGACGGAGTTTGATTGTACACAGCCTCCCGTCCAAGGCGTCGAAGATAAGAAGCTTCTGACTGAAAGATGCTGTGGAAAATGTCAAAAGTTTAAGTATAAAGTTTCCCCGTAAAAAGCTAACTTCGCCAACAGTTTGAAAGCGGTTTTTGGACAGGAAGCGAGGCAATGACGAACTTATAACATTCAATTAAAGTGAATTATTTACTGGACACATTTTTTGATACAGGCAACTGCTAGATTAAGGAATGTTAGTTTATTTTTATAAAAAATGAAAATCTGAAAACTTTGGGTTCAAAATGATGATCATACCTTCTATTCCAGCAGCTATTTTCACTGCCTCTAAGGCCTGGAAGCAACCAATGATTCCCGGAACTGTGGAAAAGAAAGATCAGGAGTTGTCTGTGAAATAGCTATGTGGTAATGGAGTTTCGTGGCCAAGCGGTCAAGAGCACTGGACTCGAGTTCAGGGCCCAATTTCATAGAGCTGCTTAAGCACAAAAAGTAGCTAAGCACAACAAAATTATGCTTACCAGAATAAGGTTACCGGCCAAATTACCATGTCACACGTACAATTTGTGACTGGTATCCTGCTGATTTTTGCTTAGCAGAAAATTGTTAAGCAATATTTTCTGCTTAAGCAGCTCTATGAAATTGGGCCCTGGTGTTGTCAGAGTGTGGGTTTGAGTCTCTCAGTCTTGACACTTGTGTCTTTAAGCAAGACACTTATCCATAATTGCTCTGCCCTTAGGATTGGGCATAAAGCCGTTGGTCCTGTGTGTTATATGTAATGCACGTTAAAGATCCAGTAAATTTATCGCCAAGTTTACCAGTAAGCAAAGTTTTGAGCTTACTATCAGCAAAAGTGTGTTTCATGTACAAACAAGAAGATTTGGCAGCATGTGTGCGCGTTCACAAATGGATTTGCATTGTTGCATCACTCAACAGCTTACAAGAACCGCCGGCAAGCTAGCATGACTTTTGCTTTGCCTACAGTCAGCAGTGTTCATGAAAGAAGAAACAGTGCCAAGGGTCACTCAGTGCTTACTGGATAGAAGCCATCTGCTTACAGGGTATATGGTATCGGCCCATGATCATTACACGCATACATACAGTTGTAGTGATGTGAAATTATACATGTCGTGAAGCTGTGTGCGTGCATGCGTGCGTGCGTAAATGCACGCACGCATGCGATAGAACTCGAAAATAATATTATTAATTAGAATTAAGCGGAAGTAATTAAGAAAGAAGAGAGTTGTGATTTTGCTGTGGAGGAGGAAAGACGTAATCTTTGAGAGCTGAATAAAATTATCAGAAGGACTTGGCGAACGTTACATTTGTATTCCATTAATTTGTCTTCTTCCGGTTGTACCGTCTGTACTTCATAAAACCTGAAGCTTTACACATATAAGGTATTTATAAGGGACCACTACGTCAAGAACGTAGCGCATTAGATTAGGTATAAATAGTTTTGTGGGATGAATAACGTTACGGCCCCCAGAGAGTGACAGCGTTGTTTTACCTACTCCCAGAACGCCACCGGATGAGCAGTTGGTGACTGTTTCAGGTGGTGGGGCTTGGGATAGAGACATCTGTAGCATGGACCACCCTTGTAGTTATAAACTGTCAGCTAACACAAAAAGAAAGACAAAAAAGTCACGTTAATAGTAATAACTAGTTTTTATACAGCGCTTTTATCTATGGGTGTCTCAAAGAGCTAATAGCATTATTTATTTCCAGACAGGTTTTTGAATTATGAGACTCATTTATGTGACACATTGTATTGGGTTTACAAGGTGCTGCGGCGCATTGAGCAGCCACTGCTAGAAACACTGGGGCAAACCCCTTGTCTTAGCGATACTAGTGCAACTGGGTTCTATTACCTGCATTACACAACACGCAGGACCAATGGCTTTACGTCCAATTGGAAGGACGAAGCAATAAAGTGTCTTGCTTAAGGATGCAAGTGTCAAGACTGGCACTCGAACCCACACTCTGCTGATCAGAAACACAAGAGCTTGAGTAAAGTGCGCTTCACCCCTTGGCCATGACATACAGCCAACACAATGTTTAAAGGCAGGGTCATCGGTTGGTTTTTGTCAACGTAATGCTGATAAATCGTGAGTTAGGGCGTGTGATAGTCAATAGAGGCTTATGATGTTTTGCGTGACTGATGCAGACATCAGGCTTGAAATCCAAGTCTAGCATGATGCAGATATCCATCCCTCATGAACACAGTCATTAGGCAAATGCTATAACCTTGAAGCGGGACTTGAACCTGCAACATCAAATCAATGTGCCGGTGCTCTACCAGCTGAGCCATCTAGCCCTATGTTGGCGGTCTCCCTATTTTGTCAATATCTTTGTCAATAACAAATGCTATAAACGTATCCATACATTAAGTTTTCATAAATGCAGAAGTAAAATGCGTTAGGTTATCGAATTGTAAAACTATCTGAGAGAGTCTGGTACCTGTCCTTCAAATCTGAGTGCACTCCCAGAGACCAGCGGCTTCCCAGCCAAGACGCAGGCATCGTTTAGGAGATATCGAGTCGCCACGTTGTCAGTGCAGTCAAGCACTATGTCATATGTGAGCTGACAGGGGCGTTAAGGTTGTTCCGTACAAGATTGAGCCTTTGAGGAAGACTCTGCTGGGGTCGAAATGTGACGCCATTACCAATTTTTGTATGGTACAGTGATCTTTGGGTCGGTAAGCAGTTTGCAACAGCTACTGCAAGCCCGTTCTCTCAACTGTGTACAGGGTACAGGGTTCTGTATCATGTATAACACAACACATGGGACCTAGGGCTTTACGTCCCATCCAAAGGACGAAGCAATAATGGTTAAGTGTCTTGCCTAAGGACACAAGTGTCAAGACCGGGATTCGAACCCACACTCTGATATCTCCAGAATTTGGTGTGCGGTGCCTTAGACTCCTCAGCCACGATACTCCATTCTATTGTGCCCATAGATCGTGGGTTTGCTCTAGTGGCTCTTGTGTCTTCCAGCAAGACACTTAGACATGTTAAACCCAAATTGCTTTGTCCTTTTCATGGGGGAATAAGTCGACAGTAACAAACAAAACCAATTTGTATCTTTTGAGTTTTTCTAGTCCATAAGAATTACACTGTAGCCGTTTTCAAAACCAACACTTGGACTTAGGCTTGGGCTTAGGCTTGGGCTTGGACTTTGGCTTGGGCTTGGACTTGGACTTGGGCTTGGACTTGGGCTTGGACTTGGGCTTGGGCTTGGGCTAGGGCCTGGGCTTGGGCTTAGGCTTGGGCTTGGGCTTTGACTTGGACTCTGCTAGTTACAGAAACTGTGTGCTGTCCTTAATGGGCTTCAAACAGGCAGGCGGAGCCCAAGCCAGAGCCCCAGCCCGAGACGTGGTTTCAAAAAATACACGCAGCAAGAAAAATATTATATTTTTATGTATTTAAAGGATATTTCTTAATGACATCCATTGCATTGCTGCTGTCTAGCTGCATGTGGTGAGGTACACAGACAACCGATGAATTTAATCTGAGCAAAAAATAAATAAATAATCATTTAAAAATAATCGTTTTAAGAAAACTGAGCATGAACGTTTAATTGTTTTTCAGCCATTCATTAGTCTTGAAGGAAAGTGTCTTTGGAGTAGTGCTAATAAGCCACAACCAAGGCTTGAGGACTCAAATAAAAAAGTGCGCCCCTCCCAGCAGGGGTACATGCTATCGTGGGCAGACCCAGAGAAGATCAAGATGCACAGAGTCTGAAGATGGATACCTTGAAACGCTTGCAGAGATTGACTGCGTTTTCGGCCTTCCTATTCTATCCTCGGTGTGAAGAATCTGCCGATGTAGGTTACCCAGCTCCACCTCGTCATAGTCCACTACACCAAGTTGACCTGCGTATCGAACATTCAAAATTTTCATTAAACATTACATGTTGGTGAAATAGTATTCGACCCCTTGCATATGTTTCTGATCAGCAGAGTGTGAGTTCGAGTTCCGGTCCTAACACTTGTGTCTATAGCCTGCCCGATATGGGGTAGAGGGCCCCCCCCCCAATGTTCCCATACTATAACACACTATTTTCCTCTTGTATAGAACTCCCCCCCCCCTCAAATCCTCAAAAGAATTTCTGAGATTCCAAGCACACAATGAAGACACAATAGGAGGGGGGTTCCCTCTGCCCCATATCGAGCACCAATTGCTTGTGTCCTACAGCAAGATACTTTACCCTAGCTTTGTCCTTCCAGATGGGACATAAAGCTGTAGGTCCCTCATACTAGGATTGGTAGTGCACGTAAAAGAGCCCAGAACACTTATCGTGGAAGAGTAGGGGTTAACCCCAGTGTTTCTGGATAGCAAGCACCCTTGTTTACAGGTTTCCTCAGGCTTGCAAGCTACTGCGATTAAGTTCACTTTAAAATAACTTATTTCCAATTGTGTGTTTTAGTTAGAATCTGTTGGACTGAAGACTGCACTAGTATTGCAGTAAAATGTTTATGCTTTACACGGGATCAGGCGTACCACTATAATCAGAGTCCAACAGTTTGGGTGTTGAGTTACAAAACAGTGTTGGATTTTGTTGGAGTGAGGAAGGATCCAAGTAAACCTGCATAAACTGAAGAATGAAAATCCCTGTTTTCTTTAACATCGTACATCAAATGAAAGTATTCCTAGTGGCAGCATACCTATCCCTGCTGCAGCCAGATAGACAGCTGCAGGGCATCCTAGTCCCCCTGCGCCGACAATCAGAACGGAACTGTTGCATAACCTCAGCTGACCTGAAATGAACAGATGTTTAATAACAATAATACTATTAATATGCAGTTCTTATATAGTTCTTTATTCCCCCAAGATGGGCATCTTAAAGGAGACACTGCCTTCGGACTGGGCGCTTTGGGCTATAAACAGCATTTGTTTCGAAATTGGCGGACTGTATGTCCTGCCGGTTGTATTACAAGAGGCAAATCTATGTTTTTTTAATCACTACTCACTGATTTGCTGTGTAGATTTTTGTTCCGTAGAGAACTTGTCTTGCTATTTGTTCTACTACCGTGGAGTAGATTTTCGGAATTCCGGAGACTTCTCAGTTCTGAAAAGAACTGTCCTGCTTATTAACTATTATCTGGGCGGAAGGTAGGAAAATCGGCCGGGACTACCGCAAACCAAATATACATTGATACCTCACCATGCAATGCCTCACTGATTACAACACACTGTGGGTGTTTTAGTGCATGAACAACTCTTATAAAGGATAAGGAGTGATTCCAAACAGCAAAGTTTTTGAGAGATTTAAAGGCAATGTGTGCCCCTTAAGTGCTTATTATTTGTTACAACCTCATCTTAAATGTCTAACTGCATTTTCTAAGGGCTTCTGGCAATCGTTAGAGCCATTTAGTGTGAAGCAGGCCTGGCTTGCGACGAAATTTTGTCACACTTACAAACTGAAGACTAGTACTACATGCATGCATTTCAGTTTCCATTGCAACCTCTAATGCAAACAGTTTTACCTTTGACACCAATTTCTGGGAGGATAAGCTGACGACTGTAGCGCTCTATGCTAGTGTTGTCAAGCTTCTTCTTCTTGGTCACGAATTCAGATTCAGGCAACTTATGATTGACATCATCTCCCTGCATCGAAAGAAAATAGAAAACTTTAATAAGATTTAAGACACTACAATCAAGAAAGGTCTAAAAGAAAACAGGCAAACCTTGAATATAGTTTCTGAATTTGAAAATAATTTCTTGGTAATGTCACCTGTTGAATGTACCAACATCTCTTTCTTCTCGAAATAACATCCAAAATCCTCTTCAGGAAGTTGTCTGATTGTGCTGGGTTTGAAAACGATGATCATGGGTATACTCGGTACTACAAACAAGTGGAACTGCGGTGCTGGTTCCAAATTTGGGTCTGGCTAGAACCGGGTAACTGCTGGAACCACCTAAGCCTTCTTTCAAAAACAGTGTAAACTTTAGAAAAGGGAACACTGCGGAGGATCCATCAAGGATGGTGCAACCAAAACTTACTCTCTCAAATGGTCTTTTACTTGTTTTTGGACCATCTTGTTCACACAATCTTCTCTTCAGTACATCAATTTCTTTGTGCGCTTCAGAAAGCTCAACTCGCAGCCTCGCCAGTTCGCTCTGTTCATCCATCTCTTGAATTGGTACCAAACTGTAAAATTTAATTAAAAAATCTATTGTAAAAATGGAAACAATTCTGAATCAGACTGCCACTTCTTCACTGAACCCAAAATAGTATTTTATTTACCAAAATAATGCCCAAATAAGAGATGTTTTTGGTCATAAACAAGTGAAAAGGTTGCAGTCGGATAATGGACTGGTTGGATACAGCATTTGTGTCGTTGCATCGAATCCAAGGGTTAAATCTCTCTGCTGCAACAGCATCTCACCAACCTGGAGGTCCGAGACCACTCCAAGCTCCCTGCACATCATTTCTACAGTGCTGCGGTGTGGAATGCTTGCTAACTCCAACCCAGATCGTTGAACAAATTTGGCCAGTAGATTAGGGACGTGTTTCGTTGGGACATGGTTTACAATGGAATCGTAAACAAGCATTCGCATATCTGGTGCAAACCGTTTCCCTTTTTTCTGTAGAGTTGATGATGTGGTCGAAGCATGTACACTTTCTACAATTTCTTCAAGCTCCAACTTTTCGTTTTCTAGTGTTACTATGGTTGCATTTTTAGACTTCAACTCTTCTTGCAATTTTTTGAGTTGCTCATCATCCGGTTTTTCCCATACACGTCTCTGCTTTCTATATAACTTAAGTTTGCTGTGTGCCCGTTGAAGTTGAACAAGCTTTCTTGATTTTTCAGCAAGTTGTTTCCTCATGTCAGTGTCGCCAAACTTATGCCCTCGCAGTCGCAGTTTGTTTATGATTGCCTGTTTTCGCTTGATGACTTGGTTGAGGTGTTTCACCTTGTCAGGTTTTTGGACTTTCTGCCTCACTTCCTTTATTTTCTAACGGTATTTCTTCTTCATCTCACTTTTTGATTTTGAGAGAAACACCAACCTCTTCTTTAACTTTGTTTTCCTTGGTGTTGATGCTTCATCCCTCAGTTGTCTCCCTGATGAAGGTGGCTCCGGACTACTTTTTGATGTCGATGGCTGATCATAGCTGGGATCAGGTGAAGAAGTGGTAGGTAGGCCTATCGGTTCTTCACTTGCAGGTGGTGTTGCTGATGCAACAGAAGTACACATTGTGGGCACATTTTCTGTCTCCTGGAACTCTTCTTCCTCTGGTGTGGGTATCTGAGGCCCACAAACAAACCTCTCACGGCAAATCGCATCAAGGTTCTTCATGTCACTTTCGCGATTCAGCCGTCTGTATTTAGAAATTGTTTTGCTGACCAGTTGCCTCAGTTTGCTTTGGTTTACTGCTAAGGCGTGGCTCCGTCATTCTGTCCTTGATCGCTTGAACGGTTCTTGGATATGAGTGGTCGTTTTCAGCAAACAGGAACAAAATGTGTCCGTTGAGGAGGTTGGAAGTAGGAGGGGGACTGAAATTTTCAGTCAGATACTGCTGGAGAATACCGGGTGGCCGTGCCGGCAGACCGCCTTTCCTTTTTTTCCTTGGTGGCATCGTATTTCACTAAAAATTAAATGGAAAAAACAAAATAGGTTAATAATTATATGATAAGAAAATCCGGATTTTAACTATCTGGTTATGGAGTATCAAAGGACTTACTAGTTAATTAAAAAAGAAACACTTGCATTTGGATGGAAACCAGTCATCTCGCCCCCCGGCAAAGTCGCCCCCCACAAAGTCGCCCCCTGCAAAGTCGCCCCCCAGCAAGCTCGCCCCCTCCAGGTGCAAACTCGCCCCCTCACAATGTCGCCCCCTCACAATGTCGCCCCCACCAAAGTCGCCCCCCGACACAGTCGCCCCCTCTGTATTTGCGTGAAAGTTTACGTAAGCGCGGCCAGCGTCCAAAAAGAGCATGCAGTACCAGAATTGTGATGGAGCATGTAGAAGTTAAAGTGTAAAATTAATATTCATGTGTTTTTAATAATTTTCTTTTTGAGAGTTTCTTCTTAAAGGCACAGTACACGTTTGGTAATAGAGCCTACCGATTGTGTTAATCCTATATAATTATGTAGGTACATAAAAAATATTACAGTGCAAGATTTATTTATTTATTATGTCTCCTGTAAATTTGTCTATTCGTCTTTTGATAGTTTTTGAAGTACATACATCTGTATGATATGTTTTTACGTTATTTATCCTCAACAAAAATGTAAAAAAGTCTTTAAGGATTCCCTTTCTTGAAACAAGTTTAAAAAAAAAAAAAATTTCCCCTTAGAAAATCATTGCAACAAAAATGTGTAAAGTCTTTAAGGATTCCCTTTCTTGAATCAAGTTAAAAACAACAAAAATTTTCCCTTAGAAAATAATTGCAACAATAGCAAAAAAAATGCAATCTGTTTATACCTTACACACAAAAAACCTAGATGTTTTATATTCTTAAACTTTGCAGTTGAAGTACATGGACATGCATTAACATTTTAAGGGCCAAATGTAATGAGGTAATAACACTAAATAAAATTTAATTCCTTCCGCCTTTGTTGTTCAATTAGGTCTGATTTCACTACTCATAAAGGAGTAGTAAATTCCAAAAGGGTTACTTGTACAAGTAAATAAAAAAAATGCATTTAGAAATAAAATTTCAATTGCACCAGCAGAGTTTAAAGCCTTATAATCCTGTTCTTTTATTTAACACAGCCCCAACCTCAATACAAAACTAATTCACAAAAAACAGAAATACAAATTTATATTATTGAACCTTAAGTTTGGGGGATTCTCAACCCTAAAACCAGAAGGCATTGCTAAAAGTATTGAATGTTTCTTTGTTTAATGAATTCACTTATGTCCAATCACAGTGCAACAAATCAGTCACGTGACCACATAAGTGCGTGTAACCACCAAAAATCCTCAAGAACAACCTATTTCAATCCATCGACATCCTCTTTTTAACTGCATTTTTGTAAACAAAAAAACCCATATTAGTTATTAAAACACTCTTAACATTACTTTGGATGTATTTATGGTGATATAACACAACTCTTTTAAAGAAAAAATGTACGACGAAATTGTACTGAGATTCGACCGCATTCCATTTTCATCGGCGTCCATCATTTGTTGTGAAGTTTGGCGATCAGTACAACTTTCATGGGATTCGTTCAATTTTCTCCAGATTTCATATACATGTAGAGTAACATATATATTAAACATAATTTGTGTTTTAAAACACATCTTAACTTACCTTCAAGTGAAATAATGATGAAATTTCCGACCCAAAAGTTTCGATGATGATTTGCGTGGCTTCTGTGTCACGCACAAACAAAATTCAATATGGAGAATGACGAGTGGCTTGTCAACTACGTCATCAGGTAGGTCTTGTTCCTTGTAGCCCAAGCACAAAGAAGCTACGCGCGATATTCGGAAGGCATCGCTGCCCGACTACTGTCGGGCCGTGCACAGTAAACACGGACCGAAACGGATTGCACACACGCAACGTTTAGTCACATACTTAACCTCTAGACCGATCAGGAATTCTACCTCCATGCTCAGACCATAGCTCAGACCATAGCTCAGATCATAGCTCCATGCTCAAACTACAAACAAAACATGAAGTCAGCACTGATTATCATGCTGATTTGAACACTAAAAAAAGTAAACAAACCCATACCACATGACATCATGGCTTTAGAGTTTAGAACTTTAATTTAAGGAGCAGTAATTTTTTTTAAAGTTTACCTAATCGACGCCAGCAGTTAAGTATTTAACATCGGATGGTTCCCGATGAATCTATTTCCCAGAAATCTTATGATTTATAGGTCAAATGATGGCTCTACACAAGCTGTAGTCAGGCAGTTGTTTCGTTGTTGAACCTTCACATGGAGAGCGCCATGTTGAAATACCGCCCTCTCTTGACAAATCTTTTGCACACTTGAATGACTAACACCTAGACTTCCATCAGGATAAATTATATGTTGATGGTCCGGGTCACAGACTAAAATGAGAGATACTACTTTTCCAGGCAGAGCAGAGCATTATATTTTTGTCTTGGGTTATTTTGCTAACTTTATTGCAAAAACTATGTTGAAGCACATGGCATTTAGAAGTTTATTTAGCAGGAAAGTGTACAACAAATTTAGGTAAGTTTTTATTACCAAACCTTTGCATTCTAAAAATTGTGTAATAAGATTTACCTACGATTTTTTAAAGGAACCATAATATTAATAATTATTAATATTTTTATAATGTTACACAACACAATTAACTTTTTAAGTGTATCGATAGACGATCTGACTGTTTACCATAATTTACATACTGTGTGTCGGACCTAAACCATGGAGGTCCCTAAACTAGCATTAACTACAGTAACACAATCCTATTCCTGTGTCTAGTCTGGTTTTCCAATCATTTTATAGTATGGGAAAACAAATTTAAAAATAAAAGTGTTACCATGATAAAGAAAACAGCATTCAGGTTTGGTGCCAATGTCGTTGTTTTTCTGCAAGATTCTTCATGTTCACAAGATAGGAAATCAGACTTCGGACTTCATTTCCCTTTAAGAAAATCCTTTAGGAGTCACAAATCAAAAAAACAAAAAGTAATACTACCCATTGAAATGTAGGAGTAATTTTTTAATGATAAAAGAAGATTGTTGTATTCTTATTTGTTTCCCCTTTTTTTGTGATTTAAATTTAAAAACATTGAAAAAACGCCTCTGGATTCAACCAAAGAACATGTCATTTGCAAAGCGGGATTGTGTCTTCTCTGGGCAGGATAACCACCACTTGTCTTGGAGGTATTTGCAAAAGTATAACATTGTATTTAACCTAAAGGTAGAAGGAGAAACAACATACTGTAATAATAGGACGTGTACTGAATGCAATTTATAAACCTTTTGATTTTTGCAGGAGTGCCAAGTCACTAGCAGCAGTTCATCCTTCTCGTCAGATAAGTAACTATGATGATGAAATTGAAGACGTAAGTTTCTCATTGGCAATAAGTACATCTTTCGAACAAGCGTTGCCGCCTGAGACTCGACACTAGAACTTCACGCGGAAGTTCGAGCGCCGAGTTGCGGATTTGTTCGAAATAAACAAATCTGCTCCCTTGAACAATTAACACATGGCGCATTTAACCTTGAAGGTGCTTATCCCTCCTACTGTCAGTGACTCTTGGCAACATTTTCCAGTGAGTTGACCAACCATTTGAAATCATTCGACTGCCAAGGTTGTGTACGGTGGCACAACTGTGCACAGCACTAACTGTGTACTGTGTACATGCATTCCCTCATGGTATCATATTGCAGGCTGGCATAGTTTATCTATCATTCAAAACCACAGTGAATGGTATTGAATGGTCAGACAGCAAGAGGGATAATGACTTGATTTCTTTTCCGTGTTCAGCTCAAAGTGCAGCAGATACCCGACCAGGTTATTCCTGAGCCCAGTGACTCTAGAGTCCATGAGATCATGAACTTCTTCATTCAGGGGTACGATTGCTCGGCCGTGGAGCACTACGCTCAGTACACCCACAACCTGGCTAAGAATATGGACCTCATGATATTTGACAGGTAAAAGGAATGCAAAAAAATAGCAGAGGTGCACAGCCACAATCATGGGAACACGTTTTGTTCGTGTCCACGATATGAACAACAGTTTGAAAACCAGTGATTAACAGTTATTTCATTGTTGTTTGTATAATTAATTAACCAGGGCTGTGTGAAAGAAGAGTAGAAAGTACTTGAGTTTGTCGAATACAAGATCTGCAAAGAGTTACTCAGTATTTATGTGTTGTTCATTTGGTGTCTTTGTAATAAAAAGTGTACCCATGATTGTGGCTGTGATTGAACTAGCCTAGAGTCTTTCTTGTAGGCTAAAATGACATTACAACACGCATAAACAGGTATACTGGTGTAACAGAAGCAGTCAAGTGGAAAGAACATGAAAAGAGAGAGGGAGAGGGGCAGACAGAAAAAGCAAGGGATGAACAATGAAGAACGAGACAGCGGCGGGAGAGGGAAGGGGCTGGTTTGACTACAAGTCTTGTAGTTCGGAGAGGACATTTAGTCTTTGAAGATTGTATGTAAAAATGGCAAGTCCCATTATCAAACATTTTTTGCACAAGTCATCAAAGAAAAACTAGCTCAATACAACAGTGTGGAGCTAGTTTGTGTGGAGTGGGCGTGGCTTAAAAACTTGCTTGGTAACGAGCAATGGAGAGCTGTTGATAGTATAAAACATTGTGAGAAACGGCTCCCTCTGAAGTAACGTAGTTTTTGAGAAAGAAGTAATTTCTCAGTAAAATATTTGAATTGATTTCGAGACCTCACGCGTGAGGTCTCGAAATCAAGCATCTGAAAGCACACAACTTCGTGTGACAAGGGTGTTTTTTCTTCAATTATTATCTCGCAACCTCGACGACCAAATTTTCAAAGGTTTGTTATTTTGTGCATATGTTGAAATACACCAAGTGAGAAGACTGGTCTTTGACAACTACCAAAGGTGTCCAGTGTCTTTAAGAAGCGCTATGAAACTGGGCCCTGGATTGACTCACGGAGTAACATTTGTAATATTGATTGTCTGATATTTCCCAGCTATGCAATGCCCACCAAGAGGACCTTGGTGCACACCATTCAGACGCCGGGCCTCAAGGATAACTTGAAGCCCAGGGACTTCACAATGAAAACCCACGAACGAGTCGTACAGGTGCAAGAACTCCAAGGGACGATAGCACCCATTTTTCTGGAATTACTCCAAGTCAATCTACCAGAAGGAGTCACGCTCAAAGTAGAACCGGTAAATATCTCGTTGTTAACCCTCCTACTGTCTGTCCCATTCAGTATCATCTAACTGTGGTTTTGAATGATAAACTCTGCAAGTCTGCAATTTCGATATCATGTGGTGAATGCATCTAGACTGTGCACAGTCAACCCTCCTACTGTCTGATCATTTAATATCATCTAGTTGTGGTTTTGAATAATAGGTAAGTAATGCCAGCAATATGATATCATGTGTTTGACGCATGTACACAGTACAAAGTCAACCCTCCTACTGTCTGATCATTTAATATCATCTAATTGTGGTTTTGAATGACAGATAAACCATGCCAGCCTGCAATATGGTATCATGTGTTCGACGCATCTACACAGTACATACTTGGTCAACCCTCCTACTATCTGACCATTCAATCTCATCCGCTGTGGTTCTGATTGATGCGCACGATTTGTAGATAAGCTATGGCCAAACCTGAAAGGGAACTTCTAGCTAGTTGAACATTGATAAATATTTCCTCCAATGTACTCTCCTATCTTTTGCTTGTCCACAGCACACACCGTACCACAACACGCAGAGATATATCAAGAAAGAAATACCCAAGGATCTGTTATGATCTAGAGTCGTCTAGTTTATCAAACACTCTCAGAACATGGACTTTTTACTTCTAGACTGTGCTTGGAACTACTTTGCATCTCCAATCAACCACGGCTGTCACCCTTGTATCATATTTGATTGAAATGCCAACAAGTCTGCACTTGCTGCACTGCTGATTATTGTTACGATTATGTATTTATGGTAATGAAACAAAGGATGCCTCATAATTTTACTTAATCACTGTAGCTTGCAAGCCTGAGTAAACCTGTATAAACAAGGTTGCTTGCTATGTGATACAGAAGCACAGCAGGTTAACCCCTACATGTACTCTTCGATGATAAATGTTCTGCGTTCTTTTACATACACTACCGATCCTGGTACACGGGACCTATGGCTTAATGCCCCGTCCGAAGGACAAAGCAATTATGGGTGAAGACTGAAGTGTCTTGCTCTAGGACACAAGTGTCAAAACCGGGGACTCGAACCCACACCCTGTTGATTAGAAACACCAGAGCCCGAGTCTGGTGCTCTTAACCGCTCGACGATGAGGAAGTCTTCTGAAACGACCCTGTGTATTTTGTTTAAACTGCATGGGAAACGACTTTTAGGACTTCAATGCACCAGCTTCTTGGGTTCCATTGTTAATTACCTATTAACCCTCTTGCTGTCTGACCACTCAATACCATTCACTGTGGTTTTGAATGATAGATAAACTATGCCAGCCTGCAATATGATACCATGAGGGAATGCATGTACACAGTACACAGTTAGTTCTGTGCACAGTTGTGCCACCGTACACAACCTTGGCAGTTGAATGGTTTCAAATGGTTGGTCAACTCACTGGAAAATGTTGCCAAGAGTCACTGAGAGTAGGAGGGTTAATTAGTCTGTTAAGCCCGGCCTACTGTAGCAACTAACTATCCAAGTCATCGATGTGGTCATATGGCTTAATAGTCTTTCTGTGCCCCTGCACCACGCACAAACGACATAAAGCAGCAATTCAAATGGTGGAAATATGTTGGTACATTTTGTAATGCGATTTTAATATGTTACTGTTGTTATATTAGACTTTTGTCTGTTGTCATGGTTCTGATTGGTCAGTGCATAAAAGCCGGTTCGTACTTCCTGCGAATGCGAAGCAAATTTTGACGTCACAAATTTGCAACGAGAAATTCGCAACAGTTGAGATGTGCTCAACTCCTGCGAAACATTCGCAGCGAAAACAGAGCTGTGACGTCAACATTCGCTTCGCATTCGCATGAAGTACGAACCTGGCTAAGTTTAATAGATAGGACAATTGAGAGCTGCGCAATAGACCCTTCCCATGAAATATTTTAATTACATTCACGCATGCGTACAGACGCTGAGGTTGGCAAATGCCATAGAGTTGTGCACAAGGCAGACGCACAAACGCGAGTGGGTCACGCCACCATCAGTCCCATGCAAAAAGGCGCGATGTTCACTAATTTTGCCAACCAGTAGGGAGAGTGCGCACGCGCGATGTTCATTTTGCATATTTCATGGGAAGGGTCTATTGGTGAACACTTTCCCAACTGCTCAGAAATTAGTTGATGAGGACTTGATGAGAAAAAGCATTGTGTGTTTCTTTAAAGTACATGGGAAGCGACTTCAGTGCCTTACTTTCTGGGATTCCAAATTGTTATTCTTGAGAATTGTCTTGAGAAAACAACCTCATCTTGTTAGCCAAGATGGTTGCCAGCTTTTGTCTGTGTACTTTTTCGATGTGCTAAAGTAAAAAAATACAATGTTATGTATTTTATAATTTATTTTGTTTGTCAGAGATCGTAAAAAATTGATCCTTTAAAAAAAAAAAGAGAAAACAAAAAAGGAGGCGCCTTTTAAAAATGAAGCGGGTGGGGACGCTAAACATGTTTTTTTATTTGCACTGGGACTTGATGTTGTCTTGTGAGAAAATGTGGCAGATGTACATGTCATCCGACGTGAAGTGGTTCACTAAAAGCCTGGAATTTCGTCTTTGAGAGAGCAATTGAGGCCATATTAATTTTGCAAAGGGCACTTCCATTGGAGAATCTGAAGGGGCACCAAGGCCAAGACCAGGGCAACAGAGGCCACAGCCTCCATGTAATTCCAGGCCTGCCAAACTAGCTACACACTCAAACTCAAAGCAATAACTATCAAGATCAGATAAGTTTGTTGTAATTCTGTTCGGCAATATTAAAACATACATTTATAAGGGAAAATTTGTGTCTAGTCGTTGTATAATTTGTTTTGTGCTGATAGTGATACTGTGTTCTTTGTAAGGTCAGGGCCTTATCTCCTTAAAGGGAAGGTATACGATTGGTAATCACTCTAAAAACGCATGGCAATAGAAACTTACTTGGTTAGAAGTACAGCAACTTTCGATCGTATTAAGCATTTTGAGAAATTTTTTCAATTCAAAATAGAGTGGATATGGAAAAAAGATGTCAGTTGTATCCCCCAAAGTTTGAATCTGAGAAACGTTTCACAGACTGTTTATTCCTGTTAGGGATTATTCTTCATGCGTGGACAAAACCGCTCCAGATTTTTGCCGATATCTCAAAAAACGCTTCCACCTAGCAAACTGATGAAATATGACCACAACCCAGTTTAAATTCAACAAGTAAAAAGTACGGCTCCAAACGGATTGTCATTGTTACTAGTGACGTTTTGGAAGTTTGTTGGCGTCTTTGCAAAATGAAAACCATAAAAACAATTAACTTTGGCTCTAAAATCAACTTTTAATTTCTCACTGCCCACAACTATTTATATCACTTACAAGTCGCCAAATGTAACAAAAGATTTAAGAGCTTGTTGACAATAACTATAATTTTGGATTCATATTAGGTTTTTTTTTAAGGATATTGTTCTTCAAATTTATTCGTTTTTTCTGACACTGTGGATAATTATTCATCTTTAAAATAAATAATTAAATAAATAATGTCTTTTCCCCCTGCCCCCGCCCCATGAAAACGTTCAGTCATGCCACTGGATAGGGGTCGTTTTGTAATATTCTATTCCTTAAAGTACATTCCAACCCGAGCCAATTCGACCAGAGCCCCGCCCACCCACCTCTACATGGCTATAACAGTTCTTAAGGGGTTACATTGATTACATTCAATATTTTGTTTTTAACAACTTCAGTAGTGTGTGCCCTTTTTGAGCAGACTCTTGTTTTAAGTTGCATTTACATTGGAGAAGTCTTGGTAGATGATCAATCATTGTAATATTTTGGTTTAACACATTTTCCTTGGTGGTTGTGCAAATGTTTGCCGACGTTGAACGCACCTCCCAGAACAGGCCATCATTCCTGTTCTGTTCATTTTTTTGTGTTTGAGAGAAGGGGGAAGAACAAAGTGTGTTGTATAAACTAGCCTGAAAGTTACCCATCATGATTGAACAAAAAACCGCCCCATCAAACATTTTACGGGAATACAGAAAGATTAATAATCAGCTCCTTGTGAATAGTCGACCAGTCAGGTTGGCCCAGTGGTTTCTTTTCCCTGCCTTTCACCTCTGTGGGCCCAGGTTCGAACCCTTGTAATGTGGATTGGGTTTTCAGTCCCTACCTGATTGTGTGAGTTTCTCCTACTTGGGGTTTTCCTCCCATATCTATAACTGACTTTTCTTCATCGTCTTCTCCACACAGGTACCTTCAGGCCTACGGGTCACAGTGCTAGTCGCTTTTGAGGCTCCCTTGGTCTCATTACCAGAAAGATATATCAATAACAACATCAACAACTGAATTTTAAACGATTTATTATCATATTAAAGCATTCTCATACAAAATGATAATAAAGTGTTGACAAAACTCTTGCAGTCTTCTTGGGTTTATTCATTGGATGAAGGCACTTTGTTATCACACACAATGTAAACTTATTGCTTAAAAAAGTGATTCAAAAGAGAAATCTCAATGTACAGTACATGTACTAATTAAAAACACATTTCTTTCAGAAAAATATTTTTGTTTCAATCATTTAAAAAAAAAACATACAGATATGAACCCCCCCCCCCCAAAAAAAAATGTTCCTTGAAGGTTTAAATATTAACAACAGAATCCATGGTGCAAATATGCTGCCTGCTTGAGTTAATGATTTTAGCAGCTATTTTGCTGGGACAATTTGACATTGATCCTTTAACTTTGTAAAATAAGGTAACTTTGTAAAATAAGGCATATCCAAAATGGCAGCTACTATAGCTACGGCTACGACTGTTGCTAAGGGGGTTGCTACTAACAACCTATACTTCAATGCATAATGAGGCGGCTATCAAGCCATAGCCACCAATTTGGACATAAGAATATTTATAAGATTGATAGGCAATTGTTAGGCACTTTTTAAACCTATGGTATCAAAGTGGCTCACACTATTTTAATGTGCTACCCCTGTTCGTCAGGAGTATGCAGCACCGGAAACCAAATGGGCGCACAGGTCGCTAATCATTCACATCATTAATCTCTACCCTCACATGTACCCATTTACTCCTGGGTGTTGAGAAGTAATTATAGTTAAGTGTCTCGCTGAAAGTGCCATGACCGGGATTTGAACCCACACTCTGATGATGACTCACAGCCATCGGAACTTGAGTCCGATGCGCTAGACCACTCGGCCATGACACGCCTTGCAAACTGTAAACAATTTATTGTAAAAAGTATTTTTTACGATAAGGCAAACCAGACTCTGGCCATTTTTGTGCATACATTGCATATTTTGATAGCAGTACAATTCCCAATATACATGTACAGTATTCATAAATCTATACGTTAATATAAAATACACTAAATACGAACTGGTTGATTATTGCTAAATCTAATTCAAATTCAGGACCTCTTGAAAAGCAACATTAGGGTTGAAGGTTTCAGACAGCGGGAAAGCCGGCTAAATTCCCTTCCCAAACATTTCTGACACCACAACTGGCTATGTTTGGGGGCAGTGGCTGAATCTTAATCCTCAAATCCTGATCTGATAATCTACCGATGCGCCTTTCTTAGCCGGGGTCGGACTGAGCCCCTCCTCCGCCTCCTCATCACTGCTATCACACGCCCTGACAGCCTGCGGCGACAGGGGCGTAGTTCCTTTACTCCCAGATGCTTTTCTTGGAGTCTTGGTCGTCGTCACGGATGACGAGATGGATTTCCTCGGAGATGTTACCTCGTAGTTGGTGCGTGTGTTGTCTTTCACAAACTGGTAGCTGGAGTAGCTCGACGACCACTTGAACTACGTGTTGAAATATAATCATTACATGAGCATGTTATGTCATTTATTTGATTGCTTAGTGCAAAAAAATGAACCTGATACTTTTGTGAGGGGAAGGCGTGTCATGGCTGGGCGGTCTGGTACACCGGACTCAAGTTCTGGTGTTCTGTAGAGCAGAGTGTGGGTTCGAGTCCTGGTCATGACACTTGTGTCCATTATTAGCAAGACACTTGACCATTATTGCTTCGTCCTTTGGATGGGACGTAAAGCCGAACCCAGTACACTTTATCATTAATAGAAGAGGTTTGTCCCAGTGTGTTCCCTGGCACAAAGTTGGTATGACAGTCAGTAATTAATTTTTACCAAGGAAACCTGAACCAGATGGCAGTTTTTCCCTAGGCAAGGGGCATCCCTTTCAGGGAAATTACTATTCGTACCAGCAGATTTTAAGGGGCTCCAAAGCAATGACCAGTTGACCCTTTTGGAGGAAATTAGATTCTCAGGAGTAAACCGCAGAGGGCACATTTCATTTTGAATCGCCAGTATTTCGGGCATGAAAAAAGACTAGTTTTAACATTTTTTAATCAGGTGCTTCCCAATGGTAATGGAAAGAGTGCTCCACAAACGTGGCCCTGCACCAGAGAAGGAATTGTCACCAAAAAGAGCGGCTAGTTTTGGGGACATGTGGCCTGGTGTGATCAGTATGGGATCCGAGAGAATGATCACAATTATTTCGGTTATTATTTAAAACATTGTCATCAGACTGATATTGAGAAGCCAAAAATATTGACACATTTTGATATAAAAGAAAGAGTACTTTGTAGTAAATGCGTTGGTTTAAAAGGTAGCCAATGTAGCCCGTGATGCTATATCCAAGCCAAGCATGCAATATCTACTCACCCTGCTCTTGAGGTCCTTGGTGAACTTCTCTATTTCTCTCTGCACTTCAGATCTTGTTTGCTTGCTTGGACTCACAGACATAGTCTGTGAAAAGACACAAGGGAAAAAAACAAATTGTGTTAAGTTTAAAGGAATTTATGCAAGTTGCCAATTTGCCAGCTCCCTCCCTTCCCGTGTAGTAGTTGAGCGAGAGGTTGTCTTCAGCCGACGCCTTCTCGGGGAACTTTGATGGTCGTCTTCCATGCATCCCGGTCCAGCATCAGCGTCCTAAGCTCAGTTGTTTCTTGTTGTGTTGCGTCCCTCTTCAGCTGATCTACGAATGTTAGTCTCCTCCTGCCCTTGCTCCTGTTTCCATTGATGGGTTCCCAAAGAACTAGGGGGCTCACAGCTAGCTCTGGATGACGGACACAGTGGCCAGCTAGCCTCATCCTTCGTTCCCTGATCTTGACTCTGTATCCATGCACAGCACAGAAGCAGAGGCATAACTTGAGTTCAGGCATACTCCAGGCATGCAGCTTTTCAGCTGATCAGCTGATCAACTCAACTTGGCTTTATGGGGTGTGATGGCCGAGCAGTCTAGCACACCGAACTTAAGCTCTGGTGTTTCTGATCAGTAGAGTGTGGGTTCGAGTCCTGGTCTTGACACAGTGCTCTATAAATAAGTCTCAGCCCGTTTGTCAAAACTATATATAAGAACTGAGTATTGTAGATTGTACGTACCCGCCACTGTATTTGTTCAAAGCTGTGTGGATCATGTGACACTGGTAGACCAATCTTCACCTTCCTCACTGTGTGCCAGTCTGTGGACAAATTATTTCCATTCATTACTTTGTTATTAAATGATCTCCCTCTCATTTATAGTTAAGCAGATAATCCTGTTGGTAAGTCATTGCGTCACACAATGAGTATATCAGCTACATGTGCAAAGTTTTTGCTATACTTCCGGCTCCAATGATGGCATACGTTTGTTAGAAATTTTACACACAAAAAACACTCACTTATTGTTCCGAGGCATTTCTCATGACAATATTGTTTAATTCTGAGAAGACTTTTAGTGATTGAAGAACAAATGTAAAAGCTAAAGCCATAAGCCACCCTTGATCAATAAACTTCACTTACCAGCAGCTCCAAAATATGCAAAAGCAATTTTATGAAATCCATATACAAACTACACTAACGACCTTACACTCCTCAGCCGACAAAATGTACTTTTATTTCTCGATCAATGCACTGAATGTCCTACTGGGCCCAATTTCATAGAGCTGCTTTAAGCACAAAAAGTAACTAAGCACAACAAAATGATGCTTACCAGAATAAGGTTACCAGCCAAACTACCATGTCACAAGTACAATTTGTGACTGGTATCCTGCTCATTTCTGCTTAAACAGCTTGTTCAAGCAATATTTTCTGCTTAAACAGCTCTATGAAATTAGGCCCTGGTTGAGAGGTTTAAACACTGTCGACTTACATTTCTTGTATGCATCTTCGAAAAATGATGCTTACCAGAATAAGGTTACCAGCCAAACTACCAAGTCACAAGTACAATTCGTGACTGGTATCCTGCTCATTTCTGCTTAAACAGCTTGTTCAAGCAATATTTTCTGCTTAAACAGCTCTATGAAATTAGGTCCTGGTTGGGAGGTTTAAACACTGTCGACTTACATTTCTTGTATGCATCTTCAAAGTTAAACACAAGCTCTGAAAGGCTCTACATGGAGAAAAAATAAAGGGTAGATAACTAAAAATTGAGAGGAAGGAAATTTTCAACGAAGGATTTAAAGTCATTCTTTGCACCAAGTAACCAGGTAATACAGTTGAGATAGCAATAAACCACAAGGGAAACTGACCTCGCGGTTTATTACTTGATAATTCAAGAAAATGCAGCTTCCCAGATTATCCCGTAAATTGGGCACGTTTCCTGGCTACACAGAAAAATGCTGCTGCACTTGCACTTTCTTTCAAAAACTCTGAAATTTGACCACATAACTCCAGCTCTCATCACCAAAATTAAATCCCAATTTTGACTAGGAATTTTAAAAATGGACTTGCCCCCATAATATATTGTTCAAGCGCACCAAGGCGTTTTCTTCTTGGTAAAGAGCACCTCCATGAGGAAATTGTAAATTTTTATTAAAACATTTCAAGGGTCATCAAGGCAAAGATGGTGATCAATGACGTCATGTGCAATCCATCTATAGCGTTTCATTATTGAAAAGAAAACTGCACTGTAATCCACTGACCTTGAACTCCAGGGGTTTGTACATGAGATCATCTCGCCTACTCATCCCCAAGGCACCGTACCGCCCCGAGTAGTAAACGGCTAGCACCACATGCCGATGGATGGTCCCCGAGAAGTGTGTCTTGAAGCTGAGCGGGAACCTCTCCAGGCCTGGAGCTCCGTTTGTCAGGTATCTTGAAGAATTGTCAAGAATATTTAATTTTACCACTGATCTACTGAAGTACTACTGCTCAACACTCCTTGCTGCGTTTGCAATTAGAGTGAAACCAAGCGGGGTTGTGAGTGCGCGTGAATGCTTGACACAACACATGGGACCTACGGCTTGTGAGTGCGCGTGAATGCTTGACACAACACATGGGACCTACGGCTTGTGAGTACGCGTGAATGCTTGACACAACACATGGGACCTACGGCTTGTGAGTGCGTGTGAATGCTTGACACAACACATGGGACCTACGGCTTGTGAGTGCGTGTGAATGCTTGACACAACACATGGGACCTACGGCTTGTGAGTGCGTGTGAATGCTTGACACAACACATGGGACCTACGGCTTGTGAGTGCGTGCGAATGCTTGACACAACACATGGGACCTACGGCTTTACGCACCGTTCAGAGGATGAAGCAACAATACTGATGATGTGTCTTGCTTAAGGACACAACTATCAAGACCGGGACTTGAACCCACACTCTGCTGATCAGACCAGAGCTCGAGTCCAGTGCACTTTACCACTTGGCCACGCCACGCCAAATGATTTTAATGAATAGATTGATAACTTAACCAGTATAGCACTGGCACGTAAATCCAGTCCAAATAAACCAAGTTTTGAGTTTTGGCAGAAATGCCCACTGACTTTTGAGATGCTCCCTAACCCAAATAGAAATTTGTAAAACATGAAAGGATACAGTGAAAGAATAACGGCTTCAAGGCACTTGATTGGCAGAGATTCTCGTATCATTTCCTTGGCAGAATCCATCAACCTGTCAGGAAAAGAAAAACAATTTAAAATACGTCTCGGCCCAATTTCATAGAGCTGCTAAAGCAGAAAATATTGCTTAACAATTGTGTTGTCAATGTTATGGCATAGTGATTTGTATGGTGACATCACACATTGCATAGTCAGTTAAGGTTGATACACATCTTAGAATCAATCTTAGCCCTTTGTGAAACAGAGCAAGAGAGTAATAGATCTCAAGATTTCTGAAAACCATCCTCAGCACTAGGGAGATGGATTAAAGAGCATGATATCTTTGTATCTGAAGAAATGAGAACTTTGACACCAAAATCTACAAAGCCTGGTCGAGAAAAAAAACCTACGACCAGACAATCATTGGAAAGCATCTTCATCTTTCTAAGAAGATTTTCTTACCCGGAAATTGGTCTGTTTTTCCTGATTTCAAAAAACTGTGTTCCTGTGTGGTTATATCTGATTCAAGATGATTAAGGAGTGAACGGCAGCTCAAACAAATTCAATATGTTGTAAATAACTTTTAAAGTGTGTAAATTTTGTGTGAAAAAAATGTCAATATATCACATTTCATGAAAACAAGCAGCTAAGTTTTGCTGCTCCATGATTTTTTTGTTTTTTTGTTGTCCTTTAAAAAAGCTTTATGTTAAATTAATTTACCATTTAAAAAATAATTTAAAAATTGCACAATCTTTTCAAAATGTCTAAAGTCTCTGAAATTTTCGAACAAAAACAAACCTCTCAGAACAATGCAGTAAAACAAACTAGTATCAGACCTGAATTTTCAATAGAATTGTGCTAATAATTGTTTAGGATACTGTAGCTCTTTCATATAGTCCTGCACTGCGTCCAGTCGGCTTGAGATTGATGTATTGGGCTGGAATGTAGGTGCTGCGGGAATCGTAACCTGCATCAAGGAGAAAAAAATGTTACATATCATTCGTAATATTATTAACAGTAATGGCAAATATTTACATCATGAACCGGGTTTAATATCAGAGAGCAAGTTCGGGTGGGCGGCTAGAGTGACTAGACTTACCAGAAACCATAGAGCACAGGGAGATTGACTAGCTCGACTATGCACTGGAGCATGGTCGATCTAGTCAATTTGAGAGCTACGTCACACTGTTCCTGATTAGTCTAGTCACTCGAACTTGCCCAGAGCTGATGATGCTTCGTTCTTGTAAGGGCAGGGCAGCTTTTCTCTAGTATTAAAGGGCGTCTCTGTGAGTGAATGTGTGTGAGGAAAATCAGGGCTCGAATTTGACACTGGACCGCAGGCCCGAGGCCAGTGATTTTAGCATTGGGCCAGTAAACTCATGACCGGACAAGTCCGGCGGTCTTGTGTTTTCAATTTAATAACAGTTCCTGTACCTCACTCTTTCATATCTTGAGCAGAAACAAATTATGTTCAAATGTTGACTTTGAGTAATGATTTGAAATATACTTAATACCCTTAAAGACAAATGAGGTAAATCTTCTCTTATATGTCTTAGTGCTTGTTCAATTAAATGAAAGTTAAACTGTGCAAGGAAGTCTTTTCTCAGTTTGAATCTGGTCTTGTAAAATTATTTCTGGTCCAGTAAACATTTTGAGATACAAGTCCTGTGGTCTTGTGGATTTTCCCCCCAAATTCGAGCCCTGAAAATGTTAAGCTCTCCTGGAACATTTCAAGGGGCACCGAGGCAATGACCAGGTGCATGGAGGCGATTGCTTTTTCTTACTTCCGTCAAGTACACTTAAGTTCACTTCTGTCTGGGCTGGGGGTAAGACAAATAGGCCTGGAACTTTGCTGTTGAAGGGGCACAGTAATTTCCCCCCTGGTGTGGGGCACTTCCATCATTGTAGGGTGTCATGGCCGAGTGGTTTAGAGCATCGGATTCAACTCAGTTCTGGTGGTCGAGTCATCGGGGTTGTGGATTCGATCACCCCGGTCGTGACACTTGTGTCCTTGAGCAAGATGCTTTACTAGTATAATTGCTCCTCTCCACCCAGGGGTATAAATGAGTACCTGCGAGGATAGAGGTTGATGTATGAAAAAGCCTTTGGAGCGCCACGGCAGCACAGGGCTGTATACTCCCCAGGGAGCTGAGAAAGGTTACAGGAATGCTATTTTGGCCCAATGACCAGGGCACTAATGTAAAGCGCATTGAAACCTTATTGTAAAATGCGCTATATAAGAACTATTTATTATAATGTCATCAAGGGAGAATGTCAATTGCAACTCAGCCTTCGGCTTTCGGGCTGCAAAAAAAGTGCAAGATTGTGAATAAACCAAATAATGTTTTCAATTCCCTTTTTTATCCTCCTGTTTCTATGATTGTGATTGATAAGAACAAGACAAACCTTAGATAGATCTTTATCTTCCCTTATTTCCCCTATGGGTCTGATGCCAGCAGGGTGAATCTTTCCGGCATGGCTCCACATTCGCTCCCATGTATTCTGGCTCACCGGAAAGCCGTTTTTGTTGACATAAAACAGCACACCACCACTCTCCTCGTCACTGTTGTCGTCATTTTCAACTCCGTTTTTCATCAATTTTTCAGCCTTGTTTTTTGTCATGGTGAGTTCTAAAACACTCCTCGGTCATTTTAGATCAGCAAAAATCATTCCTCCATCGTCAAAAAATGTGAGATTTTAAAAAGACAGATTCTACAAAAACTCAACTGTCAAAATCATTCACCTGACGGACAAAGTTGTTTACAGTCGTCTCCTTGGGGTTTGACTTTTCCCCAGGAGGTGGGCAGAGTGAACGCGCGTGAAATCAGACGTGGGGCCGAGGAAACGACCATGTTGTGAAAACGAAGTTACAAAACCATCCCCAACCGTAGTAGTGTACCCAGACTCTATTGTGTATTGTGGATCGGTGTGATATGGATGGTATCTGATCATAGTTTAACTTTATTGCTATTTTTTGATAACCACAACCCTGTGTCACTGTCAGTGTCACTGTCATGGTACACTGTACTGTCGGAGTGTCACTGACACTGTTTTAGTGTCACCTTTATGTGCAAACAAACAGTCAGTAGGATGTGTTGAGTGGTAAATATTATAAGCTTGCAGTCGGTTTTTATTACAGACATGACTGATGTGTCCGTGAGTGGTACAGTCAAAGTCAGTTCTGAGTTTGCTATCACTATCACTTATCAGTATCATTTATGAAGAAGAACTAGACAAGAGAAGTGTCAATCATAACAATTTTAAATTTAAACATGATTGATAACTGAGTCTAAGCATAGTCTAAGCAAGGACCACTATGGTCTGATGTGAGTGTGAGACCATTCAACCGCTGAGAGATTGATCTAGATCATAAATGATAAATCAGGGGTGCGTTTTCGCGTTATTTTGAATAAACTGTTTTGGTCATTGGCCAGTGTTTAACCAAACTCCAAAGGCCAGTTCAACCGAAACAGAAATATATAGAATTCAATAAGTTTAGTGTACATTTGGACCCATGATTAAAAGTGGAGTTTCAGTTCGTTTCCTTCACGCGTTAGACTTAGACTCATAACTTAGAGCAATGTTCTTGACTTGGGACCAGTCCAAAGTGGTCCCAAGAGAACATGAAGAATGTTGTTTGAATATGCGCAACTTGCACGGTCTAGTATTCGGTTGGTCACGACCGCAAAAATGCACCCTAGTTTAGTACTAGTAGTTAGGCATGTACTTCACAGGTAGCATAGCGTACTTACAATAGGAAGACTATACATGGTAACACTAACAGTACATTGATCTGGACTCTGGAAGAAAGGCGGGCCATTAATTTAATAGATGTTAAATTTGCATCGGGGGGATAAAGAATATTATTTATGTTTTACACTGCGAAGATTTGTTAAGCACTCAGTCAAATACTTTCCCGAAAACAAATCGACCAGTCAAACTTGGGTGGGATTTGAACCCACGACCTTTGCCGTTCTAGAGCAGATGTCATACCACTAGACCACCGAGCTTAGAGGCAGTTCAATTCCTATATATGAGTAATAGTAGCCCACCTTGTTGGGCTGTGAGTGTTATGGCTCTCTGAGTGTTATATGACCGATTTTAAAAGAGAGCCATAACAGCCCAACAAGGTGGGCTAGAGCAATAGGTACTGCAACGATTTAATAGACAAATTATAGATGAACATCTATTTACTGTTGACTGCATCCACATGTTTTGCATTTGGTGATTTTAGGAAACTCCCTTTTTCTGATTTTCTTAGCTGACACATCGACAGTCACCAACCAGTGAAAGAAACCAATCAACAATGGATTTCACCGAGGCGTACCCAGACCGCTGCTCATCTGTAGGTGTCGCCGCTAGAGTAGGAGACAGCCAGTCACTGCAGCAGCTGATAGCAAATGGGTCGTGCATTGATATCCATGACAACCGGGGCTGGACACCTCTACACGAAGCAGCTAACGGTAGCCACTGTGACTGTGTGAAGATACTACTCGGTCATATTGAAGATGAGGAGGGTTTGTACATTGCATTTGTGTTCCAAACAAAAGAAGGACAGGTCTTGAATTTTGTTGAGGGCATTTAATAACTGTATTTATAAAGCACCTTTTGCCAAAGGATACAAGGCGCTGATACAGTGTATATATTTTTTCACCTGCCATGTATGTGGAGCTACGTTTTTGAAGTATGAGACCTGTTCTTTATTAGCACCATGTAATGGTTTACATGGTGCTGTGGCGCAATATGCTGCCGAGCAAACCAGGAACACCAGGGCGAACCCTTCTCTTTACGATAAGTGTACTGGGTTCTTTTACGTGCATTACACAACACACGGGACATACGGCTTTACGTCCCATCCGAAGGACGCAGCAATAATGGTAAAGCGTCTTTATGTAATCCACCATATACATAAACTGACAAACCTGTAGAAGTTTGAGATCGATCGGCCATCTGGGTCATGAGAAAATAGTGAGAAACCGATTACACATTTGCATGAAATCATACAACAAATGAATAAAACGCTCACTGAGCGGAAAATTAGTTTATTCATTTCTCATCAAATATGGCATTTCAGACAGAAATATTCCAAGGGATGTTTTCTACTATCATCGTCATTAGACCGTGTAAGTTTTATGTAAGTCTGTGATCAAAAAGTTTATTTTACAAGTTTTTTTCTTACCAATTCTGTAATGTTTCTTTAACACACACATCAGTGTAGGGTAAAACACAAATATCATTCTGTATCCCTCATGCAAATTTAACAGCTAAATAAATTATTATGTTTAGATGTGAATGTAAGTACCTGGGAAGGGGAAACTGCGCTGATCTTTGCTGCACAAAACGGAAACAAGGAGATGATAGAGCAACTAATCCAACATGGCGCCAAGCCAAACATATGCAACCAAAGAGAAGTCTACCCACTTCATCAAGGTGAGTGTATTGACCCCTGACCCTGTGGGGCTGTTTACTTTCAATGAATCCACTGTCTATAGATGGATTGCGGTAGACGTCATCGGCCGCCATCTTTGATGAATTGTGTACGCAGGAAGAGCTATCATTGGCTGAGAGTCGTGCGTAGCGCGTACACGTGTGCACTTTTCAATTGTTTTACATCAAAGATCGCGGTCGATGACGCGTATTGCAATCCATCAATTCTAACAGCATGCAAAAGAAAGGCAATCTCTTGTCAAATTCCTCTGTTTCTAACAGCTGTGGCAGGCAACCATAAAGAGTGTGTTGAGTTGCTGCTCAAGAAGAGCGCCAATGTAAACTGTCTGCAGTGGAACGGCTGGTCATCACTCCACGAGGCGGCCTGCCGTGGCTTTACGGACATTCTCACGATTTTGCTGGAATCCGGCGCCAAGACTGATGCGAGAGATGACTATGGGATTGCACCGGTGTTCACCGCCGCACAGTACGGGCACCTTGACTGCTTGAAGCTTCTCGTTGAACATGGTAAAAAAAACAGAGATTCATTTCATTTTTTTTTTGTAATGGGAACCACCTCAAAATCCATCAAAATCCTTCCCCCATATTTTGTCTGATTCTGTTGAACTCAGTTGTGCACATCGAAAGCCTGGTTCATACTTCCTGCGAGTGCGAATGCGAAGCGAATATCGACGTCACAAATTCGCAACGAATAATTCGCAGCAGTTGAGCTGTGTTCAACTCTTGCGAATTTATTCGCAGCGAAAACAGAGTTGTGACGTCAATATTGGCTTCGCATTCGCACTCGCAGGAAGTATGAACCGGGCTTTACTCACCCATTCTTAGCAAGGGGACGGCTACAGCATATGGATGTGAATGGGCTGAGAAGCGTGTGGTGCGGCCAGGGGTACGCTTAGGTGGAACAACCCGTGAGCACCTACGTTGTAATACCTGCTTGTTTTTTTGTTTGTTTGTTTTTTTCAAGGTTCAAATCCTGACTCACCTGCTGATGATGGTGCGACTCCATTGTATATAACCACACAGGAAGACTACCCGGATTGCGTGGAGTATTTGCTTGAGCACGGCGCTTCAGCAACGATTCCGGTATTTACCGAAAGCTCACAGTTGGCACCCATTCATGTTGCAGCTAACAAAGGTCACGTTAGGTCAGTAAAGCTCAACAATGTATAACTTTTTTTCACTTCAAAGGCCTTGTCACACGGGGCAATTTTTTCTGGGAACTCGGAGGCAACCGACTGCACTGTGATGCACAAGGAGCAATTTGGTTGTGCCGGAGTTGTTTGTCCAACAAACCTTTACAGTCCCTTGAAAAATATGTGAACATTGAATTGTGAACGGCTCATCTTCTTGGAGATTGCCTGGAACTGGTTGCCTGTAAAATTCCCTCTTGTGACACGGCACTAATTCTCAAAATTATGAGCAAGTTCGGGTGGCGACTAAACTTGACTAGACCGACTAGACTAACCAGAAACCATAGAGCACAGGGAGATTCACGTTATCGAACCATGGAGCATGGTCGACTATGGTCAATTCGAGAGCTACGTAACAGTTTCTGGTCCCAATATACGGCTCTGGTCAAGTCTAGTCACCCACTCGAACTTGCTCTAGGCTGGGTTCAAAATCAAGTGACTCTGGCTGAGAATATTGGCTGCGAAGACAACGTTTAAGAATAGGCCTATTTCGGAGACCCTGGTCGTAGCCACAGCCAAAGCCATTGAACTCAAGACACGTTTGTTCCCCTTTGGTGTCCAGTGATTGATGGCTGAACTCCAATGGCTATCTGTTCTGCGGCTGATGTGTCCTGCCCTGCTCCTTTTTCTCCTTTTTGCTGTTTCTAAGATGTCAGGAACTTTGGTCTGTTCCCTTATCCATTTGTTTGTTTTTCTGTCCCTGTCTGTGATCTTTAATCAACTTCTTTCCATGTTGTGGTTTAGCTGTTGCTAGTTTTCTTTCCACTTTGTATGTTAGTGTCCAGGTTTCAGCTCTGTAAGAAATTGCAGGGAGGATGCACTGGCTATGCACTTTTTATCGTATGTCGCAAGATGAAGAAACAACTTCAAATTTATTATTGTGATTTTTCTCCTAAGGTGTCTGGAGCTACTTATACCAAAAAGTATAGAAATACTGGAGGACGTTAGTTATGGGACGCCTGAACAACCAGCGACCCCAATGCATTTCGCCGCGATGGAAGGTCACACCGAGGTCGTCCGAGCCCTCCTTAGAGCAGGATGCGATCCTGACTTCGGCGTCAAGAACATTTCGGTAGAAGTTAGAAATGACTGCCTAGGGGGCGATGCAGAACCTGTGAGTTTGTATGCGATGGAGCATGAGCACCTTGACATAGTCAAGATGCTGTTGGACTCTGGTGCTACTATGTGTGATTCGGGGAGTCAACTCTGCCTCGTCAGAGACTCTCTCGGAGATGTACCATCCCTGAAATTTCTTCTAGCTTGTGGCGCAGATGTCGGATGTGTTCACATGAACTTTGTACACCTGCCGGATAATCTCGAGTATGTCAGCTTACTCTTGAAATCGGGGCGGCGTTGGGGGTTTGACTGTGGCGACGTTTTTGGTTTTTGTAGACTGCACTGGACCCCACAACGTAATGGTACATGGATTAAAATGATGAAGCTGGTGTACAACTATGTGGACAGACTCAGGCTGTGTGAACACACCATCAGGTACATACAAGACCACAGAGAGTTGAATGAAGTACTGGAAATAACAGGTAAATCCATTTCCCTGGTTTGGTAGAACCAGTGGTGTAGGGTTGGCGGTGCGGCCGGGGGAAGGTTGGACAGTGGTGCCCCTTCGCTAACTTTTAACCCCTTTCACACTAGAGGAATTTCCTTGGAAAGTTTGGTTAACCTTTCCACACTTAACAATAATAATACACAGTTCTTATATAGCGCTTTATCACGTCCAATGGGCGTATCAAAGAGCTCAGTATTTTTCTTGCAAGGTATATTGTGGAGCTACTTTTGAAGTATTAGACCTGTTCCTTTACATAGCACCAAGTAATGGTTTACAAGGTGCTGTGGCGCAATATGCAGCCAATCAAACCAAGAACACCGGGGCGAACCCCTTCTCTTAGCGATAAGTGTAACTGGGTTCTTTTACGTGCATTACACAACACACGGGACCAATGGCTTTACGTCCCATCCGAAGGACGCAGCAACAATGGTTAAGTGTCTTGCTTAAGGACACAAGTGTCACGACCGGGACTCGAACCCACACTCTGCCGATCAGAAACACCAGAGCTTGAGTCCGGTGTTCTTATCCGCTCGACCACGACATGCTGGTGACATTCCAGGAATTCAAGCAACTTCCTGGGGAGTAGCCTTAGCCCAGGGCCCAATTTCATAGAGCTGCTTAAGCAGAAAGTATTGCTTAAGAGCATTCTGCTAAGCAACAATAAGCAGGGTACCAGTCACAGATGCTACATGTGAAACGTTATTTCAGCTGGTAACCTTTTTCCGGTAAGCACTATTTTGTTGTGCTTAGCTCGTTTTTGTGCTTAAGCAGCTCTATAAAATTGGGCCCTGCTTGGGAGTAGGGTTGAGCGTGTTTACCCTGGGGCTAGCATCTTGAGCGTGCAACAAGTGTGAAATGAACGTGGGGTGGCAGTGGGGTTGAAATTCCCCAGGAATCCCCTGGGAACTGGCCCTGTAGTGTGAAAAGAGCTCTTGTCTTTGAAAAATCTTAAAATTTTTAATAATAATAATAAATAGTCTTGCGCACGTAGCAATTAATAAGGTTCTCAAGGTACTCAAGGCACTTGAGTAAGCAGAAATATTTTAAGACAGGTTTTTTATTATTTTTTTTAATTATAAGACTAATTTTAGCCTATGTAGCACGTTTATAAGGGTTTACAAGGAGCTGTGGTGCATTCAGCAGCCAAGGCCAGAAACATCAGGGCAAAACCCTTCTTTTAATTATAAGTGTAACTGGGTTCTTTTACGTGCATTACACAACACTCAGGACCTACGGCTTTACGTCCCATCCGAAGGACGAAGCAATAATGGTTGAGTGTCTCGCTAATAAGGACACAAGTGTCAGGACCGGGACTCGAACCCACACTCTGCTGATCAGAAACACCAGAGCTTGAGTCCCGCGCTCTTAACCACCGCTCGACCACCGTGGCCGAGCGGTTTTAAGACCACCAACGGACTCGAGCTTCGGTGTTTCTGATCAGCAGAGTGTGGGTTCAAAACAGCCGCAGGCGTGCTTTGATCATGACGACACAGCTCCCTTTAACCCTTTAGAGACCATTCATTTCTGTATAATCATCACCATACGCCCAGACATTGCTGATCTTGTTGAGTTTTTGACTCCGTTATTTTCAGGAAAAATGACAGGAAATACACGGGTTCGTTTTAGAATTGTAGATTCGTTGTTAACATGGGAAACATTGGAAAATGTTCATTCAGACAATTACCTATTCTTTGACCTCTTTCTTTTGCTCTTGTTTGAGCGAAAGTAGGTCAAATCTTGTGGCCCGTTTGCGGCCGCTGTGGGCGTTTCGGGACAAGCCGCTTGCGGCCGCTATGGTCTCTAAAGGGTTAATGTTACATTGTTATTTTGTTTTTTCCATGCAGGAAAGCCACACTCTCTGTATCATCTAAGTAGAGTGGCAATCACGGAGCATTTGGGAACAGTGCGTGCCCCAAAGATCATCCCAAAGATGGACTTCCTTCCAAAGCTGGTCAAGGATTATCTCCTCTATGAAGACGTCACTTTGCCAAGCACTTAAGGGAAATTAACCCCCCCTACTCTCGGTTGCATTCTCAAGTGAATTGACCAAACTTGAGCAACCATTCAACTGTGTGGGTTGTGTGCAATGGCACAACTGTGAACTAACCATGTACATGTGTGTACCGGCACCATGTAGATGCATTTACCACACTATCGTACTGCGGGCCGGCATAGTTTATCTCTCATTCAAAACTACAGTGGATGATACCGAGTGGTCAAACAGTAGGAGGGTTGACTGTGTACTGTGTTGAGGAATTCACCGTCAGATATCATTATTGCAGGCTGGCGTGGTTTGGGGTGGACCACTTTTCATGTCTATTTTTTTGTTAAAGCATTTTTCAGTGACAAGGATCTATGTTTGCTATATAGACGATGTGACCTGTGACGCATCACATGTTTACAAAAGAGCCACAGAGCCTGGACTTCCGGCGGGCACATTTGTACACAGCTCAATGGAAGAATACAACAAATCTTTTGTTTTATGGAGATCACATTTTCCTCAACTTTTGATATGAAGAAAGGGGGGGGGGGGACATCTCAAAAGCTGTACAGCTGTTGCTTTTGTAAATTTTGAATTTATGTGAAAATTATGACACAAAATATAAATTTTCCCATTGAGCCTGTGTAGCATCTTGCCCGCTAGGAATAGCATTATAATGTACGAGGTCACCTCTCTGTATTAACAAATGTAACATGGTCTATAAAACAAATATTAAAGTCATTTCATTCATGCATTGTCGCATGAGTATAATCACTTGAGTGAAATATTCCAGATTTTCACCATGTGATTTTATTCTGCGACAATGCACTCAGATGCATAAAATATTTGAATAATGAAACGGTTGTTTGGAATATTTTCCTGTTACAGGGAAGATACTCTGCCCATTTTTTCATTCAATTTTTCAAACAAAACGTTACTCTCCGAAAACCTGTTGGACTATTTTAGTCAACAGCCTAAATGTTGCATGTTTTAATCTCCATATTACATCAACTTTTGTGGTGTCTTCCATTGAGCTGTGTACAAATTGTGCTTGCAAGAAGTCCATGGCTCTGTGGCTCTTTTGTAAACATGAGATGTCATGTTTTACGTGGTCACTATTTAGCACATAACCCATGGGGAATGCTTAGCTCGACTGCAGTCTTTGTGATGACATTTTGTTACAACTATCTGTTGAGATAATACAAGATGATTAATGGCTATGCGACTTGAGTTTGTCAATAAATTACTGAAAATGTTGGTTTTGGGATTAACTGAAACTTGTCCACCAGTGATCATTTAATTTAAGTTGTTTGTATATAGTGTGTAATTTGTGAGTACAGAACTTTAGTTATTTTAGTTGTTTAGTTATTTGATGTTAGATGCAGACCGATTTTGTTTTAAAGTGGCCTCAACATAATTAGATGTCCAAAGAATTCTGAACCCTATACCCATTTGGTGCTCGATAAGTGGCAAGGTGCACCCCTCCCCCTCCCCTTCCCCTTCCCCCTCCCCTTCCCCTTCCCCCTCCCCTTCCCCTTCCCCCTCCCCCTTCCCCTTCCCCCTCCCCCTTCCCGTCCCCCTCCCCCTTCCCCTTCCCCGTCCCCCTCCCCCTCTTGAGTGTTCATTGTATTATGGGAATCTCAGGTATTCTTTTGATGATTTTAGGGGTTACTTCTGTACAAGAAGGGAAGAGTGTGTTAGAGTATGGACATTTTTTTGGTGGGCAGGTCGGGGGAGGGATGTTACACCCTTATATAGCCACATTGAATCAATCGCCACTCATACATTTAAATATAAATGGCACTCGCGCCACGGTGGTACCCCCTCTATTGACCACCGCAAAACCGAAAACTTTCCGAAGATTGGTACCCCGACGTTTCTTATTCGCATGACGAGGTTAGATGAAAATCGAGCCAGTTTGTTTGCCTAAAGTCAACACACAGCTGGTGGGATGATTGATGACTGACGAAGTTACTCCCCTTTCGAGGCTTCTGCGACCGACAAAAATTGGTCCAAGATACCTAACTTGAAATAATGATTGCATGTTGATTGAAGGTAAATGAGCTTTTATTTAATTTTGACGTTATTCATGATATGTTTTATCAAATAACTGTTTCCCAGATTGCAGTTAAATAATGCTCCGGCAGAAACTTACCAAACTTCGAAAGTCAAACTCAAAAGAGTTTTACGTACGTCACCAGTGGTCACTAATGTGACCATATGGAGGAAGGTGCTGTGGATGTGACAACACAGCCAGGCCTGCAAACTAATTTAATTTGCAGTTTTTACATAACCCAACGGGGAAGAATGTTTCGTGTCGAACTGCTACTTTTAAGACTTTTAATAGATGTTGGACTTTACTTTTAGTTCCCTTTTTAAAAAGTATTCCTTTTGTCAAAGATTTGGTTTGGCTAGTTTTGCCCTTCAAAAAAAAAGTTAAAAAGGAAAATTTAACTTAAGCCGATATTTAATTGCGAGGCTGGAACTCTCGCTCGTGCACTCGTGCTCGCAGGAACCGAAAATGGTATTTTACGAGTAGCGTTGTCAAGACCACAGCTATGGAGGAGACCTGAAAATTTGTTCTTCTTGATTTGGACACTTATTAAATGTAAGTTTACATAGTTCGAAGTGCCTGTTCCCCTCGGTAAACATTCTCTCTGTCAATCTCTCTGGACAGGTAATAATAATGATGAAATTAATAATACACAGTTCTTAACTTCTTGATAGCGCTGTATTACACCCGACATCCAAAAGTGCTCATTATTTTTTCTCAAAAACACAAGGTATGAAGCTGTAAGAAGCTAAGAGTAAGACCCATATATTTACATAGAACAATGTATTGGTTTACATGTGCTGTGGTGCAATCTGCAGCCAACCATACAGAAAACAATTTGGCGAACCTCTTTACTTCTTAGCATCGAGTGTACTGACATGACTGAGAACTGCTACTGGGTACTCCAATAGATTCATAAGTATGACTTGAGCTATCGTCTCCGCTGTTGATAGCGGAACGAACCTCACAGTTCTAGGAGTAGGTACTGGGTGCATTACACAACACACTGGATCTAAGGCTTTAAGGCATTACGCCCCATCCAAAGGATGAAAAAAATGTCTTGCTTTTAAAAGACACAAGTGTCACTGTCAAGACCGGGACTCGAACCCACACTCTGCCGGTCAGAAATACCAGAGCTTGAGTCCAGTGCACTTGACCGTTCGGCCATGAAGGCCAGGTCATTGAGTTTGACCTAAATTAAGGGAGATGAAGTGGCAGACATACAGCTTGTGTGCCCCCTCTAATGATAGGGCCAGGCTTGAATTTGGGGGCACAAATCCACGAGACCACAGGGCTTGTAGCTCAGAATCTTTACTGGACCAGAATTTTTTTACAAGACCAGAATTAGAATGAGAACTCAGTTTTATCTAACTGTTTCAGTTGAACAAACACTAACAAATGATTGATCCCTTCTGTATGTGCAGCTATACTCAGCAGAATGGAAGAATGATGAGACTCAAACTTAGCATTTGAAAGACCACCAGACTTGTCCTGTCTTGAGTTTACTGGACCAACGCTGAAATCACTGGCCTGGGCAGTGGTCCAGTGTAAAATTCGAGCCCTGGTTAGGGTGGTCAGAGATGACTATCTCCAATCTAAAACTCGCTGATGGTAAAAGTCCATACTGCTATCAGTACCACTCCTCCAGCCAGAGAACTATTTCCATCTACAATTCTGTGTCAAAAGCAATAAAGAGTATAGGCCTTTGGAAATCCCCCAAGGTTACTATTGCTTATAAATGTTCCAATCAAAGCATCCATGACAAAACACAAACTGTTGTTGTTTCTGTTCACTAAGCGGACGGGACCACCAACTTTGATAACATTTCACTGCTGGTTGGATGGTGTGTTCTTTATTGTTTGTCTGTTTACTGTATTACAGTGTGTGTATGTGTGCAAGAGCAAAAATTACATTTTTTTCTATTTGTGGTTGTACATTGGGTGGCTAGCGCGTAAAGCACGTGCCTCTCACTAGATTGCTAAAACTGTACCTTATCTTGCTTCATGCTTATCTTGCTTTGACAGCATTATGTCCCAAGGACACCAGAAACAATGGACAATCACATGGAGAGCTACATGCCGTCACAAAGCACCAAGTCAAAGGACTCCAACCTGTGAAGGAGGGGGCAACGCGTATTGTGCGTTCACGCACCGTGAGCTTTGTGAGGAACGAGAATGGCGGGGAGATGGTCACAATCGACCTGGTCAACCAGCCAGAGGCTGAAGAGAGGACCGGACAAACCGTCATGAATGACAGCGTAAGTCCTCCAAGCATTGTTCAATACTATTTCGTCGTGTGCCCGGAAGAAGGACATAAGCGTGCACGCATCATGAATTGTGTGCCGGAAGAAGGACGTAAGGAGATAGCTCCACATGCGCAGCTTACGTCCTTCTTCCGGGCACACAATTCATGATGCGCGTGGGCTTATGTCCTTCTTCCGGGCACACGACGAAAATGTCATCGCAAAACTCATTGTGTAATGCCACTTAACCACTTCATATCGAATGATGCAGGTCTGGAATTTCATCTTTGAGAGGGCAGGGCCGTTTCTTTTTCCCTGGTTTTGCAAGGGGGCAACTTCCATGGGAAAATGTTAAAGTCTATGGGAAACTTTTGAAGGGGCAACAGAGGCTGGGCCTGCATGTAACTCCAGGCCTAATGATGTTTTTTTTTCCACCAAACTTTTCCGAACTGAATTACAGTGGATTTTTATAAACGTACGGAACAACTTTGGAGCGTCTTCTTTTGGTTGTTATACAGTCCCGGCCAATCCACTGTGGAGCATGTACATGCATGCACCTGGCGTGCTATGCTTCATTTTCCCCATACAAAGAGAGACAAAGGGTACTGGAATTCATGCTCTAAATCTCCCTTTTTACGGAGGTGCTTGTGTAATCCCCGATTCCAGACCTTCGTCCTTTTGTTGTACAAACAAGGATTATGAGAGATCCATAGGCTGCCACCATTGTTTTTCATTGTATTCGGCATATATGGGAGGCAAGTCTGAGATTCCGTACCATGGGCGATATCAACAGTGGGTTACGGCCAAGGCTCAGGCCTAATTACAATGAGACATTCCGTAATTTCTCAAAAGAGAACAAAAAACAATTGTTGACTTTTCTATATTAAGTCAGGGCTTCATTGTAATGACAATAGTCTCAACAACCAAAAACACTCTGTCAAGTTTCAAAAAGTTCAAAAAAAGTTCCACAAAAATGAGAAATAGAAATTTTGCTTCCATTGTTGAATAATTCATGAAAAGGCAAGAAGGCACTATAGAAGAAACTATCAATGGAATCAATACCATCAGGTCAAATGCGAACAATTACTGAATGACTAGTCTGACTGATAACATCTGGTGGTGGTATGAAGAGGGTCAAAGATCACATGTGATTATAAAATTGAAGGGATGACACTAACGTTGAAATGAGCGATTGTATAAATAAAGAGTGCAGGGAGACAAACCTTTTATGACCTCAATTATAGTAGAGGCCTTCAATTCTGCATCTGCATCTGTTTTAGTACTGTGCAAACTCCAATAGACTGGATATCTCGCACAGGGCGCAGTCACGATGCAAAGCAGCTTTAGTAATCCGAAAGGGTCCCCCTTGTGATTCGAAGAAGATTGCTATACATACCCATGTTACATATGGACTTGCAATGTGGTCACTATGGGCCCGTATTTCACCCTGAGGGTCACCTGTGAGTGACCAGTAAGAGGGTCAGACATAATTGCCGGCTCAGGGCTATGAGGTCGCAGTTTGTGAGGATTTCATTAAATTGGTTTTGCATTTTGGAGCTCCTGGTAAATGGAGTTTGTTGATCACTGGGTGGTCTCCAAAAAATTAGGTTGGCAAACGAAACATTCAGTTTCTAAGGAAAAACTAAGGCTATCGAAAAATAAACTAAACCCCAAGTAAAAAAATGAAACATGTCAAAATAATACCTATCAGTGCAGAACCTTTCTTAGAAATTGAAAAGAAATGATTTTTAAAAACCTTACTGTCAGTAAACAACAGTATACTTCAACCCTAATCTTTACAGATAACCCATTTTTTAACCACTCTGTTGTTGAAACAGAAAAATCATGCTGGTAGCATGTACATGTACAACGAGGAGCTTTTGTAACTTTACCTTTTCACCCATCTTTGCCAACAACACTTGAAAAGACCTCTACTAAAAAATTTGATGTGGTTTTGTTTGTGCTGCAGCAAATTACTGAAGCATAAAAACTCATAAGATGTTTCTTTAACCTCTTTTTTGCAAAGACAGGAATCATGCTGGTAGCATTTACAACCTGGGCCCAATTTCATAGAACTGCTCAAGCACAACAAGTAGCTAAGCACAACGAAATTATGCTTACCAGATAAAGGTTACCATAAAGGTTGGCATCTGTGACTGGTATTTCCTGCTTATTTTTGCTTAGTGGAAAATTGTTGAGCAATATTTTCTGCTTTTAAAAGCAGCTCTACTAAATGGGGCACCGGAACTTTTGTAATGTAATTGTGCCACCCATTTTTTAGCGACAGCAATTCTAAACAGCTTGACTGTAGGTTCGTCTTGTATGAAAAACTTGAAAGTATGTTTGAAAAGTTGACCTATAGTTTTTGTTCTTCTTTTTTCTCCCCTGTAATTCAGGACCTATATCTTGCAGCCACGTACATCATCGACGCCGTAGAAACACGTAACTACCAGTTCAACACCGATCCGGCGAGTTTAAGGTCAGTTTAATTTGAGTCTTGGGATAATACACCAGAAACAAAATATAACAGTCATCAAAAACACTTGCCCAATTTCTCAGATCTGTACGGTTTTGCGACCTGTTTTTTGTTTTTGTTCTTTCACAGGGTGACATTCGACTGATGTTTTAACCAACTTTAATTGTATTTTTTTGTTCAGTTTTGATAATTTGTTTTGTTGCGAAGGCAACATGTGATGGGGATCTTTGGCCGAGGGTGGATGTGCTGGTAACATTCTAGTTTGTGTATTTTGGAATTGTTATTGTGATTCTTATTGGAAACTTGTAAATGTACTTTTTGATGTTTTTTTTTATTGTACATGTCTGCATACCAGCTGTCATCGACTGCTGATATTTTGCTTGTAGATTTATGTAATGCTGTGAGGCCTTGAATAAGGCGTCGAATGAATGCTTAATTTTTATTGTCAAATTTTGATGTTTGTACTTTTATGACTTTTCAGTATTGTACTCTTCGATGTTTTTTAATTGTACATGTCTGCATACTGTCATTGACTGCTGATATTTTGCTTGTAGATTTATGTAAACTACTTTGAGGCCTTGAACAAGGCGTTGTATAAATGCTTCATTTTTATTGTCACATTTTGATGTTTGTACTTTTATGACTTTTCAGTAGGGTGTTATTGAACACCTTGTGTTAAAGGCCCCCAAAAACACTTCATGTGTAGTTTGTATTGCTGTTGTCATTGTTGATTTACTCTGTCATATATTCTATGTTGATTATTTTAGTGTCCACTGTCATTTCTTGCAATTGTGTTACTGTTTTTTTTTTTACTGCGAACATTGTATCTTTTTACAAAGTTTGTTCGATAATAATAATAATTGTTTGAATTGTAAATTGTAATTCAAATATGGTCAATCTGAGGTTATGTATGGAAAATTTAGCCATGCGGTGAAAACTTGTTGCGGTGGGGGGAGGCGTTGTGTTTTTGTCAGAATCAGTGATAAATATTTACAACAATGCATGTATGCAATGTTCCCAATGCGCATGAACAGAAACAATCAGCGTGCAAAGGATTCTGGGTGAAATCCAAGTCCAAACCGCATCAGCAACCATCATGGCACTCTGATTTTAGTGAACTTCGACACGGCGTCCATCTTGGCAACTTGACTATGGCCCTTTTGGAAACCACGCCTTGGGAGAAAAGGCTCCGTCAGTTATTTAGAAGAACTGTGCTTTCCTCACGGTGCTTTAATCAGGCGGACAGAGCCCAAGCTGAAGTCCAAGCCCAAATCGTGGTTTAGAAAAAAAGGGACCTATAAATAATTAACTGTAGTCAGTTTTTGATATGTTCAAGATGGCGCTTATGTGTATATTGCATTTTGCTGCACACCAACAAATCTGCCTGTTTTCTTTTTCTCCCTTAGAAACTACCATCTGTACAATAACAGGTTCATGCAGTACGTTCTGTATTTCTTTGTGTTTGTGATACTCATGCTGGCCATATTTGAAGAGCCTTCAGTGAGCGGTCTGAGTATGCCTTACTGGGTAAGCCATGCAACTTTTTTCTGAAATACAAACGGCAACAGTCCGGCCATGACCACTGATTTTCATTGTTTTTAAAGGAACATTACAGAATTGGTAATTGTAAAATATACTTTTGATCACAGATTTACATAAAACTTACACGGTCTAATGAGGATGATAGTAGAAAACATCCCTTGAAATATTTCTGTCTGAAATGTCATATTTGATGAGAAATGAATAAACTAATTTTCCGATTGGAGTTTATCGCTCAGTGAGTGTTTTATTCATTTGTTGAACCTATATGATTTCATGCAAATGTGTAATCGGTTTTTCACTATTTTCTCGTGACCCAGATGGCCGATCGATCTCAAACTTCAACAGGTTTGTCAGTTTATGTATATGGTCGATTACATAAAGTGCTGACACTGCCAGCTAACTGTTTGTTAGCAAAAACCAATTCTGTAATGTTCCTTTAAAGGGACACATTGCCTTCAGATTGGGCATTTTGGGCTATATAAAGCGTTAGTTATGAAATGGATATGGTTGGAAGGATGTTTTAAAAACTTGTAGAATATAACAATCCACACAAGTATGCTTCGAAATTGTGTGGTTTTCCTTTTATTTCGTGAAATAACACAGTCTGCCATTTTGTGGAGTCAAAAACTTGGTTCTACAAAATGGCGGGACGTGTTAGTTCAAGGAAAAACCACACAATTTCTAGGCATATTTGTGTGGATCATTATATTCTACTTTTAAAACACCTTTCCAACCATATTCATTTCTGTCTTATAAGCCCAAAGCTCTCAATCCGAAGACAACATGTCCCTTTAAAATACATCAAATTAATTGAGGCTTTAATTCTCGGATTTCTTTTAAATTTCTTTCCTGACTCATTTCTAATTGTACTTCAAATTCTCCACATGCGTAGAGTACCCACGTACTGGAGCTGGCCTGCTTGGCGTATTTCGTCTTTCGAATGTTTCACCATCGATCCTTCACACCGAGTAAGATATGGTGGACAGATGCTAAGAACATCATATTAGTCGTTGCTATAAGTGTAAGTTCCTTCCCCTGTCTCTGGACCTTTTCTTTGCCACGTTTGTCGTTTCTCACTCTCATTCTGTCCCATCATGATTTCTCAGTCATACCCAAATTTTGACAACTCCCTTTATATAACACCCAAGCAGATCCTTGCCATTTGATTGGAGGATTGTCCGACACGTGATAGCAAATAAACTACTATTGCACGCTACGTCATTCACCGTGCATTTATTTGTTCCATTCACCGTGCATTTTTCGTTCCATCCGATTTGTTCTATTGCACGGTACGTACCACATCATTGCGTGCGCGTGTCTGCACTTGGTCACTGTTGAATCCAAACAAGCCGAACCAAAAGAAATAGGTGCAATGTCACAATTAAATGTTGTACGCTTTGTTGTTTTGAAAGTTGTATCCTCCAATCAAGATGACAAAGATCTACTTGGATGTTATATAAAACAAATAATGAATGTTGTTCTTTCGTGCAATAGTGAGAATATTTTCATTCGTTGAAAGATGGAATGTTCCATTCAACTCGGCTCCGCCTCATTGAAAAGAACATTCCATCTTTCAACTCAATATTCGCACCATTGCACTCATAAACATTTATTATTTGTATAATATTCTTCAAGACATACATGTACATGTGTATACTGCCATTTCCCCGCTGTCCCACCCCTGTTTCCCCCAAAAATAAGTCTCTCAACTTTTGTCTTTGCCTCATCTGTCCTTTCGCACCTGCATTCTGTCCCATCACATTTCTGATAGGGCTGAGACAGTATGTGTGTGGGATTAACCCCCTTAGCGCTTATTTTTAAGCAGCTTGGGGTTGTATGCTCCCCAGGGAGCTGAGAAAGTTTAGAGGAATGGTCTAAAAGTATGCCCGATGAACAGGGATAATAATGTTGTAATGTGCCTTGATCTAGCTACTAGAATATGTGGCGTGTCGTGGCTGAGTGGTCTAGTTCACCGGACCCAAGCTCTGGTGTTGTGAGCAGCACAGTGTGGGTTCGAATCCTGGTCAGGACACTTGTGCCCTTGAGCAAGGCACTTAACCATAATTGCTTCGTAAAAAGTTGGGAAGGTAGTGCATTTTGCTCTACCAGCCAGGCTCCCAGTGCCTACATCCTTACGGACTGTGAAGAGGGTAACCCTGTTGCAGCCCCAGGAGTAGGTGGCAACGTGCCTCTGGTGTCAGTTAATTTGGGTCAACAGCCCAAATCAGTTAAGTGTAGCCCTCACCTTGAGTGGCCGTTCGGCCTTGTGGGGAAATAGATATCCCCCCCCCAAAAAAAAATAAAAAAATTGTAAAGCCTATTTTTATTATATAGTTACAACCTTTGTTCGCCTACCTAAACTGTTGTTGTTGTTGTTGTTGTTGTTTACAGCTGATGTGTGTGGATATGATAATAATGACTATTCTAGTGGAGACTAAAGTGGTTGAGAAACCCTTCCGCTGGTCGAGAATGCTCAGACCCCTCTTCCTCGTCAACTTCCCGGAGATGAGAGAGGTGAAGATTTCGTTTCAATGTGTCAAGTTAAAAAATATTATTGTTCAAACCCTCCTACTGTTAAAATTTGAATCTGAGAGGCGTTTCTGTCAGAAACGCTTCTCAGACTGACTGTGTAATTCCTATAGGGAATATTCTCCTTGCCCGGAAGTATTCGCTCCGGTTTTTCGGTGATATCTCTTGAAGTGAAATGAAGTATCTACATTTGTATAGGATTAACACAATCATTAGGCTCCAATTACCAAACGTATGCAGCACCTTTAAAGGAACATTACAGAATTGGTTTTTGCTAACAAAACAGTTGCTGGCAGTGTAAGCACTTTATGTAATCCACCATATACATAAACTGACAAACCTGTAGAAGTTTGAGATCGATCGGCCATCTGGGTCACGAGAAAATAGTGAAAAACCGATTATACATTTGCATGAAATCATATAGATTCAACAAATGAAAAAAACGCTCACTGAGCAATAAACTCCAATCGGAAAACTAGTTTATTAATTTCTCATCAAGTATGGCATTTCAGACAGAAATATTTCAAGGGATGTTTTCTACTATCATCATCATTAGACCGTGTAAGTTTTATGTAAATCTGTGATCAAAAGTATATTTTACAATTTGTTTTCTTACCAATTCTGTAATGTTCCTTTAAGTAAAATTTTGTTCAACTTTTGTTTGTCCTCTAGATCCGGCGCTCATTCCGTAATATCCGACACTCGCTGAATGAGATTCTAACCGTTCTCATACTCCTCTTCTTAATTCTGTTCCTGTTTGCGCTTCTGGGCCGAGAACTCTTCTCCGATGAGTAAGTAGCAATATTATGTGATGCGATCAAGCTAAATGAGTCTTTTGTCGACCCTTGTCAATTTTTTTTTTTTATCTATTTGAAAGAAGTACAATCTCAGCTTTAAAGGTATTGTACACTTTTGGTAACTGCTCAAAATCAGTGTCCACATTTTGTGTGATTCAACATATGCATGAACAAACAAACCTGTGAAAATTTGAGCTCAATTGGTCATCGAGGTCACGAGAAAATAGTGAAAAGAGATCTTATGTGTTTTCTGTTTTTTCAAATTATCGCGCGCGATAATTACTATTGTTTTACTCGTTTCTCAGAAACAATAGCATTTTAGGCAGAAATATTTTAAGGAACCCTTTCTATCATTACTTACTTTAAATCATGTAAGTTATGTGTGAATCTGTGAACATTGTGTTTTTCGATCTTACCAATAGTGTACAGGGCCTTTAAGGATATGAAAACCTCGTGTTGATACCACCTTTGGTTCACAAGTTATGGAAGCCAAAACACCCAAGAGATGTATAGAAATGTAGACCCCTGTCGACATAATTTGGCCTGTTATTCAATAATGCATTTACCGACAAACGACTCATTTAGCTTGATCGCATCACATATGGTTTGTGTTTTACCCATACACCAATGTGAGTTAAAGCACATAACATTGGTGATTTTCAAAGACCAGTATCCGCACTTTATGTGACCCAACATGTATGTAATAACAAACCTGTGAAATGTTAAGCTCAATTGGTCTTCATGAGAAAACAGTGAAAAACCCCATTGTATGTTTTCACTGTTTTCAAACATTGAGTTTTGGACACGCGCGAAAAAGACTAATAATCATTTCCTAAAAACTACAGCATTTCAAGGAAAACTACCTCAAGGGAAGTTTACCACCATGACCATCTTCATACCATGTAAGATATGTGCAAATCTTTGAACATCTATATTTTCAATCTTACCAAAGTTGTACACACCCTTAAAGCACTGTATACTCAGTGCTTTCCCGAGTACTGTGAAAACAATCCACAGGCATATTACTCAGGTTGGATTCGACCCCACGACCTTTGCCATTCTACATGTTCTAAAGCAGATGTCTTAAACAACCGAGCTTGCTCGATAGCTAGAGGCAGTTTGAACCCTAGAATACAGTGCTTAACACACATCGTGTATGTAGGGTAAAACACAAATAATATTCTTATCACCGATGCAATTTAAACACCCATTAAGATTGTGGGGTGCCCTTAGCTGGACCATGCCACACGTCCTAGAGGGGGGTGTCAATCAACATGGAACAGTGGTTTGGTTAGAAGGGGTAGGACAAAGCTCTGCCAGCATCCTTTGTGTACAAAATCGGTCTGTCAATTGTCAATGGTAGATGAAACCAAATTATAAAACTCAATTAAATATTAAGCAAACCAATAAGCTTAAATCAACCCAGGCAATACCTGGACATGTAACCCACATGTTTAGATAAACAAATATTCATGCTTTGTTCATCCCTTGCTTTTTCTGTGTGCTTTCTGCCCCTTTCTCTTTTCTTCTATTTCTACTTCAACTCAATTCAATTCAATTCAATTCAATTCAATTCATTCTTTATTAGTCAAAAAAAGGAAAAATTGTTTCGTTACATGCAACCAGATAAGAGATTTATATACTGCTTCTGTTACACTAGTATACCTGTTTATGTGTGTTGTGTTGTGTTGTCATTGAGCCTTCAAGAAAGACCCTGCTAGGGTCGACACGTCAGGCCACTTACTATTTTTACTTTTATACCATAGGTCCGTTTTAGTTGGTAAGCAGTTTGCAACAGCTAATTCTATTTTCTCATAAAAAAATATTGAACAATCTGCAAAACAAACCCTATTTACACTAATGGAAAAAGCATGCTTGTCGGCATGTGCTGAGAGTGTGCCGTAGGGGTCCTGAAACTTAACAATTTGGAGAGGTAATAAAGTGTCTGACAGCGAAAAAATGTTTCTTCTTTTATAGCGAACTGAAAGAAGTTCTATCATCGGAGCCTTACTTTGCACACTACATTGAAAATATCTGGGAACTGTATGTCCTTGTGACCACGGCCAACAGTCCTGATGTCATGTAAGTAGACTGACATGAACTGGGGTTACTCCATCCCAAATCTCCTCTTTTTTGTGTGTATTAAAAACCCCTATAGGGTCCCTCTACATACCCTGCCAAATACAGCAGAATGCAACACAGTTGAAATGAGAACCATGCCAAGTGCAACAAGGGATTTTTGTTGCATTGTGCAGGCATGCTGCTTGTGTTAGGACTGAGCAAGGGTGTTTGCCCAGCTGAATGCAACAGTACGCGCTACGTGTAGTGGTGACTTGGCTAATATGTGGGACCATGAACTCTGCCGAATGCAACAAAATGCAACACCAATATGAGATCACTTTGACTGCTAAATGCAACAAATTCAGTCAAAGCATGACATCTGAGTTGACTGCCAAATGCAACAGATTACAACAACTATTACTATTTGGAGCATATTGTTCCATTTAGCGTGGTGGTTAGGGTTAACCAGTTCCGGAGGCTCTGGAGTCTTTTAGGGTGACCTTTAGTATCGACCTTCACTGCGCTGACCCAAGATCTAACCTGTGCCTTGTGTACTTTGTAGGATGCCAGCGTATGATCGGAACAATTTCTACATAGTGTTCTTTGTGATATTCGTCTTGCTGTGTAATTACATCTTCATGAGTATCTTCCTCGCCGTTATCTACAAGAATTATCGCAAGCATCTCAAGGTAATAACATGTTTATTTTATAACTTTCATTGGTTTTATCCTTTTTTAATGTTATCTGTTACATATTTTATCACAATTTACTGATTTGAAACCTTTAAAACATGATCAAACCTATACCGCCATCAGGACCCAAAATCATAGACCTGCTTAAGCACCAAAACAATTTTGCTCACTAGAATAAGGTTACCAGCCAAAATACCGTATCACATGTACATCATTTGTAATTGGTACCCTGCTCAATGTTGCGTAGCAGATAATTGTGGAGCAGCTTTATGAAATTGGCCCCAAGGTTTTTTCTCAAAATGCAATACAAGGATGGTTTTAGAGAAGGCAGATTGCAACAGAGGAGACTGTTTGCATTGTGAAGTGAACTGGTTTACGCCAGCCTGGTAGCACTCGGCAGCCACTGCTTAGGGGCACAAGTGTCAACACTGGGCCCAATTTCATAGAGCTGCTTAAGCAGAAAATAGTGCTTAACAATTTTCTGCTAAGCAGAAATCAGCAGGATACCAGTCACAAATTGTACGTGTGACATGGTAGTTTGGACGGTAACCTTATTCTGGTAAGCATAATTTTGTTTTGCTTAGCTGCTTTTTGTGCTTAAAAGCAGCTCTATGAAATTGGGCCCAGAGGTTGAGTCCGGTGCACTTGACTGCTCGGCCGTGACGTGCCACAAATAGTAATTTTAAAAATGTTTGTTGCACAGAATGAAGTTCAGACCTCGGTGTTTCTGAAGAGGAGGAAGCTCGCCAAGGCCTGGGATATCCTGAAAGTGACAAGTGACAGTAAGTTTGTCCTGACTCGGGAGCGATGGAGGGCGGTGATGAAGTTTGTCGTTCCAAAACACAGCGACATGCAGTTACACCTGCTGTGGAAGGTTCTTGATAACGATGACAATGGGTTGGTTGGTGAGTGAAATCGTTATTTTTATTGGGTTTTTGTGGGTTGAAGTGGGCACAACTAGGTTGGTGCAGATGGGTTAGGTCAGGTTGGGTTGGGTTGTGTTGGGTTGTGTTGGGCTGATACAGTGGGTTGGTTGGGGAGAGAAATCCTCATTTTATTGGGTTATGGTGGGTTGAGGTGGGCACAACTGGGTTGATGAAGATGGCTTTGGTTGGGTTCGGTTGGCTCGGGTTGGGTTTGGCTGGGTTTTGTTGGGTTTGTTTGGGTGGAGTTGGGTTTGATGGAGTTGGGCTGGTGGAGTTAGGCTGGCTTTGGTTGGGTTCGGTTGGCTCGGGTTGGGTTTGGCTGGGTTTTGTTGGGTTTGTTTGGGTGGAGTTGGGTTTGATGGAGTTGGGCTGGTGGAGTTAGGCTGGCTTTGGGTGGGTTGGTTTGGGCTGTATGGGTATTGGTTGGATTGTGTTTGGTTGGGTTGGGTTTGTCGGAGTTGGGTTGGGTTTCATTGGTTTGGGTTGGGTTGGGTTGCGCTGGGTTGGTTTTTGTTGGTTGTCATGAGTTTAGGTATTTGAGATCATCTGCCTGCCCTTGCTGCTTGCCCTCAAGACTCTAACATGAGCATTCCCTTTTTTGATTGAGTATACTGTGTTTATGGATCTTAATTCTTTATCCCTCAGCCAAATGGGAGTTCCTGCGCATTGTTGATCTCCTCAATGTTAAGCTGTCCACGATCAACCAAAGCATGCCATTCTTCCAGAAGTATATGGCCACATGCTACAACTCCAGAGTCAGCGAATTCATCTGCAAGTGTGTCAAGCATAAGTAAGTAGTTCAACCCATATCTGCCTAACTGTAGAACGCACAAATGCTAGAGATTGACCTTAGCAGTCGCCCACTTTCCAAATGCCGGTGAAAACACATAATATAGTTATTGGTTTTTATATAGCACTTTATCTACGGGCTTCTCAGAGCACTTATTGTGGTTATATAAGACCGGTATGCAAAGGTTTTTAATTATCAGACCCATTTATATAGCACTGTTTAAAAGGTGCTGTGACGCAATCTGCTGCCATTTGTGCCAGAGACACACTGAGGCAAATCCCCTCTCTCATCGACAAGTGTACTGGGTTCTTTTACAAGACCTACGGCTTTATATCCAATCCGAAGGATGAAGCAATAATGGTTAAGTGTCTTGCTTAAGGACACAAGTGTCAAAAGCAGGACTTGAACCCACACTCTACCTACCTTTACATTTTCTGCCACGTTTTGTTCACATTTTCTCTGGTGTGTCACCTGTTCAGGTTTTTCCGGTACTTCTTCGACTTCGTGATCATGATCAATGCATTTCTGATCATCCTCAAGGTTGACCAAGCAGAGTGGTACTTCCTGGCCATCTTCATGTTTGAGATCCTCATTAAGATGTACGTCTTTGGTTTCTACAAGTATTTCCACAGTGCTTGGAATATGTAAGTAATCTGCAGTGTTGCAGTGTTGTATACTTGAGTACTAAATGAGTTCTACTTGAGTACTACTACTCGAGTACTACTACTCGCATACTACTCGCGTATACTACTCGAGTACTACTCGCGAACTACTACTCGAGTACTACTACTCAAGTACTACTTGCAAACTACTACTCGAGTACTACTCGCGAACTACTACTCGAGTACTACTCACGTACTACAACTCGAGTACTACTCGCAAACTACTACTCGAGTACTACTCACGTACTACTACTCGAGCACTACTCGAGTACTACTACTCGCGTATTACTACTCGAGTACTACTACTCGCATACTACTCGCGTACTACTACTCGAGTACTACTCGCGAACTACTACTCGAGTACTACTACTCGAGTACTACTTGCAAACTGCTACTCGAGTACTACTCGCGAACTACTACTCGAGTACTACTCACGTACTACAACTGAGTACTACTCGCAAACTACTACTCGAGTACTACTCACGTACTACTACTCGAGCACTACTCGAGTACTACTACTCGCGTATTACTACTCGAGTACTACTCACGTACTACTACTCGAGTACTACTCGCAAACTACTACTCGAGTACTACTACTACTCGAGTACTACTCGCGAACTACTACTCCAGTACTACTCACGTACTACTACTCGAGTACTACTCGCAACTACTACTCGAGTACTACTACTACTCGAGTACTACTCGCGTACTACTACTCGAGTACTACTCGCGTACTACTACTCGAGTACTACTCCCGTACTACTACTCGAGTACTACTCGCGTACTACTACTCGAGTACTACTCGCAAACTACTACCGAGTACTACTCACGTACTACTACTCGAGCACTACTGGAGTACTACTCGCATACTACTACTCGAGTACTACTCGCGAACTACTTGAGCACCATTTCGGTTGGTACTCGTACTCATATTCAGCTGCAAAGTACTTGTACTTAGGGTCCATACTCAATACTTGTATGAAAAATAATCTGAACTTGATGTCATGTACTTGACTGAAAATGTACAAGGACTCTGATTTTAAGAACTTGTGGTGAAAAAAAACATTCTTTACCGCTTTCTTTTATGTGTATTAATGCAAGAAATTGAGGACTTTGAAGTTTTCTTTGATGTGTTCATGTTTAAAAGATAGCTAGCAGAACAAACACATATTGTCATTTAGAAATTAAGGATGAATGTTTTGATACCCCATTTTGCAGTTTTTGTTGTATAAGTACTTTCACTCGTACTCAGAGGTCCAAGTCCTTGGTACTCGATACTCAGATATCACAATACTCAGTACTCAGACAGTTGTACTCATACTTGATGGCCACATAATGTTCACATAATCGATGAAGATGGGGTTTTTTTTTATTTAAAAAAGAAAAAAAAGCATGTTGAACTTCATATCAGGTACTTTTTTTATATTTATCTTTTTCAGATTTGACTTTACAATTATCACTGTAGCCTTCACAATTAGTGCCATAGAGGAAATAGTACAGCAAACGTCAAGTAAGTTGTTTTCACTTTACACTCCCTTTTGTCTAATTTAGGGGTACTTTTTCTTAACTTTAATCTTAAAAGCGTTTCTGACTTCATAATTTAGCAACGCAGGAGCTGGTAGTGGGAGACTTTGGAATGCTGGGGCCTTTTCCAAACCTCAGCTTGGGGTAGCGCTCTGGCTTGGGCCGGCTCTGGCTTGGGCTTCCACTCTGGCTTGGGCTCCCACTATGGCTTGGACTTCCACTCTGGTTTGGGCTTCCACTCTGGCTTGGGCTCCCACTATGGCTTGGACTTCCACTATGGCTTGGGCTTCCACTCTGGCTTGGGCTCCCACTCTGGCTTGGGCTCCCCCTTTGGCTTGGGCTTCCACTCTGGCTTGGGCTTCCATTCTGGCTTGGGCTCCCCCTCTGGCTTGGGCTTCAATTCTAGCTTGGGCTTCCACTCTGGCTTGGGCTTCCATTCTGGCTTGGGCTCCCCCTCTGGCTTGGGCTCCCCCTTTGGCTTTGCTTCCACTCTGGCTTGGGCTCCCACTCTGGCTTGGGCTCCCCCTTTCGCTTGGGCTCCCCTTTGGCTTGGGCTTCCACTCTGGCTTTGGCTCCCCCTTTGGCTTTGGCTTCCACTCTTGCTTGGGCTTCCATTCTGGCTTGGGCTCCCCCTCTGGCTTGGGCTTCAATTCTAGCTTGGGCTTCCACTCTGGCTTGGGCTTCCATTCTGGCTTGGGCTCCCCCTCTGGCTTGGGCTTCAATTCTAGCTTGGGCTCAGCTTCAACTCTGGCTTGGGCTTCCCAGCTCTGGCTTTCTTTATGTCCACAAGGCCAATCTCTTTATAAGCTTTGTCTTCTTGTGTATAGCCTCCACTGTTTTAAAATTCTGTTATTATTTGTATTATTCTATTTGTATTATTCTGTGAAATATGGAATGAAAATTTTCTAAAAATGAATTGAACAGCTTGTATTCTTTGTTCATTATTTATTTCATTGTGTGTTTTTGATTGTCTTGTTACTTCCTTCTTAGGGGTGAGCGTGTCTGATTCAGAATATGTGTGTAATTTGTTTGCTGAATTTTACTTATTTTCTAATGTGAACATTTTAATGCTTTATTGAATGATTGAACTTTGATGGAATTTTATAAATGTCTCATGGAATTTTTATTTTAATATAAGCCTTTGAACATCCTCGGATATTATTTATGACATCACAGCATGCAAAAGGGAAATCTTATTTTTCCTTTGTGCCCGTAACTCCTCGAGTGGGGCTACGTTTCGTAGCCTTAGATCTCTCATTAACCCTCTTGCTGTCTGACCGTTCATCACCATTCACTGTGGTTTTGAATGATAGATAAACTATGCCAGCCTGCAATATGGTACCATGAGGGAATGCATGTACACAGTACACAGTTAGTTCTGTGCACAGTTGTGCCACCGTACACAACCTTGGCAGTCGAATGGTTTCAAATGGTTGGTCAACTCACTGGAAAATGTTGCCAAGAGTCACTGACAGTAGGAGGGATTTTTAGGGTCTTTCACAGATCTTTGCTGACTCCCCGAAGCGCCGCCTTCGGCAGTAAATCTTCCCTCACAAATTGTTGTCGATTGTTGTGCGTTATTATTACTATTATGACTATTTTTGAAACAGGGTGGTAATTGTAACATGTATCAGAATGGTATTTTTTTTTACTGCATTAACTCTTTTAGTGTGCCCCATTTGCTATTTCAGAAGATTTCACAGAACCCACATTAGACTTCCTCCTAGTCCTCAGAGTGTTGAGAATCCTGAGAGTCATTGGAGGCATTCAAAGGTGACTATTGTTAGTTCTTCCCCCCCCAAAAAAAACCCCAAACAAACAAACAAACAATAACAACAACAGTTTAGGTGAGCATTTTTGTGGAGTACTGAAAAAATATAACGATATGGTACACTAAAGCGCTACATTTCTGTATTTCATGTGCGTGTGTGTGATAGCTGATAACCTACGACTACTCCTCATTGCGTTTTTTACATATGTCATGTTAAAAATGTTTCTTCCCACATGCTTATCTAGAGTTCAAATCCCATTTTAATGAATTTTTCTTTTCTCCCCCAATAATTGAAAAATTTCTGATTGCACAGTTTACTGATAAAAAAAAAGGATCAGCTGAAAGCGTCAAACGCTTTTGTTTCATTGCTACACTTTTCTCTCGTTTTTGTTTGTGCACAGATACAAAGTCATCATATCCACCATCAGCAACATCGGTCCGTCAATTCTAACATTTGGTGGCGTCTTATTTGTAAGTTCTCAGTCAAATTTCTCTGTTTAGTCAATAAGCTATAATGTACAATTTCAATAACATCCGGTACAGTGACTCCGCCTGGTCACTATCAAATGCTGAACTGGAAATCCTTAGGGTTAAAAATACTGTTGCTATGGCGCGTAGTGGCCGAGCGGTCCAGCGCACTGGACTCAAGTTCAGTTTTTCTGATCGGCAGAGTGTGGGTTCGAGTGTGGGGTCTTGACACTTGTGTCCATCAGTAAGACACTTAACCATTATCTTTGGATGGGAGAAAAACGCCACGGGTCCCGTGTGTTGTTGTTAATGCATGTAAAAGAACCCAGTACATTTGTTGCTAAGAGAAGGGCTTTGCCCCAGTTGTTTTTCTGGTATGGTTGGCTGCAGATTTCACCACAGCACCTTGTTAACCATTACATGGTGCTGTGTAAATAAATGGGTCTTATATTTCAAACATAGCTCCGCATAACTTGTCAAGAGGAAGAAAAACAAAATTGAATGCTTTGAGACGCCCTCGGGTAAATCAGTGGCGCACATTTCATTGGAAATCAAGTATTTGTTGTCTCTGTAGGTAAGTATGAAAAAAGCTTGCCCCCTAGACACTGGGTCTAGTCTGAGGAATTCCAATTGAGCATTCACTTGTGACTGAACGAGGCATTGTACCAGACTTCATTCAAACCTATATCTGGCAAAAGGCTTACATATTTTGTCATCTTAATCCAGTTACCCCACCCCACGGCCCTCCTTCCCGAATAATCTAAGACTATTTGAAATTTGAACTTTGCATCTGTAACATACACACATTATACACAGAACTTTCCATCTTCCCAGCCACCCAAACAACCCATCCTTCCACGGTGAAATTTCTCAGATTAAGTTGATTATCATTATTAATTTGAAGGATACAGCAAACATGGTAAAGTATCTTGCTTAAAGGTATTGTACACCTTTGGTAACAGCTCAAAATCAGTGTCCACATTTTGTGTGATTAAACATATGCATGAACAATCAAACCTGTGAAAGTTTGAGCTCAATTGGTCATCGAGGTCACAAGAAAATAGTGAAAAGAGATCTTATGTGTTTTCTGTTTTTTCAAATTATCACGCGCGATAATTACTATTGTTTTACTCGTTTCTCAGAAACGATAGCATTTTAGGCAGAAATACTTTAAGGAACCCTTTCTACCATTACTTACTTTAAATCATGTAAGTTATGTGTGAATCTGTGAACATTGTGTTTTTTCGATCTTACCAATAGTGTACAGGACCTTTAAAGGCACTGGACACTATTGGTAATTACTCAAAATAATTGTTAGCATAAAAACTTACTTGGTAACGAGCAATGGAGAGCTGTTGATAGTATAAAACATTGTGAGAAACGGCTCCCTCTGAAGTAACGTAGTTTTTGAGAAAGAAGTAATTTCTCAGTAAAATATTTGAACTGAATCAAGCATCTGAAAGCACACAACTCAGTAAAATATTTGAAAAATCAAGCATCTGAAAGCACACAACTTCGTGTGACAAGGGTGTTTTGTCTTCCATTATTATCTCGCAACTTCGACGACCAATTGAGTTCAAATTTTCACAGATTTGTTATTTTGTGCATATGTTGAGATACACCAAGTGAGAAGACTGGTCTTTGACAATTACCAAAGGTGTCCAGTGTCTTTAAGCATCATGACTAGCTAGGCCGGGATCTGAACCCACACTTTGTGACCGACAGAACTTGAATGTGGTGCACTAGACCGCTGGGCCATGATACTCCACGACATTTGGTGCTCGATATGAGCAGGGTTCTGCCCAGGTTTTTTTTTGCAAAAAATTAGTTATTGGCCTGACGTTTCGACCCTAGCAGAGTCTTTTTTGAAGGCTAAATGACAAGACAACACACATACATGCATACAAGGGGGACAAAAGCAGTCAGGTGGAAAAACATGAATAGAGAGAGTGGAGAGAGAAAAGCAAGAAGCATTCAGGTGTTTTTTTTAGTGGCGAAGAAATGTTTCCGTGGAAATCATTGCGAGATGGATCAGTTACACGATAGGTCATAAAAATAGACTCAAACCAAAGAAGCACTCAAAATTAATGGCTTTGGATGCTTTTTTTTTTATATTGGTAAATACAAAGTTTTACATTTTGTTGAAAACCTTTGAAGGGAAATAGCTAGTTTAATTTAAAACAAGTAATAAACCACAAGGGAAACTGACTGGGTAAATTTCAAATAGTATGGGGTTGAACAAAGAAATATTGACTAGAGCGGGATTTGAACCAACGACCTCCGGATTAACGTACCGGCGCTCTACCAACTGAGCTATCTAGCCCTATATTGGCGGTCTCCCTATTTTGTCAATATCTTTGTTCGGGGGTGCCAGTCAGGGAGACCGCCAATATAGGGCTAGATAGCTCAGTTGGTAGAGCGCCGGTACGTTAATCCGGAGGTCGTTGGTTCAAATCCCGCTCTAGTCAATATTTCTTTGTTCAACCCCTTATTAATTTAAAACATTTGGAAAACGTGTGGTGGTCGGAAACCGGGAAAATTCTGCCAGCTGTGGTTGGGGAATCCTGAGTGCCGGGCGGGTTTGCCGGCACCTACCACTGTGGGCAGAACCCTGTCTGGGGCATGGTGTACTCCCCTATTGTGTCTTCATTTTGACACTGGGAATTTCTGGGAATTTCAGGAATTCTTTTGAAGATTTAAAGGGTGGGGTGGGGGGGTGGGTACTTCTGTACAAGAGGCAAATAGTGTGTTAAAGTATGGGAACATTGAGGGTACCCTCTGCCCCCATGTCGGGTATGGTATATTCCACAAGTTAGATTGGTTTTACTTTGTTTAATTTGAATTCATCGTGACCAATTGGGGGTATTTGAACATATTATAGTTATATGATTTTGATTTTTGTTGTTGTTGCTTATAGTTCTTTCCGCAGACTTATCACCATGACCACATCTCCATTCAGTGCTTTGCAGAGAGTCCATCCCAGTATACCATCCTGCACATCATCATCAGCTACAGGTTCATGATAACACATTTAACCTTAACCCCCCCCCCCTCCAACTCCCTTGTATCTTCTGCTTGAGACTCTCCCACTATCTTCCAAAATATACCCAATTGTGGGAATTGGAATGATATCGGTGTGTCTGTTCCAATGATGCGTGACTTGAGCACACGCAAAGCAGAGCCTGTAGACAGGAATTGAAATTTACAAACCAGACAAGTTTGACAGATTTTTGAATATAATTTTGTTTCTAATTAAGAGGGCATTTATGAATGGGAATAACACATGGCCCTGACCCTGCCAGTCTTAAATTCGGCTCAGGCCTTTATCACATGGCCCCGACCCTGACAGTCTTAAATTCGGCTCAGGCCTTTATCACATGGCCCCGACCCTGCCAGTCTTAAATTCGGCTCAGGCCTTTACCACATGGCCCCGACCCTGCCAGTCTTAAATTCGGCTCAGGCATTTATCACATGGTCCCGACCCTGCCAGTCTTAAACTGCCATTTAAGACCTTGTCACCAGTCTTTTATTCCATTATTGTGATGTTCCTTTAAACACAAACACATAACCAAACCTAACTCACACGAATGCATGTTGATTGCCCCCAACTCCCACAAATGGCTCATCAGAGTACCTCAGATTAACTTCCAATGCTTCATACATATCGGAAATGTAAACTAATCTTAACAGTTGGTTGACAGGAAGTCCAAACCCCTAAACCCATTTCTAATAGAGGTTTTTAAAAATCCCTGATCCGCCTCAGAGTCAGAGTTCATACCCGTTTAACATCACAGCACTCTGAAGCCTCTCTCAGGTCAACCTGCATTTTGCTTGCGCTGCGACGGAACCGTCGGCATAAAGCAGTTAATTTCAGGGCCCAATTTCATAGAGCTGCTAAGCACAACAATTTGCTTAGCATGAAATTTCTTCATTGATAAAAACAGGATACCAGCCAAATTTCCACGTGATTTTCAGAATAAAGCAAACAACACTGAATACCAGTAACAAGCAATATGCAACACATGGAAATTTGGTTGGTAACCCTGTTTTTATCAAGGAAGCAAATTGTTGTGCTTAGCAGCTCTATGATGACAAAAAAAACCAGTCAGTGACTGACTTTTTTAGGATGATTCTGCGCCTGAGCTATAAGATGGTCAGGAACACATCATGACACCGATTGTCAGCATAACTACGATAAAATTCTACTACTCTATAAAATTGGGCGAGGTCACTATAAATGAGAAATTGTGTGAATTTTGTGGAATAACCATAACCCCGACAAAACCATGCTTATGTCACCCACGATTGAAGACCAGTTGCTGGAATACATTCAGCATAAATTGCCGCACACGTATTGGCGCGCAAGCTTACCCAGCGCTAATAACACGTAGCGCACTCAATGCATATGGCACTCAATGTAAAATCTATTGATTTGATTCACTGCCTGTTGGGAACACATCACAGAAGCAGGAATTGTTCTACTCTTGCGACTGTTGATTCTTTTTTTCTGACGGCGACTGATGCCCATCGTCTTAACATCATCATAGTTATGCTGACAATCTGCGACTGATAAGTTCTCTGACCATCTTACCTCAGGCGCAGAATCATCCTAAAAAAGTCAGTCGCTGACTGTTTTTTTTTTTGTCATCACGAGGTCGACCTGAAAACACAGCTTATTGAATCCTTGCGCAGCGCGCAGCGCACTTACGCGCACCTTTTCTGTCCACCATTTTGGGAGTCATAATGTACACAGAGTGTCGTGATCTGTATCACCCATTATCACATTTCTCTATTTTCCACTGTGTCATACAGCAGTTACAGAGCCTCCTTGAATCTAACCACCATCCCTTACCCTAGATACTCTGTACATGTGAACAGTAGGCTCTGTAGGCGCGGTCCCTTAAATTTCCAAGAATTAGTCTTGGGATTTACACATTCCTGTGGTTTTATACCACCCCTCATAGGCAGCCCCTTTGTTTCCACAGCCCCCATAGCTATACCATGGCAGGTAGGAATATCTACCTCCATGGCTATACTAACCACAGAATCGTCAACACTTGGCAAAATATAGCCAACTTTGTATTAGCACTCCCACCTTGAACACATAATTTTTCTTCATCGGTTTTCCTTTTCCCCCTTGGAGATCCACAGTCTTGTAAGTAATTCTTCACCTTGTACTCTTTTAGATGAACTATAACCCTTCGGAACCTTTAGAGTTAGCCCCTTATTGTTAATCACCATTTATTATGATAGATTCTTGTAGCTAGTCCGTAGAGCCAAGTACAACCCTTACGACAGTTCAGAGATGATAAGCTTTTTAGCATTTTACTGCTTCCCCTAAAGACTTTTGGTTCTGTGAGCAATCTCCAATTTTTGAGTCTCATGATTTGATAGACCACGGGTCGATTTCACAAAACTCTTCCTAACTTAGGACTAGTCCTAGGCAATGCTAAGAGATAGGACTAGTCCTAAGTACTGGTCCTAAATTAGGACTAGTCCTATCTCTTAGCATTGCCGAGGACGAGTCCTAAGTTAGGAAGAGTTTTGTGAAATCGACCCGTGCACAACTATTAGCTAATCATGCTAGAACATTCTCCTGATTTATTGATTCATGGGGGCTTAGCCTTTTTCCCCTTGCTTTGACTTATAAATACCGACTGCACTGTTTACGGCATTCACGTATTCATATTGCTTGGATTAGTTCGTCCTTTCGATTTACTGGACCATTATATTATGAGTTATTTAGAAATTTTGTTAGGTATTTTGTAGTACAGTTCACCATAGAATAGAGACATTGGGAACCGGAGCTCTGTCCTTTGGCCGATTTACTTTACTTTATAGTTGACACTCGCTGGTGATTTTGGGTTACGCATACGTCCTAACTAAAGTTACACCCTCTTAATCCAGTACACCTGTACACAGAGGAATTGACTCCCAAAATGGTGGAAATTGGTAAACGCGCATTGTGCGGGGGTGGGTTCCGTGTTGTGCAAGGAGCTGATAGATATGGCTGAGGCATAAGCGACTAGTGGCCGAAGATGCTGGCAATCGGCGCTCACAATCGGCGCTCACAATTATCATCATTCAATCGACTGTTGACCCTTTTGCACCAACGCAACACGTGGCTGCTCTCTGTGGCGTGTGTTATTTTGGGAGTCAAATTACACGGAAAAAATTATGGTAAATGCCGCATCGCCTAAAATTTTGACTACACTGTATTTTAACGCACAGTGACATTGGAATCAAGATTGTGTTTGATCATGACATTAGATGAATTGGGTCAATAAACTGACCTTAACACCAGGGCCCAGTTTCATATAGAGCTGCTTAAGCACAAAAAGTATGCTTACCAGAATAAGTTACCGGCCAAAATACAATGTTACATGTAAAATTTGTGACTGGTATCCTGCTGATATAATTGTTAAGCAATATTTTCTGCTGAAGCAGCTCTAAGAAATTGGGCCCTGTTCATGTCTAAAGATATGGGACCAGTTGTGGTAGTAGACTACTAGTAGTAAGGATGATTGTAGTAGTTCTTTCTGCATGCATACTAAATACTGACCTATCTCATAGTTTTTTTATTCAACCTTTGACCTTTACAGGTTATCTTCTATGTGTTTGCCATCATTGGTATGGGAATATTCCGCAGGCGGATCACCTTCTACGGTTACCTGCCGACGACGCGTACGAGGACCCGCGGCAACTCTACTGCGGGACGGGCCTGGCCAACTTTACCAGGTCCGAGTTCTACAACCACCACTACTGCAGCAACAACTTCAACGACATCACGAAGGCCTTCGTTGTGCTGTTTGAGCTGATGGTTGTCAACCAATGGCATGATATCCTTTGTTGCGGGGAACCAGTGGATGACCTTTAACCCTAGTGTTATTTCTATTTAATACTAGGCTCTCTTTTACATGGACATTCACAGAAAATGTAAAAAACATACAATAGAGCCAGCAGCACATGCCAGCAAGAAAAAAAGTTAACCTAATAACTGTGGCCCGAGGTCCTTCGTTTATTCAATACCTTTGTCCTTTTGTTTTACGAACGAGGATTACATGAATGGGCAGGCTGCCACATTCGGCTCAGTGGGAGGTAAAAAACGACTTTCAAAACTTAAACTGATTTAGTGTTTTTGTTTTGATATTGTGGAAACTTTTTTATCTTCGTTGTTCCTTAATTGTTCACACTGATTGCCAATGGCTTTGTTTTCGTCACAAACAAAGGAGCCAGGATTTACTTCCTCTCCTTCCATATCGTCATGGTTGTGATCATCGTCAAGTGAGTAGCCATTTTTCTCAAGCAGGAAAAAGGACTGTAACATTTTCTGCTAAGCAAAACATAAGCAGGATACCAGTCACAGACGGTACATGTGACATTGTATTTTTGAGTGGTAACCTTATTCTGTTTTTTGTTTTTTTTAAATCCCACTCAATATGAGTTTCCCCTATTTGGGGTTTTCCTCCCACATCTAAAACTGACATTTCTTTATCTTCTTTTCACATAATGTCAATAAAGAAAAATGCATTGTTGTGGAGGGCGTAAGGGATCAAGTTGAAGTGGAGGACCGTCGTTGTTTATTATGCTCTTGATTCCGAGAGGGAAAACTATAATGGTGGTGTAGTTAGTTCCACACAGACTCAAGTGATGATATAGTCTTGGTCCAAGACGTCACTATCTCATACTTGTGATAACCCGACAGAGGGTGCGCTTTTCTTCCCGAATTCATCGCGGTTTGACGACTGGCTGTAGTAAGCTAAATCGAACCAGGGATAGTGACGCCTTCTGTTTTGAATTGATCCATTTCGATGTGTTGTTGGAATTGATCCATTTCGGTACGAAGGTCTTGGAACCAAGACTAGTGATGATACTAAAATAGTGTGATTTTTTAAATTTCTTTTTCCTTTTCCTTTTTCTATTTCTTATTTTCGTTTCCTTTTCATTTTTGTGACACAGCATCTTCATCGCGTTCATCCTGGAGGTGTTCATGGTGGAGTACTCGCTCTCCAAGAATGAGTATGAGGGCGCTATCGAGAAGAAGATTGTGAGTTGGCGAGTCGACCTGTAAGTATCTGCATGATGGGCAATGAGCTTCTGAGAAATGAAATTGTGTTTACTTTGTCACTGATGCTTGCCCTTGCCCCTTGCCTTTAGTATCTCCTGTTGCCCCTATATGCCTTTGTCTTTCTCTTTGCCCCTTTGCCCCTTTGCCCTTGCCCCTTTGCTCTTTGCCCTTTGCCTTTTGCCCCTTTGCCCTTTGTGCCCCTTTGCCCCTTTTGCTTCCCTTTGCCCTTTGCCCTTTGCCCCTTTGCTTTGCCCTTTGCCCCTTTGCCCCTTTGCCCCTTTGCCCCTTTGCCCCTTTGCCCCTTTCCTTTGCCTTTGCTTTTCCATCTGAATTTGTTTGGTTTTTCAGTCTCCTAGGTTGCCCCTTTTTGTATTTTGTATATATCTATTTTTTTAATGAACTGTCAGTTAACTTGGTGGAAGAGCTAGTGGTATAACTGCCAAGCTCAGCACCATTGACTGTGTATCAATGGATGGGAGCCCATTCTATGTGTTGTCATGGTCGTTGGCTTGTCTGGGACATATGATAGGGCTCCTTAACATCAAGCCCCCCATATTTTGAATGGGATGTTAAACTGTAGGTCCTATGTATTGTATAATCCACATAAAACATCCAGGTTACATTCGTGAAAGAAAAAGTGCTTGCCTGGATGGGCTGGATAATGCGCCCTCGATCTCTGAGCACGTTGGGAGTGTAGCTTATAGGATGCGCATTCTGATATGGAATTTGCACTTAATAAATAAATCAATCTATTTATTTCTTTAATGATTGTATGATCCAGGGTGTAAGCTCCCCAGGGAGTTGAGAAAGATTGAAGAATTGTCTGAGTATTCCTGATGAACAGGGATAATAATGTTGTAATGTGCCTTGATATAGGTACTAAGATATGTGCGCAGTATCAGAACCCTGTATTACTTTTTTTGTAATGATTGTGAATGTTTTAATCTTGTGTTATTGCTACATTGTTTTTTGATTTTGCATTTATTGTGGTCAAATATTGCTCATTGATGATCATTATTTGTTGTGTTTTTATATTTGTCGTTGAATCACCAAATAACAATACTCCAACTGCTTTTTCAGAGGGTACCAAACTCTCGCATCCATAAATCTTTTCGTCATGATGTTTTTTCTATTATGCAAATTTGCAAATTTGACCTAAGAAATACTTGACTGATTATTTTATTGTTGTTCTATTGTAGGTTTGCATTAACACATATCTCTATGAGTTGTGGTGGTTCTGGAACAATCTGTCAGTGTAGAAACCTTGACGTTATTGATCAGTATGGTCCGATGGTCTTCTTCCTGATCGAAATGTCGAGTTGTGAAACCACCATTTCCCTTTCAGAACCACCACAGTCCACAGAGTTATCGTAACATGGTGTTACTGCAAACCTCATTAGATTGTAGTCCCACCGTGCAAAGTTTCAAATCTTGCTTTCAATTTAATTATTTATTTATTTTAGTACATATGTCTTACTTAACTCTTATTGTTTAATTTGTTTTATAAATAATTTTGTTTTCTAGAGATAGGTCCTTGATATTTTCTGAGCTTTTTAATTGTGATACTGTGAATCGCTTTGCGCATCTAAAATATTTATTTTAGTGCTTTATAAATGTTTTTTAATATTATATAATTTCTTTTTTTTTATATAATTTATTTTGTGATAATATCCATCTTCCCTCAGCCATATTGATATAACTTTAAAAAAATTCTTCAATTTCTATTGCCAAAAAAAAAAACCAGGACCGAAGAGAATCAAAACGGAACAAGTAAGCCAGTTAAACTAGACAAGCTTGGTCTGGTCAGTAACGCGGAGGGAAATAACTCCACATCTAGTGACAGAAGACCCAAAGATCCTGGAATCCGCTTCCGTATCGGAAAAAGTAAGTTGGAAGTAGTCCCCCCCCCCCACCCTTTTTTTGTTTTTTGTTTTCTTCAAAAATTATACTTGTATCAATGGTCAGGCACTGAGCAATCGTTCAACTTTAATTTGGGGTCTCTTCATATTTGGGTCGGGAGATGTCGGTCTATAAGCGCTCACTCAACCCTTATGCCACAGTTTTTAGACACTTTGGAGACTGTGTCCTGGTCGTGGTCTCTACATTTGTGGCGTGTCGTGGCCAAGCGGTCCAGTGCACTGGACTCAAGTTTTGGTGGTCAAAAAGTCATTAGGGTGTGGGTTCGAATTCCGGTCGTGACGCTTGTGTCCTTGAGCATGACACTTCACTTTAATTGCTTCTCTTCACCCAGGAGTAAATGGGTGCCTGTGAGGGCAGAGATGGTTCTTGTGATTGATTGAGCTCGATGCGCTACATACTCGGCAGCACAGGCTGTCTACTCTTCAGGGAGCCGAGATGGTTTAAGGAATGAAATGGCCTAATGACTTATGCACCATAAGAGTCAAATTGGTTGATATCAGCGCTACAACTGTCCATTATTATTGTTATTTTGGTTGAATCTTTGGTCTTTGACTCAGATAACTGGTTACCAGTGAACCATGGAAATGTTTTTAGCCTGAAAAAAACCTGTAAGATTCCTTCTAACTAATAAGCTACCTCGTCTCTTTTTTCCTTGAAGAATCCAGAAATGTCCAGCTGTCCCTACAGGCCATGTTTGAAGGAGAACTGGACGAGGAGAACATCGGCCCGGAGGGTCTGGAAGACAATGAAGATCTTCAGTCGGATGAGAATGAGCCAATCGCCTACACCCTTAATAACGCTGTCTAGGAAACCAACTAGCCAATAAAAAAATATTAAAAAACTCTTTTGGCGGGAAATTGTCAACTTTAGATGAGGCCTTTCATCATGAAGCTTCAAAGCACAAACGTTTGCTGAGCACAACAATTTTGTTCGAGCTTCAATAGGTTACCAGCCACACTTATTTTGTAATGTACATTGCTCATGACCGGGTCCCTGCCAATTTGCGCTGAAATTGTCAACCAGCCAAAAAATGAAATTAACCACCCTTTGAAATGTTGTTGTGATCTCCGGAGGAAATGTTTTTGAAGGGGAAAACATTCTTGACAATTTCATTTGCTTCTTGATTTTCTAGTCTGCCCCCCCCCCCTCCAAGTGCTAAAATTAATTGTCTGCTATTCATGATATAAAAAATATATATATATTTTGATAATATAATTATGAAGGAATCAGTGAAAGTTTATCTCGCACTTGAATGGACTGATACATGGGGCCCTGCTTGGGCCTTTTAAACAATGAAACAACCAGCTTCCCTACAAAGTTTCCGTTGCTCAAGTTATACCCCACAGTAGAATTGGGTTTTTTTTTAGCAAAAAGACCAATAGAGCAACAATGGCAGGACCCCACAAGTTGCATCCGCGAAGTCGGGATGAGCATGTCTACCCTTTGAAATTGAGGACATCCTCGCTTCACTTTTGTGTTCAAAACCAATGGGGATGTCTGTAAAAAGAACAAGTTCAAATAGCGTGAGAAGAAAGGGGAAGTCCATAATTTACATGTGAACATGTGAACGCTTCTACCTGTTGAAACCAAGGACTTTATAAAAAAAAAAGGGATCTAGGTGTTTTGACAGTGCGAGGGGGCCCTTCGCTTTCAGGTAAAAGACCAATGGGGACGTCTTTAAAGTTAAGTTTGTCCAAGCCATGGGAGGAAAAAAAGTCCTCAAATTACTGGGTCGACAAACAGCGGGAGAGCAAAGTGAAGTCATTCACTTTGATCTCTATTCATTGAAACTAAGAACTTTAACAAAAAAGATCTAGAATTTTGACAGAGCGAGGACAACCTCGCTATGCTTTTCAGGTACAAAGACGATGGGAACGTTTCAAAATTTAACTGCGTTCAAGCAGTGGAAGAAGAAAGAACACAGAAGTCCCCAACTTATACCCTGCCCGATATGGGGGAGAGGGTGTCCCCCCCCCCCCAATGTTCCCATACTACAACACACTATTTTCCTCTTGTATAGAACTCCCCCCCCCCCAAATCCTCAAAAGAATTCCTGAGATTCCAAGCACACAATGAAGACACAATAGGGGGTACCCTCTGCCCCATATAGAGCACCAATTGCCCCAACTTGCTGGGTTTACAAACGTGTGAGCTTATACATTAAAGGTATTTCACACAATGGAACAATGCTACCCCCAGAGAGTTTGCTCTGTTCTAGTTGGACCCCGCAGAGGAATTCTTCAGAAAAAAGGGAACGATAGGACCCTGTTACTTTCATATGTTAGGGTGGATGAGTTAGTCTGTGTTACTTTTCAAAATCTATTTAGCGTTTTCTGTACAGGTTTAGTTCGTAGATTTGTAAGCAGTTGCCAACAGCCATTTCCTTGGAATTTTAAATTCAATACACATTTGAGTATATTACACAAGTATTTTACACTAAACAATTTGTTGTCTTTCCATACAGTTATATTCCAATGTAAAAAATTGATCTAAATTAAATTTATTGGGTATCGAAATATATAAATTTTATAAAATTGTATTCTTGCATTGTTAATGTTTAACCAGTATTAAAGCGGCAATATCTAATGAACTTTGCAAATTTAAATAACCCAGATTATTAGCGTGCTTTCAGAAGTTATTGAAATACCAGTCAGTAATTCCAGTACAGTCATGTCCAGATTGATGGTTTTAGCATTTGCGACGGCAAGACCAGAATGTCCACTTTTCAATGTTGTCGTTGCTGCCAATGGCCATAGCCAAAGCCAAAGCCGATTGATAAGGTCGCGGCTTAGGTCTTTCTGAGGTAAATTATAATGTCTGGTACACTGACTTGCCTAGTTACTCATAAATGCTTAATTTCAATTTTCTCTGACTAAGAAACACTGTTGCTACACCACAACTTTTGCGCATAATCTGGTGACCTCTAGATCAGCGAAGACTGCAGGGGTCGAGTTCACAAAGCGCTAAGATTCATCTTAAGACGGGTTGTCAGTATTACCATAGTGAGTTGTATTGCGACACCACACTTCGATGAGCGATTAAGATTGATTTGGACTTGATATCAATCTTAACTCTTTGTGTTATCGAGCCGTGGTGTCCTTGTGCCGGGCAAGTGATCAGAAATTGTGTATGGGTGGTTGGTGTCTCTTATGTAACTATGTAAAAAACCCTGCCCCTGACCATGTGACCGAACAAGACATTGTACCGGACATTATTCAACTCACAAATGACTTATTCAAACTATGTCATGAGAATGTTTATTAGAGCTTCCTACTGTACTTTTAAAAAGAAAGTATTATATTCTGTATTCAACTATTTTAACAATTTGGTAAGGCATTATTTAATCTTTTGCTACATTCCAAAAGGTATTCATTCATAATTTTCCTATAATGATATTGTAACATTGTAAATATTATTATTAAACCACTACACTGTTGCTTATTATCAATTTGTAATGAATCAATTTTTTGTTTTATTCAAAGGCAAAAAACAGCAGGAAATCATCCACGAATAAACTGCATCACATATCATTTTCTGCTTGTTGAATCTTTTCCTTCTGGTCAGTTTTGTTGTTGATGCTTCAGAGTCAGTGCTGTACCATATCTTGGTTCAAAGAGTGTAAAACTATACTAACAGTGTTTTCAACGTAACCATGCTGTTCACTGTTTTTTTCTCTCTCATAAAGTATGACCTTTTGTCCATTACGTAACTTAAGGACCTTATAGGTCTGAGCCGACGTATTGTAACGCAAAATGTCAATACATGTACCTTATCTTTATTCAAAGAGAGTGAGAAAATGCGAAGAGTAAGAAGACTAAGCATTCAAGTCATAGGATTTAAGCCGTTGTCTTGAATATTGTACTTTTTGTATAATATCAATATTTCCAGAGGATGTCTGAAAAGTATGATAAGTTATGTTAGCTACAGCCGCGCAGGTGTTGGAAACTGTGTTTTTTTTAAACCAAGTTCTGACCGTCATTATCTTGAACACTTTATTTATTATTTCCGAATCGACCTGTCAACCTATTTTCTCAATATTAATCAGCAATCACACAAAGATCAAGACCAGTACCTAATAATTCTCAGGGACATGTACTTCACAGAAACAGAGCTGATAAGGAAACAATTGTTCAACACGAAGATGATTGATAATTACCGAAACAAACAATTTAGTGAAATCAATCTGACAGATTATTAAAATCAGAACCAGTCAGTGCCAATCTTTTCTATACGGAGCTCTTGAAATGCCATCCGGCTCGGTCATCAATTTTAGGGGCACTGTGTATTTTGTGAGGTGCTTCAACATCAAACGGAGCCCGGTGCCCGCGGACCCTGAGCCTGAGCCAAGGTTTGGTAAACAAAAAAAAAGCCCGAAATGTAGCCCAAGCCCTAAATGTAGCCCCAACGTTTTACCTAAATGTAGCCTGACACTACTTGATCCTCAACCCTTAACCTATATGTTGCCCATATCTAAATGTAGCTCGAACCCAAATGTAGCCCAACGTTGTACCTTGGTGTAGCCTGCATCTAAATTTAGCCCTAACACCTCACTAATAAAGCTCGGACCTAACTGTAGCCCGGACAACTACATAATATAGCCCGGCCCAAAATGTAGCTTGAACTCTTTAACTGAGTATAGTCCAGGACCTAAATGTAGCCAATTACTAAATGTAGCCCCAACCTTATTTGTATACCTAATTAATGTATAGCGTGATTAGGTCATTGGGCTACATTGACAAGTTTGGGGCTACATTTAGGGCCGCGCAGATATCTAAAGCTTACCAGCTTTTGACCACAGGCATTCATGACTTATTTTAAGTTTGTGGTCGCTTCATCCCCCTTTAAAAGTGGTCACGTCGAGCATGTACTCATCTGATTGGTTCTGTTTGTAAATAATACATATTTATATAATATTTCACGAGCCTGGCGATCCTCTCAATTTTCAGTGTCAGGAAATGAAGAGGAGAAAAAAATCAACACTTTACCTATTTGTTGTTTGTTTCTTGGTTGAAGATGGTTCTGATGATATTAGCAGATGTTTGATCGGTATCAAGTTGTGAAGCTGATCTCGTTTCATGTTTGTTATGTTTGGCTGATGGGTCAAAGGCATATTCCAACACTATATATATATATCAATTTATGAAGACATTGTCGGCCATTTCAACCGTGGTTCACTTTCATTATGTTAATGTAAATCTCAATGACCTACAGTAACAAATAATATACAAAATTTAAAACTCACTTAGTGTAGGCCTAACAAAGGTCTAATTGACGGCAAATAATCCCTACTGGGCACAGACCATTTAATAGCAGGGTATTCTTTTTGTAATTGTCAAAGACCATTATCCTCACTTTGGTGTATCCCAATTACATATGCATAAAATAACAAACCTGTGAACATTTTGGCTCCTTGGTCATCGAAGTTGCACAAAAACGCTGAAAGAAAAAAACACCCTTGTTGCATAGAATTGTGTGCCTTCAGATGCCCGAGAAAGGCTCACTGTTTTCAGGCTTCAAATTTTTGGAGTGCAAAATTACCCCACTCTGAAACTAAATTACTTTAAAGGGGGTCGTTTCTAACAATGTTTTATAAATCTAACAGCTCTCCAGTGCTCTCTACCAAGTAAGTTGCTATGGTCATTATGTGGAGTTGTTACCAAAAGTACACCTGCCTTTAAAAAAGGGACCTGCAAATGTGACTAGCTCTGTTTTTTGCACCCCCCATCTTTGCTGCTCTTTTATGTACTGTCACTTTTCTTATGTGCACATTTTCATCTAAATTTACCGTTAATAACTATTTTGTATCGCTCCAGCTATATAAATATTTGTTTTGATGTGACAATAATGTGAATTGAATCGCAATTGAATCGTTTGGTTGTTCATAGCGCTGACCTTGTTTGTATGTTTGATCAATTTTCATAATAAAATGGTCTGTGTAAATGTTTTTTTTCACGCGTTAAATCATGGCTTAGACCTCTGCAGTTCGAACTGCTGGACGTTGATTCTGTTTATTTTAAATTTTATATTTATTTAAAGGAACATTACAGAATTGGTAAGAAAAAAAACTTGTAAAATATACTTTTGATCACAGATTTACATAAAACTTACACGGTCTAATGATGACGATAGTAGAAAACATCCCTTGAAATATTTCTGGCTGAAATGCCATAATTGATGAGAAATGAATAAACTATTTTTCCGATTGGAGTTTATCGCTCAGTGAGCGTTTTATTCATTTGTTGAATCTATAGGATTTCATGCAAACGTGTAATCGGTTGTTTACTATTTTCTCGTGACCCAGATGGCCGATCGATCTCAAACTTCTACATGTTTGTCAGTTTATGTATATGGTGGATTACATAAAGTGCTTACACTGCCAGCAACTGTTTTGTTAGCAAAAACCAATTTTGTAATGTTCCTTTAATTATTAATTTTTGTTATTATTAGTGTTATTTATCTGTAATTTAATTTTTTTTCCCCTAAGGAAATGAGCTCCGTAATATGATATTTAGAAAGGAGAACCTTTTTATGGATCCCCCACCTTCTTCTTTTTCATTAATTGTGTCGTGGATTTTCAGAAAGGATTCCCTAAAACCAATGTCCCATAAAGAAATTATTTCAAGTGAATTGCACTATAGACAAAGTGGTGTCACACTGCCCAGATTTCTCTGTCGTGTCCCCTCTGTTCGAAAGCAATATATATATATATATAAATAATATTCACATTATACCAAAAGGGGACCAGTATAGCCATAGGGGGACCATATAGGCCCTTTACCCTTTAGTTCGTTTACATTTTATCATACAAAGTGACACCAGCAACAACAAGATGGCCGCTGTGTAACAAATATTTTGTACTGTTATCAATCATTTAATTTCATTTTTGACATTATTTTGCTGACAGAGACAACAAACATACACCCTAAATTAACAACATTATGGTTGTCGAAAAAACGTTACAAATCCGGTATAATTTATCGCTCCGAAGGGACCAACTGTAGTTGTGTTTTGTTGTCATGTACTGCAACGGCAGATGTGGTGTTGTTGACTGTATATTAAAGGAACAGTACAGAATTGGTAAGGAAAAAACTTGTAAAATATACTTTTTGATCACAGATTTACATAAAACTTACACGGTCTAATGATGATGATAGTAGAAAACATCCCTTGAAATATTTCTGTCTGAAATGCTATATTTGATGAGAAATGAATAAACTAATTTTCCGATTGGAGTTTATCGCTCAGTGAGCGTTTTATTCATTTGTTGAATCTATATGATTTCATGCAAATGTGTAATCGGTTTTTCACTATTTTCGCGTGACCCAGATGGCAGATCGATCTCAAACGTCTACAGGTTTGTCTGTTTATGTATATGGTGGATTACATAAAGTGCTTACACTGCCAGCAACTGTTTTGTTAGCAAAAACCAATTCTGAAATGTTCCTTTAAAAAGGCCTGATGACCAATCAAAAATTCTTTCCAAGTGGTCCGGCCTGCTAGACTCAGTGTTGAAAACCATCCCTCTTTACTAATGAAATTTAAAAAAAAAAACAAGATAGATGAGCTTACATCTTCAACAGAGCCGTCATCGTCAATGAGATGTTCAAGTTCTTGAGTGCGTCCTTACACTGCCAGCAACTGTTTTGTTAGCAAAAACCAATTCTGTAATGTTCCTTTAAAAGGGAGTTCCGTTTCATCGGCTCTGCGATGGATTTGTCTGGTTTACGGTCGAGTTGGCTCATCGTGTCACTAAACCCTATTTATTAACGTCTACTTTAATTATAGAGGGACCCGTTTAAAGGGACGTGACATTTTGTATGTTTGTATATTGCGTGTCTTCACCCACGATATACCCGCACAAATAATGCTGTAATACATTATAACATTATATTTAATATTTATAAAGTGTACATTAATTTTAAAAGACGACAACAAAACAACGACGACGAACGACGACAACAACATCAACAACAACAACCCAATAGATGTTTACATTTGCACCTGGGATAAAGAATATTATTTGGTTTTACCCTTTCACCATCAACAACAAAACATAAGCAGCAACAACAACAACAACAACAACGCATGAGTAGGAAGAATTAAATAACAATTTAACTTTTAGGCGAAAATCATACACTATTATAGGTAACACCAATAAATTTAATAGTTCCTCTCTGCAAAGGGACTCTCTTTTGTTCAGCCTTTTAAAGGTATTGCACACTTTTGGTAACAGCTCAAAATCAGTGTCCACATTTTGTGTGATTAAACATATGCATGAACAAACAAACCTGTGAAAGTTTGAGCTCAATTGGTCATCGAGGTCACGAGAAAATAGTGAAAAGAGATCTTATGTGTTTTCTGTTTTTTCAAATTATCGCGCGCGATAATTACTATTGTTTTACTCGTTTCTCAGAAACGATAGCTTTTTAGGCAGAAATACTTTAAGGAACCCTTTCTACCGTTACTTACTTTAAATCGTGTAAGTTATGTGTGAATCTGTGAACATTGTGTTTTTCGATCTTACCAATAGTGTACAGGGCCTTTAAAAGTTAAAGATTAAGTGTGATCATAATATGGTAATAATTATTACAAACAAACGGGATCCAATCGATATGCCGGCGGCAGCCTAGTCCTACAGCCCACTATTCAACTTTTAATCTGTACAGACACTTTGTTAGGATCATATCACCATGGATTTGAAAGGAGTGAACACAACATCTGTTATCATCCTGATTGTCACGCAGAAGTTTTTCCAAGTGACATATTATGATCGTCTTGTTTGCCATTATATATTTCAAAAGGTCCGACTCATGGGCTGCGGGATCGATCGTGGGTTTTTTCTTGGGTACGAACAAGCTGGGTTTCGTATTCGCTCGGCCCCAGCGGCCTATCCAGGACCGCTGGGATGGGCTAATCAGCTTGCACGGATTCTTGTTCAGGAAGTACGTCATGCGTGCAGTGCTTGCAGTGTGAGTGTGATGCATGATGGGACTGAGCATGGGACTGAGCATTAACGTTAACAATACGTTTGCCCATCCCAGCGCCTTCCAAAGGCGCTGGGGACGAGCGAAGGTTTCGTAAACCTGGAGTACAGCTGTCCATGTGTATGGATACCTATGAGCCAGTGCCATCATCCAACTCGTCAATTATTACGTCAGGATGACGACATCATGCGCGTGAATAATTTTGTCGTCACCCCGATGATTATCTAAAGATGACGACAATCCTACTGGGAAATTGTGTCGTCATCAATCCGTCAGGATGTCGACTTCCAATGACATCTTCGAAGTGAAGTAAAATGACGACACCCGTTACGTTCTGATTTAGGTCTATCCTACGGAGCTATGGAAGTGTCATCCGACTCGTTGAGATCCTAAGATAATTATCCTATGATGACGACATCTTACAGAAAAACTTGCCGCCATTCCAAGATAATTATCAACGTCGACAACCTAAAGACGAACACGTCATCGTCCCAAAATAATCTTCTAGGGATGTCGACATACTGATACATTTTTTTTGTTTACGATTAAATTGTTTTAGTCGTCAACTTGAGGTAAATTATTTCGGGACATCCTACTCTCAAGATTCTGTCATCCTCAGATAATCCCGGTTGATCTCAACGAGCCGGATGGCACTTTCAAAGCTCCGTACTGAACAAAACAAAACAAAAACATATTAAATTATACCGGATATATGTACGTCGGAACAAAGACATACGAGTATTCGTTTGGTATCGATCCCGAAAGAACATTCCATTCATAACTTGTTTTCAATAACACTCACCACGGTCATCGATTCGACAACTTATCGATTGTTTCATTTTGTGTTTTTTTTTACTCTGTTTAAAGTTCAATATTAAACACATGGCGACATTGAAGATTTGGCAAACACCGGAAGGGCTGAATAATTTCGTAATTTACGGAGCCAGAGGCGGACAATTAACATAACACAAAAGGAAAAACATTAACAAAGGACAGTAATTTCGTCGCGTCAACAGAGTGGGTGTGTTTACCACATTCCTCTATTAGAACATGTCGGCTTGTTTACAAAGAGAGCGGCATTGTGCAATCCAATGCATTTACCGGCAGGCAAGATACAACACTGTTGAACCATGAGAAATTGTTTTTACCGTAATCGTACTGTCGCACATAAAATCAAGTACTGACAACAAGTTTTAGTCTTGTAACAATCCTTCCTTAAAAGAAATTGACATATTAATTAATACTTTACAACGTCTACGATTCTGAAAGAACTGGAAGAAAGAATGTTCAATACCAAATGTCAGTTCTGCATGTGTCACTCCTTTTTCAAAACAAGTTGTAGATTATTGTTTAAAACGTCCACAATTTGTGTAAACTGGAAGCAATACATTTTTTTAAAGATAAGATTTGTTACACTCCTTTTTCAAAATAAATTGCAGATTAATCTTTAATAAGATCTATAATGATTCTTGTAAACTTGAAGAATTGGAATGAATGCTCCATTCCAAATTTTCATTTATTTTACCACTCCTTCCTCAAAAGAAATTGCAGATTAATTTTTCTTTTTAAAGATCTACGATTATTGTAATTTTTAAGAATTGGTCAATGTTACACTCCAAATTTCAGTCTTTTTCACTTCTTTCTCAAAATAAATTGCATATGAATCTTTTATCTACGATTCTTGAAAGAGTGGCAGTTTCATTCAAACTCTCACTATTTTTCTCACAAAACATTTGCAGAATAATATTTTTGTTATAACGTCTAAGATTCGTGTAAACTGAAAAGGGTTGAATGAATATTCCATTCCGAGTTTCAGTTTTATACCACTGATCCTTTCTCAACCATTTTTTTGTTTGCAGATTAATGTTTGATAACACTCCTTTACAGATATTCCCGGCCTAGTGAGTTTTAAATACATCTGGATTTTGTCTTTCCCTGTGGATTTTATTTTATGGCGTCTCCCATCCCAACAAAAGGGTTTTGTTATAAATGTGGGAAACAGTTAACAGCTGTACACAAAATTGGTAAAGGGTGTCACACCGCAACACTCCCACAACAATACATTAACTACACATCACATCATTGTTTACAACAGAGGACATCAGTGGCGTCGATGACCATTGTTCTGCAATGAATTGCTGTTGTGATGCAATCATTAATTTGAATTATTACCTTAAACAATTTCCCATCCCACATAATCTGACCTTCAGGTACAAACAACACAATATGAATTATGTGTGGGCTGGGGCAGTATACGGTCGTTAACTCTCGATTGGTTTCGTCGCCGTAGATTAAATATGTTTTGGATGTAATTAAAACAGTTCTGTCGAGAGTTGAGTGTTTTAGTATTATAATATTTCATTTGACGAAAGAGACATCCATACGGAGTTGTACGTGTACTGTGCGTGTGTATACGTCAACGTAATTGTAGCCAAAGGAACATTACATAATTGGTTTTTGCTAACAAAACAGTTGCTGGCAGTGTAAGCACTTTATGTAATCCACCATATACATAAACTTACAAACCTGTAGAAGTTTGAGATCGATCGGCCATTCGGGTCACGAGAAAACAGTGAAAAACCGATTACACATTTGCATGAAATCATATAGATTCAACAAATGAATAAAATAAACTCCAATCGGTAGTTTATTCATTTCTCAACAAATATGGCATTTCAGACAGAAATATTTCACGGGATGTTTTCTACTATCATCATCATTAGACCGTGTAAGTTTGATGTAAATCTGTGATCAAAAAGTATATTTTACAAGTTTTTTTCTTACCAATTCTGTAATGTTCCTTTTTGTGCTGTTTGTCACGGGATGAATTCACGCGCTCGCGTTTACGTTCGCGTAAAATATAGGTACATAAACCTCTTAGTGGTCGTGTTCCCTATTCGCTTATAGTGATGAATATTAGTGTGTTTTATAAACGGTGCAGACTTTTTCCCCCTTTGACCTCAATATGGCTGCATTAGTTTCAGTTGAAAACTGTGAAAAACACATTTTACCTTATCATTTTTAAGACACAACAACCATGATAAACGTATAAAAAAATAATTTAAAAATAGGGCCTAGATTAGTAAATTAAAATAAAAACCTCTAGTAAGGTTTGAAGTAACACCGTGCAAATAAAAACGTTATCTTTATATGACTTGTGTTGGTTCTGAAAAGAGCCGGCAGTGTCGCAACTCAACGTTTCGATCTGATATACTCTGATCTTCATCTCCAATTGTTTATTTCATACACTCTTCATATGATTTTAAACATGGCGTCAATGGATAGTTACAACAAAAGGGTCTGCGTACATTCCACTATGCAATGTTTGCGTCAGTCAAAAAGGCGAAATTCAGCGCCTTTTTACAACCGAAAACTCAGGAATGAACTATGTAAAGACAATGTAAACAAAACAACATATTGGACGTCATCGGATCTTGACAAAATTTGCACTGGAAGGGTAACAAACACAGTGGCATTTCTTAAAGGCACTGGACACTATTGGTAATTACTCAAAATAATTGTTAGCGTAAAAACTTACTTGGTAACGAGCAATGGAGAGCTGTTGATAGTATCAAACATTGTGAGAAACGGCTCCCTCTGAAGTAACGTAGTGTTTGAGAAAGAAGTAATTTCTCAGTAAAATATTTGAATTGATTTCGAGACCTCACGCGTGAGGTCTCGAGATCAAGCATCTGAAAGCACACAACTTCGTGTGACAAAGGTGTTTTTTCTTCCATTAATATCTCGCAACTTCGACGACCAATTGAGTTCAAATTTTCACAGGTTTGTTATTTTGTGCATAATATGTTGAGATACACCAAGTGAGAAGACTGGTCTTTGACAATTACCAAAGGTGTCCAGTGTATTTAAAGGCCCTGTACACTATTGGTAAGATCGAAAAACACAAATGTTCACAGATTCACACATAACTTACATGATTTAAAGTAAGAAAGGGTAGAAAGTGTTTCCTTAAAATATTTCTGCCTGAAATGCTATCGTTTCTGAGAAATGCATAAAACAATAGTTTTTATCGCGCGCGATAATAAACTCGGTGTTTGAAAAACAGAAAACACATAAGGTCTCTTTTCGCTATTTTCTCGTGACTTCGATGACCAATTGAGCTCAAATTTTCACAGGTTTGTTATTTCATGTATATGGTTAATCACACAAAACATGAACTTTGTTTGCAACTGTTTTGTCAGCTCTACCAATCCTGTATGATACCTTTAACACCGTTTTTAACGTATGTTTGACACACGTATTTCCCCCCGCGTTCAAGGAATACATCTATTGGAAGATAAGTGCATCACAAAATTGAATTTGACCTTGGAATCCCTCTTTGATTGTCTTTTAAAAACAGAAGTCGATGTACTCTTAAACGTGACCTTGAGCCCTCATATATTTTTGACGTTTATAAGGTCCGTGCAGCCATTATGTACTTATCGATAACCGTGTGATAAAACATTCAAACATGATTTGAATGAATGACATTTACAACGAGGTGTCGGTGCAGCGAGAGCAGATTTCATGACGTGTTCATGACGTGTCCATGACGTGTCCATTATACTCCTGCAGTTTTGCGTAGTATTAGTCGTGGATTTTTCCCCAACTAAGGGGAAGATGCCTAGTATTAAAACCAAAAAATAGTACCCTGAGAAGGTGAGGCCTTCTTTTGCCTTGTCCCGTGGTGAAAATATTCCACTAAATAGATGAAAATACATACGCTAATTTAGGCCACACAGAGAGTGGCAGCTGACAAAAATACGTCTAAAAAGGGGGCGGGGCTGAATATGGCGTAGATCACATCCGGTAACAAGACGACGATACGCTACGTTTCCATATGGACGCGCTTGAATGGTTCTTGAATAAGGGACTTGGGATTAGTGCGGGTATAATTCTCTCACTTGATAACAAAAAAATATACATATCTGGAAACGTTACGACCTACGGCTCTTAAAACCCGACTGCAGTCATAACGGAAGACCCTTCGTATGCAATAAAAGTTGAATTGCTTGGCCAGTGAAGCTCAACATGTACACGAGATGTTGGGGCTGGCACTGCTACTCGAGATCAAAAAATATTATGAAAAATCCACAGCGTCTGTAATGCATGGTGGTTGCTGGTTGCGTCTGATTGTGGGTGGGCTGCCGCAGTTTCCGGCTGTATTATAAGTAGTGAAAGCCAAGCTTAAAGGAACATTACAGAATTGGTTTTGATAACAAAACAGTTACTGGCAGTGTATGCACTTTATGTAATCCACCATATGCATAAACTGACAAACCTGTAGAAGTTTGAGATCGATCGGCCATCTGGGTCACGCGAAAATAGTGAAAAACCGATTACACATTTGCATGAAATCATATAGATTCAGCAAATGAATAAAACGCTCACTGAGCGATAAACTCCAATCGGAAAATTAGTTTATTCATTTCTCATCAAATATGGCATTTCAGACAGAAATATTTCAAGGGATGTTTTCTACTATCATCATCATTAAACCGTGTAAAAAAAATTGTAAATCTGTGATCAAAAAGTATATTTACAAGTTTTTCTTACCAATTCTGTAATGTTCCTTCAATGACTAAATTTTTGAGTCACTACGACCTTACAATCACTAGACATTACAGTCACACGAACGCAAGAAGGGTTTTTACTCTTTCGGCTTTTATTCTCCTCACAATGTGAGTAAAAAAGCATTCCTATAATGTACAAGGAGGAGACCATTTAAACATTTCAAATATTTAGTGAGAAACGTAGGTTTATTTTGTGGGAAGGGAATCACGATTTGGTAAAAAACACTTGGTAAAAATAACACACGAGTTCATCATCCAAGAAAGCTTTCCAAATGAACAAACCAACAAATATGTCTGGTATAACTGACGTGAAAAGGGTGTGCGCAACATTGGTATAAGATTGTAAAATATGAACATTCACAGATTTGCACATAACTTACATGGTATAAAGATGGTGGAAAACTGCGCGTGGAACATTGCTTGAAATGCTAGAAAAGAGTAAAACAATACTAGTTTTGATCTCGTGAGGAGTCCAGAACCCAATTTCTGCAAACATAATAAGGGGATGTTTTTTTTTAACTATTCTCTCGCGACTCGGAATGCCGATTTGGCTGTGTCATTTTTACATTGTAATGTACATCTGTTGGGTCACACAAAGTGCGGGTGGAGGGTTTTTTGAAAATTACCAATATGTTATACCCCTCAAACAATTGTGTAATTACCAACATTATCTCATTGAATATGTATAAATGGTAGTAAAATATAAGTTATGAAATGACTATTAGGTACAGAAAGACTATGGTTCTGATAATAAACAGTGCGAATTATCATCGGGTCATGCTTAGGAGGCTTCCAGTTTAATCAAAGAATGTTAACAGGCCACTGTAACGGGTGCCCTCCCCCAACCAAGACCCCCCCTCCCTCACCCCCCCCCCCCCCCGCGTACAGCTGTTTGAAACCCCGTATGGAAAGTGCACGTTTTCTAAACAACAAGCCGTAGCTTCAAAAAGGCCCAATATTGTCGATAGATCATATTTTGTCTTTTTTTAAGGTTATCACTTGCTTTTTTTTGGGGGGGGGAGACAAACACCCTGTTTATCATAATTTCAAAACTGTGAATGATAAGGCCTATAGTTAAATAATGTATGTAATTTTCATAAAAAGAGCAGTAAGATCATCCATATTCATTTGTAATAAAAATGTTAATTAACTTGACTTAGTGAAGAGTTAATGAGTGCGAAATGTGTTTGTTTTTTTGTTTTTTTCATATCTACGATTTTAAATCGGTTATCGAAAAATGCAAAATGTTAAAAATGCTACATTTTGTACCCCACAAACCAACTTCAAGGCCCAATATTATGGCTCTGCTTACCGCCAAATTCTGCGCCTGCGATCACCATACAGGGCAAGTGCCGAATATGTCTGCATAATTAGCTGTGTAAGCAGAGAATGCGTATAGTAACGTGGAGTACGCACGCCCACCCTACCAAACATTCCTTGCTAACCTGTGAAATACGCTTGATGTAAGTGCGGAATTCCCTGCCCAGTCCGTAAGCGCCGAATGTTTGCTTACGGTAAAGCAGCTCTATGAAATTGGGCCCCCAATTTCATGAGCTGCTTAAGCACAAAAAGAAGCTTAGCACAACACAATTATGCACACCAGAATAAGGTTACCAGCCAAACTACCATATCACATGTACAATTTGTAACTGATATCCTGCTCATTTGTGCTGAGCATGCAGCCTATTGTTAAGCAATATTTCATGCTTAAGCAGCTCTAAAATTGGGCCCAGGTGCAGTGTGAACTCGGTACAAAAATGCAGTCAACGCCTACGTCGTTTTAATGCAACCACATGCAGTAGCACACGGCCGTCACACAAGAAACCCATCTGGGACATCACATTTTCCTGACATTATAATTGATAATTGATCCACCAGTTTATAACATAGTGTCACTTTTGACGGACATCATTAAGTTATTCCAACAACTCTATATGTACAATGTCACGTCTTATACATTTTACGATTATTGTATTACATGGGTTCTGGGCGAAGCTGTAATGATCAGAGCCCAATTTCATATAGCTGCTTAAACAAAACAAAAGTAGCTAACCTAAACAAAATTATGCCTATACCAAAATAAGGTTACCAGCCAACATACCATTCCTCATGTGTCATCTGTGAATGGTATCCTTCTCATTTTTTCTTTGCAGAAAAATGTTAAAGGAACATTATAGAATTGGTAAAAAAAAACTTGTAAAATATACTTTTTTGATCACAGATTTACATAAAACTTACACGGTCTACTGATGATGATAGTAGAAAACATCCCTTGAAATATTTCTGGCTGAAATGCCATATTTGATGAGAAATTAATAATTTTCCGATTGGAGTTTATCGCTCAGTGAGCGTTTTATTCATTTGTTGAATCTATATGATTTCATGCAAAAGTGTAATCGGTTTTTCACTATTTTCTCGTGACCCAGATGGCCGATCGATCTCAAACTTCTACATGTTTGTCAGTTTATGTATATGGTGGATTACATAAAGTGCTTACACTGCCAGCAACTGTATTGTTAGCAAAAAACAATTCTGTAATGTTCCTTTAAGCACTATTTGCTGCTTAATGGCTCTATGAAATTGGGCAGAGCTGATTAAGCATTCTGACCCGGAAGTTTTTACTGGTGTTTTAGGGGCTAAGCACAGAATTTCTAGGTAAGCAACGCCATGGAAATGGGTCATAATTAGTGATTGAGTTTTCCATGCGTTTCTTTCTCTATAGAGTAGCACCCAATCACCACTCTTAAAACCTGCTAGGATACCGACTTATTATATTCATCGAGTATGAAGCATTTGTGTTCATGGTTGGAACTACTTTATTTGCTCTCTTTGAAAAACAAAGCGGAAGGACAACGACAAAACAAATGAGTGATTAAATGTTTTGTAAATGTGTTAAACGATCAAAACGATGATGAAAATAGTGTTTAAACATTGTTAACTTTGATCATTCTGCGATAGATAAAAATTTAACTCTGAAATATTGTAAAATGTCATACATATATACAGTTTGATGTTCATAACAACACGATATTAACATGAATATTTACATGAGTTGGTTTAATTCAAAAATTCTTTACACAGCTGCAAAGCCAGTTTTCTGCACTTCTGGCTCAACCAAAGAATGGAAGATTTTTGTCTTGGAAGTAGACCTTTACTGGGGCTTAGAGTATGTTGTCATACTTGAATAAGATTGCAAATTATTATAAGAAGGCTCACTAAGTTCATCTTGGATAAGCTGAGCACAATATTAAATATGTCATTTTATAGTTTTATGAATTCATTAAACGTCAGTAGATTATTCCGGAATTTACGTCACAACCGAGGGGGTAGCGGCACTTGCTTTTCGGTGTCATGGATTCGAACTAGTCAATTGATTCAAACTAGTCAATGAATTCAAACTAGTCAACGGATTCAAACTAGTCAGTGGATTCAAACTAGTCTATGGATTCAAACTAGTCAATGGATTCAAACTAGTCAATGGATTCAAACTAGTCAATGGATTCAACTTTACAGTCAATGGATTCAAACTAGTCAATGGATTCAACTTTACAGTCAATGGATTCAAACTAGTCAATGGATTCAAACTAGTCAATGGATTCAAACTTTATGGTCAATGGATTCAAACTAGTCAATTAATTCAAACTAGTCAATGGATTAAAAACAGTCAATGAATTAAAACTACTGTCACTGGGTTAATTATAGCTAATGGATTCAAACTATAGCAATGAATTAAAACTACCTATAATGGATTAAAACTAGTCAACGCATTAAAATGGCTGAATTGGGTGTCCTTTCATACGGTTCAAAATCATCAAAACTGGATGACTATGATTTCAGAAGCACGTGGCAATATAATAGACTTGGCAATATCGTTCTTGAGTTAAGTAATTGATTAAAGAGGACTAGTACATATTTATTTCTGGCACTTAACATTATTAATATACTAAGGGATTAAAAGAGTGGCGGCGAGGTCTTAAGTGGCCCGTTTAAAACCGGTCGGGCGTGGCCGTGTGATAAAGCCCCGAGTTGAAGACGAGGTCCATTATCGCACGGCCACCTGCAAGTTTTTTAAATGGCCGTTCAAGACCGGGGCCACTACTCTTTTATTTCCATTTATAAATACCCTTTTTTGGGCGGCCAACCTGCGCGCTCATCATGAATTTGTATTGCCACGTCATTCATTTTCATACATAGAGTAAGCACTGGAAGATTAGCATGCCTTTTCATACTATGCTTACGGTTATTAGCAGCACTATGGGATTTGGAAAATCGCACAGCAAGCACAAAATCGGCCATTAGCAAATCGGCCGTTGCCTTGCAAAGAATGTGTTAATACACGGTATAGGCCTACATTTTCTGCTTTATTGGTGATAGGCCCATTGGTCATGTGACCACCTTTCATCCAATATAGGACTGCTGAAACTATATGGGGGTATGAACAAATATAATAATTATATTATCATACTGATGATTATCATAACATGATTAACATCATACTCATCAAAAGTCTTTTATATAAAAGATTGCATTACAATATCCTCATTGGCTGAGAGTGTCATCGGATATCATTGAGGCTGGTCGGCGTTTATACTATTGTAAGTGGAGAATGGAATGTTTGTAATGTCCGTCTTCTCGGAGCCCGTGTCGTCGTCGTCGTCGTCGTCGCCCCCCGAGCCCGTTGACGGGTTGGCCACGGGGACCATACTGGCGAAGATGCCGCCCATGATCTGCGGGATCTTGACCACGGTCTCGCAGAGGAGGAGGAGCGAGCCCACGCCGATTAGAAGATAAGCTGGAGAAGACAGAAAATACAATTGTAATTTTACAACAATTCTCAGGTTGTAATCAGACATGGTTGTGAAAGTATATATGGTTCATCACGGAACCGGTTATGAAACACCAGCCATACCAGATCCAACCGCTGAATGAAGCCGGCATTTCCGTGGTATAGTGCCCGAAGAACTTTGTCTTTCGGTTTTATGTAAACATAGAATCGAACATAATATTATCTTTGACTGCACAGACTATAAAGAATGTGCGCCGGGTCGAGAGTGGAGTTGAACAGCGCCACCTCCCTGTGCCCTTTCCCATGCATGTCTGACAACAAAGTAAGTACACAACATGGTGATCTCTAAATACCTTGGCGAAGAAATAAATATTATGTCGTTGTCGTAAATTAAAAAGAACACGTATAGGCCTACGTTTTTTTGTTGCATTTCCTTATAGAGCGTGGACAGTGTACTGATGGAACTAAAACCACGATCTCTAATTACTTCTGGTTTCAACCTTTCTCTACGATGGGTAAACATACCGATTAGAAACACTTCCTGCACATTGAAAGGCTGATGGTTATTGTTTCTACACATTGTATGTTAATTGCAGTCCATTACTAAAGCATGTATTAACAATCAAGGTACCGCAGTACCTTTATTGTAAATGCAAAAAACTTAATACCCGGTATACCGGGTATTAATTTTTTCAAAATAAATCTCTCCATAAATCGTCAATTTAATATTCATCTAATTTACCAATCGCTCGTTCAGAATTGACCGGGATTCCGGATTCCAGAGGGCCTGACCCAATTGTGTATCAGGCTGACCAGGAAAGTGGTCCAAATGGGAATTTAACTCGGATTCTACTTCAGTTTGACTCATTTATGGGTCAGTTTGACACAGTCGCCGGGTCATACTGATTCAGAATTAGGTCAAGCCCCACTGGACCCTGATCCAACAGGTCAATTCTGACCCGGAAGCTTTTAGAGTATATAAAATTGAAGGTTTGTAATTTTAAAGATTTCTTTTTAAAAACTTAATAAATTTTCCTCACTATAGTTAGGTATGAAATTCCGCCATATGTAAGACTGAAAGCACTATATCCATAAACACATAGCTCTGGTCGTGGTTGCCCGAACCCGACGAGGCCGTTGAACGAGCCTGCACAAAATCTTAAAATGCATAACTCGGGTTTTCGTGGTGTCCCCCCCCCCCCCGAATAATGAACGGTAAACTGTCACAGAATAGCTTTTTTTAGGGTTACTGAAAACCAGAGGATTGGAATGAATTCACTCCTCCACTACCATAGTTTTTAGTCCCTTTTACACTAGACGAATTTCCTGGGAGAGTCCTATAGGGAAATTTGATGGCCCATTTCATACTTGAGTTGCTAATCCTGGCAAATTCCTGGGAAATAGCCTTTTCCTGGGAATGATACCCCTGATTGGGAGTGTCCTGGGGTAAAATGAATCAAGTGTGAAAAGAAGATGGTGGCAGTGGGGTTTGAAATCCCCAGGAATTTCCCGGGGTTTAACCTGTGAACTTGCTTAGTTGTATGAAATGGCTTTAGACATAAAAGCTTAAGTGGATTGAAGTCTGAGGGTGTGCACACTATAGGTAGATTGCAAGTAGGGTCCTCGGGCCGTTTTAATTCACTCATAAAAGTATAGCACATAAAACAGTTCATTTATCCACTTGCTTTTACAACGAACCAAACCTACCGAGCACAAAACTTCTCCAAATTTGCCGACAGCCGATACAAAACCTACGATTATATCATTCAGTATTTGAAGATGAACTAAATTTAAACAACTATAGATTTATATATGTATTTATTTATTCATTGTTTTCGTAGATGAGTACACATTTGTGGGGTGTGCCAATCGGTGGCAGTGCCCCTTGGGCTGAGCGTTAACAGCAGATACTTTTGATTTGCTGAGGCTGAGATATCTGAATGCCATTGGCTGATATAGGGACCTTGTTATATTTAGTAGTAGTGTACACTTAGGAGTTTCTTCCAACTCAAACTGGCCCTCTAGTGTTCCAAATTGGTACACGTCGACCAAGATTTGTCAAGCAGAATGTCGATGTTACCCACACCGGCACTTTCCCTTTAACGTCCCGTATGTATACTTTCAATTTGTTGTTAAACATGTTTGTGGTTTGCAGTGCCAAACTCAAAAAGATACAGACGTATGCTGCCAGATGCAGTTACGAAGCTGCATTGTCTTAGATCTAATTAGTACATACTGCTCGCTTGCAGGCCTACACAGATGTTTTTGTTATCGTGGGATGGAGGCCTAATATTTATGATGCATGAATGGGCTGATAATAATATGAACACGTTGTGTTTTTGGGGGGTATCATAATAAGCTTGTCAGCATTGGGGAATTATATTAATGGCAATGAAACGAGACTGTTTATTTCGAACTAATTGCCTTTGAATAAAGATGGGGGTCTATTAGTGTGTGTGTAGGCTAATAAATCAAAACGATGACGTTATTACAACGACAAGATTGTCATCTCTAGCAGATAAATCATGTCAGCAAACAGGAGCAACAGAGTGGACGTCGCTCACATTTATTTATGTCATGCATCTCCAGAATGACCGTTCAGTTCTCGAATAAATTCTATTATACCTGTATTCTGTGACGCCTCCCGATTGCGGAATTTCGCTAAAGTTTAAAATGTGCATATAGAATGTACGAGCCCAAAATAATGTAACCGAAAACAATTAGTAAACATTACATTTACATTTGCATGTGCTACTCGAAATAATGTGCTGTCGTAAATGCACATTTTACCCTCTACCTAACCCCCGTCTCTTTTCTTCGTTCATTATATGTTTTTTTCTGACTGCAATCTGCTTCTTTCTTTCTACTCCTTTCGATCCCCACCTACTCTCTAAAAACGTATGGGTCTAAATTGACCTGGATCCAGCATGCAGGTCACAAGGGAGATGGCTTGTGAGATTGTTTGATCATTTTGTCTTAGTCCGTATCCGAATTGGCCACTACAGACACGGCTACGACTGTTGCCAAGAGGCATTTTGATTAGGAATACCACACAGTTTGAACCTTTTTCTAAGTTAATCAGAATTCAGCAGTTACCAACAAACAACCGTCGTAAATAACCACGCACGCCCGTGATTCACAGGTCTTTTGTCCAGCTGGCCGGCCACATGACTCGAACTGAGGTCATGACTCGATTGAGGTACGAAGTGACTTGGGTACGATGTGACTTGGGTACGAAGTGACTTGGGTACGAAGTGACTTGGGTACGAAGTGACTTGGGTACGAAGTGACTTGGGTAGGAAGTGACTTGGGTACGAAGTGACTTGGGTACGAAGTGACTTGGGTAGGAAGTGACTTGGGTAGGAAGTGACTTGGGTACGAAGTGACCTGGGTACGAAGTGACTTGGGTACGAAGTGACTTGGGTATGATATTTTGGGTACGAATTGACTTGGGTACGAAGTGACTTGGGTATGAAGTGACATGGGTACGAAGTGACTTGGGTACGAAGTGACTTGGGTATGATATTTTGGGTACGAAGTGACTTGGGTACGAAGTGACTTGGGTACGAAGTGACATGGGTACGAAGTGACTTGGGTACGAAGTGACTTGGGTACGAAGTGATGGGTACGAAGTGACTTGGGTACGAAGTGATGGGTACGAAGTGACTTGGGTACGAAGTGACTTGGGTACGAAGTGATGGGTACGAAGTGACTTGGGTACGAAGTGACTTGGGTACGAAGTGACTTGGGTACGAAGTGAGTTGGGTACGAAGTGACTTGGGTACGAAGTGACTTGGGTACGAAGTGATGGGTACGAAGTGACTTGGGTACGAAGTGACTTGGGTACGAAGTGACTTGGGTACGAAGTGATGGGTACGAAGTGACTTGGGTACGAAGTGACTTGGGTACGAAGTGACTTGGGTACGAAGTGACTTGGGTACGAAGTGACTTGGGTACGAAGTGATGGGTACGAAGTGACTTGGGTACGAAGTGATGGGTACGAAGTGACTTGGGTACGAAGTGACTTGGGTACGAAGTGACTTGGGTACGAAGTGACTTGGGTACGAAGTGACTTGGGTACGAAGTGACTTGGGTACGAAGTGACTTGGGCACGAAGTGACCGACATCGCATCGCCAAGGGTCGGGGGGCTGACCCGTTTCTGGGTAAATTTGACCCGGGTCAATTCTCACTCGAAGTCTCTGGAGTGAAGGTACTACGGCAATATACATGTAAATATGTGTTATTGTCAAAGCCTTTGAGAAAGGCTCCTGCTAGGTCGAAACGTTAGGCCACAACAGCAATTAATCTGTGCAAAACCATTCCAACCCATTTCCTTTTAAAATAATTTTTTTTATTTATTGAAACCACATTACACTTATTACCAACCTGTAACACACAAGAGATATAAGCCCCTGTGGTCTTCATATGGGCTCTGATAAGGCTCGTTTCCAGGCACGTAGTCTCCTAAACCAATCGTTGATATGGAGATAAATACGAAATAGAGACTCTCCAAATAGTTCCACGTGGTTTCCATGTTATCAAAGATGGCGGCCGGGATGAGGAAGAACAACGTGAAGACGATCACGGCGATGATGGTCAGGTGAAGAATGTGGATCCCGAGGTTGTTGAATTTTTCCTCTGTACGGGTTAAATAACAAGCAGAGGATGAAAGGTTTTTTTCTTTCGAAGCTATTACCCAGCTAGACATAGTTCATGAACAGCTTGTTCTTGATCATTTTGTCCCAGGCCGTATCCGAACGGCTTCAGCTACGGCTACGACTGTTGCTAAGGGTGTTGTTGCTACATAAGGGCGTACCATATACTTCAACGCATGATGACGAGGAAATCTAGCCGTAGCCATAGCCGCAGCCGCTAACTCGGGACAATATTGACCCAAATCACCTGACGTCACTACCCACGATAGTTGCGCCATTTTGGGAGCCAGATTCCCAACGTGTGCAATCCAGACGGCGCCCCGCGTGCAATTTTTTTCCCCGTACCACACTAGAGCCAATGCATACACGCATAAGGTATGGGCGCTTTCCCGGATCCCTTCACTGTTGACCCCCTGTCTCAAGTGTGGTACGAAAAATAAAATTGCGCCCGCGTGGGCAGACACCAACCATACCATCCCAGGGTTCCTTGCTCTTCTAAAAAAATGTTTGAACAAATGCCACTTGATTTGATAATTTGGCGACAGGAGTGTCATTTATGACAGGCCTGGTGCATTTAATAAACACTACTGTTATTATCTTTACATGAATTTAGAAGTTGGCTGGAACCGGTTTTATGTAGATTGCCTCGAGTGACATGACCCTTGTCTCAATTTTATAAAGCTTGAAGGAAAATGATAACTTTTATTCGGAGGGCACCAGTCTCAAGACACGTCATTTTTGCGGCTGGTGACCTGTCTCCGCTCAGAGGTACGTTTCTTTGTGGAGCAACTTATTTGCTATAAGTAAATTTTCTTGGGTGTTTTTGAATCGAGGCTTCGGCTTTGGAATAAGTTGTATGGTGAAAATACTTACCTGTATAAGACATATAACAGCCTTAGTGTGCACATTAAGAGAAGATAGTAAGATTTGTTTTGGAAATGCTGATATTTCCAATGTTAAAGTTAAGGTCTGTACCCAAACTTTGCACAAGCATAAAAAACTAACTTCTGGACAATGGCTGAAAATATTACAGGCTTTGGTAGACCTACTGTGTGAATGTAGAACTTCCTTTAAATTGTTGATTTGCTGATGGTGTTACTGTTAAGTACCTTTACTCATCTCTTTTACGTCCCAACTTTTCTTACAAACTGTTCTCTGGAACCGACGGTTAAAAATTGTTTCATGAGTGTAAAAGCATCAACATTTGGCGCGTCGTGGTCATAGGAGCACCGGACTCAAGCTCTGGTGTTTCTAATCAGCAGAGTGTGGGTTCGAGTCCTGGTTGTGGCACTTGTGTCCTAGAGCAAGACACTCTATCATAAATGATTTGTCCTCCTGATGGGACAATAAGCCGTGTACTAGGATTGGCAGTGCATGTATAAGAACCTAGAACACTTTTATCGTGGAAGATTATATAACACCGGTGTTTCTGGTTCACATAGCAAGCACCCTTGTTCACAGGTTTCGTCAGGCTTGCAAGCTACAGTGATTAAAGACACTGGACACTATTGGTACTTGTCAAAGACCAGTCTTCTCACTTGGTGTATCTCAACATATGGATAAAATAACAAACCTGTAAAAACTTGAGCTCAATTGGTCGTCGAAGTTGCGAGATAACTATGAAAGAAAAAACACCCTTGTCACACGAAGTTGTGTGCTTTCAGATGGTTGATTTCGAGACCTCAAATTCTAATTCTGAGGTCTCGAAATCAAATTCGTGGAAAATTACTTCTTTCTCGAAAACTATGTCACTTCAGAGGGAACCGTTTCTCACAATGTTTTTATACTGTCAACCTCTCCCCATCACTCGTTACCAAGTAAGGTTTTATGCTAATAATTATTTTGAGTAATTACCAATAGTGTCCACTGACTTTAAGTTCACTTATGAATCATCCTTGGTTTCATTACCAGAAATACATGAAAAAACAATCCTAACAATCCCATCTTTAAGTGCAACAGAAAAATGTTCATGAAAGACCCCGTGGCCGCCGAAGCTGACACAGAAACAATTAAATAGCTGAAAATGAATTGACAATTAAAATATAGTTACAAGATAATTTCCGGGGAGTCCTTATTAGCAAATGCAATAAAACCATAACCAGAGAGAAGTCCGTCCCACACCACACAGACCTTAAAAAAAACCAGAACTAACCATAAAATGACTTTAAGCAAACATTGATTAAAACGCAACAAATCCTGTTACTGAGTTACCAACATACGGGTTGGACAAGTGCAAGATTAGCAGGTAAAAGCCCAACATGGGGGGGGGGATACAAAAACAATATTAACAGAGACAATAAACTGACGTAGGAGTAACAACTATTGCAAGCTTGTTTTGAGGAGGCGTGTTTGATATGAAGTTTTGTTTGATATGTATGAGTGTACCAGACGGGTGGAGTATAGTGTCTTTCGTTTCCTAGGACGGCAATGGAAGATTTGAGCTATCTTATTTTTGTTACATTTTTCTTTTCTTTTTTAATCAAAATGGCAAATAAGTAGGCTATAGTAAATGCAACATATTCTAAATATTGGATTCTAGAAAAGAATACGAGTTTCTAGTTGTTTTGAGACATGTTTTTTAACAGAACACATCTAACATAGGTTTCTTAGCAATTAGCTCTCACTATAAACTTTATATTCTACCGGATTCTTTCTACCTTGGGGTGCACTTACTTGTTTAGTGATTGATAAAATACTTTTGCAAACTTTTTGCTTTCCAAGCAATAGAAGTGTATTAGTCAGCCAATTGTAGTCTATTCTCCCTATATGTTCTTAGCCTTGAGTAAACCAAACTGTTTTGCTTGCATATTGAGACCAAATTGTTCGTTTTGAGGTTATAACTGTTTTGGGGTGAGATTCATGATACAAAAATTGTGATTTGAAATCATAAATGATTTCAAAACTTCCGCTGTGTGAATTATTCAGAGTTGTTGACATGATTATGATATATGGTTTTTGAGGCACTGCATGGTGAGGTATCAATGTATATTCGGTTTGCGGTAACACCATGTGTATAAGTATCTACTTTGTTGTGTAGCTGTTGTTCTTTAGAGAAACTTGTCTTGCTATTTGTTCTACTACCGCGGAGTAGATTTTCGGGAGACTTCTACCTGGGCGGTAGGTAGGAAATCGGCCTGGACTACTACTTTAGCTTTGTGGATCGGGGGGACTTCTCGTAATTAACTGCACTGCCGCGGAGTGAGTTCTTTTTGGTCTGAACGTTTCGACTAGCTTGCTATAGTCATCGTCAGGAGACTGATTATGATAAATAACAATTGTTATTGTTGTTGTTGTTTGTTGTTGTTGTTGTTGTTGTTGTTGTAAAGTGTATGTTGCTCTATCATCAATAGAGACCAATAATTCCCATTGTGTATATATGTCTGTTCACGCCCTGCAGTTGACCTTTGAGCTTTGTAATTTTCCAGGACTGGTTTTGTAATTAGATGTGATCATTTTCAGAGCTGACTGTAATATGTTTTTCCCCGGGCAACGCTTTATAAAAGTATGAATGTGAGTGCATTGTCGCAAAATATAATCACGAGTGAGCCAGATTTCAACAAGTGAATATTGACCTATTGACCTATTGACCTTTAGCCCTTCACATTTTACGTGACTGGGCTGTGCTGCTTCTGTTTGTATTACGTGCGCTATTGATTGGAAGGCGTAAAATCAATTCGAGTGCCGAAGACCGTTTTATATTTTAGAGGCTATCGTGTGAATTTTGCTGTGGTATTTAAATGAATGCACTTCCTTTTCAGTTAGAGGTTCGGCCTCCATCCCGTGGCTCTACAGTAATTTCAAGGGTGGTTTCGTTCATACTTTGTTCTGCATTGTTTGTTTCAATATTGATTGTATCCATTTAGCAACAAACTTCCATCGCCATCTTCCACGAAATCAAAAGACAATTGGGGGAGATCAGAAATAGCTGAAGAGTAAACCGGAAAAAAACGCCCTGAACTCTAGAAAAGGGCAACTTGAAACTTCCCTTGCCATCCTAGTAGAAAAAAAAGGGCGCGTATGGACGAAGTTTTCTTACCTTTGGCAGAGGGACTGCGTTTGTTTTCTTTCTTCCCTGGTCCGATTGCGGAACAAAAACATGTCAAATATTTATAAAGACCTGCTTTTCGTCCCTTTCATTTCGGTGTATGTCATATAAATGAGTATAGTTAAAGGTTGGTTATTAATGTACACAAAAATGTTCCTTCATTCAATGGGTTAGAAGTTATGCTTTAACCTATACGGCTAAAGAGATACAAACAAATCTTGGCAAGCTATAACCAAGACATATTTGCACCCCCAAGAGTACGATAGAAGCGAAGGTGAAAACATAATTACGGTTGCAAGGCATCAACATGTCACAATAAAATTACCTGTTTCAGTTGAGTAACACATCAACTGAGACAGATACATCTTCTTTTCCTTTTTTTCCCGAATAATATGTCATTTTATGAAACTAGAGGATCGCAGTGAACGTTTCCTTCCGAATGCAAATGCTTTGCTTCCTCGTTCTCAATAATGTACGATCTATTAAAATAAACCGTATGCTTCTAAAAGTTTGACATCCCAAAAGTACAGGGCCCACTTTCACAAAGCTGTTTTAAACCGGTATAAGCACATTTTGTGTGCTTACTTTACTTTAAACCCTCGGGGAAGCAACGTGGTGAAAAAATTCTCCACATATTCCAAATATGGTCATAATTTTTTTTTTTCAATGGGCCAAAAAAGCCACGATTTCTGTATTCCTCACCCCTTGTATACACCACAAGCCTGTAGACTCCCATTGGCCAGGCTATAACCACTGCCGAGTAAGAATTATTGAGGCAGGTTTAAAAACTGTTTTACATTCCTTGCCGTGGTATTAATGAGTCTACTCCCAGAGGCAAATATTGCAGGCACGCTGCTTGAAACAACCGAGAAGGCATGTACTTACGTAATTTCTTGATGAGCCAATCAAGGAGACGCTGCGATGGCCGGTTGCATAGCGATACCATCATGCCAAGGAACAAAAACGTAAAAGGGATGCCAATCAAGGCGTAGAATAAAGTAAACACTTTTGCTCCTTCGGATAGCGGAGTCATGTGCCCGTAGCCTGTGGGAAAAAAACAAAGAAAACATGAAATTAAAGTCAAATATCCACTGTTGGTATACAAACTCTGGTACCGTTTTGATGGTACTTGTACTCGTATTCGGCTAGCAAAATACTCGTAATCAAAGTTCATTAATCGATACTCGATTGAAAAATAGTTTGTTGGGAAGTCAAGTACTCGATACTCGACTGAAAAATAATCCGTACCGAACTCATGTACTCGATACTCGACTGAAAATGTACGCGGGCTCTGATTTCAAGTGTCAAGATATCACTTTCCTGTCTGCTTTCCTAACGTGCGTTAATGCAAGGGGTACAGGTATAAAGCTCTGGAGAGGGAAAATTGAAGTTGTATATGATGTATTAATATTTAAGAGATGGATCATAATTAGCACATCTATAAACTATTCAAAAAACCATAAATGTGTTGATACCTCATTTTTGAGTATTTTTCTTTATAAAGTACTCGTACTCGGAGATTCAAGTACTTGGTACTCGACCGGAGGCCCAATGCTGGGCCTGTGATGAATGTAGTTTAGCCCCCCCCCCCCCCACACACACACACACAAGTGTGTAAACACCTGCAATCGGGGACCTCCTATTGTCCCTCTTTCGTTTGTACTCTAACTTTTTGGCAACAGCTTTCATTGGTTTTGTACACGTTTTCCAACTGGGGACCTTTCCTCAAACGGGGACCCTATTGTCTTCTTTTGTTATAGGTCCCCGGTTTGAATGTGTATACCTATACCCACATACACACACACACACACACACAGCATAATAGTCATTCGTAAATTATCAGTCCCTATTGACAGAAACTGATTTCCGAAATATAGTATTGAAAGCTCAGGAAAGAAGATCAACGAGAGAGAAAAACAACCTCCCGCACCCTTCTTCGCTGCCGTGTATCGCGTCGAAAGCCCCCGCACCTGAACCCCACCCACCACGCTAACTTCATTCAGACCAGAGCTTGACTGTACCAGCTGCGCCAGACTGGCCTTGATTTGTTGCAACATCAATAGTAATTCGTATAATGTCAATACACGAATAATGCTCCAGAGTGAAATAATGAGAAAAGGGACTAATATAGAGATATATGTCAGCATGAGTTTATTTATAGTGAGTGCATAAACACGTGCCGGATGGGGGATTTTCATCGTGAATATCTCTCCCTTCCTTTGTCGACAGAAAAGATACAAGTATTAAACCAAAATCGTTTATTCCTTGATATTTCACATAAAAAGTCGCATCCATTTTATAAGGTGATCCCTCTGCTGTCACTTCCTATAGGTTATGATCGTAAACTTGGATGTGATCCCTAAGTATACGGCAGGTACAGGTTGAATGGCTTTGGACATGGCACCCCCCCCCCCATCCGCCCCCAGTCGAACCAAAGATATTATTGACAAAATACGGAGACCGCCAGCATTAGGGCTAGATAGCTCGTGTTAATCTGGAGGTCACAGGTTCAAGTCCCGCACTAGTCAATGTGTCTTTGTTCAACCCACATTTAGAAAAGATGCAAAGCCATGGCAGACATCATCCATCTCTCTGATTCATAATATTTTAAACAAAAACCACATTCGTATAATAGGCGTATATCAAACCAAAATGAAGTTGGTACAATGCTGGTTTTGAAAAAGTACATTAATGAAAAAAAAATACCTTTGAAATACAAGTAGGCCTACGTTACAGCAGTACACCGACTGTAGTCTGTTTGCTTGACCATTGGATATACTCCCGAAAGACACTTCGGACATGAAGCACCAATTTGTCCACATTCTCTACTCAATCAATGCCTTAGCTGTGCAGGGACCACTTCCTGTATCGTCACACTATGGCGGCCATATTTTGTTCTGTTCTTTTTTAAGATGGCCGCCATTTCGTCACTTGTTCAGTCCCGACTTGGATTTGTTTTTCTTTCGAAAACAATGTTGAAAGAACTATAGTTCAACTCAGTATTATAAGATCTCTTCACCAGTGGTATACTGGCAATGCTAGTATATGTGGTTTAAAGGCAATAGTGGGCCTACCGTACCAAAAAACAGTTTATGGTTAAAGGAACATTAAAGAATTGGTAAGAAAATCACAGATTTACATAAAACTTACACGGTCTAATGATGATGATAGTAGAAAACATCCCTTGAAATATTTTTGTCTGAAATGCCATATTTGATGAGAAATGAATAAACTAATTTTCCGATTGGAGTTTATCGCTCAGTGAGCGTTTTATTCATTTGTTGAATCTATATGATTTCATGCAAATGTGTAATCTGTTTTTCACTATTTTCTCGTGACCCAGATGGCCGATCGATCACAAATTTACAGGTTTGTCAGTTTATGTGGATTACATAAAGTGCTTACACTGCCAGCAACTGTTTTGTTAGCAAAAACCAATTCTGTAATGTTCCTTTAGTACCATACAGTTTAGGTGACCGCAGTTGATGTTTGTATAATAATACATCTATGGATAGTTGATTGTTTGATGTTTATTTCCCATCTTAGATTCTTTTGAACAGAGTAAACATGGCGGCTATGGTAGCATTTGACCTTCAAACGGGTGGGCTCGATGTTATCTTATTATCTGAGTGGCTTGGTGCAAGCTTTGTGATACGCTAAACCCTTCGTTGTAACTGGGCAACATTAATACACCTGTGGTATTTGCTTAAGATTCGGTTGGGATAAACAGTAAATCCTTCACAAGAGTCGTCTCAACTATGGCAGTTCACCAGGGTCGTTGGTATAAAAAAGAGATTTAAATGATAGGTGTTCCAACACATCAAAATGCATCGTTTGTAGACAACACATCAGGGAATCTGACTCCTTTACCAGCCATACAGGTGGTACCACCCATAAGACAAGGGGTCATGTCACCTGCACCACAGCTAATCTAATCTATCTAATATCTTGCAGAGTTTGTGGTGTTCAATACATAGGTGAAACAAGAACTACAATGAAGAGGCGTTTCTACGGCCACAGATCAACAGTCAACACCCACAAGCTGGATACACCTGTAGGACACCACTTCAATCTTCCTAACCACTCCATTTTTGACATGAATTTACAGGGCATTGAGGCACTAGGTAACTCCAGAGAGACTGTTCGTCTGAGTAGGGAGAAATTGTGGATAAGGCGCATAAAGACCATTCAACCCCATGGTTTGAACATCCAAGAAGGAAATGACTAATAACCCTTTGTCTTTGCCCTCTCCCTTTTCCCCCACAGATATCCATATTTTTAGTCTGCCCTATTAACTAATTATTCACTTTTCTTCCAACCTTCCATTTTGTCCTTTGTGTTTCCAACTTCTTTGTGGTCTAGCCATCCCCTTCCCTCCAACCCCCCCCCCCTTTGTCTTCATAATCCCTGCTTACCCCCTGCTTTTTCTGAATGCTTCTTGCTTTTCTCTCTCCACTCTCTCTATTCATGTTTTTCCACTTGACTGCTTTTGTCCCCCTTGTATGCATGTATGTGTGTTGTCTTGTCATTTAGCCTTCGAGAAAGACTCTGCTAGGGTCGAAACGTCAGGCCACTAACTAATTTTTTGCATTTAAATGATAACAGGGTGTTTTCATCATCAGACCGTGCTGACATAAGTGTAAAACGCTACAGGTTATAATTCCTGGGATTTCCAGAACACAATGAATACGGAATGGGATGGGGTTTGTACACCATGTCACATATCGAGCACCAAATAAAAAAGAAGAAAAAATACGTGAGGTGCAACTTTTCCATTAAAATTAAACTAAAGTTCAATTGTGTTTTCTTCCATTGAGCTCTGTACAAAACAATACTGTGTCCGCTGGCTAAGATTGAGTATAATACGTGCATTGCACAAAGATATCGCTATCATTTGAGACTGTATGTTGTGTATATCGTTGGTTCTATATATATTCGGTTTGCGGTAACACCATGTGTAAAAATATCTACTTGCTGTGTAGATTTTTTCTTTAGAGAACTTGTCTTGCTATTTATTCTACTACCGCGGAGTGGATTTTCGGAATTCGGGAGACTTCTCAGTTCTGAAAAGAACTGTCCTGCTTATTAACCACTACCTGGGCGGTAGGTAGGAAATCGGCCTGGACTACTACTTTAGCTTTGGTTCTCTTTTCGTTGGTTCTCTTTTCATAATTGATATATATTTTTTGCTTTCGGCATGTGGATTGGATTTCCCGTCACCTGAATGCGTGGGTTTTAGCTCCTACATATAAAACTGGCATTTCCTCAACATCTTCTATGCACAGGTATCGTCAGGCCTATACGGGTTACAGTGCTAGTCACTTTGGGTGGGGTTTCTTAGTTTCATTACCAGAAAGACATAATAAGTTGGGCCTATCAGTATGTATGGAAGTTATTCCATGTGCCTGGGGATTCGTAGGCTGGTCCCAATCCACCGAGTATAACATGTTGGTTTTTTTCTGCAGTTTTCGAAACTATACACATTGAGCTGAAACTAGTTTACCTTTCCTACTTAAAGTCAAATGAACGCCACCACTACTCTAAAAACTCGTGCGTCAGAATTGACCCGGACTCCGGGCCGCAAATTTATTTTCTGCAGCACACGTCGGCTATGGAGTCAAGAGTTAAGGGATGGGGAAGAACAGCCTAATCTCTTAACTGTTGACTGTATTGACGAAGTATATGCTGCAGAAGAAGAAAAAAATCGCCTCTGGGCCCCAAGGGGGCCTCACCCATTTCCAATTAGTCCGAGCACAGAGAAAGGACAGAGCACTCTATATGGTCAGACTGACCCGGAATGAGTGCAGGTGTTTCCGTCACAGATTCCGGGTCAAACTGGCCCAGAAATGGCAGGCTCCACGGAACCTGGATGCAAATTTATGTTCTGCAGCACACGCTGGCTACGGAGTCAACAGTTAAGGGATAGGGAAGAACAGCCTATCCCTTAACTGTTGACTCCATAGCAGCAGGAAAAAAAAATCGCAACCTGGAACCGGGTAATTTCCGAGTAAACCAACCGAATCCTGGACGGCATATAACCCATTATGGTTCAAGACATAGTGACCTATGATCGCTGAAGATGAACTCTATTGTCTAGACCACTTTACAGTCGTTTCAACTCCCGGCCATTTTTTTTTTCTCGAAATAACACCGTTTATATTAATTGGTACAATTTTGTAAAGAGTTGCCCAAGAGTAAACCACCCGTGACGAAACATTGACCTTAATGTTTGAGTACCTTTGCAATTTACTCTTGCAGAAATTTATACAACAGCACCCTGCTTTGTGTGTTTGCTAATAGTGTGAGTTTGATCAATACAATGTCCATGGGCACAGCAAGCTGTTGGCACACAACACTCCGCACTCATTCAAATCGATCTTCCGTTATCATAGCGCAATATTTCGAAGTGGTGATTTGGAATAATAGTTTGCTTGTGATTTGGACCTCATTTGCATATGGCGTGACCTATAATGGGCATACTACTGCTTAGATTAAAACGGCGCTGTGATTTGGGATGGGTCAAAATGACAGCCAAATTTTCTTTGAAAGTTAACCAAACAGTTCAAGCTTCTCGTATCTGTTTGTTACTCTTGACATGGGGGGAACAGTAATTTGTCGTGTTTTCTGTGAATTTATTGTCCTTTTTTTCAGTCATGTTGTAACTTATTGTCTAGCGCCCTGCATCCGATTGCGGTATTGAATAGTAACACTAATTTTACACGAAAGGGACCAGACTATATCACCTCTCCAATTTGCTACATCGAAAAGCTGCAACAACGGCCTTTACAGTAACAAGATGTTAGCCTTGGTGTATGACCTATGCTACACCTAATGCAGTGTCGATGGTTAATACCAATAGCCATGATCGACTTTAGAGGCAACAGTTGCGCACGGGAAGGAGGCCGCCCCTCCCCTTGATTAGAACCCCCCCCCATCCCGATCGAAGTAAATAAACTGTATCATTCGTTCAGTTTTTCGCAACATCTGCTGTGTGAGCCTAAGCTCGCTTCACCATTTTCAGCATTATTATAAACGCAATGTCTTTAATTTTTTGGTATAGCAACAACCGAAATCGTTTATTGCAGTTTTCGTTTAGGTTTTCAGAGGGAAATATTCTACAGATGTGAACTTCATAACCAATAAGCTTTCAGACTATTGAAGAATGAAGTTTGTGACCTTACCAATTCCGTATGATGCCTTAAAGACTGTCTGGAATCAGAGTGTCTGATTCAGCACACCATCGTAGGTCTATTTCTCGCACTTCATGCAAATGGTTTCTCTTTTGGTGAGTGTATAATGCCAAACAAGTTATTTCCTTGTACCCTTCCTCAAGTGAACGTTTCTGTATACCCCATAACTATGGTGGCCCTGAAGGGACATCGAACATATACATTAACGTTAATATTTACGTAAATATTTGCGATTTGGGGCAAAAATCGTGAATATTGACGTAAATATATATGTTCGATGTCCCTTCAGGGCCACCATACATAACCCTTTCTCACAGTCGTTCCTTATAATTTTAAAGAAGTTTTGACGAATAGGCCTAGTCCGTATCTTTTTGCAACACTTACCAGTGCTCGGGTACGGGGCCCTTAAGGAATTGTTCTAGCCTAAGTATTCTTGACAACTACATAATCTAAAAACTAACCGATGGTTGTAACCAGCGTGACACTGTAGAAGACGGCTGTAGAAAAGTTCCACACTGTAAAGGAGGAGCCGTCGGGCTCCACCTTGATCCCTTTGCTGCCCGCCGTCATGACCTCCTCCACGAATGCGTGGAGTTTCACCGGGTCCACGCAAGGGTTCTGCGTGAGGAACGTGCCCGTGGCGATCCGCAGCCTTCTCTTGTACTCGTTCTCCACGGGCTGTTCGAAGGCGACGAACACGCCGGCACCGACACACAGGTACGCAACGTAGGCCACCGTCAGCACCAGAAATCGGAAGTAACTGTTCTCCGTAAGCGCAGACATGTTTCCCCCCGCTGTATATATAATCCAGCATGAACTTTACGAGCTTCAAAATAATGAATTTTTACGTTGTTAAACGCCTGCAAGTTTATCGATTACCACCACGGCCGCACTCCCGTACAATTCGAGTATTCTGGTCGCTCCCACATCATGCCAGCTCCGAATAATACAGAACTTTGTAGCTTCTTAACAGAGAGTAGCTCCAAAATCAAGGGTTTAAAAAAATATATAAATAAGCCAAGGTAGACATACACAATCACACAGTGTCCTTAATATCGCGAACACAATCAACCCGTCCGTGTGTTGAATGGACGTGAACTGGAAAACCAACACAGGTTGGGTCTAAGGCTTCCTCACCACCGCGGCTGACCGACCACAACCTTGAAGCCTTATCGCACACTGTATAGCTCTGATGCACAGATGCTGGTATTTATTCCAGTGCGTAAATCTTTACCAATGGCAAACAGATGGCACCAAAACTATAACGGCTGTAGATGATTTTGAGGAATAAATATTATGATGATTATTTGGAGTAATAAACCACACGGAATGATGGAGCGTAATAACACTTCCGATGGGCTGGGTCACGCAGTTACCGCCCACTATATCCATGACCGTGTTGTCCGTGGGTGTGACTCTGCCCAACACATGCTGTGCCTAATGGGATGATTGCGTAAGATGATTGCCATGAACAATACGAAAATGACACCATGAGAAGGCTGTTTTTTAGTACCATATAAACCAGTGTTGTATGACAGTCCGTCTCGAGTCACAATTTCGGTGACTCGGACTTGACTCGAGTCACGTCTGCAAAAGACTCGGACTCGGACCTCGGACCAAAATGACTCGGGACTCGGACTCGGACTCGACACAGGTGACTCGACTATAACACTGCCATAAACACACAAACACTGAAGTACAAGCAATAATAATAGTGAAATGAAGTTTAAAAAAATTAATGTCTTTTTCTGTGGAGTTCATGTCTATACGTGTCACAACCCACAAGTACAAATATTTTTTACAACTTCCGAACCCCAGAAGGAAACTCAAGTAACAATTACAGAGATGTTTTCAAAGTTAAAACGAAAACCGGATAAACTTTACAGAATTCACAGACAATGTTACAGAAAAATAAATACATCACATACACGAACGGAAATTTAGAAATTAGTGGAACTACAGTCACGGTAATATAGTGCATTAAAACACCCAAAAACTTTGGACGAAATTTGAAGAAACCTGAAAATGGTAAATAATAATATTTACGTTGATGACTTCACAGATATTATTATTATTTTTTTTTTGCATATTAAAGTAAAATTAACAACACTTGTTAGGAATCCTGTCAACTTTTGCTCATTGTGGAAGCTTTGACACTCTTGGTCAGAATTGACCCTGATCCGGGTGGGTCCCGTGGGGCCTGACCCATGTCTTGGTCAGTATTGACCAGGAATCTGTGTCAAAATGACCCAGAAAGGGTCAACATGACGCAGAATCCAAGTTAAAATCACATTTTATTTAACCGCTTTTCCGGGTCAGCCTGACCCGGAAATTGTGTCAGGCCCCATGGGACTTGGAACCCGGTTCAACTTTGACCCAGAGTTTTTAGAGTGATAAGACGTTGGTGTACATAATTCAGAATAATCAGGAGAAAAAACAATGACCGATTGTCATGACTCATTTGACATCGGACAGGCCAAACTTCATTTATGCAGTTTCTCTATGACATTAAAACAAGCGGGTTCATTCATGCTTTTGAATGGCTCATTCCAGAAAGATTTCTGTGCAGTTTTTTGAACTGGTTTCTTTATTACTAGAAATGTACGAAGAAGGGACATTTAAGAGAGAGAGAAAACGAAAGTCATAATTATGACTTATATGCTGAATCGATCAAAGATGACTGAAAACATCCCTTCCGTGGTCTAAAATCCCACTCGCCTGATGATCCATTAATTGAAGCAACAATATTTATGACTTTTCTATTTCAACAAATTAGGCTCAGGTCTAGAGAGAATGTTTTTGGCAGACAGAGCCTAAAATAACACTGACAACAGAGGGCGCTCTTACAGACTCAAGGCGACAAAACAACACAACAAGGCGACAACTTTGAAACCGTGGTGAATGGATTTGGAGACAAACTTCACATTCGTAAGTCTTACTCTACGATTTGTGTCTTTCTTGTAAGGAGTGACATAGGTACTGAAGATAACATTGTGCTAGAAACAAAACAGTTTATGATATTCCCCATTTCAGTCTAATTCTACCTCCATGATGGGACGTCCTACCAATGCATGGAGCTAAGAGCTCCCTGGTCCTACCACTTGTACCAGTCCTAGCTACTCCCACGGTGTTTCCTAAGTGACCGAGTGTTCCTGTGCGCCTGTTGGTAATGCCTTTATCGCTGTGGTAGTACTAGTACTGTGGTGGTAGTGGACGACTGGTTGGTGGTGGTAGGCCTAGTTGTTTTTGTAATGGGGAGGGGAGGGGGGGGGGAGCCCCTTTTTGAAAAAGAAACCGGAAAGCTGTCTGTATCCTGCGAAAATTTTTCCAAGAAACCAACAAATCAATGTATACGCCTACTCAGTACAACCACACAGGGCCGGCCGGCCGTAGGGGGGGGGGGACTATAGTTTGTTTGGTGGAATGGTTTCGGTACTCCACCGAAACTATTTGTGCCCCTCCCACCCCCACGGCACTGTTTTTTTCTTTTTAATTTAAGAAGGGACTCTGCTCCAAATTGAAGGAATATAGGAGTAGGACTTAAGGACTAGGTCAGGTGAGTGGGGGGGGGGGGGGAAGGGAAATCCTCAATTGTAATTGTATATTAAACTGGCAGGATATACTTTTGGTAATTGTCTAAGACCAGTATCCTCACTTGGTGTATCCCAACATATGTGCATAAAATAACAAACCTGTGAAAATTTGGGCTCAATTGGTCATCACAGTTGCAAGAAAATAATGAAAGAAAAAAACACCCAATCGGCAATTGCTGGGGGTTAATTCATTTTTAAGGCCTGGGCCTGACAGGGTTTGCCCATAACTTTTTCAGTGACTAGCCAGACTGCCAGAACCAAGTTAGCTTACGTCACTTCACTAGTCGTCAAGCATTCTCACTGGTCCATATTTCATATTAAATATGGATGCTTTTCAACACTGAACTAGCCAGCCAGACCACCTGGAGAGAATTTTGACTGGTACTCAGGTGTTTTACCTAGTGTTTGGCAAGTGGACCACTGGTAAACGGAGAAGGCTGCCTGAGGGGATTTGTAAGGCACTTTTGATGGGCGTACTTGGCTTGAAAACCGTAGAAGACCAAATAAAAAAACAATTCATGTTGAGCGTCCCCGCCCGCATCCTTTTTAGAGGCTGCCTAATGACGAAAAAAATCAATTTATAAAACACGACATTGAATTTTTTAAATTTTAGCACACCAAAAAAACACACAGAAAAAGTTGGCAACCATCTTGCAAAATAGCCCGACCAGTTGTCTTGAAAAATGTGTTGGGCGGCCATTTAAAAAAAAAACCCCAAAAAACCTCCTCTTTTTTCAAAAAGGCAAGATGCTAAACAAGTTTTGTGTATGATTTTTTGAATTTTTTATTTTTATTTTGGCTGTCTCTATAAGGGCAGTCCATGAGATGGCATCCACAAGATCATCATCCGGACGACCGAGGGAAGCCATTGGGTCTCTGTGTCAACTCCTTAATCTCAAAGGCATCCCTGGACTCACCCCGGAGATCTTCAGACAGGCCAAGTTCAACAAAGCAGAAGCTGTAAGTTTTATAAATAATGTTGTGCATAGGGGGGGAGGAGATAGAGAATTAAGTAATTATTTGTTAGACTTGTCAAAAATAAGTAAAATTTATAAATTTTCCGGCCCGGGAGAGGGGAGGATTGAGGGGAGATGCCGTTTCCGCGGTGGGGGGGTCGGTCCTCGCCGCCTTTGCCTGAGTGTTAGGATTCAAGCGGGCATGTACATGCTGTCACTTGCAGTTCAGTCGTTTGGTGCTCGATATGGGGCATGGTGTAGCCCCCCCCCCCTATGGTGTCTTCATTGTGTGCTTGGAATCTCAGGAATTCTTGAGAGGATTTTAGGGGGGTACTTCTGTACAAGAGGAAAATAGGGTGTTAAAGTATTTTTTTATTTGTTTTTATTTATTTGAACATGGGTAATACACGCAATACTATAAGGCACTATGAGGGGCCTACGTGGCTTTAAAACAGATTAATATTCACGAACCCAAGACCTCTGCCAGTTCTAGAGCATACCTTACCTCTAGACCACTGGCAAGCCCGGTGACTAGAGGCTAGTTCGTAGCTTGTAATCATGGCATCAGGGGTGAAGAATATCAACTTGTTTTTAACCCTACACCAAATACTCGTTCAGGAATCAACAAATGCACAAAACTTGTTCTACTAAAATGGGATGCGGCAATGTGTGCAATCCATTCGGTTCTGCTGCGTGGGACTTTACATATTGCAATCAGTCCGAACAAATTTCCCCGAAATAATCAGAATGTATTTAAAATGACTGTTATTAAGCCATTATTTTTTCACTCATAACATTCAGTCATCAATCTTCTTTTGGGTATCGAATATTCCGAAAAAGTGTGAGAGACTAGATGATTTTTCATGCCAAAATCAACTTAATCAATTTTTGTGTTTGTTCTTTTTACACTGGCCCATCATACCACCCAAGCCCCTGCAGCCACGAGTCCAATGGCAAATCTACTAGCCTCAGGCTAGTGGACTACTGTTAATTTCAAGCCCTGCAAGCGAGATTGTTTGTGCTTTACAGCTATAAGATATTTTGGCCCAGCTATATAGTTTGTGGCTTGTCCAGTTAAGAGCACCGGACTCAAGCTCTGGTGTTTCTGATCAGTAGTGTGGGTTCGAGTCCCTGTCGTGGCACTTGAGTCCCTGAGCAAGATACTTTACCATAATTGCTTTGTCCTACGGATGGGATATTATGCCGTAGGTACGATGTGCTAGGATGGGTAGTGCGTGTAAAAGAACCCGGAACACTTATCGTGGAAGAGTATGGGATAATCACTGTGTTTCTGGTGCACTAAGCAAGCCCTCTTGCTTACAAGTTTTCTCTGCCTTGCGAGCTACAGTGATTAAGTTCACTTATAAGGCATCCTTGGTTTCATTACCAAAAATATATATAATAATAATACTGATTTATTGATTTGATTTTTAATATTTAGGTTGCTCCCTTATGGTCGCTACTGTACTCCCTCACTTACTATAACACCCACAAGTGCATCCCGTCTAAGAGAGATGCATCATGCCAGATGACACCAATTGACCTCATATCCTCAACAAAGCATGCCATGCGGGCAGAAGGGTATCGGTGTTACAAGCTATATTGCCTCCCGGATGACATGAGCCGCGGGAGTCGTGAGGTGCTTCTTGCGTGCGCCTGGCTGTTGGCCAAGACGGATATCTTGCCTGATACCGTGCTTGATGGCAGGGCGCTGGCGGTGGCCGACACGGCGCACCTGCACCTCGAGGAGGTCGCGCAGGTCATGGCGAGGAGGGAAGGAGCCTGGCGAAGAAGTCACACCATCTCGGATGACATGCCGCTGGGTGACTGCGCTAAGAGGCTCGGGTGGATGGTTGGACGGTGTAGAATGGCAATGAGGCGCTTGTACCTCCAACAACAGGAACTTTGTAACCTTACTCACCAGGTAAAATGCAGCCTCCCATAATAAGTTTTTACTACATGCAGGTTGAGTAGAGCCAGATTCATACTTCCTGCGAATGCGAAGTGAATTTTGACGTCACAACTTCGCAATGAACAATTTGCAACAGTTGAGATGTGCTCAACTCCTGCGAAACATTCGCAGCGAAAACAGAGCTGTGACGTCAACATTCGCTTCGCACTCGCATTCGCTTGAAGTATGAACCAAGCTTAAGTGGTTTCTTTCCTTGCCTTTCACCTCTGTGGACCCCGGTAAGAATCCCCTTTCGGACCGGAGCCTACTATTAGAGTTGAGTGTCGTGGCCGAGTGGTCTAGTGCACCGAACTCAAGTTCTGGTGTTGACAGAGTGTGAGGTCGATTCCCTCGAGTAAGACACTTACCCATTGTTGCTTCGCCCTTCAGGTGGGACGTAAAGCTGTATGTGTGTTTTGCAATGCACTTTAAAGAACTTATCGTTTAGAGCAGGGGTTTGCCCTGGTGTTTCTGGCATTGTTGGCTACAGTTTGCACCACGTCACTTTGTAATCCTTTATAAGGTTTATTATAACTTGGTCTCATAATTAAAAAACTGAACATTCCTGTTGTGAAAAAATAGTAATCGTAGTTAGACATCCATAGATAAGCTGTATAAAAAAATTGATTAATAAAGCTTGCTCTCTAAAATATAAAGGTCAAAATGTGCACCCTTAAATTTTGTATAAATTCTTTATTTCTCACAAGTAATCATTAATGTGGCTATTCCTTTTGTTGATCAGATTCACGTAGCAACCCAAGGATTAAGTGTTTCCATGGATACCTCCCATTTGTCCCCGTTAGAAACCTTCATCACCAGGCATACAGACCAACTCAAGATGGTAAGTGATTGATAGAAAAAAAATTTGGCTGACCAAAAGTGTTTGCAAAATGCTCTATCTCCTACAACTTTGCCAGTAACTTGACTCACCATTCAAAATCAGTAAACTGCATGGGTTTGTATGGTGGCGCAACTGTGCACAGAACTAACTGAGTGCATGAGTGAGTGTTTGCATTCAGCACATGATAGCAAAGTTATCCATCATTCAAAACCACAGTGGATGATAGAGAATGGGCAGACAGTGGGAAGGTTGACTGTGTACTGTGTAGATGCATTCACCACAATGCACATCATACAGCAGGCTGGCATAATTTATATGTCATTCAAATGAATAAATGGTCAGACAGTACGAAGGTTGACTGTGTACTTGTAGCATTCGCCACATGATATAACATTGCAGGCTGGTATACTTTATCTATCCTTCAAAAACACTTGATGATATTGAATGGTCAAACAGTGAGAAGGTTGACTGTGTACTTGTAGCATTCACCACATGATATAACATTGCAGGCTGGCATACTTTATCTATCCTTCAAATCCACTTGATGAATATTGCATGGTCAGATGTTTGAGTGGAGTCCTATGATTCTTAAACACTCCTCTTCAATCTACTGAAATAATTGTGACCCCCCCCCATGGAGGTTTCACTCCCACACTTAAGACTGGTACTTCTTGTCATCTTTTCTTCAGGCTTACGGTTTAAAGCGCAAAGAACCTTTGGTTTTAGTACTAGAAAGAAAAAATTGACACTGGGTGTTTTTCTTGCAGCATTATGACTTCTTAGAAGCGGAGCAATCCAGACTTCACATCTGCATCAGATGGCAGGAGCAGCAACAAACCTTCTGGCAATGGATGGTAGGTTGGATCTTTGATAGCACAATAACGTACGCCCGGCCCAAATGGGGGACTTTTTTGGACGCTTGGTGGCAGCAGACTTACCAGGTAAAATCCATTGTTCTCGGCAATGTGCACATGCTTGGACCTTCATGAACAATGGAATTTTACCTGGTACGTCTGCTGCCATCTAGCGTTCAAAAGTCTCCCAGTCGAAACCAGTTTCAACTGTTTGGGAATCACTGGATAAAGAAATTGACTTGATAAACTTAAAAGCAACTTTAACAATTGGCCCTTTGCAGTGGAGAGGAAACAGTGGCTGATTATATTGAAGTTTTTTAGTATGTTTTGTTCGCCTCTTATCGCAGCTGTTTCCAAACTTTTGTTGGTGCTCACCGACGGGATAAATTCGCAGATTTTCTGGAATATGTCTAATTTGGAGAATATACCATTGTCACAATGAAATCATGACTAGGCCAAGTAGAGACAACAAACGCTCTCATAAAATGCACCGTGCCCTACTTGAGGGGCCTGCTTGGTCTTGAAAATGCGCAAAATTAATAAACACACCTAATATTTTAAATTATTTGGTGTTTACAATATCCTGTGATGTGTTCCACGAAATACTTTAACATGCAGGAGAGTGTGCTAGACGCAAAGCTTCAGGACTCCTCAGACTGGGTAGAGGAAGAAGAAGCTGACGAAGCCGCCGAACCTACCTCCTCACCAGGGTCAGGTAACCTCATGGAGATCCTTATCGATCTGGAAGGACGCACTCAAGAACTTGAACATCTCGTTGACGATGACGGCTCTGTTGAAGATGTAAGCTCAACGGTCTTGGTTTTTTTTTATTTCATTAGTAAAGAGGGATGTTTTTCAACACTGAGTCTAGCAGGCCGGAACCACTTGGAAAGAATTTTTGATTGGTCATCAGGCCTTTTAATAATAATAATAATGTTCGGTTTTTATACAGCGCTTTATACACCATATCTCAAAGCGCTTCCAACATTAGTACCCTGATCACTGGGCCATTTCATTCCTTAAACCATCTCAGCTCCCTGGGGGAGTATACAGCCTGTGCTGCCAAATATGTAGCGCACTAAGCTAAATCAATCACAAGAACCATCTCTGCCCTCACAGGTACCCATTTACCCCTGGGTGGAGAGAAGCAATTATAGTAAAGTGTCTTGCTCAGGGACACAGGTGTCACGACCGGGATTTGAACCCACACTCTGCTGAACAGAAACACCAGAGCTTGAAGTCGGTGCTCTTATCCGCTCGGCCACGACACTCTACATAGCATTTGGCCAGCAGAACGCTGTTGTCTTATTTTTTCCATTGGCGACTTTAGTTGACTCATACCCCCTCTTCCTTTGTAGGTGACTTAAGTTGACTGCACTCATATCCCCTCCTCCTTCAGGTGACTTTAGTTGGCGTTAGAACTTCACGCATGCATCTGGAAGGTGCTCGGAAGTTCGAGCACAGAGTCGCAAATGGCAACACGTGTTCGAAGTAAACAAATCTGCCCCTTGAACTTACAAATAGGCGCATATTACCTTAAAAGTGTCACCTGCATTAGTTTATGTTTAAACAAATTGATAACAAGTTAAGGGAGATTTTTTTAACGAATGTGTCATTATTGTACTTTTCAAACAGGCTAGATACACCTCTAAGCAGCCCTCTATAGCAGCAGATGTCAAATCCAGACTCGCTCCACGTCCCATGGCACCATCATCAAGAAGACACCCTCATCAGACGACGAGGTTCCATCATGCAAGTAAACAATCTAAGACGCCCTCTGCAGCTCAGAATGGACCAGTCCATAGAGTCCACATCCACGACGAGATCGCGAGACTCTCGGCGGTCGTCGAGAAACTGAACGCGGAGTTGGAGGACCTGAGGGTCGGCCACCGCTTTCGGATTGAGGACTTGACCTCTGTACTCCCGGATGCTGTGTGTATACCTCCCATGGGGTCATCGAGGTGAAACGCCCTCTGTCGATTCCTCTTCCTGATCGGAGCCCTCTAGTGGCCAAACTTTACCACACCTAGAGCCCACTGAGAATAAACCAAACGGATCTTGCCACAGTGACCACCTCTGTCAAAAGAGTTTATAATGTAGTGCTAGTAAGAGTACCACCAAATCTAACCCAACTAACCAGACTTAGTCATCATGGCACAAGTCCGCAAGAACTTCCTCCCTGATTATTACCCTGTGTGGAACGAGTGTGAAGTTCACAGTAACCAGTGCCCTTGAGAGGTTTTTTATCAGTCATTCATTCTTGGCTTCGGAGAGGTGCTTTAGACTTCTTGTTTCGACTGACTATTTTTCTACAAGCCCACATTGCGAATGGCCCAAAAAATGTTAACTGAGGTGTTTCGATGCGAACCTGTGTGCCTCTCCCTCTGCACTGACAAAGTTCTGCAGTAAGTTTTTTTTGTTTTGTCAATCAAGTTAAAGCAACCTGAACAGCATCACGTGGCGTGTTATGGCCAAGTGGTCTAGCACACAGGACTCGAGTTCTGGTGGCCAAGTCGTCGGGGTGTGGGTTGGAATCCCAGTCATGACACTTGTGACCTTGAGCAAGACACCTCACTATAATTGCTTCTCTTCACCCGGGAGTAAATGGGTACCTGTGAGGGCAGAGACGGCTCTTGTGATTGATGTAGCTTGGTGCGCTACATTGGCAGCACAGGCTGTATACTTCCCAGGGAGCCGAGATGGTTTAAGGAATGAAATAAATGGCCAAGTGACCAGGGGCAACAATGTTTGAGCGCTAGCGTGTGCATCACTGTGATGGATTTGAGTGCTGTACTTAAAGTCACCTTCACAAAATGTAGACCTGTCAAAATGTTTGAGGGGAAATCATTTCTTTTACTCAGCAATATTTTGTGATTTACAGAATTCGAAGAGAAAATCATTCATTAAAATTGAGAGAAGCAATCTACCAAACTTAAAAAACAAAACAGTGGTTAATGTGGTGAAGATTTTCTGCTTATAATTAGGAGTCAAATGCAACTTTCCCATCCTCCATCTGTAATTACTAACCAAACCTCACTAAATGCAGTCCACCATTCAGTAACTCAACACCAAACTGTTGGACTCTGATTATGGTGGTATGCCTGATCCCATGTAAACTATAATCAGTTTACTAGTGCAGTCAGTCCTCAGTCCAGAATCAAAACAAAACGGCTTAGAGTTGGTTAGGGTTAATGTGGGAGAAAAGGGCTGAAGATTTAGCATGTTTAGCTGTGAAGACTGGAAGTGATTTTTTATAAAAATTATCAGTTTGAGGAAGGTGGAGTGTATGGAGTTGTGAAGAATTACCCTTGGCCTGGCCAGACGTTCAAAGCAACGGAGCAACAACATCCCAAATAGGTATGAATTATTCCCTGACGGATAACTAGAACTTCCCAAAATGCAGCAGAGAAATAGCTGACTCCTTGTCACTGGGCACGTCACGGGGTGGGGGGGGGGGGCATGTGGGTTCAATTCCCACTTGAGTTGTATTCCCATGCATTTTTTTTTTCACTCACAAATCTGAGTTTTAAGGGGGGGGGGTCATGCTTTCTTTAGTACAATTCCAAGCATTTTAGATTTTGTATTATGAAGACATACAGCTTACAGACCAGATATGTATTTTTAAAACTTTGTTTTGTATTTACCATTTATTCTTCTGGGTGTGTGCTTTCGGGCTTTCATTTAAGGAGCACTGAAAAATTTGTTTGCAAGTGAGAAGGGGGGGGGGGACGACACATGCCTCCCCAACCCAAACTGAGTTTGTTGTATAACTGTTTTTTAAAAAGGTTTGAACCACAGCCAGCCCCACCCTGTCTTTTTGGGGTCTGTTTTGTGGTATCTTTCATTGGTTTCTTTCTATAAGTAGGTCAACCTTAACTAACAGGCCTGATATTTGTCCTACTTTAATCTGATTTCCGATTTTCTCGCCTCAGAAAAAAATCAGCGAAGTTGTTATTAAATAGCATGAAAAAGCCTATTCCATGTCTCCACATATAGGTCAGCCCCTTGTATTCAATAAAAAAAAAATTTTTTTTTCCTAGGGCGAAATATCATGCCTGAACTAAATAAATATGTTTTTGAAAAAGGGATATACAAAGCAGTGTCCCAATCAAACCCGGCAAACCGCTGCAAGCTACGATGTTGAACCGAGTTGCAACTTCTGTAAATGCGTTTTTTTTTTTTTTACATACAAGCGCACAGAGTTTAAGTTGCATGGAAGATTTGTTTTTCTCTGAACGAATTTTTACAGATGATGCTGTTCCAAAACGGAAAAAAAACATGCACAAACTTTCGCATAATATGCCACGGACAATGCGCCAACCATTCGAAGTTGTCCGTACATGGCTGATGGACTTGATATAAAGTGGGATCTCGACTTGATATATGTGGGATCTCGACTTGATATATGTGGGATCTCGACAGTAGTTAATTGTGGGTTTTAATTAAATTATCATGGGGGATTTTCGTGCAATACTTTAATTGAAAGCTTATAACTTTCTGAAATCTCAAAAAGCTATTTATTATTTATTATTTTTTTTTGGGGGGGGGGGAGGGGGCGGGGGTGTCTTTCGGGGGTGATGGGGTTGGGTTACAAAAGGTGGTGACAAATATGTTCTCGGTAACTAGTATTAAGTGTTAACGGAAACCAATGTCAATTTGTACCTTAAACTCTACCTTCAAACAAAACAATTGTCCTCACCTGAGGAAAGGAGAAAAAAAATGTACAAAGAATTTGGATCGCATAATTTTTAATTTTGATCTGAAAGCCTCATGAGCTATCATTTCCGCGCCTTGTCAACGATGTATCAAAATCAAGGTAGAAATGTTACACACTTTTGATCGAACAAAATTGGGTTGTTGCAGGTGTTTGGAAAAACCCCTGTCCGTGGACCTTTTTCTGAGAATCGTTTATGCAGTTGTTGCGTCAATACCAACAATATAAACCTCATAAAAGAGAATTAGGTATGCAAATTTGCGGGATTTTCTTTCAAATTGCGGAATTCGCGCATGCCTGCAGCTGAAGTCTGCCCGGCCTTCGTACACCGTGAGGAGCTCAAGTTTGTAGTCGAGGGCACTACTTCTATTCGCATTTAGACTGACGGCAATGTCATCGTGACTGGAATTTTTCTTCTTCTCTGTTTTCCTTCTATAAACTACAGAAAACGTCGACCGTCTCAGGAATAATGTGGACTAAAATATGGACCTTCTGCGTGATATTTTTGCTGTACGGAGGCAACGTTCGTTGTACTGAAGAGAGAGGCACGCCAGACCGGACGGGGTCCTGCAGTTTCTGCGTAACATTCTGTCGAAGGTGGGTTTTCAAAATGGTCCCCAGCGGACGGCAAATTTATGTTCTGCAGCACACGCTGGCTACGGAGTCAACAGTTAAGGGATAGGGAAGAACAGCCTATCCCTTAACTGTTGACTCATAGCCGACGTGTGCTGCAGAAAAAAAACAATTGCCAGCGGACGCAGTTCACGTAAAATGGACGGGTGTAATTTTGTTGTAGTTATAAATTAATAGGAATCTGTTGAGGAAGACAGTTTTATAGGCCTGCGTTGTTGTTCTCTCAATATTTATTTGCAATTTCAACGGCATCTACGGTGAGAAGAACCCAAGAGGTATTTGGCAGATGATTCCAACAAGATCAGAAACAGAAACACGGCAATGAAATCAGCCAACCCTTACGCCCGACTTTGAATTTGAGAAAGTTCGTCGGGCATGTTCTTTAATTGTCACTTTTGGGTCATTTCTCATTTCTCGTTCTAGAGAACCGCGTGGTTCATTTATTTAATGTCGGAGAATGAGAAGGAGATTGTTTTTGTTTTCAAATGCATTTGCTCCTTTGCAACGCATGGCACGTAAATGCGTGAAGTTTTCATTGTTTTATCGTTCATTGAATTGTTGCAGTCTTAGATTTTGTTATCAAGCCGCCATATTAAAAAAAATAATAATGAAATACAAATTAACTTTGAGTACTGTGGGTGCATGCGGGATTGTGGACCACGTGGGGTGGGGTACGAAGCGTTAAAAAGACATTTAGAGAGAAAATAAAGAAGAAGAAAGTCATAGTTATGACTTATATTTCATAATTATGACTTAGTACAAGTCATAATTATGACTTATAATATTCTTAAAAATATGAGAATATATCTCAAAATATAACTCAACAATGTCTTAAATGTGACTTAATTGGAATAAGTCATAATTATGACTTCGTTAGCGTAGGCAAATGTACAGTATAGGACAAGGTAATTTATAACTGTGAGATATAAGTCACAGTAATGACTTATAATTATGACTTTTTTTCTTCTTCTTTTCCTTGATTCCCTTTAATGCTTCTGTAGTGAGCCACTTGCACTTGGATGGAAATATTTAAAAAAAAACTGTACAGGCATTAACTGGCTAAGCCAGAGGAATAACCCAGGTTTCTTAACGTTGAACTGATCCTTGTCTCCTGAAATAGACTTTATCAGCCAAAATGCACTGATTGACATGGGCAAAGCCATTACAATTGTCCCCAAATTTAAAAAAACTTTCTGCTACAATTACTTGCATCCATTTGCAATGGATGCAAATAATAAATTAGATAATTCCAAACCTTTCAAGGAAGAAAAACTGCCTTTTGACAAAGGAGGTATGTGAAGAGGTTTTATGTTGAGAAACAATTAAACAATATTCCCCTCTCACAAATCGATTTAATATTACCATTAATTTTTATTTTAAAGGTGCAATTTTCTTTTTTTACAATGAATCGATTTCCATTAGACTTTTAATACTGGGTTAGTTGATGTGGGTATCTTGTCTTTTTGTTTGTTTGTGTTTTTTTGTTTTTTGTTTTTGTTTTTTTGGGGGGGGGGTTTGGTTGTTGTTTTTTTGGGGGGGAGGGTCTGTTTGTGTCTACAATTCTTCTTTATTTGATTTCTTTGCCATTTTCCAGGACTCCCAGCAGTCACAAATCTTTGAGGAACTTGCTCTGGGTCGGTCCCGCAGGGATGCAGCAAAAGGTAACACATTTATGTTTAACGACAAATGACTAACTCATAAATTACAGCAAAAGTTTACGTATCAAGTAATAAACCACAAGGGAAACTGACTGGGTAAATTATGATTAATTTTGGGATGAACTAAAGATATTGACAAATTAGTAGACATTAGGGCTAGATAGCTCAGTTGGTAGAGCCCTGGCAGGTTCAAATCCTGCTCTTGTAAATTTGTCTTTGTTCAACCCAAAACTATTCAAAAGTTTAAAGGGATGACAATTTTTTTTTTTTTTTTTTTTAACAATGTGATTTTCAGAATTTTGCAATCTCTAAAATGTTTATCCTAAAGTTAGACAACATTTCAATGATTTGCATCATCACATTACACGTTGCTTAGCAATTAAGATTGATTCTCAGTTAAGATCAGTCTTAACTCTTCATGAAATCGGCCCCCTGGTGGTATTTTATTATGTGTACTGCTTGCTTCCTTCTAATTGACTTTTGGTTTTTTATACTTTGGTTTTATACTTTTATAGGGGAAATTTTTTGATTGTCAAATTGTAATTGTTCATTGTTTTATTTGAAAAAGCATTATATGTAAAAATGAGTCGGGAGAACCGTCACAGAAATTAATTGTTTTGTAATCATTATAAATGTTTGTTTTTGTCTAGCCTTTTTAATTTACCACTTTGACGTATTTGAAAATTACTTTTTTATTATGTACAATTTCCTGCAACAAGTTTAAAAAGAAAAAAAACGTCATGATATAATAATCATTAAAAAATCTGCAAGCACGTAAATACGGGTATCGCAGGGTGCAATAAGAAGACTTTTCAAAAGGAATATAAGATAAAGAATATATCCCACAGCTTTTGACAATCCAGGAGAGAGAATTCTAGCTTGCTACATAATAATTGAGTTACTTAGGTCGAGTTTGAAGAAATCTTGAGTCACATAGCTGAAGTTTAACCCTTCGAGTGCCGCCAACGTTCTGAAACGTCAAACTGAGTATCCATCCACAGGCCGCCAACGTTCCCATACGTTCTACTACTCGACCAAAACAAATATATAATTGCCCTCTGGATAAAGAAATGCCAAAACACGACTGGCACGGAACCCTTCGAGCGCCGCCAACGTTCTGAAACGTCATACTGAATCTCCATCCACAGGCCGCCAACATTCCCTTACGGTCTACTACTCGACATAAAAAAAATAATAAAAAAGTTTTTTTTAAAATGGCCGGCCTGTGGATACAGAATTACTGAAACGAGGCTGGCACTGTAAGGGTTAAGTTTAAGTCCAAGTCTGGGATCCAACGGCTTTTGACAAGCCAGAAGAGAGAATTCTAGCTTGCTGGATGATAATATTGATATTGATCAATTAATTCTGTTGACATCAATAATTGCTTCAGAATGCTTTTAACTTTGGGCATGTGCTGAAGTCTTATGAATATCATCATCTACAATTGTTCTGTTTTCAGAATGTGGTGGAACAGTCCCAGGTGTGGTGGGATCTCTCCAATCTCCAGGCTTCCCCAGAGGCTATGCTCAAGACCTCCTCTGTGTATGGAAAATAGAAGCTCCAGCTTCAAAACAGGTATGCCATCAGAAACCTCTCGAAAATGTTATTTCACCTAAATAAGCTCCGACAGGCTAGTGATTGAAAACTAGGACTCTTTATTTTAGAACTAGCGTTTATTGAGATTTGTGGCTTTGTGGAGGTTTATGATAACAGAGTTGTCATTGAGTCACTTGGGTCAAGTCTCTGTAATGAGTCACATGGATCGAGTCTGAATCCAAGTCTTGAGTGACATGGGTCATGGGTCATGGGTCATGTGCGAGTCCAAGTCTTGAGTCACATTGGTTGAGTGTGAGTCAAAGTCACAAGTTACTTGGTTTGAGTCTGAGGCCGAGTTACTTGCACTTAAATTGTTTATTAAATATTTAAATAAATAATTTAACTGTGTAAGATTAATTATATTGATCAGTTGATTTGGATAATGATCAACACATTTACTCACGACAAGACTCCGGACTCCCTTCCCTCTTTCCGGTGGTGCTTTGAACGCTCAACACATAAACCTAATTATTCATCAATAAAATATTATTGCAACATTTCCTCTTATTTGGTTTTACCCTATACACCGATGTGTGTTAAAAGCACTGTACACTCAGTACTTTCCTGAGTCCTGTGAAGAATAGCCACAGGCATATTACTTGGGTGACTATTTTTCACAGGACTTGGGGAAAGTACCGAGTATACAGTGCTTTATACACACATCAGTGTAAGGGTAAAAACCAAATAATATTCTTTATCCCTGATTCAACCTATCAAACATTTCTTCTTGTGTCTTCCATCACAGTTGCTGCTTCGCTTCATGTTTTTCGATGTCAAAGGGGGCTCTAGAGGCATCTGCAACCCGGGGGAGGATTACGTCATGATGCGAGATGGCTCAAGATCGGGACGGCTCCTCGGGATATTCTGCAACGCTTTATTGTCGAAATCTTCCTTGCCGTCGTCTATACTTTCCGTCGACAATAAGGTTTGGATCATCTTCCACACAAACAGCAAAGACGAGGGGAAAGGTTTCCGGATCAGCTTCCAGTCTGTTAACTCGGTGAAATTCTCCGATTACATTGCTGATCAGATAACCTTTGAACCAACTACAGAGGTCGGGTCATCCTCGGCTGGAAGACCATCGATGGAAGTCAAGACAACCGAAGCCCTACGACTTCATTACCGCAATCATCTGTTAATCCAGCTACCACCTTTCCTCTTACCCAAGAGGGGATCAACTAACACCCACTGCAGGAGACACGTTCTCCTTTGGATCAGTTGCCATTGGTAATCCTCGTTTGGGCTCAATGTATTTTGGAGATAGCAAGGGCTCTTTTGTGGACTACACAGTTCCACCTGTATCGGATGCACCTTTGTCTCTGACTGACCTCCGGGAGGGCGCAACAGCTACCAGAACTAAACCGCAGAGCACGTCTCAATTGCAAACGACATCATCAACTGATGGGGCAACTTTACATCGCGTACTCGAAACTGAGCAGCCTGTAACGCCATCAAGAGAACAGTTTGCAATCTTAGCCAAAAGTTTTGTTGTGACAATTGAACAACAAGAGGCTACTGAAACTGTACTGCTACCCGTCGCCCGAACTGAACAAGCATCTCGACTTCAATCTGAACGGGAGTCTGTAAGTCCGCCTGATTGGCAACCAGTAACTGGAGTGGAGCAAAGAATGTTAGCTGAACTGCAAACAGAAACACAAGCTGTCAAAGACACTCAAGTCGAACAGAAAATCACTGCCCAAGTTGATTGGCAACCTTCAACGAAGGCCACGCAGCTTCGCACTCCTGCACAGCAACTCATAATTGCAGAACCTAGAACTGATGAACCAGGACCCGTTGCTACATCTGCAGGACAATTTGTGAGTTCAACTGAAGAGCATCATGCCTCCGAAGCTTACCATCAACCGACAACAAAATCTCAAGAACAGTTTGTTAGTCAAACTCAACAACCTTCATTACCTGAATTTGAATTCCTAAAACCTGTCGCTGAAACCAAACTTCTCACTACTTTGAAACCACTACCTATAACTGTGCCTGGACAGTACTCTGTGACTCAAATAAGAGACGCTTCTGAAGCTAAACAGCAGTTCGTCTCTAAACCAGATCTCAGAACTATGTCTTGGCGACAGTTTGTCGCACAAATGGAAGAGTTCCAGTCACTGAAATTACACAGGAACCTTTAACTAAACCTGATGAGCCACAACCTACGACAAAATTACTAACTACAGAACAAGAAACTATACCTCAAACGAAACAGCCACTCTCTACCTCCAATCTTATACCAACAACCAAGCCTGGCTCACAGTTTGTGACTCAAACGGAAGAACTTACCAGTTTAAACGGATTGCAGCAACTAACAAGCTCTGGACAGCAAGTTTTAAGTCGAACAGGAAAGCTGACAAATGATGCTACACAGCAACCAGTTACTAAGCCAGATGGACACCAACCCTTTACAAGGCTTTGGAAGCAGTTTATTTTTCCGACTAGACAACCATCAGTGACTGAAATAGACGATCAAGAAGCTGGAATTCAAACTGGAAAACAAGTTGGAACCGATTTCTACAAAACTCAAACTTTAACTAAGTATGGGCAACACTTTGTAATTTCAACTATAGCGGCTATGGCTAAGACAGATGTTCAGCAGCCCGTAACTCAAGCTGAAACAACTTCTGACCGAGATCTTGAACTGAAACCTGTGATCAGGAGATGGCAGCAATTTGATTCTCCAACTGGACCACCTGGTTCTCAAAATGAAGATACTGGAACTAAAGAGCCAACTCAAATGTTCACTCATCAAACTCATCAAACTTATCAGGAGCAAGTATCTACTTCAAAATATCAACCCAAAAGCACAACAGAAATCTCAGTTCAAACAGTTTTTTCCGATGAACCGAAAGAAACAGTTTCTCAGCAGCATCTCCCAACTCCACCGAGTCATCTACTTCCACTGAACACCAACCTGATGTTGAAACTCAATGGCAAGCCCCCACCAAAGAACAGCGCAAACCTTCAACAACAGACAGTCCAGAAGCTGAATTCAAACAGTTCACAGTTCCTCCATCGCCACCTCCAACTCCACCACCACCACCCTACTCGGATATTACTCCGGAACCGAGATTGACCTCAGAGGATTTTGATGATCCTTTAACTCAGTCTGTGTCTCAAGTATTTAGTATTTTGGGCAATGTCAACTTACATGATGAAAGGAGCATAATACAGGCCTGTCGGAATCTGAACGTGACAATGAACAAAACACTGGAAGCCTTCAAGTCTCTATCAGGGCTGGCACAGGGTTTAGAGTACACTAAATCATTACTCACGGCAAGCATCCCAGTTGAGATGCTCAGTGTCAACCTCTCAGGAGAGGCAGCTCTTGATAATGAGCACTTGTTCCCATTTCTGCTCGTACAGACTTTAGAAGTCAGCGTTTCAGAGATTATTTCCAAGGCCAGCGAGTTCTTGAATTACACCGTTCAGAATGCTTCCCGCATCCAGTCAGACATTCCTGAAGCCTCGTGCATTCAAGGTTACTCCCAGCAACTTCTGAATGCCCTGCAAAGAGACGAGAGTATCAATGGCAGCCTTGATTTAGTTGCAGATTTATTTGAAGATCTGTTTGGATTTGATATCACAGAAAGACTTGGGCCTGGATTAGGCATTGATGATGACCGACCTACCTTAGCTCCGGACAGTGTGCCATGGGACTTTAATCAGGTGATCACCAACCCCTCTGGTGAACTTCAATCACCGGACTATCCAGATGCATACCCAATGGGTGTTCGCTACCGTTGGAACATCACAGTTACACCACAAAGAAGAATCGCTCTCAGTTTTACCCATTTTGATCTGGATTCAGCTGTAATAGATAATCAATGTGACCGAAGGTATGCACATGTTACAGTTGAGGATGGATCTGGTCTAGAAACTGGCCGGAAACAAGTGTTTTGCGGTCAAGACGTACCCAACATCATAGTTTCGTCGTCGAACACGATAATTGTGACGTTTATAAGTAGTTACGGATACGGTACAGGATTCCATGCAGACTTTGGTATGCTTTCACTGGGCGATGTTCTTGATAACCAGTACTCAAAAACAGTAGTGCCTGATCAGGTGTGTGGAGGTGTATTGACTAAACAGAGAGGTAGTATAAAATCGCCAAGCTACCCTGGAGACTTTGAAACTAGTGTTGATTGCCAGTGGATTGTAACCGTAGAATCTGGACTAACAATCTCCCTCAATTTCACCGATTTTAACATGGACTCTATTCCATTTGACAACTGGTGCAGTGAGAGCTACGCTCATGTGAAAATAATTGATGGAGACCACGGGAGAAGTCACGTGTACTGCGGGCAACAGGTCCCACCGCTCTTTATCTCATCAACAAATACATTAACTGTCTCCTTTGTAAGTATGTTTGGTTACGGTGGAAGGTTCTATGCATTTTACAAAACTCTCCAGCAGGATTCAAAGCCCCTCTTAACATCAAGCCTGGATGTTCCATCAACAGAACCACCACATCTCTGTGGAGGAAACCTGGAGGACCCAACAGGTATCATTCAGTCACCAAACTACCCTGGAGATTTTGAAACCGGTGTTGATTGCCTGTGGATTGTAACCGTAGAATCTGGACTAACCGTCTCCCTCAATTTCACCGATTTCAACTTGGATTCTTTTCCAATTGACAACTGGTGCAATGAAGGCTATGCTCATGTGAAATAATTGATGGAGACCAGGAGAAGTCATGTGTACTGTGGGCAACAGGTCCCACCGCTCTTTATCTCATCAACAAATACGTTAACTGTCTCCTTTGTTAGTATGTTTGGTTACGGTGGAAGGTTCTATGCATTTTACAAAACTCTCCAGCAGGATTCAAAGCCCCTCTTAACATCAAGCCTGGATGTTCCATCAACAGAATTACCACACCCCTGTGGAGGAAACCTGGAGGACCCAACAGGTGTCATTCAGTCACCAAACTACCCTGGAGATTTTGAAACCGGTGTTGATTGCCTGTGGATTGTAACCGTAGAATCTGGACTAACCGTCTCCCTCAGTTTCACCGATTTCAACTTGGATTCTTTTCCAATTGACAACTGGTGCAATGAAGGCTATGCTCATGTGAAAATAATTGATGGAGACCACGGGAGTAGTCATGTGTACTGCGGGCAACAGGTCCCACCGCTCTTTATCTTTATCAACAAATACATTAACTGTCTCCTTTGTTAGTATGTTTGGTTACGGTGGAAGGTTCTATGCATTTTACAAAACTCTCCAGCAAGATTCAAAGCCCCTCTTAACATCAAGCCTGGATGTTCCATCAACAGAACCACCACATCTCTGTGGAGGAAACCTGGAGGACCCAACAGGTGTCATTCAGTCACCAAACTACCCTGGAGATTTTGAAACCGGTGTTGACTGCCAGTGGATTGTAACCGTAGAATCTGGACTAACCGTCTCCCTCAATTTCACCGATTTCAACTTGAATTCTTTTCCAATTGACAACTGGTGCAATGAAGGCTATGCTCATGTGAAAATAATTGATGGAGACCACGGGAGTAGTCATGTGTACTGTGGGCAACAGGTCCCACCGCTCTTTATCTCATCAACAAATACGTTAACTGTCTCCTTTGTTAGTATGTTTGGTTATGGTGGAAGATTCCACGCAGTTTACACCGCTCTTCAGCAAGATTCGAAAGTGCTTTTAACTTCACCTCCAGATGTCAAGCAGACCGATTCAGTGTGTGGAGGAAATTTCAACAACCCAAGAGGCGTCGTTCGGTTGCCAGACTACTGGGGAGTCTTTGAATTGGGTTTGAGCTGCCAGTGGAACATAACGGTGGATATCACTGCAGTCATCTCTCTCACTTTCACCGAGTTCAACTTGGATTCTCCCCCTATTGACAACAAATGCAACGAGGGTTATGCCCATGTTAAGGTAGTGGATGGCAACTTGGGTAAGAGCAACATCTACTGTGGACAAGAGCTACCTCCGCCATTCGTCTCCACCACAAATACACTTCTTGTTGTTTTTGATAGTTTGTATGGATACAGCGGTCGATTTCAGGCAGTTTATCATGCTCTCCAAACTGATGGAAGCGGGTCGGGAGACCCAAAGCTGGGTATGACACCTTCACAGCCTTCCTCAATGTCGGTCACGGAACCTTTGTGCGGGGGGGCGTTCAACCAGCCAAGTGGTGTCATTCAGTTACTGGAGCAGACCGGCGATAACTGCAGGTGGAATATTACGGTGGAATCTGGATGGATTATTCTCCTGACATTCACAGCTTTTGATATTGATTCCTACTCTGTGGAAGGACAGTGTGACGAGAGTTATGCTCATGTCAAAGTGATGGATCGGGAGTCGACGTACATTTTCTGCGGCCAAAATGTCCCGCCTAAAGTCACCTCAAAATCGAGAATGCTGATTGTGGACTATATTGGGTTGTATGGTTTGGGGGAAGGTTTTCAGGCGTTTTACACCGTACGAGAGGCTGATTTTGGATGGCTCGATGGGAGACAAGTTACAGCTGCTGTTTCTTCCCCATCCATATCGACACAGGCACATTTACTAATTGATAAGTCTTCATATCAGTGTGGTGGAGACCTCAACCTGCCGTACGGGACAATACAATCTCCTTCCTCTTTTGGTGAAGAACAAGTCACTGGTATGACTTGCAGATGGAACATCACAGTGGGAGACACGCGGCTGATCCAGCTTGCCTTCACAGACTTTAATCTAGATTCAGCATCTGTAAACGGCCAGTGTGACCAGCGGTACGACTACCTCGAGATAGTAGATGTCAAGACTGAAGACGGCAGCTCCGAGTTTGTATATTGCGGTCAGGATATGCCCAACGTTTACGTGTCATCATCTAACTATCTGATCGTAATCTTCTACACCAGTTATGGATACGGCGGAGGTTTCACTGCAGAATACACAGTCGTGGAACCAGACAGGATATTAACCAATACATTATCACCGTCCACATCCAAGCTGTCACCGGCTGTTCTACCTTATGAGTGTGGTGGAGATATCTCAACACCCACTGGGGAGATCAAATCTCCAAACTTCCCCGGTGTCCCTACGACTGGTGTCAACTGTGTGTGGAAAATCACGACGGAAGCTAGCTCAAAGGTTGCACTGAGTTTCACGGTTTTCGATGTAGATTCTATGCCTTTTGATAATGAATGTGACACGAGATACGCTCATGTACTTGTGATTGACGGCAGCAGTGAAGAGACAAGTCCACAACGTATTTACTGCAGTCAAGATCTTCCAGACGACTTTCTGTCGAGCGGTAATTCAATGATCATTGCTTTCATCAGTCAATTCGGCTACGGCGGAAGATTCCAAGCACGTTATTCTTCACTCAAACTGGACGATGATTACTTCAAACTCTTTCCATCCACTTCAACTCCATCTGACAAAACAGTCTCTCAACTACAACCAACCTCTAAAACAGACGAACAGATAGTGGACTGTGGTGGTATTTTGGACTCTCCGGATGGTGTAATACAGTCGCCGTATTTATCCACAATGGAAAAAACCCAGAGCGTCAACTGCCACTGGTACATAAAGCTACAGGAGGCGGGCACCATCACTGTTGTCTTTGAATACTTTGACTTGGATTCTGTTTTGTTTGAGAGCGGATGTGAGGAGGTGTACGCTCACGTAAAGATCATCAACACAGGAACCGGTGCTTCTCAGGTGTACTGTGGTCAGGATCTACCTCCAAGCTTCGTAGCATCAACCAATGAGCTGTCGATCATCTTCAGTGGCTTGTACGGCTTCAGCAGAGGCTTCCGTGCAGAGTATCACTATTCTAAACCCCTTCCGCATGATGACCCAACAACTGTTACTGTCTTACCAACGTCCGGCTCAGCATCGGGCAGGCAGCTTCCATCCTGCGGCAGTACGCTGAGAGGAGACTACGCTGAGTTTTCATCCCCAGGGTATCCCAACTCGTACCCCGTTGATACCAACTGCTTGTGGAGCATCGTTGTCGATAGCACACACTTCATCGCCCTCAAGTTTCTAGACTTTGATGTTGACAATCCCATGGTGCCTGATTGCTCTATTCACTACTCATACGTCAGAGTCAGCTACCCTGGGGAAGGCGGCATCGAGGAAACGCATCTTCTCTGTGGTAGTGAACAACCTGAAATAATGAAAATGAGAACGCATTCGGCGGTGGTGTACTTCGAAAGTAACCTTGGTATGGGGCGTGGTTTTAAAGCTTCCTACCAAGCATACAGTTTATCCAGCAGTAATGGTAGGACAACTGCAATGCCAGCTGCTACTGAAAGTGTCCTAGCACCCTTGGTCCTAACGGCGCAATCTGGTCAGATACTTTCACCAAATTATCCAGTGCAGTTCCCACACAATATAGACAAACTATGGATCATCAGACCAGCTTATCAGACGTTCATCACTCTCATGTTGGAAGATATCGACTTTGATGCAATAACCGATGAGAAAAGTCAGTGCAATGCATTGTACACCCATTTAGCCCTCACCGTGTACAACATCAACAGTGGAAATTCGGAACTGCTGATCTGCTCGAGTGACATGAAGACCACTGTGTATTCGTATGGTGAGCTCAAGCTGGAGTTCCATAGCACCTATGGTGTGGGTCGTGGATTCAAAGCAACATACTGGTCTGACATTCGTACTGGAGATGTTGGTTTTGTAACCAAGGACCCAGTCACACCAATACCTAGACACAGCCAACCTAGGCCCTCCAAGGAATCTGTCATGAAGACCCCAAATCCTGGAGAGGAGTTTTCAGAGGGATGCATGTATACCCTGACGCAAGGCAGAGGTCACTTTTCATCGCCCAACTACCCCAGTATGTATCCACAAGAATTAGCATGTCAGTGGATCATGCTTGCTCCTGCTGGATGGCTTGTACGTCTGGACTTCTCCCAATTCCTGCTGGACTCTGATGATTTCCATCCGTGCGATACAAAAATACTCCCACCTTGTCGTCACCACTACTGACTCCTACGGTGGGAGAGACTACACCTACTGTGGCCAACAGCTACCGCCCAGAATAGTATCACCAACCAACAGGTTGGTGGTGACTTTCAGAAGCATGTTCGGTGTAGACTTCGGTTTTGTTGCGGCTTATCAATTCATCAGTGCTCAGACATATCAAGGATCTTTCGGCCCAGTTTTCACCGATGGAGACAAAATAACAAGTGCTACAAGTCACGGGTCAGATGCTGGGAAAACAACACCACCAATGAGCTCTCAGGAAGCGGCCAGTGCCACTCGGGTGACTGAAGGCAGTCTCATCAGCGATGCTCCTTGTGAAAGGGTTTTCAGCAGTCCTGAAGGAGTCATCGCTCCCCGTATTTCCCTCAGGGTATGCCTCAAGGAGAAGAGTGTACCTGGACCATCACTGTACCAGGAGAGCAAGGAATTCATCTGACTTTCCTGGAGTTTTACCTGGATGACTACGAGATTGATACATCCACTTGTTCTGAAGATTCGGCTTCGGTCAGTGTTTTAATGGACGGCAGTCACTACGAGTTTTGCGGGAACGTCCCACCCTCTCCGCTCGTCTCAACTGAGAGTTCTGTCATCATCGAGCTCAAGACAATGTCGGGAAACGGTCCAGGCTTCCGGATGCACTTCATAGATGCCAGCCTTGTGTCTCCTGATTTGGTAACATCCCACATCACAGGAGACATCACAGGAGAAATCACAGAATCAGGTACTTCAATAGTGGACTTCCGATTTCTGGAAGGGGAAGGAATGACCGCCCAGCCCGATGGTGACAAAAGAGATTTCACTCGACCTGATAGGGAGCGTGTCAACGTTCCAGTTTTGCAATCAGAAGACCCTTTGTCCGTAGCTGCTTCAACTTCGGTGTCAAATGTGGAGACTGAGTTTGGGATGACAGCTACAGTCAACACCATGACGACCGTCAACAAGGACAACATAGCAACCTTGCCAGGGTATACCTTTCAAGCTAAGATGACTAGTATTGGAAGCACAGCTGCTTCAGCAGGTAAATTTCAACCTCTCGCTTTTTATTTTGTAGACTAACTAGCCTCGTACTTCAAAGAGGGAACAGAGGCAGCTGCATCTATGCCCCTAGACATTCCCCTTGAAATCCTCTGCAGTAGCAATTTAAATTTCACCCAAGGTGGTGCCATTTACCCCAAAAACCTTTGTAGGCATTGCCCTTACAGGAACAGGTATCAGGCTCGGATTATTACACAATTGTGAAGAATATCTATAAAGCTATGTATACATTCGTCACTGTTCCCACGAAGTAACCTACATGTCGAAAAACACAACATTTTGCAAATCAGTTATTGTGCAAAATTATTGATTACAGTTGACATTTTCAGCAAGTTTCAGGACCAAGCGTGTAATAGTTCGTAATTACAGTAATCAGCTTGACCAATGTATCACTAGATTCCCCATTTTGTGATTTGCCTACTTCACACAAACTGGCTCCACTGATTACCAGAAGCCCATAGGAATAGCACTGAGCTAGTTTTTCTTTGATGACTTATGCAAAACAAGTTTAATAATTGGACTTTGCTTTTACATACGTTTTCCTGAGACTAAAAAGTCTTCTCAGAATTTAAAGTTTCTGTCATAAAAGATGCTTTTGAATGATGAAATGGGGGATTTTTGGTAAAATTACCATACAAACTTTGGAGCTTGAAGTAGTGAAAACTCTGTGCATGCAGCAGATAAACAAGCAAGGTGACTCAATGACTTTACCAACAGGGACAGGCTTCAGTATGTGTTCATTAAAACAACCATTGAGGCTCTATAATTTCTCTCGTAAAGTACTAGCACTGAATCATACTTTGGTACAATAAGCCATTTGCGAGTTAGATTTGAATATTGTGTGGTTCAACGACTTGCTCAGTCACAAGTTTTCGCTTCTAGTTCACATTCCTTGGACTATAGATGGATTGCAATACGCGTCAATGACCGCATCTTTGATGTAAAACGATGGAAAAGTGCACGCGTGTAGCGCTACACACAACTCTCAGCCAATGAGAGCTCTTCACGCGTGCACAATTCATCAAAGATGTTGGTCAATGACGCGTATTGCTATCCATCTATAGAGATGATTGCTGTCAAATTGTTTGTATAGCATTCTCCAGATGGGCAAAGCCTGGTACCATTGTGCCATTACACATCCATTCAGAGTTGTGTTTGGGTGTTCGCAGTCTCATACGTAACTAGACAAAAGCTTGCCCCAAATCATGTGACATAGCAGTAACCTGTGACTAAGCAAGGCATTGTACGAGCCATTATTCAAATCTAACTCGCATATGGCTTTTTAACCCACCCTACGTGGGGACCGAACAGGTCCAGCCCGTTTTGGGGCACATATGAGTTAAAGGTTTGAAGTTTGACATTTTTGCTTGTTGCCCAAACAGATGTACTGACCAGCCACCAGCTGAGCATCACGGCGTACGTCTGCAGCAGCGTTTCCTTCATCCTCTTCATCCTCCTCGTACTCCTGACAACCATCTGCATCTACAAGAGGCGTAGGCGCCACTCAAGCCAGTCCGTCAAGATGGGACAGTCGGAGAAGAACTACTGGCAGAACTACAAGTCCTGGGCCCGGGAGTATACGGCGGCCCCAACAAACCAGAGGCGGCCGATGAGGAGGGCGTGGAGGCGGCACCAATTCCAGAACAGGAGAGGTTGGTGTGATGGTGACTGTAATCGAGGCCCACTTGCCTTCAGTTGACCTCAATCCTCCTGATATCGTTCCTCTCTCATGGCACTTCACAACAAATGTTTGGACTTTCAAGAGGGGCTCCAAGGTCAAATTCAGTTTTGTGATGCACTCTTTTTCCAATAGATAGAGTCCTCATGAAAGTGAGGGCAAAATTTCAAGCCTCAAAACGGTGTAAAATATCATTTTATTTGATACTCTTTCAGAGTGAAATTTGAAACATGACGTCATCGGACATCAAAATCAAATGGGTCTGTTCAATCCAAAGAGGAATTTTTGCACCCCATAAAAGGTCAAACTCATTGCTGTTTCGATTGAATATCATCAAACTTCAGGAATGAACTTAAAATTTTCTGTACAAAACTGTACAGACAATATTATATTTGAAATATGACGTCATCGAATGTTTTAGAATTTCACAAAATTGCATTTGAAGGGTATCAGACACAACAGTGGCATTTGACACCATTTTTAACCTGCAGCTACAGACTTTTTTCATAAGAAACCTTTCTTTTTTGGAAAATGAGTGGAGCACGAAAATACATTTGCCCATGGAGCCCCTCTATAAGATTGGAATGCCTGACCCAGTGATAAGCAACTGTTATAGATGGATTGCAATACGCGGCATTGGCCGCCATCGTTGATGAATTGTGCCGCGTGAAGAGCTATCATCGGCTGAGAGTCGTGTATAGCGCGTACACTTTTTCATCGTTTTACATCAAATATGGCGGTCAATGACGCGTATTGCAATCCATCTATTTGGGCCTACATCCCTCAGCCCTTCTGAATCCTTCATTTCGGCAAAGAGGATATAGAAGGATTTGGGAGGGTAAGGGTAGAGGTGGTGAATTATGTTTTAAATATTGATAGGTGAGTTTGAATTTAAAACCATGGGGAGATAAGAACTGAAATGTTTTGTAAAGAGTGGGGGAAGTAATAGTTTTCTTTGGTGGACTTTGATTGCTCTGGCAAAAAAAATTAACCAACAAAATAACAATAGTTATACTGCAGGCTCAACTCTTTATTTCAGAATGTATTGTAACTATGTGGTTAAAATTTCATTAAATATCGTTGCAAATTGCGATAAAGTAGTTTAAAATATTTCAAAAAAGGGATCTTATTGATCTATTTAGGAGTGAGAAAACTTTGGTAACAAAGTGTCTTGTTTATTTTACTTTCTCCAATGCAATAAATTATCAAATTATTTATGTACAGTTAAAAGTTATGAAGAGAAATTTATAAAGTTTATTTAAGAAAAAGATTGACATGGAAAAATGTTTCATGAGAATTGCTTTCAATAGGTTGTATAATTGTTTCAATTTGTCTTTCAAAAAGAGAAAGAGACTGTAAAGTTTGGTTTCATCTAATAGAGTTTGTTTCAACTTGACACCATAAAAGGTTTTAAATCGTTAAGAAACTTATGTTGTATGTTCATCAGAGATAATGAACTAGTGTGTTAAGTTCTCTTGTTATTACTTATTAGTTATGAATAAGTGAATGATTATGAATGACGTCTTGAAACCGGGCATGCTCGGTGATCAAGTGGTGCAGACATCTGCTCTAGAATGCGTGGTCTGTGGGTTCGAATCCTACCCAAGAAGCCTTTCAGTGTAAGGGTTAATTAAGTAATTGTCAAAGACTGGGAGGTTCCCGGGGCTCGAGTTGAGTGGGAACCCAGGCCCAGAAGCCATTTTTCATGAATTCTCTCACATTCAGCAAATCTTGTTCCTGATCAAACTCTGCTATAATAGAGACTGTGTCAAGGTTTTACATTCTGTTTGTACTTTGAGATCTGTATGCTAAATGCATTTGTTTTTTGTTCAGAAAAAATATATATTAAAATGAAATAATGATGTACAGAGTAAATAGGAATTGAATTAGAAATATTTCTGAAATAATTTGTTGTTACAATGATTCACAAAAGGATGAGAATTCAGATGAATAAATTATTCTCTATGAAATGATATAATTTGTAAACCAGTTGAGTTATGTTGATGTTCATGCAAGATTAATGAACTAGAGTGTTTAGAGTTCTCTGTTATTACTTAATAGTTAAGAATAAGTGAATGATTATGAATGACTCTTTAAACCGGGGCAATGCTCGGTGATCAAGTGTGCAGACATCGGCTCTAGAATGCGTGGTCTGTGGTTCGAATCCTACTCCAAGAAGCCCTATCAGTGTAAGGGTTAATTAAGTAATTTGTTCAAGACTAACTGAGGTTCCCGGGCTCGAGTTGAGTGGAACCCAGAGCCCAGAAGCCATTTTTCATGAATTCTCTCACATCAGCAAATCTTGTTACCTGAATCAATACCTCTGCTATAATAGAAGAACTTGTCAAGTTTACAGCTGTTTG